>VDFB02000007.1:210082038-210250175 GCA_007258455.2 Sequoia sempervirens | reverse complement strand
TTGAAAACCTTTAGTTTTGTAGATAGTAAGAATGTAACAAAATTAGAAAAGACTGGGTGTTATAAAACCTACAACCCATATACTATTGTAAAACCCTCTACACATAAGAACCCAAATGGTTAGTCACCCTTTAGGTTAGTTTCATTTGTTTTATGTATCCCCCACATGAAACTCCTCCTCGAGCACTCCACCCTTGAGCTTTCAACAAGTATGATAAAATAACTCACAACCCACTGTGTTTTCCAACCTATGAATATTTTGTGCATTATCATATTTAAACATGTATCTTCTTGAAAAAAATACTTATTACAATTTAGACTGCAAATTTACTCACACCGGTCTCCAATTATTGCAGGCGCACAAAATCTAGAGAAAGAAATGGACCTTTCAATAGCTTATTGCGGAAGCCACTAAGTTGGTGAATTTAATGGTGAAACTCTTGCGGCCTTTCCCACAACGTTGACTACCAGTTAAATGTGGGAAACAATAGTTGATGTTGTTGTTATCTCCATATTTTTATCATCATAACATTTCCTCCCATTTTCCAAATTTGTCACTTTTATCCCCTGTCTTGGTGGGCCTCACACTACACTATTCCATCATGTTATGTATGTTTCTATGTATGTTTTTAATGCATTTTTCTATGTTATCATACCTTTGACATGCATTTTTGTAGGGAGATTAGCCGCATCCTATTTTCATTTCAAGCTAAATGTTAATAATATATAATTTTATTTATCATAGACCGATCATAGACCATGCTTCAGGGTAGACAGTTAAACTTGCACAGGTTGCATGATATAAGAAATTACATGCTTCGTAACACACTGTATTTGTCAACCTCCACATCACAATGTATCCAACCCATTGTAGTTTTCAAGTCTGTATATGTAGGCGTGCATTAAAAATAGCAAGAACACCAATTTCTTGTCATTAATGGTAATATTGGATAAACTTGTTGATAGTGGTGAACATTGTGTAGTGCAGGTTGTGAAACATAATGTGTTTTGAAGCCTACCTTTACGTATACCCAAACTTTGTCATGAAATGCATATGTACAAATGTATATATGGGCTCCTATTTTATCAAGTTTATTGTGGAAAGTGTGCTTTAAATTTAGCTGAGAAGAATTAAGAGTCTCTGCATAGTCAAATAGAAATATAAACCTTTCATTGTGATACATTATGTCACATGCTTGCAAAATATAACCCACAAGAACCCTAATATTCCTAATGCTCTAAGGCAATTACCTAAAAAATAAAGGCATTCAATAGAATGGTTTAAATGGCTGGGATGTGGATGATGCATATACATTTCAAGCTACAACCTAAGAAATCCTAAAGAACGCTATTCTAATGCACAACTATATTTTGATCTATCATACTTTCTAATTTCTAATCCTACCAAACTAAAAATGAGAGTCTGGTGATGGGTGCTTGGTTTAATGACAATGCCATGTTGTAAGCACCTAGATGGTGTTGAGTTCAAATCTCAATATTAAAAAAATAAAAAAATGAGAGTCTAGGCATTCTTTAAGTAGATGTTAAGGTCAATGAATAAAACCTGGGAAAATAAAAATAAAAATCATATGCACCATTTTACAGATCCATTATGACTCAAATTTTTACTATCATGCACCATGGATCTGATATGATCTACAGATTGATATGATTTTAAATTGAATTAATGTGATATGGCATGATATATGTGTATTCAAGCTTCTAGAAATGACAATGCCATTCTTATCACTTTGGTTTGTACCTTCCATTTTGTATGAATACCCATGTATATCATGTCATGTCACATTAATTCTATTTAAGATCATAACAGATTTGCAACATATGATAGTGAAAATTTGAATCATAACGATGTGACATGCCTCACGAGTTTTTGTTTTAAGTTTGAGTTGCTACTACTTTATTTTATGCATTTTATTTTCCAATCATATGAAAAAATTGAAATGTAATTTTTACTCTAAGAGTTGTTATAAATTTTGAAGGTGAACTTCATTACATTCTTACAGTCTACAAAACAAAAGGTTTGCATTACATTCATACTGTTTTGTAAAATTGTAGTTTGGAAAACACTAGACGTCTAACCAAATTGAGCTGAGGGGTGATAAACCAATTGGGTTGTTACTATGTTAATCATAAAAGGTTTTGATTACATTCGTACTATTTTATAAAATTGCAAGTTGCAAAACACTCGGTATTATTAAACCTACAACTAACATACCATTGTAAAACCCTCTACACGTAACAACCCAATTGGTTAGTAACCCCTCAAGTGAATTTGGATAGTTTTATGTATCCCCCACCTGTAACTCCTCCCCGTGCTCTCCACCCTTTAGATTTGAACATGTAAAATAAAATAACTCACAACCCACTGTGTTTTCCAACTTGGAATTACATTATGTAATCATATATAAATAACATATCATAAAAAAAAACAATAGTTGATATGTCTTAGATCACAAATTTAATCACGTTCTACACCAGAAAGTGATGGCTTGTTGTGGAAGAAATCACAAATCACAATATGGGATGTAGGTGACTTTTATGGATAATAAAACTCTTGCCCACAATGGTGACTAAACACTAAGAAATTGCATGAAACACTAGTTGATGGTGTCGTTTACTCCACATTTCTATCATCAAAACGTTTCCTCCCATCTACCAAATTCATCATTTTATCCCTAGTCTTGGCAGGCTACGTTGTTCCATCATGTTATGTATGTTACTATGTACTAATGTGTTCTTCTATTTTATCATGCCTCTGACATGCATTATTTTAGGAGAATAATCGCTCTTTTTTGGTCAATCAAGGTTATCACCAAGGTTTTTGTTGACTTCTTAACCTTTATGCTTGCATAACCAATGCACACATGTACTGCAACCAATGTGTCTTGTAGTATTCTATATTTTTTCATTCATATGTACAAGTAATGGTTCAGTTTACAATATCTTTGAACAATGGTTATTATACCAACATTCATCATTTAGGTATTTATTGAAAGACACAAGTTTTAAACAAAAGTTTGATTATGGTACTTGGTATCCTTCTTGTTTGTCTTCTCTACCCTTATTGATTATCGCAAGTTATGGCCTCTCTTATATGCTTTTATTGATGCACTATACAAGTCCAAGTACACTGTCACTGATTCTCTATTCTACTTAACCTGCAAAATTTTGTTTGTCATAATATTGGCCATGGTCTGTGATATGTGTGTACGATGATGCATGGTTATCTTTAGTTAATGTACTAAAGCATAGAGAACTGAGCATAGCAAACATATTCCATTTGGATTGTTCAATATTCTTAAACTTCTTGCTATAATGTGACCCTTGTAGCCTTGTGGAGTTTTGAAGACTACAATTGAACTAAAAAAAAGAAATGATAAATCAATCATTACTATAAAAATTTGACATTTTTAGATATCATTTTGTGTGTTTGGAAAGGATTGGTATAGAGAATTACACGTGGAAATACACAATGTGTTTTTTAGAATGTAATTATCTATACTAAAGATGTGGCCATTATCCCTAAAAAATGTATGTCAGATGCATGATAACATAGAAAAACTTAAACACATTTTTTCAGTGTATGGGGATAGGTGATGGTACTTTCTAACAACACATACCTAAACATTCATCCATAAATCTTATTGCGTAATGATGCCATCATATGGGGGATGGGGCATTATGTTATCATGTGTGAGACATGGGTATGTGTAGGATCATGATGGACCAAAAAGTGGCGATTTGATGGATATGTGTAGGGTATGTGGCTGATGAATTTTTTTTTTACCCAAAATTGATGAAACAAAAAGAGTTTTTAAAGGAGATTCTTAGCTTTCCACTAATATAAATTATGCTTTACTTTGAATTTAATAAATAATTAGTATTTATTTTTTATTTGAATTATGACTAAAGTCTTGATTGATAGGCTGATTGAAAAACATTTATAGCTTTCAAACGCTATTACATTTTTTGAATCTGAAACATGTGTCACATTCTATGTTTTACATACTATAGGATTAAAAAAAAATTGAATTTCATGAAGTTTTGACCAAGTTAAGGTGGTTAGACATACACATTTTTATAATTTTTAAAAGTTGTAATAAAAAACTCATAATTAATTGTTTACTTGGAAAAAAATTACAAAAAAATATGCATCACATCGGGACATGAGTCCTCTAATTATATCTAAAATCTTATAAAAAATATTATCATTTTATTGTGGTTAAGGTGGTCGATAGACACCTACTTTTTTTCCCCAAATTTAAGTGCTACGCATTGAAATTTCAAATTTTCACCAAATAGATTTAAAAAAATAAACCTAGTAGTTTAGAAACTACATTCAATTTGCTACAAATTCTATTCTTACATATTTTTGAAATAATATAGATAACTTATTCAAATTTTTACGTCAAGTTGGCTAACTCTGATTTTTTTGAATTTTTTGCTATTGAAGGGCCTGTTTTTTCCATGATGATTCTGCACATACCCACATGTGTAGTGTTCCTCCGTCTATGATATTGTCATGTTGTTTTTCGATTGTGAGAGGTAAGGTATTGTTTGATTTTAATTTGTTTTATTGTTGTTTCTTTGATTAAATAAAATACTACTAATAATTTTTTTGGTTTAAATAAATTAAACTTGAATATTATAATAAAAATAAAAATAAAAATGTGGGCAACAAATAATAAATGATAAATAATTTAAAATGCAATGTCTTACCTATATATAGGCATTTTGCATCTAATGATTTTGGTAACCGCCTCCGAGGAAAAGTGACAAGTATCTTGAGGCGAGCATGCATTGGATGCTTTGTAATTGATTTCTAATTTGTTCTTGATTGGATGCTTTGTAACTGATTTTTCCTAACTGCCACTTGTCTAGTACGTTTTGCATGCATTACATTGGCTTTACTCCAGCCAGTCGTATTTTGCTTAAAAAAGGCTGGAAGGCGTTTGCAAAAAAAAGGGGGGAAATTGGCAGGGAGCATATACAGGGCACGATTCAAGTTGATTTGGGGGTTTTAGTCGTAAAACCTTCAACTGTTCCAATTCCAGTTACATCCTTCTTCACATCATTCTCGGAGGAGATCGAAATGCAAGTCCAACATGCAACCCTGTGTAGGGTACGCATTTAGAAGCAGGAACAGTTGTGGAACTTGGCGTTACCTCTGCGAAATGTACCCTCTCTGGAAGTTTCAAGGTACTCGCCTATTTTGCTTATCTCTTGTGTTAAATCTCTCATTTGACACTATATCCTTGACCCTGTGTAATTTTGCACTTCTTTGCAATGTGTGCTTACTTACGGTGCTTTCAAGCTTCCCTTTTAGAACATTCGATGTGCTTGGTTTCCGTATTATAAACATTGTAGTTTTTACCCATGCTTTCGATGCTTACAGCTGAATGTTTATCGGCTCTAAGTCTATAATTGTATTTAGATGAACTCGCTGCCTTCTCTGGTTGGGTGGAAGCGTGATCTTGAAATACATTGATTCTTTTGCTTTAGCTAGGAAGTCTCTTCAACCTTAGAGGGTGGTGTCGTGCATCATGCTTGTCCTTTATTTTCACCGGTGACCTCATGGATGCGTATCAGGTCGGTGCCTTGTTTCTCTTCTTTCGTTGGCAGACCCCGCGGATTATCTCTCCCTAATCAGTATTTTGCTTTAGCCATTGTTGATCTGCATGATGTTTTCCCTACTAAGGCTAAGGTTGAACTAGCCCCTTTATGTTCTGTAGTCCTCACAATCAATTTTGCCATACAATCTTCTTGGATCTTGTCACTTTTTATTTTCTAATAACTTTCTGGTGTTTCGTCCTCTACCTTATCTTCTGCGAATGAAATTATAGCATCTTGTGTTCCTGTTGAATCTGAACTAAGCGGTTACATAAACTTCATTGTGTCTTGCAGTTTGAAGTAAGTCATGCGTCGAATAACTTTGTATTCCGTAGTATGATGTGCAATTACGTTCCTTCTGTGCAGTCTATCCATGATTGATGATATTCTTGTGGCGTACGGCTAGCATGATAAGAGTCTGGTTTAGTTTTAAAGGCATTGTGGTATGTTCCATATAGCTAGTCGAATGTCAGGCTCCTGATCGACAATAGCTAGAGTATCCAACCATGCGCTTTATTCCGCCTTCTAGTCTCTGGTTTGTAGAAACTGCTTAGCTTGTCGGAGATATAAGCCTTAGTATGATACGTACCTTGTCTATGCTTCTTTATATTGCATTTTATTCGAACCCGTTATGTTGTGCCTGTAGAAAAAAGTAAATCTCTGCTCTTTACCGTAACGGCCTTATTACCCTAAACACTCAAACTTCACTTGAAATTCAATCCCTTTTAATAAATGTGTGCGGCCCGGGATTCATTACTCTTCCCTAAAATGTGGGACGGCTAACTTGCTTTAAAGGAAAGCTTAAGGATACCCATTCGAACTCTCTTATGTCTTTAGGCTAGTTGAAATTTTATTTTTAAAGTAGGTAAACCATAATCTAAAGAAAACAGAAAAAAAGAACAAAAAAAAAGAACACACTATGCACAGTAAAGTATGCTCCCTTATAATATAGGAAAAAGTTCTAACACTAAGAAAGAAAAGGAATCGTAGGATTCCTTGAGAATTGAAAGAAGAAGAAAAAAAAAATACATAGATTTTAGTTTATTTACCTTATTATGGATTTCCTTAGAGTCTTAGAGGCTTACTACTAATTACTTTAATATGAGGTTTTTAAAGTAAATGGAAAATATATGTAAGTATATAGCTCACTATTTTCTTCATGAGGAATATATATATATATATATATTTCATTTTAAGTGATATTTGTTTTACTTATATATTTTTTAATATCTAATTTATTTAATTGTGTATTTATTTTTATTTTATTTTTGGGGCGGGAGTCAAAATTGTCAAAAGAAAATATTGAAATAATTTAATGGTTTTATTGATAAGATGATTATTC
The DNA here is from genome assembly GCA_007258455.2 of Sequoia sempervirens. Classification (NCBI taxonomy): domain Eukaryota; kingdom Viridiplantae; phylum Streptophyta; class Pinopsida; order Cupressales; family Cupressaceae; genus Sequoia; species Sequoia sempervirens. The sequence goes on along the minus strand of VDFB02000007.1, from coordinate 210,243,203 downwards.
TTCAATAAAATTTATTTAGGTTGAATAAAATTAACTTTGAAAATCACATTACACTATATTAGTATTGAGGTTTTCTCAGTGAATCGCCTTTGTGGGAGTATTCAAGTTTTAATTATATGATCGTCTACAATTTAAGTGCATTGATTCAAATATAAAAGGAATGATGTAGATTACAAGAGAAATTAATATAGATAATGGAAAATGTTGAGTTAGATGATTCAAAAAAATAAATAAATAAATAAAATAAAATAAAATAAAATAATTGATTTGTTAGAGGTTGTCGAGTAAAGTAAATAATTGGTGTTTTTTCCCATAGTTAAATGTTAATATTATGCTTTGGTAAATAAACGAAGATAAAGGATTCCCTTGATTGTTGTTTTCCCTTCTATTCTTTAAATCGTTGATTCATAAGTTCTTTATTTGGATATTTATTTAGGACACTTGTGATGGTTCCTTGTAAATGATTTAGTGAACGAAGGATTGGGTTTAATTAATTGAGTGCAATTGAGTGTTTAAAGGTTGATTTGATGTTGTCATTTCGTTGTGTTACCCTGTTGATTTATTTGGTTTTGGAGGCAATTTTATTCATCGAGTTCGTTTTGGATTAGTGAATGTTTTTGATGCTTCCTCATTATTTTGTCTTTCGTTTGATTCATTTTAGTTGATGAGATTTTCAATGTTAAGTATTGATTCTTTTACCTTCATTGGTGGGTAGTTGGTCTTCTTGGACTTCCAGAGGTAGGGATAATCATGTTTTATATCGATTCTTCATTAATTTGATTCTTTCCAAAATTTTGATCGTAATTATGATTTTGAGTTTACGTATGGGTTGTACCTGATTTTTTGAGCAATTTTGTATATGACTATTGGCAAGATGGTATATGCCTCGCATGTTTCCAGTTGAGATTGGATGTTGTTTCTTTGTTGGTACAACCCTGGATTTTGGTTTAGATGTTTGTTGGGTCTCAAGGGAGAGTGGCTCTTCGTGGGGGCCGACGCCTCGGTTAAGAGGAAGAGCACAGGATAACCCACAAATGAGTTTGTTAATCAAGTGAAAACATAATAAATGAATTTTAGGAGGGATAAGTAGCAATCACATAATAAGATTAAATTTTTTTTTGGTTACCTCGTCTTCATTAGGGCTTTCGCAGACTAATGGAAGGCTGAGAAGGCCGTGGTTGGCAAGGTCATTACCTCATTCTCAGGAGAGGTTAGCGGCTTCGCATGAGTCACCCTATGGAGCGGCGCCTTGTGATAGGCTGTCAGGATAACCATAGATGGAGGCAGCACCTGGTGATAGGTTGTCTGGATAATCCATGTACAGATGGAGGCGACACCTTGAGTCAGGATGTCTGGATAATCCATGTAAGGCCATGTGATGACACTCTCCTCTAACTTTCCCTTTTTGGAGTTGCTTCATTGAATTCCTCTGGAAGTGATCTTTTGATTTTATGGCTTGAGATTTATTGTTGTTATAATATTTGATTTATTGTTATTATGTTTCTGAAGTGGTTTATCACTATTGTGAAATGATTTGGATGTCATGTTTTCAGGTCATGGTTTAATTGATGTTGTGACTATCTTTGGGTTTCATGTTACTCTTGTATGATGTTGAGTCTTGTGGTTCTCTATTTGGATGTTCTCGGTTGAGGTCTCTTTCTTGTCAGCTCCTTAGCACGGGGGGTGGGTCTTCAGACCCACGTGGTCGGGTGGAACGTGCTAAGCACCCCATTGGGTCCCCAATTGAGGATCGAGAGGTGCAGATTGGTGTCATTTGCAGTGGCTCCAGAGTTGTATCTGTCTTTGAGCCAGTTATGATACTTTGTATTCATTTGATTAGCTACATCATTCTTTATGGATTCCCATTCCTGTTGGGGAACGTTGTTGTATCATTGTTACCCTGGACATTATACTGTAATGTAATGTTAAACCATGTGTGGATATTGGCCCATGGCAGTTGTTATTCAATGTGTTGAGTTAATCATGTTTATGTTGTATTTACGTACACAGATGGTTTCTTATCAAAGATTTATCATGTATGTGTTACATTTGTTAATGTTTACTTTGTCATGGATTATATATTTGGCTTTCATTCTTTATTGTTGTTGTATGGAATTAAGTTCGTAATGTCTCCTCTTGTACCCCATGGGATGTAAGTGTAAGTGAATTTGTTTAATTAAGTTTCATGACTCATGTCTTATCGTGTATTTCGTGTATGTTATGTTTTACTTTTTTTTAAAAAATTGTACTGTAATTATTGTGTTGATGCCCTTTGGGGTTCGCACGATGGGGCGTTACAACATGTGTTTTTGTAGGGATAATATCTTCTTTTTTTTACTACCAATACAAGAAAGTATTAGAAAAAAGATGTAAGGAGAGATGAGTTTTTCATATATCTGAATGAACATTCACTTCTTCATAATTCCAAAAAAATGGCAAATTGGTAGTTAGAATTGCTGATATATACTACTAGTATTAGCAATAGGTTAAATTAGAAATTAAATTACCATTGCACAATTCAATATGTTTGTTTAGTGTCCCTACATTTTGGCATGTTGCAGTCACCACAACATATAATCCAATATTGGTGAATTTTGGAATAAAATGAATTATTTGTAGCACCCAATGTCTTTAATTTCTCAATTTAAACTATCACTAACACTTGTCTTCCTTACAGGTGGTTGATATAGGTGAGGAAACAAAATTGAATAAAATAAGGCTAGGTGAATTTTGAAGGATGTCTCAGGAGACATGAAAGATCTACACAAAATACACGTTATTCTAGTTCTCATGGCTTGAATTACAAGTGTACTAGACAATTAAATTTCCAAAAGTTACTTTGCATATTTTACAAGTTTTGATTTATTTGTAGATGGTATGCTTACTATGGCGAATGCAAACAATTTGTCATTTAATTTTAATAAAATAAATGTTATATTATTGCACGTACCTATTATATCTTAAAATTTTATGTGGGGAATGTTTCCTCCTTGAAGTGTGTGTTACATGTGAAATGCTTAAAATACCATTGAATAATGATACTACATCATTTAAATTATCTTCCTCTTAATTGATTTGTGTTTTCTAAGTGCACATTTGATATGTCTTGCATTAAGTGGCGATGTGAAAAAAAGACGTTTTTAACTCACCCAAAAACATGAAATTCCGCTTTGACTTTTTGTAGGATTGGGTGGAAAGTACATAGTGTCAAACCTAATACTAGATCAAAACTAATATCCGTTAGAAACGGATATCCATTTCTAAACAGATATTCATTTTGTTTAGGTCAATTTTTTTGATTTCGTTGGGTCCGGGGCCAACCAATATTTTTATTTTATATATTATAATAATTTTTTAATATATTTATAATTTAATGTTTTTTAATATATTTATCATATAGCATATGGATATTAAATTAAAAAAAATTATAATAACGTTTTTTAAAAAACATTATAATAACGTTTTTAAAAAAATTATAATAATGTTTTTAAAAAAAAATTATAATAATGTTTTAAAAAAAAATTATAATAATGTTTTTAAAAAAATTATAATAATGTTTTTAAAAAATTATAATAATGTTTATAATAATGTTTTTAAAAAAAATTATAATAATGTTTTAAAAAAATTATAATAATGTTTTTAAAATTTTATAATAATGTTTTTTTAAAATTATAATAATATTTAAAAAAAAACATTATTATAATGTTTTATAATTTAATATTATATAATAATATATATATATAATATTATATTATAATATAATATAATAATATTATATTATAATATAATATAATAATATTATATTATAATATATATAATAATATTATATTATAATATAATATAATAATATTATATTATATTATAATATAATATAATATAATATTATATCATAATATAATATAATATTATATTATATCATAATATATATTATATTATATATAATATAATGTATATTATAATATAATATAATATAATATATATAATATATTATATAATATATATAATATATTATATATATATATAATATATTATATAATATAATTTTATATTATAATATAAAATGATATACATTTCAAAAAAATGTCGCTAATAAATATATGTTGGGTCCCGGACCCGACCATATATTTAAAAAATTTCATAAAGGAAACATATATCTGTTTCCCGTTTTATAAAATCAAAAACAAAAACCCGGGAGCTCTTTTTTAGCTGACTGGGCACGAGTTGTCTACTGCACAACTCATATATTTGTTCCAAAGTGAATCATCTTGCTCAAATCAATCGAATTCGAAAGGTATTTTTAAATTTTTATGTTTTTCTTCAATTTATATTGTTTTTGCATTGTTTTTTTTGTGAATTTTAATAAAAAATAGGGTACATTTGATAGGTTTTTTATTGCATTAAAATCTTAGTTAATTTTGAAAAAATTATCAATTAACATGCTTAAAATGGCTCAACATGAAAACACTAACCTCGCACAAGATGAAAACCCTTTAAATGCTCCTTCACCATGACCATTGTTTCCAAAAAAAAAAAAAGTGCCAACAATACATGAATCTATTCATAGAAATTTAGATCAATTGAGAAATGTATGTCGAATCTATGAGACACTCACTGAGCTATCAAACATGAAAAACATTTTGGAAACAATCATTTCAAATGTTGAAACTTTGGCAACTTAGCATAATAGATTTGCATAGTGGCGAGATGAACAAAAGCAATTTTATGTCGATAGGTTATCATATGATGAGGTGAGGGCACTTGATATTGACAAATTCCAATTAGCCTAGTTATTCATTGATCACAGAACATGATATCCCATTAATGTGCGGAAGTCAAAATTTTCAATTAAATGGTGCACCCATAGAGGCATATTAGATAATTTCTGGAGACATTGGTGGATGGTTTTTGATAAACCACCCAACAACAAACTTGGCATCCCTCAATATTTTCTTTGAAAATTATATGTCGAGTTTGTCCTAGGGAGGCATGTCAATTACTTTTACATATGAGATTTCCAGGGTGTTGGTAGAGGGATGCCATAGGATAGACTTAGAGCACGCTGAGTCACCCAAGTTCATCCTGCTCTGCCTATTGTTGCCCTGAATCCACTACCTTACCTTGAGATTGCTTTAGATGCAAGGACTCAGAGCATTTATGCCTTACATTCATTGAGTGATCATTTGGTCACACAGAGCCATCATGTTGCGTAGCTATTTGACGGTGCATCCTATCATGATGGTGATGCACTTGATACATCCCAGCATGATGGTGGTGAACCTACTACATTAGCTCCCACTGGTACACCATCCTCTTTGGGACATATTTGTGTGCCTCATTACTGCATGAAATGCAACAATTTATGTTTGGGTCCTCTCCGATAGTCCATTAAGGCTCCCATAGACACATCTTATTATGAGGTTCATGATATTTTGAATGTAGGAGTTGATAGAGCACGAAGTGGACCATTTACAGGAGAGACATCAACTACTAGGGATGATATGGGAGCACCGATAAGACTTAAAGTAATTTCATAGTGTGTTTTATCTAAATTCTTTCATATTTTATGAGATATTTGTACTAATATATGTTTACATGTGCTGAAATGTTTAATAGGTGCTGATAGAGGAGTAGATTTCGCAAGTGCAGGAGGCTACATAGATAGCCATTTCATTTTCCCTAGAGAATCAGTATACAATATTATTTAAATTGTTATTTTAGATGTTAATTTTTGAAATCTATTATGTTTAAATACACGTACTATATAGATTGATAGTCTAATGTAATCTTATCTTTTTATGCAACAACCTAGTTCTTATACAACCTTGTTGACTGGGTTTGATCCATTGGATGAAGTTGCACAATAGGTATATATATTTATTCTTGACATTATGCTTATATGTGTATGTGCATTTAAATTGTGTTACATTCTTGTCATTTTTTATATAGGAAACCATATTAGCTGCTTCATCCACTATGAGCCCATCTAGTGTCGTAACATCACAATAGGTATGTGTTTATTTTATTTTGTAGATATTTACGTTTAGATAGGAGTAGATATATGTTAAGTAAATATGATTATTTGTCAACAATTATATCTTAATTTGTACCATTTTTATTTTATCTCCTATAGTCCTCTGTCTGACTCAAGACTGTGACCAATGTGGGACCATTTCTTTATATGAGGACTCTCGATCGTCCTAAGGGAAAATTATATGCAGAATGTCTTGCAAAAAAGAGAGCAAGACTCGAGGTAAACAAAAATTGTATTATTGATATAATATAGTACACATATAGTGATTTTGATGTTAAATTCATAATTTATAAATGATAGTATATAAGTTTTTGTTTACTAGTCTATCTTGTCAACCATTCACATAATTAATCTAGTTTGTGGTTTGAATTGTTATTGTGCAAAAGCTTCAGAGCAATTAAGTTCTTCTAGGAGGCTCGATTTTGATGGTCCAACATAGGATTAGGATATGATATAGATTGATATGTACTTAGGGTTTGATAGATATTGAGATGACATATATGCCACAATTTGTAAAACTTGTTCTAAGTAGGCATATATTCCAAATTTGTATATGCACAAACAAATTTATTCTATAGTTTGATATATAAGAATTGATATTCGATCTAATTTGTTCCTCATGTGCATGTCTTTCTACTTTGAATTTTCAAAATGGAATGTATAATTATCTTAGAATGGTTTAAATTTATGATCGATAATGTATGCTATATATTAACAAAATTACATTTTAATAGAACTTATGAATTACAGTTGGTAATCCATCTATGTTAGAGTTCATTCATATTAAGGTTCACATACATTACATTCCATGAGACCACAGTTCTTTGAGGAGTTTTTTCAAATAATTCACTTCCTTTTCTATTGTACCACATTTTTTATACATGTCTACCAAAACATTTTTATCAAACACTCAATTTGAGAATACACATGATTTCAAGCTCTGTTGAATGCATTTACAATTGACATTATTTTGTTTTTTGAACTCCTATAATGAAGTTGGCAGCTGATTTTTATTTCAAAAGAAATTAAAATTAATGAAAAATGGTATGAGAAGCACTGTCTAATATTTGTTGAGAAGAACTATTTGAAAATATGCCTCAAAGAATTAAGGTCTCATATACAAGGAAAAAAAATGAAAAGAGCAGCTTTTGACAGTCTTAAGGCATTGATTCTTTTGATTGATTAAAAACTAAAACAAATGGATACAACTTAATGAAATATATGTCATGTTATAGTGTTCATTCAAAAGTAATATAATCATCTTGATAAAAATCAATGTCACTCAATGTTCATTCAAGCTTAATAACATGTAAAAGGTATAAAATCATCTTGAATAAGAATCACTATCTTTCAACCATAGGGGTTTGATGCAACCTTCAAACAAAGTCCTTACAACTGAACAAGATACATGTTCATTAGATTGCTCATGTGAAATCTACACAATAATCATGATCAACAATTAAGACATCACTCAACCACGATGCAACCATTAAACAAACCAAATGAGTGTGATACTACCATTAAATAAACCAAATACAACTCCATGACATGCATGTTATTTGACCTTTGACATGCAATTTGTATTATTGTAATACACAACAATGAATGTTGCTACCCATAATGCATCAATAAGAAAACTAGGCATACTATATGGGCTTGATGCACATTAGTCATAATGCACACTTCACACAAAAGCAATAACACTGATATGATATTGTCACATATGTCAATCAACCTTGACCCACACCAAACTTTCTATATCACAATTGTTGTCATATATGCCATTCAACCTAACTCAATTGAGGTTTTGTATTTGGTAAGAATTTGTGTTGGAAAAGAAAGTGAGAGATGATGGTTAAGGTGGATTTGAAAAAAATTGTTGTCCTAAGCGTTGAAAACTCTATCAAAAAAAGGGATCTTGTTTTCCTAAGTGTTGAAATTGAAGCAAAACAACTGAAGACTAAAATTAACCACTTACAAAAGGAATCAAAATATAAGAAGATTTTATCGTCAATGAAAAGGAGGTTAGTCTCTCTAAAAAAAGTTTCAACGTGTGTCGATGGGTATGTTTAGGCTAGGCATGGTCTTTTTTCGAACCCAAACATGCTAAAACAGTTAGACCTACATTGGACTGACGATATCTCTTAAGAGTCCAAAGTGAAAAAAGGTAACAATCTTTGATAGGCTATTACTTATAAACCTTGACGCTTAAAAACTATTCATCTAAGGCTATGAGATTGTGTTGGGACCCTTTGCAATAACCTCTCTCTATTTTTGCTATCTTAGAGGCATTTTTCTGTGGTGATGAGTTTTCAGTTGAGGAAAAAATTGTCAGATGCAAGTAGTGTAAAGTTGAAAAGTAGTGCAACTTTCGTTCTGCACCTCATATGACCAAAAAAACTATTCCAACACATCCGGATGGGTAAATTTACGCTAGACATGGTCATATTTTGCACCCAAACACATCGAATCACTCCGAGCTACATTGGACCAATGATTTCCCTTAAGAGTCCAAAGTGTTAAATGATAACAATCTTTCACGGGCTATTACTCAGAAAATGTGATGCTTACAGACTCTTCGTCTAAGGCTATGAGATTGTGTTGGGACCCTCTTCGATAACCTCTCTCGGTATTTTCTATCCCAGAGGTTTTTTCCCGTGGTGATGAGTTTTCAGTTGAGGAAAAAGTTGTCAGATGCAAGTAGTGTAAAGTTGCAAAGTGGTGCAAATTTTGTTTTGCAACTCGTACGACCAAATGGACTGTTCCAACACATTTGGATGGGTATGTTTACACTAGGCATGGTCCTATTTTGCACCCAAACACATTGAATCACTCTAAACTACATTGGATCGATAATTTCCCTTAAGAGTCCAAAGTGCTAAAAGACAACAATCCTTGATGGGCTATTTCTTGAAAATTGTGATGCTTGCAGACTCTTCATCTGAGGCTATGGGATCATGTTGGGACCCTCTACAATAACCTATCTCAATTTTTGCAATCTCGAAGGCGTTTTCCCATGGTGACAAGTTTTCAATTGAGAAAAAAGTTGTCAGATGCAAGCAGTGTAAAGTTGCAAAGTGGTGCAACTTTCGTTCTACAACTCGTACGACCAAATAGACTGTTTCAACACATCTGAATGGGTATGCTTACGCTAGGAATGGTCCTCTTTTGCACCCAAACCACTCCAAGCCACATTGGACTGAAGATTTCCCTTAAGAGTCCAAAGTGCTAAAAGGCAACAATCTTTGATAGGTTATTTCTCGAAAACTGTGACACTTACAAAATATTCATTTGAGGCTATGGGATCGTGTTGGGACCCTCTAGAATAATCTCTCTATTTTTTCTATCTCAAAGGCATTTTCCCATGGTGACGAGTTTTCAGTTGAGGAAAAAGTTAGATGCAAGCAGTGTAAAGTTGCAAAGTGGTGCAACTTTCGTTTTGTAACTCATATGACCAAACATATTGTTCCAACACATTCGGATGGGTAAATTTATGCTAGGAAAGGTCCTATTTTGCATCCAAACACATTGAATCACTCCAAGCTACATTGGACCGATGATTTCCCTTAAGAATCCAAAGTGCTAAAAGGAAACAATCTTTGACGGGTTATTTCTCAAAAATCGTGACACTTACAGACTCTTTTTATGAGGCCATGGGATCATGTTGGGACCCTCTATAATAAACTCTCCCATTTTTTTCTATCTCGGAGGCATTTTCCCGTGGTGACGAGTTTTCAGTTGAGGAAAAAGTTGTCAAATGCAAGCAGTGTAAAGTTGTAAAGTGGTGCAACTTTAGTTTTGTAACTCGTACGACCAAACGAAATATTCCAACACATCTGGATGGGTAGGTTTACATTAGGAATGGTGCTCTTTTGCACCCAAACACGCTGAATCACTCTGAGCTACATTGGACTGACGATTTCCCTTAAGAGTCCAACATGCTAAAAGGAAGCAATCTTTGACGAGCTATTACTCAAAAACCCTGTCACCTAGAAACAATTTTCCTGAGTCTACAAGATCATGTAGGGACCCTCTACAATAACCTCTCTCAGTTTTTGATATCTCTAAGGCGTTTTCCAGGGGTGTTGAGTTTTTAGTTGATGGAAAAAGGGTCAGATGGATAGGATGTAAAGGTGCAAAGGGGTTTAGGGTTCATTCTGCTCCTCATGAGTAAGTGAAATAAGTGAATCATTTACTCAAATACACTTAATTCATGAAATACACACATGAATACAAAGTATACGCATGAAAACATGTAGGTCGTAAAGTATACATTGGAATACTCGTAAGTGACAAAGTATACACATAAGTTGTAAAGTATACACTTGAATACATGTAAAGTATACATAATTCAACATGATATTATCATTCAAGAATTGCTATCAAATATAGGATTTACAAAATGCCACATAGGTATACAACAAATGACCCTAATACATAGTCATTTTGCAGTAGGGGAAGGAAATAGATCACGCATTGCCTTCGCGGTCGACACACTCTTCCACAACAGTAGCACATTGACGTTATGGAGTGACAAGTACCTGTACAAACCATCAAGGTAATAGTTAAACTACATACAATAGAAAATATGGTTAGAATAACAAATCTATATTATTCTAAACAACCTAAATGATGATGAAATGGTAATGAAAACTAGAAAATATGCTTAGAATAAAAAATCTATATTTAATCTGTCACATACCTCTACCAAAGGATTAGAGTTGGCTATTGTTGCAACAACTCCATGATCAATCATGCTGGGAACATCACAATATACTTCAAATGAAAAATCTATATGGTCACAATAGAAAATATGCTTAGACTAACAAATCTATATTATTCTAAACAACCTAAATGATGATGAATTGGTAATGCAAACTAGAAAAGATTCTTAGAATAAAAAATCTATATTATTCGGATTTTTTGCATATACCTCTGCCAAAGGATCAAAGTTGAATATTGTTGTAGCAACTCCATGATCGATCGTGTTAGGAAAATCACAATATACTTTGAATGACAAATATATATGATCACAATAGAAAAGATGCTTAGACTAATAAATCTATATTATTCTAAACAACCTAAATAATTAACCTTAGCAGATAAACAATATACAAATGTGATGAACAATATCATACCTTTCCCATACAACAAATGATTTGCTACTCAAGTGTGTTCCTGAAGGGTCATCTCTTATCTTTAGAGTTTCCAGTAATGTTGAACATGATCAACACTACAAATTGTCCATAGTTCCTTTGTTTTTGGTCTAGCATGATGTCTCAATAACTTAACATTTTTTTGTTATAACAAGGTACAAATACATGAGAATGGTTTTGTGTTTCTCATATTCTTCAAATGTAGGTATGTCGTTCTTTCTAATCATATATGTTCGCAACCAAGTTTCAGAAACAACAACTGAACCTGTATGATCATAAGTTTTTTATCAACATCTAAATATACTTAGAAAAACAAATATATATTATACTAAACAACCTAAATGATGATGAAATGATAATAAAAACTAGAAAATATTCTTAGAATAACAAATCTATATTATTCTAAACAACCTAAATGATGATGAAATGGTAATGCAACCAAGTTCAAGAAACAACAACTAAACCTGTAGGATACATGAACCTATCATCATCTGTCATCAGTTGTGTTAGCTTTTTCTTTCCCTGTACACATCGTGCCAACCAATAGTCTGTTCCCTCTTCATTCCCCTATAGTGTTACAATTGCATAGACATGTCCTAGTTGTACAAGATCTAAAAGATGGTTGTAGTTAAGTGAACTTTCCATTACATCTTCTAACGAGGATTGTGCTATAGATAAAGGGGTTAGGTACCGTGGAATCCATGTATGTACCCACTCACTTGACTCACATTGATCCCAATCACACTGAATACAATTATGATGAAAACAAGCCATCTCTCGTGTTGATATGGTCCATGCACTCGCATCTAAGCTTCGAAATGAATGGATCTTTGAAGAATCTCTAATTGTTTGAGATTCCAATTTGTCACCCACAGTGCCCTCCTCAACCAACCAAAAGAACCTATACACTTGTGAATTAAATTTCCCTCCTCATGATAATACATAAGTACACCAATCAACAATAGAACATGCATCACTGAATATTGCACCACCTCTGATCTTCATTTGTTCCTTAACTAAATCTCTCTTCACACATGCACCTGCACCATCATGCTCGCCTTTTCCATGCCCAACTTTGAAAAAACTCCAAATATGTGGTACACCCCTCTCTATATGCATCCTTCTCAACCAATAAAACATCTGAGCATTTTTGAATTTCCCTATGTAGTTATCTGACCAAATCAGATGTTGACCCATTGCAATACCTTTTTCCTGCAAGAACTCAAAAAAGTTTTCAAAACAATGTTGTACAAACTTAGATGAATGAGATCTATCATCACTCATGTAAAAATGGTACTACCTAATTATCTTCTTGTCCTCTTCTGTACTATCAGGGGCATGTCTATATGTTATGTGGACAAAAATAGCAATTTGAATAGAATTATAATATTGTGCTTAAACTTCATTTTGTGGTTGCAATGTGTAATTTTCAGCAAAATAAACTACAAATACAATAGTTCCTATGGGGAAAGAGTCCTTACACATCCTTAATTTCTGATGCAACCACTGCGACCTATGGCTATGCCTTGCATACTTATAGAAAATATTTTTCTTAAAATCAGAAATAAAATCAGCAATAATTACCTCTCTTGCAACCAAATCGCATCCAGAACCCTCACCTCCACTATTCAATGTGTATTTGACTGTCTCAAACCTTTTTTTCTCAACGATCTTGTTACCAAAATCATGATCGTTGCCCTCATGAAAGCATGTTACAAACTTCGATAAACCACCACATTGCAAACACGTTTCATTTAAACAATCATTTCTATAAAATAAGCAACCATCACCTCTAATGCATAAAAATGAATCTAACAAGTCCCTGGATGACTTGGGAAGTTGCATTGCATGACACTCCTACAACATTTCTTCACTATGCATAGTAGAATGAATATGGTATAATAATTCATGATACATTGAAAACTCAACATGGTATTTACAACATGTATTGCAAATATTAATAGGTACACAATAAAATGGATTGAAAGACTTAAAATCCCTTTGTGAGATTTGCAAATTTGGATGTTCTTGACAAAATTGTTTGGCTACATTCCAAGAAATGTTTAGGATGCGGTGTATGATCTTGATTACCAATTCACAACTTTAATCTTTTACATTTGGTGATGCTCTAGAGTGAGATTTCCAAAATTGTTCAATTTGAATCTTTACATTATTGGTTAGCTTCTTATCAACATGTGGAAGCCTACTAAAAGCCCACATATCATTTTGAAGAGGACTAGATCGAGTCTTCCTCTTCTTCAGAGTGCTTTATTCAATGTTTTATGATTTAAGTTTAAATCAATACAAGTTTGTCTCATTAAACGAGCCTTTCTCAAATGATGGCTTACTAGTAAGGTTGTGATCACTCTAAGAGAAAACCTTTTATCTTTTTCCTTACTAGTCTTTCCAATAGAGGTTAGAGCATTAAAAATAATTTTTACAATAATACTATTTTTAAAAAAATTTTGTTGACACGAATCTTCAATTTTTTAATATTGGTCTCATTTTGTAAATCTTAAGTAATTGCACAAGATGCTAACATTGTTCGATTAATGTCTTATCAGAAAAGTATTCATTGAACATTTTTTTATCCCACAAACGAACCGTTCGTTGTGACCTTTTTCCTTAAAGATTATCTATTATGTTCTCATCTATTTCAACCAACCATTTAGGGGTTCTCATGTAATTAGGTGTTACATAAGGTTCATTTTCAACATTTTAATTTTCAAGTTCAATGTTATTAAAATTTTCATTCTCACTATTTTTTATAGTTTCAACATTTCAATAACAATTTCATTTTCAACAACAATTTCATTTTCAACTACATTTTCATTTTCAATAACATTTTCATTCTCAATGTTGTTCACATTTTCAATTTCAATGTTTTCATTTTCAATTTTAATATGATGTTCAATATTTTTAATTTTTATTTCATCTTCACTTGAATTAACATTTAACGGTACAAAAGAAGCTTCAATTTGAATTTTTTTCATACCTTGTCTTCTTTTCCTATGACTTTCTCTATCTTTTTCTCTATATGCTTCAATTTGATCTATTGTTAGTTTCCTTTTACCTTTTCTCTTATGACGACTGCTACTCCCCATTGCACAAACAAAAACACACACACAAATGATTGTAATTGTAAATAAAGTGTAAGAGAATCTTCCAAAAGCATAATTTTGTTTGATACAAATAGAAAGCACGAGAATTTTGTGATAGAAAGAATGTAGGGACCGTTGAAATACTCAAAACGGTCCCATTTTTATTTTTTATATAACTTACCAAGTAGATATTTGTTATGTCTTGCACGAGCAGTGGCAACATTTAGAACCTATAACAAAGGAAACAAATATCTATTTACTTTATTGGTAAGAATTATTATATGTTATAATATACATACTTATTATATAGATTTATATAATATATACTATATATTAATATAACTATATTAATATATATTGTTGCTTCTATCATTATAACTTATAACAAACAAAATAGATATTCGTTTACTTTAGTTTTAAGAATTATTATTTGTTATGATGCATATATTTATTATATATCAATATATATTATATATTAATATATATTATATAGATTAATATTATATTAAATATATAATATATATTATCCATCTCTCCATGCCCCTCTCTCTCTCTCTCTCTCCCTCTCTCTCCCACTCTCCCTCTCTTTCTCTCTCCCTGTCCCTCTGTCTCTCCCACTGTCCCTCTGTCTCTCTCTCCCACTCTCCCCTTTGTCTCTCTCTCCCACTCTCCCTCTCTCCTCTCTCTCCTCTCTCTCTCTCCCTCTCCCTCTCTCTTTCTCCCACTCTCCCTCCCTTTCTCTCTCCCTCTCTCCCACTCTCCTCTCAGGTCCTCCCTCTCTCCCTCTCTCCCTCTCCCTCTCTCCCTCTCTCTCTCCCTCTCTCTCCCACTATCCCTCTCTCCCTATGAAGTCTTTCCCTCTCTCCCTCTCTCAAAGAATGCAAGGTGTAAACATAATTAAGAATTGTACAAAAATAGTATTTATAACAAAATAAATGCTAATGTGGCATCCATACTTAATAAATATATTAATAAAGATGAAATTTAGTCATTGCTATAAATATTTCAAGATTGGAAAATCTTCAAGTGTTGATGGTTGTTGATTGAATTCTATAAAACTAATATTAAGTGGGTTGCTGATAATTTATTGGTTGTATATGAGAATGCTATTCAAAAAGGTACATTAGGTAGTAGCATCAATAAATTAATAATATTTTTCCTAAAAATGTGGATAAATCTAATATTAAAAGTTGGAGACGAAGTACTTTGCTCGATTTCTCATACAATTTTTTGGCTAACATCTTGGCTTTAATACTTGTTGATATCTTATTGATGATCATTAATAATACTCAAATAGGTTTCATTAAAGTTAGATACATTCTTGAGAATAGAATTAGTAGTTGGGAGGGTCTTGAGTGGGCTAAGAAGACTAATCAAAATGTTGGGATGACATTACTTGATTTTGAAAAGAAGTGTGACAAAGTGGAATGGTCTTTTATTATGATGGTTTTAGAAGTCTTTTGATTTTTATAGATATTTTTGTAATATGATTAAGGTTCTTTTCAAGGATTCATGTACATAAATTGATATCAATGGATCCTTAGTTGAACCCTTTATTTTGCATAGACCTATTAGACATGGGTACCCATTAGTTCCTGCATTGTTTTTTATTGCTTCAAATGCCTTGCATTACATATTGAGAACTTATCACTTTAGTAAAATGGTTAAGGGTATATCTTTACCAAATAATAAGATGTTATTTAATATGTAATTTGTGAATGATACTACTTTGTAAAGTTGGATAAAATTGGTGATTTAATATAATTAACAAACTTAATGTATACTATATGGATTTTGGAGCTAAAATCTCTAAAATATAATTAATATTCTCAATTGGAATGATACCCCTTGATTTTTTTATTAACGTTGGTTGACAATGGGGAGGTCGTAAAAAGTAAGTTAGATATGTTGGGATTCCTTGTAGAGGGAATTCATATATGATTTCATAGTCATCAGGTGCCCAATCATAGTTTATATTTTACACTTGTCACACTATTAGATCACTATTGGATTTTGAAATAGCTGAGTTTCCATGAGCTATCAAGGTGTAGGGTTTGATTGCAACAATGAATAATTGACCTTCAAGCTTCTTCCAATATTCTTCAGACCTAAAATCTAAACATTCAAAGAGAGTGGAAGGTTTGTGCCATTTAGGGACTTGCCTTAGTCAAACCCCTTGATAGTGTTTCCACTTCCACAATGGCAATGTTAATGATAGAAAACCTATCTTTTTGAGGGATAAGACTACATGAAAAAAGGAATGATGAATCAACAATATATTGCAATTCACCACCCTCCAATGGCTTCCTTGAAGGACTAAAGTCATACAAATCTACTCAAGGCTTGAATGTTGCTTCCTTGATTTGTTTGGAGAACTCCAAGGGTTAGTCTTCACAAACAATATGATAACATAAACATGAACAAACTCACACACACTTTGACATGATGCTTGGATCTTGAATTATTGCAATAAATCTTTGAAATTTTTCTTTTGACTTACTTGATAATTCTTGCTTCACAATAATTTCACTTGTTGCTAGATAGATTTCAAATGATGCAATAGCTAGGTATTTATATACAATTATTCTAATTTCTTGCAAATTAAATCCCAGTAGTCAACATTAGACATTTGAAATTCAAATAATAAAAGGCCACCTTCAAAATATTTGAATTTGGAGCTAAAATAGGGGTACATAGACGCCCTAGGCGTCAGTGTCCCAAACCTATTTTTGGGAATTAAGGTGTCAGGGTAAAAATATTAAATGAATGCATTGGTTTTACGCTTGCAATTTGTCAATAAATATTTAAATGGACCATGAAATGCATAATTTAGGAAATTAGGTATTCAATCAGATCCAATGACTTAAGGGGGAGCAAAACATAGTGTGAAATTGTCAAGGGTGACAATTTACAACACTACACAAAGGTTGGGAGTATTTCAAGGAAAAATATTCAAAAAAGAACCCTCCATTATAAATAAAGCCTTGTCTAACGTTAAGTTCCATATGGAATTGTATTTTAATACTACAATTTGGTGAGCTTAAAATGATAGGATGGTACCAAATTTTTAAATATTAACTCCTCTAAGATTTACATGCTGACCGACTCCCAAAACATGCTTGAACATATTAAAAAGTGGGAACGTTGATTTAGATTGAAACTCCTAGTCAAAATTAAATAAGTGGTGTTAGTACAAGTCTCTTGAACCTAAAAAATTATGGTTTAAATGGTTTTTATTAATTAAAAAATTAGCTATTAGATCTATTATTTCTTTTTTTTCTTACCTCTTACAAATTTTGTGACATCCTGGAAAGTTTTGAACACTTTTTTTCCTATGTTTATACTAAAAATACTTAGAATTTGTTTATGGAAAATATTTCTAGGTAAGATAATAGGAAGAACGTAATTGACAGGAAATATTTTTTGTTGTTTTGATGATTTAAATTGTAAGTTTAATTTATTTTTTCTTGTACTCTCATCTAATATCTTATGATTTATTTGTAAAATAAGAATGAGGAATTGA
Organism: Sequoia sempervirens; assembly: GCA_007258455.2. Classification (NCBI taxonomy): domain Eukaryota; kingdom Viridiplantae; phylum Streptophyta; class Pinopsida; order Cupressales; family Cupressaceae; genus Sequoia; species Sequoia sempervirens. Next base: position 210,225,392 of record VDFB02000007.1, on the reverse strand, counting down.
TCTAGGACAAAAGAAGGAATTGTACAAAGTCTTCCAATAGATTCATATTTTTTATATTATGTCATCGACTACTATGATTATTGAGATACTCAAAGAAAGGTTTATGAAAATTGTTGACAAAAGATCAACTACAATTATTATATCTAATACTAAATATATTAAATTTTGGCCACATGATTATAGGAAAATAGATAAAAGATTTCGAAGAGCATATTTTGATTTTTGGGAGAAATAATATAAAATTCATGGCCATCTCATGGGTACCAATGATGCTAATATGAGTTGTGAATTTATTAAGTAGAACTTTAGAGATGGATGTGTACATGAAGACCACAATAGAAAATGTTGCTAGGAACGAGATTCTCTTTAAACTGATTTTTGTCAATGTTGTTATTTATGCTACTCAATTAAATGATTTTGTTAATTACATGTTCTGATCATATGATGCAATATTCTAATATGTTGTTACTACTTGACTAATGATCTCTTAAGAATCATAACTTGATTTTATTTTATGATTTACTTGAATATGGATGAATGTGGTCCTCATGACACATTTATATTATAACCCAACTTTAAAAAAATTGATGAATATTTTATTTATAAAATATCTTTTACATTAATATATTTAATAATGCAATTTATTTAATAATTATTTTATAATATAAAAAAAATTGCAATTAATATTTTTATAAATTAAATTATTATTTCCTCGACTCATATATTGGATAAGCCAACTACTTTCCTTAAAAGTTATATAGATCAATACTCTCATTCAAGATGAAAAAATTGCCAATGATAAATTTAAAAAAAACATCTTTAACATGTTGCCTTTGTACCCCATGATTGTCCCTTGCATCCTAAAATTCTAGACTAACAAAGAGTACTTGAAGATAAAAGGTTTGAAGGTCACAATCATAATGTGATGAATGTCTTACTCAAACTTTGAAGTTTGTTGACACATTGTAAGGGGGACAAATGCATAATATAATTAATAATACATTTATTTTTCTCATGAACGAATGTTTCATATTAGTTTGGTGATACTGATAATAAGATCAAGGTTGATGATAAGATTAGAAAGTATTGAGATTGAGTTAGAGGGAAAAATATTTGTAAAAGAGTTATGATATCAATATTGAATGTTACATTATAATTGATAAATTTGAGATGCTAAAATATTATTAAAAAATAATATATATATTTTATTTATAATATAATTAATTTTGATAATATTATAATATTAATATCGTTATTAATATTTATTGTATTGATGAAAATCTCTATTTACGAATCTGAAACATTCGAAACTTAGCAAATACATGTGAATTATAGCAATCCCAAATCAAGAAATTTCAAGATTACGAATCCCAATAGGAAAATTGAAGGTGAAGGTTGGGCACAATAGTGAATCCTTGGACGAGTTAAGATCCTTGAGCCTTAAAGAAAAACCCTAAAATGGAGGGCAGACTCTAGCTTAGTCAAGAAGACAAAGAACGGGAGGGAAGAGGACTCTGCAAAAATAGACAAAGAGGCAACAAATAAATGTGAAATGTCTGACAACCCTCAAATAATAGATCTATCCGAAGAAGCTAAGGAAGACATATCAATCCTAGAGAGCTTGGCAGTAATCTGTAGATTTATTGGCCCAAAATTCAATAGGAATAAAATAAGGGAGTGGATAGAAAAGGCATGAGAGACACAATAGATTATCAAATTCTTCCCCAAGGGATTCTTTATTGTTGTCTTCACATCAAAATAAGAAAGAGAAAGAGTACTGAATGAAGTAGTACGAGAATTGGATGGGCACCCATTAAATATGTAGAAATGGTGTTAGAACTTCAATCTATTCCAATTAAACCCCTACAAAAAGCTCATATGGATTCGCATCCATAATTTACCCTTGGAATACTAGTCTGAGGGTGTTGGAGACATGTGCCTCAAACTTACTGACCTAAATCTCCTAGAAGAGAAAAATCGGTGGGACATCTGGAATGTTTTGCCAATGAGCAGCTTAGTTCTAAAAGCTTGAAGTGATTATATCAGTGAGACTAATGTTTGATCTTGCTGATGGGAGTCATCAGTGTGACCTGAATTGTCGGTGTGAGATTCCTAACTCTCAAAAATGATAGAATTTTGGCTGAAGAGTTCCATCGGGGAGACTCTTGTTGATGGTCATGTATGGGTCTGCATCAGGATAACATTGGTCTTCAGTAAGACTTGAGAATGTTGGACCGACACCTTTTTTCTTGCCGATGGATTTGTTCCTATTAAACATCGGTGTGACTCTTGTCGATGAATTGTTTCATACTGCAACTGAACTAAAGGACATCAGGGTGACGTGGGACTTGGATGAGACATTTTGAATGTCCTCCGATGGTTGTAGTCTTTCCGATAAGGATGACTGTGAGGATAGTGTGACTCTTGGTGATGCTCGCGATCTTGGTGTTTATTTTGGAACGTCTAGGAGACTTGGGTTATTGTTGTGATATCCCAGATGTTCGTCGATAGTGTTGATCATACTGATGGACTTAAAGATGAACTATGGTTGAGCAAACACTGACTTGGTTAGACTGCTAAGGTGTACAATGAACACTAAAGGACTGTGTTGAGTTGGTGGTGACTATTCAATGACTAGTAAGATCGACAGTTACTCAACAGAGGAAACTGAACCGAACCGTTTGTACAAAGAAAGAATCAACCATGGTTGTTGCATATACATTGCAGTGTACTGTAACAGAGGAAATTTTGATGGTTGAATGATCTGTTAGTGTTTTTCATTGTATGTTGTATAAGCATTGTAATAGTGAGACATGATGAAGATAAGGATTTGTTCTGTGCAAGGTTGATTAGAGAAATGTTGATGTAATGAAATTGACATTTGAAAGTGAAGTTGGAATATTTGTATGTAATTCATTTACTGTAATACAAAGAGACTTTACTTGGTGTGTGGGTTTTTCTCCCATAAGGGTTTTCCCACGTTAAATACTAGTGTCAAATTCTATGTATGATCTTAATTGTTTATTTTGTTATTCCAGTAATGTGCATCTTTAATGAATTGTAATTGTTTTTGAACCTATAGTCTACAGTATTCCTTTTAGAATTAGCATTAGGAAGGCGTTTCTGCACCTTTGCTTTCCTTACAAGTGGTATCAGAGCCTAGCCAGTTGTGTTATCCTTGTGGGTAGGGTTGGTTTTTTGTGTCAATTCTGAAGTGGGAGTTTTGTAGAAACTTGGTAATCTCAATTGTAGATTAAGATGGCAAGCACATCAGGAAAGATTGAAATAGAGAAATTCAATGGTAGCAATTTTGAGTTGTGGAAACTCAAAATGGAAGATTTATTGATGGATCATGATCTTTGGCTTGTTGTGTCTAGAATGAAACCTTTTGGCATGAAGTAAGAAGATTGGGACCTCATAGATAGAAAAGCAAAAGGGTTGATAAGAATCTGTTTAGCAGACCCTGTTCTCCTAAACGTTCACAAAGAGAAATCTGCATCTTCTTTGTGGAAGAAGCTTGGAGACATTTATTAGGGAAATTCCTTGGTGAATAAGCTATTCTTAAGGAAGAAGTTGTACTCTTTGAAAATGGAGGAAGGGGCGTTTGTGGCTGACCATCTGAATACGTTCAACACATTGATTGCTCAGTTAACATCTATAAGTGTGAAAATAGATGACAAAGATCATTGTATGCTCTTGTTATGTTCTTTGTCCAATTCTTGGGATCATTTAGTGATGGTGATTGGGAGCATGAAAACCACTTTCAAGATGGAAGATGTGGTTGCTTCTTTGCTATTAGAAGAAATGCGAAGGAAATCTTCTGAGATGGTGAAGGAAGCTCTTCTTGTTTGAGGCAGATTGAAAGAAAAAGGCAAGAAGGATAAGAAGTCCAAATTGAAATCAGAAGGGAGATCAAAGTCTCCTAGCAAGAAGTCCAAGGTGAAGTGCTGTAATTGTGGACAGCCTGGTCATGCCCGAAAGGATTGCAAAGAGGAGAAAAAGAAGAAGAAGAACTCTTCCGATAATGATTCTTCTCAAAGTGAAGCATATGTCTTCATTGCATCCTTGGCAACTCAGGCATCAGATGATGTCTGGATGATTGATTTTGGAGCATCTTTCCACATGACATCTCATAGAGACTGGTTCACAAAGTATGAAAAATATGATGGTGGAATGGTGTATTTAGAAAGCGATTCATCTCTAGAAATAGTTGGTCATGGAAGAGTTAGAATTTAGTTTCCTGATGGAAGAATTAAGGGAATTGATGGCATAATGCATATACCAAGTTTGGCTTAGAATTTACTTTATGTAAGCAAGCTGAATGATGTTGGAGTGCAAGTATCGTTCTCAAGAAATGGCTGCAAAATGACTAGAGGCTCGATGGTGCTAGCTAGGGGTGCTCGAATTGGTACTCTGTACAAGTTGGATGAATTTGTTGTTCAATGTAACAGTGTCTCTGTAAAGTCACAAAAGGTTGTTCATGTAGAGAAGGAGACTGAAGTTCCTATAGTGGAAAATTATTTGGAAATTAAACTTGCTACAAAGAAGACTATGCTCTGGCATCAAAGGCTTGGTCACATTGGTGAAAAAGGTTTAAAATCCTTGAAAAATAAAAACCTGGTTGAGGGGCTTGAAGATTGTAACCTGGAATTTAAATTTTGTGAACATTGAATATATGGAAAACATCATCGTGTTTCATTTTACTCTAGTCCTCACAAATCTGCTAGTGTTTTGGATTATATTCACTGATGTTTTTGGTCCAGTAAATGTTCCTTCATTATCAAAATCAAGATATTATGTTTCCTTTATTGATGATTATTTGAGAAGGGCATTTGTATATTTTTTAAAAAGTAAATCAAAAGTGTTCAGTCAGTTTAAAGAGTTTAAGAACTTGGTCAAAAATTAGATTGGTAAGAAAATGAAATTCTTGAGGATAGATAACAGTGGTGAATTCTGTTATGCAGACTTTGAAAGGTATTGCAAAGACCAGGAATTAAAAGGCATAAAACAACACCTTACACTCCATACGAAAATGGAGTTACTGAAAGGTTGAATAGATCGTTGATGGAGAGAGCAAGAAGTATGTTGAGCAATGCTGGTCTGGAGCAAAAGTTCTGGGTTGAGGTTGTGGTTACAACATGCTACTTATTAAATGGGTCTCCTTCATCAACACTTGTTGATAAAAAACCTATGGAAGCTTGGTCTGGTAAGAAGCCCTCTCTGAGACATTTTCATGTCTTTGGCTGCAATGCATATTTTTATGTTCCAAATGAGAAGAGAAATAAATTGGAGAAAATTTTTGTTAAGTGTATCCTCATTGGCTACGACATTGGTGTGAAAGGATACAAGCTTTGGAATCCCGTGACTGAAAAGGTTGTACACAACAGAAGTGTAATCTTTTGTGAGTTGAAGCCTTCTTCAGTGGATCTACAGCCGGGGATGAAAGAAGACAAGGAGGAAAATGATGGTGTCGAAATTCCTCTAACACCAGAAAAAGAGGAACAACAAATTGATAGTGTACCTAAATCTGAGGAGAGTTCAACCAACTTTGAGATTTTTGAACAAGAAGAAGAACCACAACCTCAACCTCGGCCACTAAAGAGGTCTACACATGAGAAGTGACAACCCGAAAGGTATGGTTTTTCCATTTTGGATGCAAACTATGCTTATGATTTGATTACAAACATTGATGATCCTAGGACTGTGAAAGAGGCAATTGAAATGCCTGATTCAAACTCTTGGTTGGAAGCCATGAATGAAGAAATGGCATCATTAGAGAAGAATGAAACTTGGAGTTTGGCGCCCTTTCCTGAAGTCAGAAAAGTTGTTGGTTGTAAGTGGGTATTTAAAAGGAAACTCGTCTGGATGGTAGTGTTGAAAAGTGTAAAGCGAGGTCTGTTGTGAAGGGATATTCCTAGGTAGAGGGAATTGATTATGGAGAAATATTTTCTCCTATAGCTAAGTTGACATCTATCAAAATTCTTTTGTCACTTGTAGTATCATATGACTTAGAGATTGAATAGATGGATGTGAAGACAACATTTCTTCATGGTGATCTTGAAGAAGAAATTTATATGTCCCAGCCTGAGCACTTTGTGGAAAAAGGTAAAGAAAATATGGTTTGCAAGTTAAAGAAATCTCTGTATGGTTTGAAGCAGTTGCCTAGAATGTGGTACCAAAAGTTTGACACATTTGTGATTTCTTTGGGATTTGTAAGATCAAAATATGATCATTGTGTGTACTACAAGATAGAAAATGATCGATTTTTATTATTTCCCTAGATGTTGATGACATGTTGTTCAGAGGAAATAGTAAGAATATGATTTCTGATCTATAATATCAATTGTCTACAAAGTTTGAAATGAATGATCTTGGTGCAGAAAGGTATATTTTGGGGATGGAAATAATCAGGGATAAAAAGAGCAGGAAGCTTCGGCTCAGCCATAGTAAGGATATTAACACTGTTCTTGAGATATTTGGTATGACTGATTACAACCAGCTAGTAGTTCTAGTTCTGTAGGGAACAAAACTGTCTGTTGAAGATTTTCCAAAATATCCTACTAAGATGGAGGACATGACCAGCATGCCTTATGCAAGTGAAGTTGGTAGTTTAATGTATTTAATGGTCTGTATAAGGCCAGACATTGCCCAAGTAGTGGGAGTACATATCCAGTTTATGGCGAATCGAGGAAGGTCACAATGGGATGTTGTGAAAAGAGTCTTTAGATATTTAAAAGGTACATCTCAGTATGTTTTGTGCTATCATGGTAACTCAATTGGATCATAGAGATCTCTCAGCATTCAAGGTTATGTGGATTTTGATTGGGCAGGGGACATTGACAGCCGAAGATCCACCAGTGGATATATTTTCATGTTGAATGGTGGTGTAGTTAGTTGGATGAGCAAGCAGCAGGTTGCAGTCACTCTATCCACTACTGAAGCTGAGTACATGGCAACAACACATGCCTACAAATAAGTTGTATGGCTTAGACGTTTTTGTTCTGACATTGGGTTTAGTGTAGGGAAAATTACAATTTGTTGTGATAGTCAGAGTGCTATTTGTTTGGAAAAAAATCCAACTTTTCATGCCAAGACGAAACATATTGATGTGCAATATCATTTTGTATGAGATATGGCGGAGGAAGGAAAGGTCTATTTAGAAAAAGTGGATACTCTAGAAAATGTTGTAGATGTAGGATGAAACTAGTGAGCATAGAAAAGTACAGGTGGTGTGCTAGTTCCACGGGCCTTGGAGCCCATGAATCTCAGTAGTTCTTGAATGCTCTGGAGGTGTCAATAAGATCTTCATCAAATGGGATATTGTTGGAGATATGTGCCTCAAACTTACTGACCTAAACCTCCTGGAAGAGAAAAATTGGTGAGACATCTAGAATGTTTTTCCGACGAGTAGCTTAGTTCTGAAGGCTTGAAGTGATCAGATCGGTGAGATTAATGGTCGATCTTTCCAACGGGAGCTGTCAGTGTGACCTGAACTATCGGTGCGAGATTCCTAACTCTCGACGATGATAGAAGTTTGGACGAAGAGTTCTATCAGGGAGACTCTTGTTGATGGTCATGTCGGGATAACATTGGTCTTTGGTAAGACCTGAGAATGTTGGACCGAAACCTTTGTTCTCGCCGATGGATCTATTCCTATTGAACATCGGTGTGACTCTTGTTGATGAATTGTTTCAGAATGCAACTGAACTAAAGGACATCGGGGTGACTTGGGACTTCGATGAGACATTTCAAATGTCCTTCGATGGTTATAGTCTTTTCAATAAGGCTAACTATGAGGATGGTGTGACTCTTGGCGATGCTTGTGATCTCGGTGTTTCTTTTGGGACATTGGGGAGACTTGGGATAATGTTGTGATATCCCAGATGTTCGTCGATAGTGTTGATCATGCCAATGGACTTGAAGATAGACTGTGGTTGAATGAACAATGACTTGGTTGGACTACTGATGTGTACGATGAACACTAGAGGACTTTGTTGAGTTGGTGGTGACCATTTAGTGACTGGTAATATCGAAAGTCGCTCAATAGAGGAAACTGAACCAAACCGTTTGTACAAAGAACAAATTAACCATGTCTATTGCATATACATTGCAGTGTAATTTAACAGAGGAAATTTCAATGGTCGAATGATCTGTCAGTTTTTTTCATTGTATGTTGTATAAGCATTGTAACAGTGAGACATAATGAAGATAAGGATTTGTTCTGTGCAAGGTAGATCAGAGAAATGTTGCTGTAATGAAATTGACATTTGAAAGTGAAGTTGGAATCTCTGTATGTAATTCATTTATTGTAATACAAAGAGACTTTACTTGGTGTGTGGGTTTTCCTCTCGTAAGGGTTTTCCCACGTTAAATACTGGTGTCAAATTCTGTATATGATCTTAATTGTCTATTCAGTTATTCTAGTAATGTGCATCTTTAATGAACTATAATTGTTTTTGAACCTATAGTCTATAGTATTCCTCTTAGAATTAGCATTAGGAAGGCATTTTTGCACCTTTTCTTTCCTTATAGAGGGGTACTTTGAAAATATCGGGAGATCACTGGGCACTCTAATAGATGTCGGCGCAAAACTATTTGAAGACTCCTATCTATATGCAATAATAAAAATTGCAGTAATTAGATAAATTCCAAAGGAGATATTGCTTTGTGTAGATGAGGAAAGGTGGAAGAAAACAATTGGGATAGAGGAAGACAAGCATTTATGCCTCAAATGTAGGAGCAAGAAACATAATGAAAAAGATTGTGGAATAAAGATGAAAGTGAAAGAATATGAGACAAAGTAGAAGACCAAACTTGTCTAGAGGCCCAAGAATCCAAGGAAATTCTAAGAAATGGAGGTTGGGAAACAAGCTGAAAATACATCCCAAAACATGGAAATAGGCGAGAAGCTCCCAAATAGTAATCCTAGCATGAGAAAGGAATACATGATTGATCACAAGACCTCAAATACTCTGATCCCACAAGCATGAGCTTGTTTGAAAAGGAAAGAAATCATACTAGAGGAAGGGGTAGGGATTGCAAGTGCTCACCAGAACTTTGAAGAAGAAGAAGAATCAAACTTCAATGATCTGGAGGAAGAGGGTGATCTATTAGAGCCAGATGAATTAGAAAGGGTGATCCCACAATAGTGGGTTACAATTCCCTTCACAAAGAAAATTTTCCAAAATGCTCCCATGAAAAAAATATGGTTTTTAAGGGGTTTTCTCAAAGGGGGAGGTTCGAGTCAACCCAAAAAGGGGTTCGCTCAAACCCCCCCTTCAAGTGAACCCCTTTTTGATGAAAACCCATTTGGCAAGATTTTTTAAAATGCAATCAAATAGGAAATGGCAAAAAAAATGGGGTTCGAGTGAACCCCCTTTCTAGCGAACCTCCCTTTGCTCGAAGTGATTCAGGGGAGTTTGCTCAAACCCCCCCTTTTTTCCCTTCCCCCCCTCCTCTAGCATTTTTTTGCAAAATTTTTCCTTTCCGAACTTGGGTTGAAGATGAAAATGGAATCAACTTCACAGACCCAACTGGATGATGGTAGTCCTCAAAACGAGCTATCCATCAAATACAATTTTAATATATTTTGGTTTTATTATGTATTTTTTTAGTTTTATTAAACATAGGTTTTTCATCAAAAATTAAGCTTTGTTTTGCACATGTGAAAAAATAGAAAATTATACAAAAAAATATGAAAAATATATATGCACTAGATATTGATGTCCTTGATCCAACAAAAAAAGAATTGAATTTCGATACATACAAAAAAGTTATGCGTTAGCAAGTAAACCTATGTTTAAATTGTAACTGGTTTGACTTCAAAACTTAATTAAGAAAAAATATACAATAAAACACTATGAAACCAATTGCATGCACTAGATATCATCATTATGAATCTAAATTCAAAAAAAAGGAATTTTATCCTTCAAAGAAAAAAAGTTATGTGTTAGCAAGTACATGTCACTCTTTAAAATGTTGTTTACTGTTAAAAACTAGTTTTCGAAGGAGATGGAAAAATAAATGCAATTTGACTCCAAAAAATAAATAAAAATATATCTAGAATCTATAGATAAATTGTCACAAATCACTAGTTTGCATCATCTTCAAATTCCTCATGGTTTAGCAGCTATAGGTGCCTGGAAGTGAAAATTTAATTAAAAAAAATTAGTTCAATGTCAAGTTTGGCGAAAAAATGTAACCCACTATTATGGGATCACCTAGAATCATAGATCTAAGATGCATCAGCCAAATGGAAGCAAAAGCTATGGGGAAAGCAAAGAAGGGAAGAGGTTGGAAAACTAACAAACAGAAGAGGGATGAAGAGGTAGTGGAAAAAGGCTTGAAGAGTATCTCATTTTTTTTGATATCTAAGGGAGCTAATGCTTCCCTTGGACAACAATGAAGATCGCATCATGGAATGTCAAGGGCCTGAATGCCCCTAACAAATGACGCTTGATGAAGTGTCATCTAGAAAATATAGAGGCAAATATAATAATGTTACAGGAAACCAAGCTCAATCAAAGTGGGGCTGGGAATTTCTTAAATTAGTGCAAGAACTAGTCAGGAAATTTTCAAGAAGCTATTGGTGTTGTAGATGGATTGAAATCCTTTGGAGAAGACCTAACTTTAAAACAATTAGTCTCTTACAATCACATCCAAACTAGATGGAATGTTATGTGAAGAATTGGGACATGGACCTAGAATACACTTTGATAAATGTTTATGGTCCAATAGGGTCGGAGGAGAAACAAGAAACTTGGAAAGCAATCAATAGTAGTATTAGGAAAAATGATGACCAATACTTCATAATGAGGGGAGATTTCAATGCAATATTAGACCTATTAGAGAAGAATGGGGGATGCAAGAAAGCGAATAAGAAAATGATAGATTTTAGAGAATTTGTGGAAGATTCCTAGGCTATAGATTTCCGCACATCCAATGGAATCTTTAGATGGGCCATTCTTAGAATTGGGTTTACAAATATCACAGAAAGGTTGGATAAATTCCTAATAGCCCCAAAATGGTTGGAAAAAGTGGTTTGTTTTGAAGCCAAGATTCTACCAGTCTCGATGTCTAATCATTTCCCAATTCTTGTAGAACTTAAGAAGGATCGTCCACCATCCAAAAAATATTTTAAATTTGAGAATATGTGGTGGAGGGAGGAGAACCTGACACAACTGATAGAAACATGGTGGAAGGAATATGAGATAAAAGGCACCCCAAGCTTTGTATTTATGAAGAAGCTACAACACATTGAGGAAAAATTAAAGGTCTAGAATAAACAAGTATTCAAAAACATTTTTCAAGAGAAGGAAAAGGTTGAAAAAGAATTAGAAGATCTTAACAATAAGATCAATAGACATGGTATGTTCCAGGATGACTTCTTGAAGGAAAAACAACTCAAGAAAGCGCATGAATAATTTTTGAAAAGGAAGATCTTTTGGAAAGATAAAGCAAGGGAAACATGGTTAAAGGAAGGCAATGTTAACACCAAGTATTTTCATGCCACAAAAAAAGCAAGGAGATATTTTAACAAAATTGAAGAAATAAAAGATGAGCATGGGGTCCCTCTCAAGAAGGAAAAAATTGAAGAGGTGGTGATCGCTTTCTTCAAGAAGATCTTGGGATCTGAAAAAGATTTGGTAGACTTTGGGAAGGAAGCCATGTTGGATTGTATCCCAAAAAATAGTTACGAAGGAAGATAACAAAATGCCAGAAGTTCCAATATCATTGGAAGAGGTACGATCTACCACCTTTCAGTTGCACCCAGGAAAGGCACCTAGACCAGATCAATTCCCTACGAGCTTTTACCAAAAATGTTGGCCCTTCATTGGAGAGGAAATATGGAAGGTAGCAGAATATTTTAGAAAGAAGAAAAAGTTTGTGATGGATATGAATAACACTATTATATCCCTTATTCCAAAGAAGAAGGAATACTACTCTTTAAATGAATATCGATTGATTTATTTATGTAACACAATATACAAAATCATTACTAAAGTATCGGCAAACAAATTGAAAAAGGTACTCAAAACAATAATAGTTGAAGAGCAGAGTGGCTTTTGCTCAAGAAGAGAGATAGTTGATAGCATCATTCTAACCAATGAGGTATCTACACAATGGCAAGTGAAAAAATGAAAGGAATGATGATCAAGCTGGACATAAGAAAAGCTTATGATAGAGTTAAGTGGGGGTTTTTGATGGAGATCCTACAAAGATTTGGATTCAATGCAAATTGGGTAAAAATGATACAACACTGCATATCAATAGTATGGTATTTAATCAATGTGAATGGCTTGGTATGTGGTTTCTTCCTAGCTACCAATGGTTTGAGGAAAGGGGACCCCATATCCTTATTCTTATTCATAATAATGGTTGAAGCGTTGGGGAGATCAATCAAAGCAAAGCAGGAAATAAATTTGTGGAAGGGAATCAACCCAACTCAAGGATGCAACCCTATGACACACACATAGTTTGCAGATGATAGTTTTATTTGGTGAATCCTCCATGAGAGAAGTTGAATCAATTAAAGATACACTTGAAGAATATACCAGAATCTCAGGGAAATCGGTTAACAAGGAAAAATCTTCAATAATTTTCTTCAACAAAAAGAAGGTATTACAGAAGAAAATTGCTAAGCTATTGGGATTCTCTATCAATTTGATCCTAGCCAAACATCCGGGGCACCACTAATTGCAGGGTATAATCGATCTTAGCATTGGGAAGAAATACTAGACAAATGTCAGAATAAATCAGGCTTGGAAAAATAGATAGCTTACTTTGGTTGGTTGAATCTTGATGATAAAATAAATCCTAGCTGCAATACCAATCTACATTATGTCATGCTTTCAAATCACACATAAAGTTGAATCAAGCTTAGAAATATTTATGAAGAAGTTCTTATGGGAAGGGGCTAAAGATGAAAAAAGGATTCTGCTAGTACATTGGGACAAGACATGTTTAGCAAAGAAATAAGGGGGTGTAGGGCTAGGAAAGATGAAGGCACAAAATATGGCACTAGGAGAAAAACTCACTTGGAAAATGTATATAAATCCAGAAAAGCTATGGTTCAGAATCTTTCAAAAGAAATATCTTGACAGCTAGAACCCAAAAAGAATCTTGACCTGAGGGAATTCAATAGGAATCTCTTCCATTTGGAAATTTCTTTGAGAAAGTAGAAACATTATCACAGATGATCTAACATGAAAGGTCAATAATGGGAGGAAAGCAAATTTTTGGAGGGATTCACGGAACGATCATAAGCCATTGGAAAACTTAGATGGGGTGAAGGACCATATACATATACTTCAAGAGAAATGTGGTGATAAGGTAAGAGACTACATAAGTATTTCTCCCCCTAGAATTGGCAATTTTAGTGAATGGATTGATGTGGAAATAATGCCAATTCTAGGAAATATCAAAGCAGTTCTAAAAAAGGAAATGGACAATAGAAGAATAATTATCACAGAAGAAGAGGACGAGATTATATAGTGTGGGGCCAAGTCAGGTGAATATTCGATCAAACTTGGCTACCAAATTCAAAATGCAGCTAGAAACAATGACTCATGGCCAAGAAAATTGTGTTGGCACCGAAAAAGTTGCCAAAAGTCGGGGCCTTCCTATGGGTGACATTGCATAAGAGTATCTTGATAGTTGATAAATTAATTCCTATAAGCATCCAAGGCCCAAACAGGTACACCTTATGTTATAATGAATGTTAAATGGTCAATCATATTTTATTAGAGTGCACATATGCAAGGAGATGTTGGGATTGGATTCAAGAGGTTCTTGGGTGGTCAAGTGCCAAACAAAATGATCTAAAATAATGGTTTTCTAGCTGGCCAAAGGGAAGGAATAAATTTTTTTGGTCAAATATTTGGATCAATGCACCATCAATGGTCGTATGGCATATCTGGAAAGAAAGAAATGGGAGAATTTTTTAGGAAAAGAGTATGGAAGCTAAAAGGATAATACAGAAAATTGAGGAAGGATTGTGTGAGCTGCTCAATGCTAAAACTAGGATTAAATCAAACACAAAGTTCACAAAGTGGAGTGAAGATATTCATAGGAAGTGGAACAAATTGAAAAGGCCAAAAGGTCAAATGAAAAACAAAGTAGATACTAGGAAAGGGGTACATTGGATGTTCCCAGGGTAAAACAAATTAAAACTTAATTTCAATGGATCTACAAAAGGGAATCCATGCCCAGTTGGGGCAGGGTACATAATTAGGGATAATGAAGGAAATTGTAAATGGGATATGTTGAGGAAAATTGATAATGCTACTAATAATGAGGTGGAAATGGAAGCATTGACTTTAGGCTTATGGCTATGCAAAGAAAAAAGGAATTAAACATATTGATGTGGAAGGGGATTCACTGTTGTACATACAAGCAATAAGGAAAAAAGAAACTCTTGACTGGAAACAAAAGAAATGGGTCCAGATAATTTAGGACTTGCTAGAAAAATTTGAAGGCTATTCTTTAACAAGTGTACAAAGAAGCTAATGAGGTGGAAGACCTATTGGCTAACTATGGAGTAAAGAAAGATAAATACATTGATATCAATAATGATCCTAGTAATTGGGAAGGTCTCAGAGACCTTCTACTAATAGAACAATTGGAAATTGGTCCAATAAGAATTTAAACTGGTTTGAGACTTAATTATCACTAGGAATACAATAGGGTTATACATATAGTCATAACTAGCTTGATACCCTTCTAACATTTCCTTCCATAAGATAACTATAGTTTCCATACACTTTTCTAATAGATAAATTGTGAAGACTGGGCCTTGACAAAGGAAAACATAGAATCATGTCCACTTAGAGAAAGAAACCAAAACCTCAACCCTAAATTGTTTCAAATTTCAACGCGTATTAATTCAATCAATTTAGCAACTGACAGATAAAGAATGCAAAATACACATTTGAAACCAAAGCATATACATTGGAACAAAATAGCTCACTTTTAAGCTCGAATATACAGACCCTAATCATTAACCAACTTAAAACTTGATGTTGCAAAGGAAATATGACTAGAATTAAGCCTCACATACAAAACTATATCACATTGGAGAAATAATGGTGCCCTAAGTTGAATATCTTAGAGCTAGGAGCACTCATAACATGCATTTGAAATCATACCATACACTATGATCTTGAATTTGCAAAATATAAATGTCAAATTTAAATAATATTGAATTTGAAAAAGATAAATGTGCCCTGTTAAATAGGTGCAAGACAACTGAGAGGGGGGGGGGTGTAAACTTGAAACTTCAACACTCATTAATTCCACAACCACAGTATTATGTTATTAAGTAAGAGCATGAAACACAAATAACATAATGTAAATCAACACAATGAACACCATATTTTTACGTGGAAAACCCAATAAGGGAAAAACCATGGTGAGGGTTAACTCACAATATAAAAGATTATAAAACTAAATATAGAGGCTCACTACCAAGGGATCACTACTTAGAAGAGGACTCACTATCCAAGTACAAAGGTTCACTGCCTATAGAAAGGGCTCATTGTCCAATAGGGAGGCTCACTGCCTACAAATACAAAAGAGAACAAAAGATCCACCACAAAAATTAACACACATCCACAACTTGAATAAGGATTGTAGAAACCTTTAGCTCGCTACCTTCAAGAATCCAACACAATGAAGAACTGCTATCAAAACTCACTCTCACACACACACACACACTTCTACTCTTATGATTTGTGGCTCACTTTCATCACTTTTCATCACATGGTCATACAACTCTTCACAATTCGACTTGCATTTATACCATCCTTAACCTTAGAAACTTTCTCCAAGGTCGGCCACAAATACCTTATTTCATAAATTCAAATTAGGTCAGAAACACAACATTCCCGTAGTGGAAAGGAATGAGAGTGGACAAATAAAAACATTTTTTAAGATAAAAAATAATATCTTGAATCAACCACATGCTTCCTTAATTAAATTTTATTCTTCGAATGAAGTGTAAACACCAGGTCGGCCAAACCTAATGAAAACACAAAAGAACAATGATGTACACGCTTCCCAACAAGAAGATGACATGTAGAAACTACAACACACTTCATTATGCACAATAATACATCTCAAAATATTCTACATACATCCACAACAAATGCAACAAAATTCAAACAGTGAACACCTTTCACTAGTCCATCTAGACTGTACAAACTCACATTGAAACACTGAAACATAACTTCCGGATCACCAAATTTCAGACCTCTTTTCCAGAGAACAAAAAAGACCTTCAGAAGACATATCCCAGATCTGCAAGATTTGAAATGAAACAGAGGAGGACTACAAAGCAAAAATATTTCTCCCAGTCCACAGAAGACTAACTCTTCCAGAATAGTTCATATACCAGTGAATGTAAATTTCACATACCATCAAACCAGAAGCAAAAACTCAAGAGATATCACCACAAGATCACCATTATCAAACCTTCAGATCCACACAAGCATAGGATCAGTATAGGAGAAATGCAGAGCACATACTAGCACACATTCTAAACACTTTCATCATTCTAACTTCTTTATTTTATTAATTTTCTCAAAAGCACTTGGAAACTCATCAAACCAACACATTTGCAACACCATAAAGATAGCTCCATGTACTCACAAAATCTCAACAACATCTTAGCTATACATTTGAAATTTGCAACATACTGAACTATGTTGACATAAATGACAACATTAATGACAACACCACCAAAACTTGCTCATACCTGCATCATCTCCCCCTTTGTCATTGATGACAACACATGACGTGAAAAACCATCAAAGACAAAAATGTACACAAAACCTGGGAGAACACCTTCTCTTCCTCTACAACTTTTTTTCACATGAATTTCTCTCCCCCTTTTACATCAATGGAAAATATCAACAATTATGATTAATCCCCCTTAGGAGTACACTCATACTGCAAAAATGGAAACCATTTCTACGCCCCTTGTGGAGTAGACCCATCTATCAGTCCAAATAAATAAGGAATCTGTGAATTCACTAGACTGATGCACCTTCATGTGCACTTAGTTTGGAGGGCCAATGACCCCCAAGCTCTCCCTAAGATGATCAAAAGTATCCTTCAGAAGAGCCTTAGTAAATATGTCTGTAATTTGTTCCTTTGTTTCCACATACTCCAATTTGACTTCATTCTCCAACACTTTTTCTCTTAGAAAATTATATTTGATAGATATGTGTTTTGTTCTTGAATGCATAACCAGGTTTTTTGAAATGTTTATTGCCCTTGTGTTGTCACAGAAAATAGAAATAGGCTCATCACATATCACTCCAATGTCTTTCAGAGTTTTCTTCATCCATAAAACCTATGTGTAGTAGGATGTTGCAACAATATATTATGCCTCTGCAGTGGATAAATAAATTGAGTCTTTCTTTTTACTCAACCATGAAACTAATCTTCCGCAAAGAAAGAAAGAACCACCATTGGTACTCTTCCGAACATCTACACATCAGGCCCAATCAACATCTGTATAAGCACTCAAGGTGAAATCATCACTTGTAGGATACCATAATCCATAATACGGTGTACCTTTAAGATATCTAAATATCCTCTTTACAGCTATAACATGTGCTTCTCTAGGATTTTCTTGGAATCTAGCAACTAAACATACTACATTTATAATATATGGTCTAGTATCAATAAGATACAATAGTCCACAAATCATAGATCTGTATTTTCTCTTATTAGTCTTAATAGATTCATCATCTTTGCTCAGTTTACATCCGATTACCATAGGTGTACAAATTGGTTTGGAATCATCCATCCCAAACTTCTTCAACAACTCTTTTACATACTTAGATTGGGAAATGAATATCCCTTTATCAGTTTGATTCACTTGTAGTCCAAGGAAGAAATTCACTTCACCAATCGTAGACATCTAAAATTATTTTGCATCTCTTCAACCAACTTTTTACACATGCCTTCATTTCCACCAAAAATGATATCATCAACATATACAACTACTATCAACATTTTTTTACCTTGTAATTTGAAGTAAAGATTGTTGTTAGCAAAACCTTTGTTGAATCCTTGCTTTGTCAAGTATTTTTCCAATCTTGCATACCAAGCTCTGGGAGCTTGCCTCAACCCATACAATGCTTTCTTCAACTTACAAACCATGTCTGGTTTTTCAGATAGCTGAAACCCTTTAGGTTGTTCCATGTACACTTCTTCCTCCAATTCACTATTTAGAAATATTGACTTAACATCCATCTGATACACTTTGAAGTCCTTGTGGGCAGAAAATGTCAAAAACATCCTAATAGCTTCCATTCTGGCCACAGGGGCAAGTGTTTCTTCAAAAACTATACCTTCAACTTGTGAATATCCCTTGCATTCCAGTCTTTCCTTATTCCTTACAATTTCTCTACTTTCATTTAGCTTATTCCGGAACACCCATTTCGAGCCAATCACATTTTTATTCATAGGCCTAGGGACTAGTTCCCATGTCTAATTTTTTTCCATCTACTGCAACTCTTCTTTCATAGCTCTCATCCAACTCTCATCTTCACAAGCTTCAATTACATATTTGGGTTCAATTTTAGAAAGTAGACACAAATTTACCTCAGCTGCAACTCTGCTTCTTGTCTTCACACCTTCACTTTTATCTCCAATTATCCATTCCTCCAGATGATTTTTCTGTACATACTTAGGAGTCCTAATAGTAGGTTCCAATTAACTCTCTTCTTCTTCTTCTTCCACTTGTTCTTCTTTCTCTTCTTCTTCCTTTTCCTTTTTTTCTTCAGGTACATATCCAGAGATAGAATCATCAGGTTCAACTTCACTTATCTCAATAGGTCTGTGTATGTCTTCATCAACTTTCACATTAGCACTTTCAATCATCTTTCTCAATCTTTTATTAAAGCATCTGTATGCTTTGCTAGTAGTAGAGTATCTAATAAATATTCCTTTAGCACATCTAGCATCAAAATTTTCCAAGATTTTCATCATCTCTTTTAATATAACATCTACTTCCAAATACCTTGAAATACTTCATAGTAGGAGTCTTACCATTCCACAACTCAAAAGGAGTCTTTGTGTTGTTTTATCAGATCTGAACTCTATTAAGAACATAAAAAATAGTGTGTATTTCCTCTCGCCAGTACACATCCGGTACATTTGATTCTTTCATCATACTTCTAGCAGCTTCTTGTACTGTCCTATTTTTCCTTTCGACTACTCCATTCTGCTGAGGGGTTCTTGGAGTAGAAAATTGTCTTCTTATGACATGTTCACAGAATGCATTAAATTCACCAGAAGCGAATTCTCCACCTCTATCAGATCTCAAACACTTGATTTTCAAGTTTACTTCATTTTCCACTCTTGCTTTGAATACCTTAAACCTATCCAGAGTCTGAGTCTTTTCTTTAAGAAAAGCAACCCATGTCATTCAAGTATAGTTATCTTGATAAGCAACATGAAATACCTATCACTATTTAGGATTCTAGTTCTAGTCAGACCACAGAGATCAGTATGAACTAACTCTAGGATTCTAGTAGTAGAATTCTCTTTTCCCTTAAAGTTGCATCTTGTCTATTTTTCCCAATTGACAACTTCTACAAATGGCATTAGCAGGTCTTGTGATTCTAGGAATCCCTCAAACAATCTCCTTTGCATTGATTTTGACCAGGTTATCAAAATTTACATGTCCCATTATCCGGTTCCATAACCAACTTTCACGGATTTGAGATACAAGACAATGGCCATCAACTCCCTTCAATTGATAGATGTTTCCATGAGTTCTTCCAACAACAATCATATCTCCATTTTTAGATCCTTTTCTGATTTCATGGGTATTATTCTGAAACACAAGTTTAAAACCATTACTACACATTTTACCAACACTCAGAAGGTTATTCCTCAAACCCTTCACATAATATACATCATCAGTACTATGCACTCCATCAAAACTAATTGAACCTTTCCCACAAATCTTAGCTCTTGAATCATCACCGAACATAACTAAACCACCATCATATTTCTCAAGTTTAGTGAACTTACTCTTATCTCCAGTCATGTGATTAGAACATCCACTATCAATTACCCATTAGTTTTCATCCTGTCTTGCATGAAAAGCAGTAACCAAATTACCTTCCATTCTATTTCTCTTATTCTCTGGAGCCTTCTTGCTTCCACATTTTCTAGGGTCAATGGATACAGATTTACTTTCCAAAGCTAAGAATAAGCATTCACTTTTATCAACCTCATTCTTAGATTCATCATCAGAAATTTCTGCTTCTTCTTTAACATAGTACAACTTCTTATATTTCGTATCCTTCCTATCCTTATCCTTATAATCCTTATTCTTCTTATGTTCGGCTCTATTCAAACATATTGAAGCATAATGAACAATATTACCACAACTAAAACATTTAAAGGGCAACATACCTTTATACTTTTTGGTGCCTTTCATCAACTTCCTGGTGAAGTTTGCTTCCAACTCATCAACACCATTGCTATTTGGTTCATCTTCAATATTCATTGCCTTAAATGTTATGTTTGTCTTCTCTTCCATCTTGTCTTCTTTCTGAAACTTCCTCATCTCAAATGCTTGCAAGGTGTCGAACAATTGTTCTAAGGTGTACTTCTTAGGATCATACACTTCTTTAATCACCGATATCTTATCACTATAGCAATCCGGTAGCGTGATCAGGATCTTCTCAATTGTGTCTTCATCTGATAGTTTTCCTCCTTGATTTCTAACTTCATTTGCAGTCAGTTCAACCCTCTGAAATAAACTTGTAAATTCTTCACCTTCTTCCATTTTTAGATTTACAAATTTGTGCTTCGCCGCCAACTTCTTTCTCAATTTCACTCTTTCATTTCCTTCATACATGTCTTCCAACTTTTTCCAGACTTCATGTGCAGTATCCAAAGAGAGAACCTTAGCTTGCTCATTTTTAGATAATCCATTACCAATAGCATACTTTGCCTTCTTATTTTCTTCATAAGCAGAAATCTCATTTGCAGTAGTCAAACCACCAGATGGAGGTGTATACTTTGTCTCAACAGCCTTCCAGGTCTTGAAACCAAGAGAGATAATATATCCTTTCATTTGTCCCTCCCAATCATTGTAGTCAGTTCCATAGAACATAGGGATCACCAACTTATGCTCCATCAGATCTTCCTTAAGCAGTTAATCTCTACACCAAGGAACCAAATTAGCTTTGATACCATTTGTTAAATAGGCGTAGGACAACTGAGATGGGGGGTGAATCAGTTGTCACAAAATTCAAACTTAAAACTTCAACACTTACTGATTCCAGAACCACACTATTTTGTTATTAAGTAAGAGCATGAAACACAAATAACAGAAAATAAATCAACACAATGAACACCAAATTTTTACGTGGAAAACCCAATAAGGGAAAAACCATGGTGAGGGTTAACTCACAATATAAAATATTATAAAATTGAATACAAAGGCTCACTACCAAGGGATCATTACCCAGAAGAGGACTCACTATCCAAGTACAAAGGTTCACTGCCTACAAAAAGGGCTCATTGTCCAATAGGGAGGCTCACTGCCTACAGATACAAAAGAGAACAAAAGATCTAGCACAACAATTAACACACATCCACATCTTGAATAAGGATTGTAGAAACCTTTTAGTTCACTGCCTTTAGGAATCCAACACAATGAAGAACTGCTATCACAACTCACTCACACACACACACACACACTTATGCTCTTATGACTTGTGGCTCACTTTCGTCACTTTGCATCACATGTTCATACAACTCTTCATAATTTGACTTGCATTTATACCATCCTTAACCTTAGAAAATTTCTCCAAGGTCGGCCACAAATACCTTATTTCATAAATTCAAATTAGGTCGGCAACTCAACATTCCTGTAGTGGAAAGGAATGAGAGTGGACAAATAAAAACATTTTTTCGAGATAAAAAATAATATCTTGAATCAACCACATGATTCCTTAATTAAATTTTATTCTTCAAATGAAGTGTAAACACCAGGTCGACCAACCTAATGAAAACATAAAAGAATAATGATGTACATGCTTCCCAACAATAAGATGACACACGAATGCCGCAACACTTCATTATGCACGAGAATACATCTCAAAATCTTCCAGATACATCTACAGCAAATGATACAAACTTCACACTAAACACCTTTCACCAGTCCATCCGAACTGTACAAACTCACACTGAAACATTGAAACATGACTTTCGGATCACCAAATTTCAGACCTCTTTTCCAGAGCACAGAAAATATCTTCACAAGACATATCCCAAATCCACAAGATCTGAAATTAAATAGAGGAGGGATACAGATAAAAAATATTTCTCCCAGTCCACAGAAGACCAACTTTTCCAAAACAGTTCATATATCGGTGAATGTAACTTTCACGTACCATCAAACCAGAAGTAAAAATTCAAGCGATATCACCACAAGATCAACATTATCAAACCTTTAGATCCACACAATCATAGGATCAACACAGGAGAAATGCAAAGCACATTCTGAACACTTTCATCATTCTAACTTCTTTTCTTTATTAATTTTCTCAAAAGCACTTGGAAACTCATCAAACCAACACATCTGCAACATCATAAAGATAGCTCCATGTACTCACAACATCTCATCTATACATGTACAATCTACAACATACTATACTGTGTTGACATCAATGGCAACACTAATGACAACACCACCAAAACTTGCCCATACCCGCAACATGCCGTAGATTCTATATCCTATAGGCTGAAAGTACATAAATTAAAGGTATTGGAATTAAGACATACATGTTGAATTAAGCCAATAAGTTTCAAGCCTGAACTAAACAAACACAACCATGCCCTAGTTTTAAGTCACCACCAATTGATAAGCATTCAAAAGAGAAAATATTGTGGGACATAGCACTTGTAACCTTACATGATATTCCATTTATCATTAATATAGATTTATAACAAATGCTTCTCCATGGTTTGAAACATAAATAGTAACCATTCCCTTATCACTGTCTATACTTGGAAATAATTGTAGAGATTCCCTATTTACAGAAGGGGCTCATCTAAACTTATTATAACTATTATCCATTCTAAACCTAAATCAACTTTAAACTAGACTTATTAGCTATTAAGTATCAAACTGGAAACCTATACTCTAGGGCTTTGTTAGTCTTCTTCAAAATCCATGAACTGGGTAACCCATCAAAAGTCCTGGACTAGAACATAATTGTATAATATCTTCAATAAATCATAGTTGACTTTGACATGGAATCGGTGCATCCAATGGGCATTTCCGGAGAGATCCATTATAAAGGGAAAATACTCAATATCCAGATTTTGATGTTGACCTAATTCCCTGGAACGTGGGATCCCTTCTCTGAGTTGAGCCACCTCAAGAACTTCATCTAAACCCTCAAGCAAGCTTGCATCAAAAATATTTCTGGTCAGAGTGGCCACCGTTTTCTTTGAAACCCTAAGGTCCAAAAGAGATGCCATAAATCGTGAAGGGATATCAAAATTAACCTTATGATGCTCCTATGAAACCAAAAACTCCCTCCCTAGAATCAAACACACTTAAGAGTTAAATGGCCACTTTAAACCGTCAAATTCTTTAGCCACTAATCAGTAATCCTCCCCCTAAATGTGAGCTAGATCTTACTACTATAAAGAGAAATTTGTGTGTCCATGGTTCAATAATTTAGTGATTGATATTTTCTAGCCATTGAACTAACACAATTAAATAATGGTGTTAGACTTGCAGGTACCTTGAAATCATCATTTGGCGAGGTGAAGTAAGGAAAGAAATGTTGATTCATTAATTGGAGTGGTGCCATGGGAGATACATAGGCAATGAATTGATCTTGGCATGGGGAGGTTGTCAACTCAAACATTATCAAGAAGAGAGTGGGCAGAGGTTTAGGGAAGGAATGACACTAAGCATTAGAAATAATCATTCAAAGAAATACATTATCTTGAGTCAATGCCATGTGCGGAAAGATTTACATGAAAATCAAGCACACTGTAATATACGGTGAATGACCAAAATGACATTCACATGCTTCTAAAATAATTTTTTGGGTGCCACCTCCTTGGTGGAAACTTATCTTATAATATAAATAAATAAATTATAGTATTGATATCAATTAATAATATAAATAATTTTTTCAAATATTTTTCATCATTAAAAAAATTATCTTTGTGTAAAATAATAGAAATTTGAATATATTTAAAAGAAAATGTATCAATGTATGAAACATTAATACTAAACTATCATTTTTAAAATTATGGGAGATATTTAATTTTAAAAATCATATGGCTTTCAAAAAATAAATAATGAAAATTGCTTGATTGCATCTATATCTAAACTACAAATATTAAAAGATATCTTAAATATACATTCTAAATTTATCTAATGACATCTAAAATCTATTAATAAATTTTTTTATTGTTAACTCTTAAGTTACAACCCTCTTAGTAGGGGAGAAGAGTCAGAACGTGCACACCCAAATTTTGACAGTCCATGTGGTGTGCCACATGGACCAATAATTTTTTTTTGCAAAAACCCATTAAAAATAGTAGCCTAATTAACAATAATTTTTTATTTTTTTTTTAATTTGCCACATCACAATGAAATTTGTCCACCGAAATTTTAAATCCCGAAAAAGACCCCTTGATCGATTCGTAGGCACCTCGGTTGCCACTTCCTACGTGGCACGACATCTGAAGTTGACAGCCTTGCCACATCTACTTCTCTCACTCCGCCACCCTAAGATTCCACTGCATCACATTTATCACTTGTCATCCCTTGCTATACTTCTCCTATATTGTGTTTAATGCACGCCACTTCTCCTTAGCTCCACGCCACCCGCATTTTTTTTGAGCCAACCTACATTCAATGCTCCCAATGCCTTGCTCTTTCCGCCATCTTTACAACCTTTCATTCTAGCAAGTTCTCATTTTTCTTCACTTGCACACCACTATGTGCTCGGTTCGACCTTTGTAAGTTTCAAACAAAAACCACAACCTACAATGCTTGGACTCCGATTAGTATATGGGTAGATGCCAATTAGTGAACGTTACTAGCAGCTCCACTTCTGCCATGCAAGAATCCAATAGGTTCCTCACCGCCATGAAGGTAATCAACATTTGTTACCTTCGTGTCATTGATTTTTCAACTCAAAACTAGTGGTTACCCTCACGACTATTTGCAGGTGAAGCCACGTGAATGGTGTGGTGTGCTTGGGATTCAGTTGTTGTCCACCCACATCAAGCCATTCGACCTAGGTGAAATTTCTCATTAAGGCTTGCCATTATTCAATTTTTTTAGTTTTCTTTGCATTTTGTGTTTGTTTTATTTGACTTTTGGTGTTGCAGAAATTATTTTTTCAGGTTGAAGTATCATGTTTATGAACACTGTCCAATTTGTGTTCATAAACACACTATTTTTTTGGAAATTAATCTTATGTTCAAGCATCGCTCTCTTGCATGGGGTTTGTTTTTTAATTTTAAACATTGATAATAATATTATTGGTTGTTTTCGTGCCATTGAAAAATATGGGGTTGTTTTCTTCTTTCATTAACGCAAGAAATAATATTGTTTGTTGTTTTAGTGCCATAGATGAAGCTGTATTAATTTTTATTCCTCTCTTTGTTTGTAGGGTTTATGTTGCAAATATTACAGTCATATTTTTGCATTTATCTTTCATTAGAGTTTGTTTTGCAAATATTATTGTCATAGTTTACCATTTTTGTTTCACTAGCATTTATTTTGCAAATATTACAGTCATAGTTTACCATTTTTGTTTCATAGGTTTTGCATTATCATATACTCTATTTATCATATTCTTTCTCATAGGTTATGCATTATCATTGACTCTGGTTATCCTATTTGTTGGCCTCATCTAATGGTTCAATAACTAAGCCCTTAAAGTTGTAACTTATAGATTAGACATCTGCACTAAGTAGTTATCTTGCTCATCATGAAGGTTCATTTCATTGTCAACCTAGGGACGTAAACTTGAAATGGGTCAGTGTTGTATGTGCACTAGGACTCCATTGTAGTCATCCTTAAACTAGAAAATAAACAGTACTGAAAATAAAATGCTGGAAAGAAATTAACATAAGCATTGAGCATGAATCAACAACTACACTGAGCATCAACAACTAAACTGGAATGACAGAAATAGAAATCTCAACAAACATACAAGAAGTTACTATGTCTACTTTAGATGTAGGAATAGTCACATAACAGAGTGCCAATGGTTGCAGGAACAGACAACTGTTGAGGTTGAAACTAGTTACTAAACAAAAAAATAACCATTAAACTAAATGGGTGGAATTCTCACCAAGTGGGCCCCCTTGAGTGAGTCTTCCTTAAGCTAACTAAAATGCAACAAATTAGAATATCATTTTATTCATTGAAAACATGATTACAACATATCAACAATATGATTGCATTACTTAAACTGAAAATGCAAGTACAATCTCATAACATCCAACCTTGTGAAAAGGGGCATCTGACCATTATTTATACAGGGAAAAACTTCTAATTAACCCTAACTACCTAGGCAGTCGACTCCAACATAATAGGAGGATGCCATTTATTGAAAACATGAAAAAGAGAGGCAGGAAGTTATGCATGTGCCTAATTTAGTCAAAGCAGAATTGCCCCAACGAGGATCCAGCATAACACACTTCCTAGATTTGCTCAACTAACAAACATGATAATTTAAAAGGTAGTTACAACTTCCATACATACTAGGAATTTCCCTCCATTGGAAGTTTCCCTCCATTGATATTTTCCCTCCATTGACCTCTTTAATGACCAAATTTTTGACTTCCTTAGCAACCGACCGGCTGGCAGGAACTTCTTCTACTTTGTAGGCTTCATTTATATCAGCATCTTAATGTGAACCTGCATAATGACATTAGCACGCACAAAACAATTGCATATCCATAATTACCTTAAAGTAACATTCATTCAAACACATGAAAAAATAACATAGATATATCACATAGCAGGTTAATATTATCAAAAGTCACAAGGATAAGTTAATGCCCAAGGTTCATAAATTTAGGGAAATAACATGGAGAATGTTAATAACTAGGTACCAAAGTCTATAGTATCAACAACAAATATATGATAAACCCTATCAAAATTGTACCATTATTTGGACTCATCATCTCCCCCCAACCTAATGATATATTGGTCCTCCAATAGAGGGAGCTCTATTCCTTTTCCTTTTCAAAGCTCTAAAGTCACCAATTGCTAACTGTCCTAGATCAGTCTCTGCAGTATCTGAATTTGGATCCCAGTAGAATCCCCGCTTGTTTTGCAATCTTCTCCACCTTGTCCTTTCTGTAGCTATGTCATATTGATAGTATATGTAATCTGGTACTAGCCACAATAGAGTAGGCCCTAGAATTTCAATGGAAGGCAATAGTGTTGCTTCATCCTTCCAATTTGTATGTACCTAGTACTTCGTTTACATGTTGCAACATAATTTTGCAAGGAATGGGGTTCAACTTGTTTTAATTGATCTGTCAAACTATTCCATCTCTATGATAGGTATCCCAATACTATTTTCCCTATAGTAGCAGCTACCTGCTCATACTCCTAATATGATTCATCCCTAACATGCATGATCCTATTTTTGTAACTCAGACGATAAATAATTTTGTGCCATGCATAGTAAATGTCTGAAGGGTTACTGGATTCAACTCTCAGAGGCAAGGGGGTATAGATTTCTCTTTCCCTGTATATTTTAAACTGTTTCCCCCAACTGAATTCATTTTGGATCCACGACATGAGTTCTCTCAAGTGAATATCTCCAATGTATAACAATGGGTTTCAGTCATGATCATTAGGCACAACATAATTATTCAAGTACAATTCACACAACATATTTTTAACTTCAAGAGGACAGGATTGGTAGGCTTGGAAAAACTCATGTGGGGTTTCAATAGAAGGGCTTAAACATGAAATAATCATTGACAACTTGAAATAAAGATTATGCTCCTTCAAATACAGTGCATATACTCTAGGAGGATTTGTGCATGTCATCATTCATGGTAACAGTGCTACCACATTATCTACCTTACCCTTCAATGCATCAATCTCTGCATTCTTCTTCTCAATTTTTTCATTTTTCTTTTTGTCTCCTTCCTATAGTTTGAGTCTTTCCTTTTTCCACTCCTATTTCTTTTGTATTTCATTCCCTAGGTTCAGGGCTACAAGATTCCAAGAAAAAGTGGGAGGTTTATGTTTCCCGGTCAAGATCTTTCCTTACACCGGCTCATACTGCTCAAATTTCTCTAGTTGCAGTGGTTCTTGTTGTTCATCTTGCTCTAGTTGCAATGGTTCCTGATTTTCAACCTACTCTGCAATAACAACAAGCTCTGCTAATCCTATGTTCCTCAAAAATGTCTTCCACCTCAACATTTACCTACCCCTTAGGATCTTTTGTCTCCTTCCCAAGTGTTCTTTTGAGTCTAGGGCTTCTTTATGGAGGCATATTAGTAGTTGGCTCATCTAGTTTTGATTTCTTTATAGGGATTTTATGTTTCTCAATGGCTATAGGATGACCAGTGTCATCAGCCTTCTGTTTCCTAAGGCTTGGTGTTACTCTTTCTGATGTTTGATTCTTGGCCTTCTCTTTTCTAATTTTTTCCTCTCTCATTTGTGCTTCCTCTTTTCTAAGGGCAGCCCTAGTACAAATTGGAATTTTAGGGAGAACATTGACATTAGGGTCTGAGGATGAACTTTCTTCATCTGAATACTCTGATTCAGAGGAGCCAATTTCTATTGTTGATTCGGCTACAAGAGGGTTTGTGCCAAAGGTTGAAACTCCAAGAGTGGTTTTAGAAACCCTCTCACCCTTACTAACCCTACAAGCTTGGGGATGACCTCCCATTTTTTCTACTCACAATTTGGGAAACACTTCCCAAAAATTTTCTTTCCTACAATCCTTCTTTGAACCCAATTTCTTTTGCTTCTTGCAACTCTTCTATAGTGCTAATCCCAATGTCATATGACTCTTCAAAATACCTTTTTGGTGACCTTATGACTATGAATAAGGCAGTAAAGAAACATAAATGAGGGGTATCATCAAGGAAAATGGTGGCGGTTCAGTGTCATATCATACATGCAAGCCATCATTTCAACTATATCATTCAAATTTGCTTATTTTAAATTTGTTGCCATGTTGGCGCATGGATGACATGTATGACATGTGGACATGATGGGTTCACACCCCCCAACCTAAATTAGAGCATGTGTCTGCACAGGCTAGGATGTAATTATGATGTGACAGGGTAGAGTACAAATATGTGCTATGTGAAATATCAACATTAATATACAAGAATTAAATGAATGCATTTAAGATAATTAAGATATAACAAGTTGTTACATATGTACCTTAAAATTTGGAGTGTCTTTTGCAAAGATTGTGGAAGGAAATATGGGTTACTTTAAAAGTACAGTTGAGAAATTAAATCAAGTGGTGATGGAATGAAGTGATGGTGAAGTCAAGTGATGGTGGAGTTATGTAAGAGAGAGAAAGGATGGAGATGGATGGATGGATGGATTTATTGATGGAGAAATTGATTCCCACAAAAGTGGAAATTTTTATTATGATTGTATGCATACCTTGACTAGTTAGAAGGAAGGACACTAGGTCCACCTCCTTCAGCTATAGGAACTTCAAAGTTTTGGTGTTGAATAAATTGTTGCATGAATTCTTGTTTGGAGGCCGGTTTATGGTATAACCTAAGGCAGCGACCATTGACCAGGAGATTGAATCTGACAGGGTCAATGGTTGTAAGTTGAACAACACCATTGGAGAAGAATTTTGCAACTTCATATGGTCCCAACCACCTGGTTTGTAGTTTTCCTGCATTATCTTGATACCTGGAGTCATAAAGGAGGGCCCAGTCACCTAGCTAGAACTTCTTTTCCTTTATGTATTTGTCATGCCATCTGATTCTTTGATTTTGAACCATCTCACTATGATGAAGAGTTTACTTTCTCATCTCATCCAAGGTATTCATTTGCATGATTTTGTCCTTCTATGCCTCAAATATGTCTATCCCAAGATCTAGTGCAGTTTTAAGATTTTTATGCTCAAACTCTAGAGGCATCATGGTTGTTTTTCCATACAATAATCCAAAAGGAGTGAAACTAGTGCTTGTCTTCCAAGTGGTTATATAATCCCAGACAACTTCTAGCAACCTATTTTCCCAATCTTTCATGTGAATGGCCACTATTTTGGTCAAAATAGCCTCTATTTCCCTATTTGTCACCTCAAACTGGCCATTGGCTTGAGGGTGATAGGGGGTAGATTTCCTATGCCTTACATTATGTTCATTGACCAATGTTGTGAAAGGATTTGATGTAAAATGAGCTCCTTCATCAGTAACTATCTCCCTACGAACTCCATAACATGTGAATATTTCTTCATAGAGGAATTTTGTAACTTTATTGTCTCTGGCATGTTTCATAGCTTTGACCCCAACCCACTTGGTCACATAGTCAATGCAAACGAAGATGTAATATTTTTCATTTGATGGTGGATCAATTGGACCTACAAAATCAAGTCCCCATTTATCAAATCACGTGATGACTACTTAAGGGTATAGAGGAATCTCATCAGATTTAGTTGGTCGGTCCATCCTCTGACATCTATCACACTTCCTAGTGTACTTGCTTGCATCCTTACAAAGTGTGGGCCAATAATATCATGTATTAAGAATCTTCATTGTTGTTCTCTTACCTGCAAAGTTCCCTCCACAGGGTTTATTGTGACATGCATGTAGTATATCATAGGTTTCATCCTCCCTTACACATCTCCTCATCACATGATCTGGTCTAGTGTAGAATAAACACCCTGCAATCCATGAGAAAGAAAATTTTTCTCAATAATAACCCTTCTCTCCTTTGGAGAGAAATGAGGAGGAACTCTCCCTGTAACCAAATAATTAGCTATATCTACATACCAAGGTGTGTGCACACTGATGGGAAAAAAAAATCATCAAGGAAGGAGTCATCAATGACTTGAGTGTCCTTTGATGTAGTCAATTTGGAGAGAAATTCTGCTACAACATTTGCCTTACCCAGTTTGCCAACAATGGTAATATCAAATTACTGCATTAACAACAAGCACATGGCTAACCTTCCTGAAATCAATGGCTTATTCATAAGGTATCTTATGGTTGCATGGTTTGTATGGACAAAGATCTGATATCCTATTATGTAATGCCTGAAGTTGTTGAGAGCATAGATGACTACCAACATCTCCTTCTTTGTCACTGTGTAGTTAAACTCAGCTCCTTGTAGGTTTTTTGCTGAAAAATTAGATTGCATTCTCAATTTCTCCATCTTTTTGTCCCAAGATATCATCTATAGCATAATCAGATGCATTTATGTGGATATGGAAAGGAAGTTCCCAATTAGGGCCTTTAAGCATAGGAGCATGGGTTAAGGCTTCTTTTAAATCAAAGAATGCTTTGACACAATCCTCTACCTACTGGAACTCAACATCTTTAGTTAGATTATTATAAAGTGGTGCTTCTATCTTACTAAAATATTTTATGAAGCGCCTATAGTATCCTACATGTCCCAAGAAAATTCTATCTTTTTGCTTGGCAGGAATAGGAAGATTGGCAATCACCTCAATCTTGAATGGGTCCACTTGAATTCCTTTCTGAGAGATATAATGGCCAAGGACTACTCCTTGTTGCATCATCATGAAGTATTTATCACTATTCAAGGAAAAATTATGGTTTTCACATCTTTGTAAAACTTTTCTTATATTTTCTAATGCTTCTGCAAAATCAGCACCATAAGTAGTAAAATCGTCCATGTAGATCTCCATATAATCATGTGAGATATCTAAGAATATACTAATAACTTCTCTTTGAAAGGTTACAGGTGCATTAAATAAACCAAATGGAAGTAATAAATAGGCATAAGTCCCCCAAGGATAGGTAAAATTTGTCTTCTTGATCTTTAGGTGCAATCTGTATCTGATTATAACCACTGAATCCATCTAGGAAGAAAAAATATTGCTTACCTACAAGTGAATTCACTACTTGGTCTATAAAAGGAAGGGGAAAATGATCCATTTTGGCGGAAGAGTTTAGTTCTTTATAGTCAACACAAACTCTCCATTTACCTCCCTTTTTAGGCATAATTACCAATGGAGACACCCATTGGTTGTCTGAGATAGGGTAGATAAATCCTACATCCAATAACTTTTGTAGTTCCCCTTTTACAATCTCCCTCAATGCAGAGGGTTGATTCTCCTTTGTGGTTGTCTTACTAGTGTGCAGTCATCTCTAATGTATATCCTATGAGTACAGAGTTTAGGATTCAATCCTTTTATGTCATAGTAATCCCATACAAATGCATGTTGATGGGTCTTCAATAGGTTTGTTAGGGACAACTATTGTTCTTGACTCGGCTTCTTGTTAATATTCAAATGTTTTCCTTCTGAAACTTGTACTTGTATGGTCAACTTAGTCGTGGTTGTTTCACTGATGCTTGGTATTTTTAACTCATGTGGAAACAATGTATGAAGCATGTCTGATGCTACAGGAAATTCAGGTGCAAGAGGAGCAGTAAGAAGTGTTTGCAATGGACTTGCAGAACTAGATTCATGAGTGGATGATTCTTCATGCACCTCACAATGGTTCTGAATTATATGGGATAATACCTCATCTTCTTCCTGAAGCTGCATGAAAGGACTTATGCCTATCATCATGAGTTATGCCACCGAATTGACTTCTTCGGCCTCTTCACCAACATGTGGCCATATGGGGTTATCCATATCATGGGATGGTTGAGCAGGAGGGTAGAGGAAAATATTCTTAGTGCCTTTCCCATCAGAAATAGTCATGTCCCTTGACTGACATCCAATGTAAGCATCTGTTGTAGCTAACCATGGCCTACTTGGAATAATGGGATACCCTCCTAATGTAGCTTTAGGGGAAAGGATCATGAAATATTTTGGGTACTCCCAAGATTCTAGAGTAACAACAAGGTCTTCTACTATACCATCTGGTTTGACAGTGGAACTATCAGAAAGTTGCAGGACAATAGGAGTAGGTCTCATATTTGCAACATTTAGTTGTTGCAGGATATCCTTACTCATCACATTGACCGCTGCTCCCAAATCTATTAGATCATTCTTTACTTGGATTTCATTTATAATGACTCCTACCACAAGACTACCTGGATCAGTGTATTTAGGAACAGTAAATTTCCCAAGCATGATATTTTCCAACTGTCCCACCACATGAACGGTAGTGGGGTCTTTCTTTTTCCTCCCTGGATTTTTGAGACATGCTTCCTTGATTTCTTTACTATATATGGGGACATCTTTTATGGCTTGGAACAAAGGTATCTTAACACATATGTGTTTCAACTGATCTAGAATATCAAAGTTTGTTTCTTCCTTCTCGTCCTTTTGTTTAACAACTTCTAACCTTTGAGGAAATGGTGGGTCTTGATCAAATTGTTGAACTGGTTTAGGATTTTTAAGTACATTTGACTGAATAGGGATATTATGATGCTTCTCTTCTTCCACAAGAAGCTCGGTGATGATAGGAGTGGGAGGAGTTGAAAAAGTGGTTCCTGAATGCAGATGAATATCACTCACACTCACAACATATGCAAGACATTGATTAGTATCTACAGAGTAGATTGGCTATTTTTGTGGTTTGTTATTTGGGTTAGGTGAGGGTTGAGCTGGTAACTGAGTAGGTCTAGGTGTGCTATAACTTGAGCTAGTAGGAGGCATTATGGCAGGATGTTGAGGCTGTGGAGGTGGTTTCATGTAACTGGTTTTTTGGTTTGACCATTGTTGTCCTCCCCTCCATTGAGATGTCTACTACCAGTTTCCTGGAGGTGGTTGCCAATTCCCCTGGAATTGCTTCCAATTCCCTTTGGATTGTTGCCACTGGGGTGGAGAGTTTTTTTAATTTTTCTAGGTGTTTGGAGGGTTGTTCCAAGGATGAGGTGGATATCCTCCATATTAGGATGGGTATGGGGGTTTCCATTGATTACCATATGCATAGGAATTGAAATAAGGTCCACTAAAAGATAATGGATCTAGTGGCATGCCTTGTCTTGGAGCCCATGATCTTCTTTGTGCAATGTAGAAAACCTGATCATCATCAACCTGAACTGGCTTGAATTTTGGTGGAATTTGCTTGTTGTCAACATTGGCTACCATTTTGCATCTGCAATCCTTCTTCTTTTGTCTACAATGAGGACAATATTTTTCCAACATTCCCTCTGCCTCCTCTTGTTTCTTCTTTGCTTGAAGAGTGTCTAGATGAGTAGCCATATTTTTTATGATATCCTGCTTGAAGTCTGCCAACAAATGAGTGATTTCTATCCTTGAAACTCTGTTGGTGGAGGATTCACCCATAGAGGATTGGTAACCTCTTCCTTTCTTTAGAGCTTCCCTGGAATAATTCTGACATATCTTCTTAATATCATCCCAGGGAACTTGGGTGATATCTCCTCCCATCAAGTCTAGAGCATCAATGTAGCTCTCATTGATCCCTCTAGGAAGAGAAACTTTTGGGACTCTTCATTGATTGCATGATGTGGAGATTTTTGCAGGAAAAATAGGAACCTTGAAATATAGTCCTCCAAACTTTCATCTTCCTTCTGCTACATCCTGAAGATATCATCTCCTCTCATATCCTGCCCCTATAGTATTCTTTATACTTCTCAAGAAACTTTGTTTTCATATCATCCCAAGTCTCTACAGTATTCCTACCTAGGATCATAAACCATCTTAATGCAAATTCTTTCAAGGTGGTAGGAAACAATTTAAGCCTATGAGCACCAGTGGTATAGTCATAGCTTTTGCAAAGGATATCAAAATCAAACAATAAAGTGTCAGAGTCTTTTGTGACAAGCTTATAGAACTTAGGAAGAATTGAAACAGGGATGTTCTTGAGATTATCAACTTCATTCTGATGAGTGATAGGAAATGGAAAAGATGGTTGATTAGGTCTATTTGGATTTGCATGAGCCATATATGCTTGATGGAATGCCAAAGCAAATGGATTCTCAATCAGGTTTTGGGCAGCTTGGTCCTTAGAGGAAGTTTTAGAACTGTGAAATTGGGAAATGCATCAACAAAACGATGTGCCTCCTCTTCTTCTTCGTCTCTTGGTAGATTTTGAAACTCAACTAGCTAGTTATCAGGATTAGGGTCATTAGGAAGGAATCTCCCATGAGCATCTCTTCTCCTGCCTTTATGCATGCGATATTTACTTGGTATCAACCAACTCACACAAAGAATTGGTGAAAGAATAGCAGATCATTACTTTTGTTCAAATGAAGGATATGCTAACAACAAACTTCAGAGATACTAAAGCAAGAAAGAAATGATAAATGACTCCAAATAACTTCCTAGTTTGACACCATCCCTGGCAACGGTGCCAAAAATGTTGGCCTCCTCTAATGGTTCAATAACTAATCCCTTAAAGTTGTAACTTAGAGATTAGACATCTACACTAAGTATTTATCTTGCTCATCATGAAGGTTCATTTCATTGTCAACCCAGGGACGTAAACTTGAAATAGGTAAGCAATGTATGTGCACTAGGACTCCACTATAGTCATCCTTAAACTAGAAAAGAAATAGTACTGAAAATAAAATGTTGGAAATAAATTAACATAAGCATTGAGCATGAATCAAAAAATACACCAAGCATCAAAAAATGAACTGGAATGGATGACAGAAATAGAAATCTTAGCAAACAAACAAGAATTTACTTTGTCTACCTTGGTTGCAGGAACAGTCATAGAACAAAGTTCCAATGGCTACATGAACAAACAACTATTGAGGCCAAAACTAGTTACTGAACAAAAAATTAACTATTGAACTAAATGGGTGGAGTTTTCACCAAGTGGGCTCCCTTGAGTGAGTCTTCCTTAAGCTAACTCAGATGCAACAAATCAGAATATCATTTAATTCATTGAAAACATGATTACAACATATCAGCAATATGACTGTATTACTTAAATTGAAAAATGTAAGTACAATCTCATAACATCCAACCTTGTGAAAAGGGGAATCTGACCATTATTTATACAGGGAAAAACTTCTAATTAACCCTAACTACCTAGGCAGTTGACTCCAACATAATAGGAGGATGCCATTTATTGAAAACATGAAAAAGAGAGGGAGGAAGTTATTCATGTGCCAAATTTAGTCAAAGCAGACTTTCCCCAATGAGGATCTAGCACAACACACTTCCTAGATTTTCTCAACTAACAAACATGATCATTTAAAAGGTAGTTACAACTTCCATACGAACTAGGAATTTCCCTCCATTGGAAGTTTCCCTCCATTGACCTCTTTAATGACCAACTTTTTGACTTCCTTAGCAACCGACAAGCTGGCAAGAAATTCTACTTTGTAGGCTTCATTTATATCGATATCTTAATGTGAACCTGCATAATGACATTAGCATGCACAAAACAATTGCATATACGTAATTAACTTAAAGTAACATTCATTCAACCACATGTAAAATTAACATAGATATATCACATAGCAGGTTAATATTATCAAAAGTCACAAGGATAAGTTCATGCCCAAGGTTCATAAATTTAGGGAAATAACATGGAGAATGTCAATAACCAAGTGCCAAAGTCTATAGTATCAATAGCAAATATATGATAAACCCTATCAAAATTGAGCCATTAATTGGACTCATCACTATTCTCATAGGTTATGCATTATCACCGACTATGTTTATCATATTCTCACAGGTTTTGCATTATCATTGAATTTGTTTATCATATTCTCATAGGTTTTGCATTATCATTGACTCTGCTTATCGTATTCTCATAGGTTCTACATTATCATTGACTCTGCTTATCATATTCTCATAGGTTCTGCATTATCATTGACTCTGCTTATCGCATTCTCATAGGTTCTGCATTATCATTCTCTTAGGGTGATTTCTCAGTTTCATAAACCAAATAAATTAATGTGGGTTAATATTTTTTGAGGTTTTGTTTCATCTATTCAGTGACTTTAAAAATGTATGTTGTTTCTATTCCATAGATAAATATGTGGGTGTTATTTTTTATGGGTTTTGCTCCATCAATTAAGTCATATACATATGTGATAATTGTTAAACTCTTACTGTTTTCCATTCGTAAGCTTTATATTATTCTTCATTGCAGCCATTACAGTCATGGGTTAATGTTAATGTTTTGATTAATGTTATTCAGTACCATTTATAGGTTCCATTGATAAAATTGGGGGTGTTAGGTTTTTCATAGGTGTTGCTTCATTTATTCATTAATATTATTTTCTTTAGGTGTCATTCATTAATTTGGGGGTGTTATGTTTCACAATGGTCAGGATTCATCAATTCATACATGCAATTATTGGAGCCTTTTTTTTTGCATTACAAATATTTGGGGGTCTTCTTTTTTTCATGGGTTCTACTCGATTAGGTATCGTAGATAATTTCGAGGGTGTTACCTTGTTTGTAAGTTCAACTTCATCATGGTTAGTCATCATCTATTCTACTAGTTTCGGGTGCCATTTGGAAAAATTTACCCAAGAATTCCTTGCTTCCATTTCCTCTCCTTTGTGCCCTTTGATCCAATTCTATACTCCACTTAGATCTTGATTCTTCTTCACTTGTTTGCTTCTCCTTGTTGCTGCTCATCTGCTTCTCTTTCCCTTTGGGGTTATTTTGTTGTCTTCTCTTCACTTTATCTTCCACCTTAAGAGCATATTGGAAGGCATCCTCAACTGTGGAAATCCTCAACATACTCATCTCATCCTAAATGTTAAATCTAAGGCCATTTATATACCTTTCCACTTTCTCCCTAGTCATCTCTCGATGCCTAGATCTGATTGTCACCTTGTAAAATTCCTCGGTATACTCTTTCACACTCATGTCCTTCTACTTCAAGTTCTGCAACTTCTCGAACAATTCCAACTCATAGTCTTCCAGAATGAACTTAGCCTCAAGCGTTGCAACCATCTGCCTCCACCAAGTGATTCTTGTTTCACCATTTTCCACTTTGTCCTTCTACAACTCTTTCCACAATAAAGCAGCATGCCCTTTCAACTTAGTTTGTGTCAGTCTAACCCTTAGTGGGTCTCTAATATCCTCAAGCTCAAAGTAGTCTTCCAACTCTCCTATCCAGTCTATCAAGTCTTCTGGATTCAATGTATCAAAGAAGTCAGAAACCTCCACCTTGTGACTTTTACTTACTTGTGCCACTACTCTCAATAGTCTCTCTTCTCCCTCATCTATCGGTCCTCCAGCCTCTTCAGCCTCAATTTCTTTTGTAGCCTCTTCATATTCATCCTCTAGTTTAGGATTCCTTCTCAAACCACCCAAGACGTTTTGGATCTCATTCCTCATCTCATTTCTAAATTCCTCCATCATCTGCTCTATTCTTCTATGGTTCATCCTTCTTGGCGGAATCTCTTCCTTTTCTCTAGTGCAACTACCTCAACTCGACGGTCTAACTGCAAGGTTTCAATTGCCTCTCTCTCGGTGATCTACTGAACACACTTACAACCTACCTCAAACCGATGATCTGTTCACTCAAGAAATTCCACAAGGACCTCAACACACTCGAGGTTCACAACCTACTCTGATACCATTTGATGCAATCATGGCTAGATGGTTTTCAAAGAAAAAAATTCAACCATACAACGAGAAGAACACAATGGAAATAACACCAAATAATCAAAGCAATGTAGAATCAATCTATATTGGCTTAGAGAATTCATATACATATTCACCAGCAACATGCAAGTTTTATAGTTTCTGCACACTGGCCCAATTTACATAGCATAATAACACTACTCCAAACCTCTAACCGCCCATAAACTCCTTATCACAGCTTCTAGGATCTACCCAGATTCCTCCCCCCTCAAAACGGCTTATAACATCGATTTAAATAACAACTGGAACTCTTGGAACGATCTGCGTCAGCCATGAGAAGAGAAAATCATAAAAAATAAAACATAACGTGTAGAAAATAACAATGTCGGCCACACCATTGGAGATTTATAAATGCAATTACATGGTGTGGGCCCAAAGGAAAGATCGGATGCAAGCTCCAGAACATTGGAAAATACAATGATAAGATCCGCAATCATAGGAAATGATCCACAACAATCCACAATCATCGAGGAAGAACATGTAACGTGTAGAACACAAGTCAACTTACACCAAGGATTTACTTTCGGTGAATGCATAGAATGAGGTGCAAACCCAAGGAGAGATCGTTCACCCATAAATGAACATAGAATGATTTGCAAAAGAGATCTGCAAACAATGAAAATGATCCACAAGCTCGAAGACATGAAACTGCAAAGCCAGAAAGGAAATGACAAGAATAATTTAAATATTTTTGGGTGATGCAAGATTTCCACGACCCAGGGATGCTCCTGCATCAGACACCCCTGGTGAGAAAATATGTTCCATGAGAGGAACTCATGAACATATGACAAGGCCCGGGATATAGATCCCATGCTTTTTTATGATCCAAATGTCTTCTTTGTCTGTACCTTTCTTCCTCCTAACCTCTTTTCTTTCCTCTGTCAGATCCTTCACCTTCTTCTTCTCTTCACCTTCTTTTCCTTTCCTCATATCTATACATGGTAGTAAGGGAAATTTTTCACCACTCACTTTCTTCCACTCATCTGATCTACCTCTTTTGCAGGACTCCATCTTATCTACAACCAAAGTCTTCTACTGCATAACTCTACTCCTACATCCTTTTGGTACCATCTCACTTTCATATTTAGCCACAAGGTCCCTCTTCAAATCCCTTCCATCCTCTAGTACAACCTCTGCATCTTGCTTCTCAACACTGCAACTCTTCACAAGACTCAAGTTTCCCACTCCCTCCTTTTTATTCTTCAAGGAAGCCAAAGTAAAATTCTTCTCATCCTTCTCTATAGTAATCAGATTCCTTTTGCAATCATATATAGCTCCTCTATCAAACTTCCAAGGTCTACCCAATAGGACATGACATGCACTCATAGACAAAACATCACACAAAACTTCATCTCTAAAGGGGCCAATATTAAAGTTCACCAAGCACTACTCTTTCACCTCCACTATATGATCATCTTGTAACCAACTATCCTATAAGGACAAGGATGCAAAAACCTCTTCAAACCAAGTTTCTCCACCATCTCCTCAGATACCAAGTTATCAGTACTTCCACTATCCACAATAACCTTACAACACTTACCTCTTAATTTGCACATAGTCCATAAAAGACTCTTCCTCTGTGAAGTCCCAATCTCTTCCTTGCTCTGCCTCATCAAGAATTGCCTAAGCATAAGAGATTCTCCCTGCTCTAGTTCTATCTCATCTAGTGCTCCAGTTACCATCTCTTCATATGCCATGAAATTCTTTTTACCAATTCATTTACTTGATCCCTTAGAACACTCAAAAGATCGATGTCTAGTTTCTCTACATTGGAAACGTTTACCCAAGAATTCCTTGTTGCCATTTCCTCTCCTTTGTGCCCTCTAATCCAATTCTTTACTCCACTTAGATCTTGATTCTTCTTCACTTGTCTACTTCTCCTTGTTGCTACTCATTTGCTTCTCTTTCCCTCTAGGGTTATTCTGTTATCTTCTCTTCACTTTATCTTCCTCCTTAAGAGCATATTGGAAGGCATCCTCAACTGTGGAAATCCTCAACATACTCATCTCATTCTAAATGTTAAATCTAAGGCCATTTATATACCTTTCCACTTTCTCCCTATTCATCTCTTGGTGCATAGATCTGATTGTCACCTTGTAAAATTCCTCGGTATACTCTTTCACACTCATGTCCTGCTTCAAGTTCTGCAACTTCTTGAACAATTCCAACTCATAGTCTTCCATAATGAACTTAGCCTCCAGCCTTGCAACCATTTGCCTCCACCAAGTGATTCTTGTTTCACCATTTTCCACTTTGTCCTTCTGCAACTCTTTCCACCATAAAGCAGCATGCCCTTTCAACTTAGTTTGTGCTAGTCTAATTCTCAGTGGGTCTCTAATATCCTTAAGCTCAAAGTAGTCTTCTAACTCTCCTATCCAGTCTATCAAATCTTTCGGATTCAATGTACCAGAGAAGTTAGAAACCTCCACCCTGTGACTTTTACTTACTTGTGCCACTACTCTCAACAGTCTCTCTTCTCCCTCATTTGTCGGTCCTCCAGCCTCTTCAACCTCAAGTTCTTCTGCAGCCTCTTCATATTCATCCTCCAGTTCAGGATTCCTCCTCAAACCACCCAAGACGTTCTGGATCTCATTCCTCATCTCACTTCTAAATTCCTCCATCATCTGCTCTATTCTTCTAGGGTTCATCCTTCTCAGTGGCATCTCTTCCTTTGCTCTAGTGAAATTGCCTCAACTCGATGATTTGACTCTAAGGTTTCAATTGCCTCTCTCTTGGCGATCTATTGAACACACTTACAGCCTGCCTCAAATCGGCGATCTGTTCACTCAAGGAATGCCACAAGGACCTCAACCCACTTGAGGTTTGCAACCTACTCTAATACCATCTAATGCAATCATGGCTGGAGGGTTTTCAAAGAAAACAATCCAACCATGTAGCGAGAACACAGTGGAAATAACACCAAATAATGAAAGCAATGCAAAATCAACCTTTATTAGCTCAAAAAATTCATATACATATTCACCAACAACATGCCAGTTTTATAGTTTCAGCACACTAGCCTGATTTACACAGCATAATAACACTACTTCGTACCTCTATTCGGCCATAAACTCCTTATCGCGGCTTCTAGGATCTACCCGGATTTGTCCCCCCCCCCTCAAAATGGCTTATAACATCGATTTAAATAACAACTGGAACTCTTGGAACGATCTGCATCGGCCACGAGAAGAGAAAATCATGACAAATAAAACATAATGTGTAGAAAATAACCATGTCGACCACACCATTGGAGATTTATAAATGCAATTACACGGGGTGGGCCCAAAGGAAAGATCGGATGCAAGCCCAAGAACATTAGAAAATACAATGATAAGATTTGCAATCATAGGAAATGATCCACAACGATCCACAATTTCTGAGGAAGAACATGTAATGTGTAGAACACAAGTCGGCTTATACTAAGGATTTACTTTCTGTGAATGCATAGAATGAGGTGCAGACCCAAGGAGAGATTGCTCACTCGTCAAGGAACACAAAATGATGTGCAAAAGAGATCCACAAACAACGGAAATGATCCACAAGCCCGGAGACATGAAACTGCAAAGCCATAAAGGAAATAACAAGAACAATTTAAATATTTTTGGGTGATACAAGAT
Organism: Sequoia sempervirens; assembly: GCA_007258455.2. NCBI lineage: Eukaryota > Viridiplantae > Streptophyta > Pinopsida > Cupressales > Cupressaceae > Sequoia > Sequoia sempervirens. The sequence continues at coordinate 210,183,025 of VDFB02000007.1, read as the reverse complement.
TTCCACGACCCAAGGATTCTCCTGCATCATTATTCTTCACAATGCTGGCAATGTATGTGTATGTGTATGTGTATGTGTATGTGTATGTGTATGTGTATGTGTATGTGTATGTGTATGTGTATGTGTATGTGTATGCGTATGTGTATGTGTATGTGTATGTGTATGTGTATATCTACGTGTATGTATATGTATATGTATATGTATATGTATATGTATATGTAAATGTGTATGTGTATATATAAATGTGTATAGATGTGTGAAGAGGTCTCAAGTGGACTACCTTGCCACGTCTACTTCTCTCACTCAACCACCCTAACACTCCACTGTGTCGCATTAATCACTCACTTCCCCTTGCTATACTTCTCTATAGTTGTGTTTAATTCACTTATGTCTATGTATATGTATATGTATATGTATATGTATATGTGTATGTGTATGTGTATGTGTATGTGTATGTGTATGTGTATGTGTATGTGTATGTGTATGCTTCATCAATTCAGGCCTACAAAAATTGTATCTTTTTAGGTGCCATAGATTAATTTGGGGGTGTCCTCTACTTTATATGATGTGCACCTAAATTTAGATTGGGATATTTTCACACCAATGCAGGTGTCACTTTCACATTAATCACAACTACACAACGTAAACAAGGTGCCAAGTCAACACAATTCAAACCCATCTGACCCATCTTTGACCGACTGGTGAACCCATTACAACCATTTTTCCCACCGTAGCATAACCAAACAAGCAAATGCATCTTCCTGTCTCATCAAACATGACACCTACAACACATATTAGCATGAGTCTATCCCATCTCGCCAAGTAGGAGTAGTCGTGGCGAACTCCAAAATCCCATCTACATCCATTTTTACAAGCTATAAGGCAGCCATTATTAAAAAAAAATTATGCAAAAAATACACCAAACTAATCAACTAAAGAATTAATGGCCAAAATCAACCAGATTCACCAAACAACCATCAATTAGATTCAAATAATTCCCAATTCAAATAGCCATGAAAACCTTCAAGTATTCACATTCGGGGGTGTTATCTTTTTAATAGGTTATGCTACATCAATTCACTCATCCAACTATGTAGCTTTCTTAGGTGTCATTGAGTAATTTGGGGGTTTTATCTTTTTAATAGGTTCTACTACATCAATTCATTCATGAAACTCCCCTAGCTTTCTTATTTTCCATTGATTAATTTGGGGGCGTTATCATTTTTAAAGGTTTTGCTTCATCAATTCACCCCTACATAGGTTATTATAGATCAATTCACTCATTATTAATTTTTATGTGCCATTGATTAATTTGGGGGTGTTCTATTTTGCATAGCTTTCGATACATCAATTCACTCATGCAACTATTGTAGCTTTCTTAGGCGTATTAAATAAATTTGGGGGTGTTCTCTTTTGCATAGGTTTCGCTACATCAATTCACTCATACAACTCTTGTAGCTTTTGTAAGTTCCATTGATTAATTGGGGGGGTTCTCTTTTACATAGGTTCTACTTCATCAATTCAGTCCTGTAATATAAGTATTATTTTTTTTTGTGCATTAAATAAATTTTGGGGTGTTATCTTTTGCATAGGTTTTTCTACATGTATTACCATAGAACAATAATCAACAGTAAAACTTTGTTACAACATGTATTTAGGGGACTTGGTTTTCCAAAGGCCTTCCATGGTTGCCTATGTATTACTTCACAATTGAAAGGTCCAATTATGGACAAGTGCAACATAGATTACCATTAAAAATGCCTTGGGAAAACCAAGTCTCCCTAAACCATTGTTTCTTGTAACAATTGCACAAACTTTCACACTACAAATTGTTTTTAATATTTGTATGGTTGGAAGTTACAATTGTTTTGATGGTTCCAACATCAAGGTCTACTATTCAATTAATTTGGGAGGGTTCTCTTTTGCATAGGCTATCTTTTTTAGGTATGCATATATTAATTTGGGGTTGTTATCTATTTAATATGTTATGCTACATCAATTCACTCATGCAACTATTCTATCTTTCTTAGGTGTTCTCTTTTTTTATAGGTTATGCTTCATCAATTTAGCCCTGCAACATTTCTATCAATTTTAGGTGCCTTTGATTAATTGCAAAGGTGTTCTCTTTTTTAGGTGCTTTGATTCATTTGGGGGTGTTATCTTTTTAATAGGTTCTACTACATCAATTCAATCATGCAACTATTGTAGCTTTCTTAGGTGTCATTGACACAAATGGGGTGTTCTATTTTTTGTAGGTTATGCTTCACAAATTCAACCCTACAACTATTGTATCATTTTTAGGTGCCTTTGATTAATTTGGGGGTGTTATCTTTTTAATAGGTTCTACTACATCAACTCAATCATGCAAATATTGTACCTTTCTTAGGTTCCATTGATACATATGGGGGTCTTCTCTTTTTTATAGGTCATGCTTCATCAATGCAGCCCTGCAACATTTGTATCATTTTTAGGTGTCTTTGATGAATTGCAAGGGTGTTCCTTTTTTTAGTTGCCTTTGATTAATTTGGGGGTGTTATTTTTTTAATAGGTTATACTACATCAATTCAATCATGCAACTATTGTAGCTTTCTTAAGTGCCATTGATACATTTGGGGGTGTTGTCTTTTTTATAGGTTATGCTTCATCAATTGAGTCCTGCAACTATTGTAACTTACATAGGTTCCATTGATGTATTTATATGTGTTCTCTTTTGCATCAATTAAGTCTTGCAGGTATTGTGTGTTCATCAAATATTTAGTGTTATTCTTATGTATAGTCATGTTTAATGCACATCCCTTTCACATTGTCTATTTGTATATGTATTTGAATCACTTAGGGGACTTGGTTTTGTGAAGGATTTCAATGGTTCCCTATGCAAACTTTACAATTCAAATGGAATTGTGGACCCGTGCAGCATAGGTTGCCATCAGAAGATCGTTCATAAAATCAAGTCCCCTAATTCATTAGTAAATGCAACAATAGACATGACTCTATAGGGGAGAGGAGCCGAAACGTACACACCCAATTTTATACGGTCTACATTAACAAAACAATCATATTTATATGACTAAATTGAATATGCTATAGAACATATTTCTATAGCATATAGATACATATTTATGTGACTGAATTGATGAAGCAAAACCAATGAAAAAGAGAACCTATGTGTATGTGTATATAAATGTATATGTATATGTACATGTGTGTGTGTATATGTATGTATGTGTGTATGTATACATTGCTTAGTTGACTGGATTGATGAAGCAAAACCTATATGTATATTTCTATGTGTATGTGTTATGTATATGTATATACATACATACATACATACATACATACATACATGTATATATATATATATATGTATGCGTACACATATATGTATATGTATGTGCATATGTATATAGAATCGCTTACATGAAGAACCTATGAAAAAGAGAACCCCAAATTTATCTATGGCATCAAAACAACTAACAATATTATTTGTTACTGAAATGAAAATTTGCAACATTGCTTACATGCATTCATTTGAACAATAGAACACCCCCAAATTTATCTATGGCATGGAAATAACAAACAATGTTATGTATATGTATATATATATATATATATATATATATATATATGTATGTGCATATGTATATAGAATTGCTTACATGCAGAACCTATGAAAAAGAGAACAACCCCAAGTTTATGAATGGCATCGAAACAACCAACAATATTGTTTGTTACTGAAATAAAAAATTGTAGCATTGCTTACATGCATTCATTTGCATGATTGAATTGAATCACAACAGAAAAAATAGATATGCATTCATTTGCATTCATTTATATTGAATTGAAGATGAAGCAACACCTATGAAAAAGATAACACCCCCAAATTAATCAATGGCACCTAAAAAGATACAATAGTTGCATGACTGAATTGAAGAGCAATAACAAAATAGATATATGTATATATATGTATATGTATATGTGTATGTGTATGTGTATGTATATTTATATGTATATGTCTATGTCTATGTATATGTATATATACATATACATATATATACATATGTATAAGCCTATGTATATGAATATTTATATACATATGTATATGTATATGTATTTATAGATACATATACATATATGTATGTATATGTATAAAGATATACATATATGTATGTATATGTATAAAGATATACATATATGCATATGTAACAATAGAAAGAAGTTGCTTGTAACGTTCACCAACCGACGTGTATCCATCTCTTAACTAGAGTCTTAGCGTTGCAAGTTGTGGTTGCTATTTGAAACTTGCAGACCACTGAACTTAACACGTAATGGCGTGCAAGTGAAGAATAAATGAGAAGTTGCTAGATTGAAAGGCTCTAAAGTTGGAAAGTTGTGTGAGGCACTAGGAGCATTGAATGCAAGTTGGCTCGAAAAATATGTATATGTATATGTATATACATATGCATACATATGCATATGTCTATGTATATGCATATGTATATGCATCTGTATATGCATATACATATGTATATGTATATGTATAGGTTGGCTGGAAAAATATGTGGGGTGGCATGGAGCTAAGAGGAAGTGATGTGCATTAAACACGATAGAGAAGTATTGCAAGGGGCGGCAAGTGATAAATGCGACGTAGTGGAATGTTAGGGTGGAGGAGTGAGAGAAGTAGATGTGGCAAGAATATCAACTTCAGACGTTGTGCCACACAGGAAGTGGCAGCTGAAGTGCCTACGTATCAAATGGGTGGTCTTTTTGAGGATTTAAAAATCTAATGGACAGATTTTGTCGTCCCACATGGAAAATTAAATTTTTTAAAAATTGAAAATGAAAAAATGTCAATGAAGAAGCAAACATTGCAAATCAAAACAATGACACATTACAAATTACATACAACACACATTGCAATATGATCATAATACATTGCAAATCAAAACAATAACGACACATATGTAATTATCGTAAATTTAAAATTGTCAATGAAGAAGCATACATTGCAAATCAAAACAATAACACACATTGCAAATTACATTCAACACTTTTTAGAATCTGATCAGATTACTTCACAAACCAAAACAGTAACGCTCAATCTGTACTTATCATAAATTTAAAACTATCCACAATTTCAATGCATTTGTAAATATCAAAACTTCTAAATTGTATGAAACTTGAATTGCATGTGAAAACCAAAAAAAAGGTTGCATCTATTTGTTGTTGTGGGGAAATGGATGTTGGTTGGTTGGGGTACCACTCGCCATGTTCTCGTCCCCTTCCAGTTGATGAGGAGTGTTGCATACAAGAGTGGGACCTAGAGTGGAAAATTGGGTGCAAGTGACATGTGTTGGGGGTAGTGGTGAACACATCTGTACATCCTGAGTGCTAATTTGATATTGATATTGAGTGCCCTTGAAGTCAGATTTAGAGAGGCTTGAATAATTCATTATTTTGGAGAACTGAGGGAATGTTGAGAATATCATAGAAGACTCCATTACTTTGAGACAACGGATTAGAAGGGTTCCTTAACTTCCTATCTTTGTAAAGCACTTTGTGCCTCCTCAATCTCTCTTTCCTTTCGTTCATGTTCCTTATGAAGCCTCTCTTGCTCCTTTTTCACATATCTATCCTTTTTCTATTGTAATCTATGTTGCTCTTTTCTTTTCGCAGTATTTCCTTCTCAATTCTAGCATTCTCCTTCAACTCTGCTGCCACAATTTTTGCTGCCCTTTTCTCCTCTTTTTTGTCTTTTTTCTTGCTTTTAGCTCCTTAGCCTCTTTCTTCCTTTGCTCTTGCTCCATTAACAACATCATGTAGTCATTTGTTGTCAACAGTTGAGACTGTCTGCTGATCCGAATTGTACCAGCTTTGGATTTCTTTTGACGGACAGTGTGCACAGGCAACTTGAGGAACTTGTTGATGTGTTGAACTGTTTGTGTTTGTTCTATCTCATCCAACTGTGTGGCAATGACCTCCTCCACTACCTGTGATCCCTCTGGTGCATCTTCATTGCCTCGTAAATCTGAATTGCAAGAAGGAGCATAGTAATGCACAACTTGAGAAGGGTCAATTTCTGGTGGTGGTGATGGGAAATTATAGGTATCATGTTCTAGGACTTCCAAATCAATGCCTAAGTTCATTGCTCCCTCAACCAACCAAGATGGTTGGCTACGTTGTGATGGAAGATCTAAACTTTCGCTAAATTGATCAATGGGGTTGTCCACCATGGGAGGGTTGTGTTCATTAACCACCACTTGTGCAACTGATTTAGTGGGATATCTATGAGGTGAGTGTTGTGTTTTTTGTTGCAGTTTGCAAATGTCCATATGGAAGAGTGGACTACAATACTGTGACATCATCACTTGACAAACCAAGTCTAGAAAGGCTGAGGATGTTATGAACTGCGTCAGCATCCTCGCTGACCACAAATGTCTCACTAGGACGCATGTCGTTCACAAGTGCATCAAGATTCAACGGCCATATACCAATCCTTTTAAACCCAGCTTTGATGTTGTCAACTATCAAAGCTCTTTTCATTGCTTTGTTTCCTAACATTGCAAGTTCTCTCCTCACTTCAATGTTTGGAAACCTTGAAAAAAAATCTGCATGTTTTGATTTGAAGTAAGCTTTCAAAGGTGCAAACACACTCACATCCAACAGTTGTAGCTTATGTGATGTGTGTGATGGCAATGTTAACAAATCTACACCAATTTTTCTTGCTTCTTGGATGGTTTCAAGTGCTACATGGCTTCCATGGCCGTCAAAAATCAGTAAGACTGAGACACCGCCTGGAACTAAGGTTTTGAAGTGGGTCAACCAATCTATGAACAAGTCTTTGGTCATCCATGCATGGGGTTAGGCTTCCATGCACGCACCTAGTTTGTAGTCTATGATGTAATTATCTATGTTCACACTCCCCTTGAACAAGTAGAATCCTGGAATGCTCTGCCCGACAACATTGACATAGCATAGAATGGTTATCCATTCACGACTCTTTGGGATAATGTAAGAGACATTCTTGTTGCCTTTTCTTGCGAGCACCTTCATGGACCCATTTTTTCCTGCTTGGATGCCAGTTTCATCGTAATTCCATATGCGATCAGGAACATATGGCATGGATTTGTATGCTCCAGATAGTGTTTTGTAGAATGCAACTACAACATCAGCTCTAAGATTTAATGCCCTATCTTTGTCTAGGCCTTCAACAATTCGCAATGCAAGTTCAAGATGTCTGTGCTTGAAGCCTGTCAATGAGGACTTCCCTGGGAACCCATTGGTGAAAGGGTTTGGCCTATTTTGACATATTTGGGCAACTTCAGACTTAAGATTGACTATCTCAAGACCATTACCAATATCATCCATTTGCTTGCACCATTCCACAATAAGATGTTCTTCCTCTTCACTGAGGACTAATGGCAGACCTTTCTTGGAAGTTGTTGTTAGACCCCCTAGCCATTTGGACAGTGTGGTTGTTGGGATTGACCACTATTTGGAAGCCCCCCTTATCGACATGTCATTCTCTTCAACGTCAAAGTGCCCTTTTCATGCCATTTGAAAACCACAATTTCTGTATTTGTTTTACCTTCTATAGTATTTGAGGTGTAGTAACCTCAATCTGCGGTATTTGAGGAGTAGAAACCTCGTCTACTTGTGCAATAGGATCTCTTTCAGGGTGGAATCTAGCTCCTCGTTTTTCGGATGGCAACCTTGTTGTGGCTCTTTTCTTATTTGTTCCCAGTACATGTCACCAATGCATTACTTTTGGCCATCTGCATAAAATAAGTACAATCAAAACAGTGATGCTTGAATAGAAGAATAATTAGTTTGTAATGCAAAACATATGATAATAAGATAACCAGAGTCAATGATAATGTAGAACCTATGAAACATAAATGCTAAACTATGAAACAAAAATGCTTGAATAGTTATCTTTATATGTACGAAGAGAGTGATGCTTGAACAAAAGATTATTTAGTTTTTGTATGTGTTATCTTTTTAGTTTGTTGCATTTAAATTGAAAAATATTGATAACAGTTTAGAGAGTTACATTTATTCTAGAGTGAGTGACATAAGGAAATAGAGGAGAAAGAAGCACAAAATTACAAACTATGCAAAGGAGTTAGAGTTTAAGAACATCTCATATCTCTTAAGTGTTTACAGCATAAACATTCTCATGCACAACAAAGTGAAAACCACAGTCACATTTTAACTGACACAGTAGAAAGCTTACGAATGAAAAATAGTAAGAGTTTAACAAATCTCACATATTTGTCTTTGACAAACTCATTGACAAGCACAAATATTTGTGAATTGATGAAGCAAAACCTATGAAAAAGATGAAAAAAACCTAATAAAAAGAGAAACTCGAAAAATTAATGACTGGCATCGAAGAAAACCTTAGTGACTGATAATGCAGAACTTATGAGAATAAGATAAGCAAAGTGAATGATAATGCAGAACCTATGAAACTGAAATGGTAAACTATGACTGTAATATTTGCAATATAAACGATAATGCAAAACCTATGAGAATAAGATATGCAGAGTGTATGATAATGCATAACATATGAAACAAAAATGGTAAACCGTGACTAATATTTATAATATAAATGATAATGCAAAACCTATGAGACTAAGATAAGAAGAGTGAATGATAATGTAGAACCTATGAAACATAAATGCTAAACTATGACTGTAATATTTGCAATATAAACCCTACTGAAACAAAAAGGCTAAACTATGACTGTAACATTTCCAATATAAACCCTAGGGAAACAGAAATGGTAAACTATGATTGTAATATTTGCAGTATAAACCCTAGGGAAACCAAAATGGTAAACTATGACTGCAATATTTGCAATATAAACCTTTGGGAAATAGAAATGGTAAATTGTGACTGTAATATTTGCAATATAAACCCTTGGGAAGACATATGGTAACATATGACTGTAATATTTGCAATATAAAACCTAGGGAAAGTTTTAAATGGTAAACCATGACTATAATATTTGCAATATAAACCCTATGGAACACATATGCTAATCTATGACTGCAATATTTGCAATATAAACCCTAGGGAAACATAAATAAAAACCTGTGATTGTAATATTTGCAATATAAACCCTAGGGAAACATAAATAAAAAACTATGACTGTAATGGTTGTAGTGAAGATCAATATAAAGCTTATGAATTTTAAATAGTAATGGTTGTAATGAAGAACAATATAAAGCTCATGAATGGAAAAATTTGAGAGGAATACCTGGAACAATATGGCTGTTGGTGCACTGGAATCTGAGCTGCTACCTCCCCTTGCTATTAACTCGGTGAATTATGTGCTTGTCACTCCTTTTCTTATGTTGCTCACTACAAAGTAAGTGAATACTTGAAGGTTTTCACGACTATTTGAATTGGGAATTATTTGAATTTGATTGATGCTTGTTTGGTGTGGTGAAATAAATTGTTGTCCTATTTTGAATTTGAATTTTGGGTGATATGAATTGGAGATTTGATTGTTTTTGGCCATTAATTCTTGAGTTGATTGGTTTGGTTGATTGTTTGAAATTGTTTCCACGATTTATTTTTTAATAATGGTAGTCTTACAGGACTTAAAAATGGATGCAGGTGGGATATTTGTCTTCGGCTCCAATACGTGCACACCCTACTTGGCGAGATGGAACAAATTGATGTTGATACGTGTTGTAGGTCTCATGGTTGAAGGGACAGGCGAATGCATTTGCGTGTTGGTTTGGTTATGCTACGATGGGAAACACGATTGTAATGGTTCGCCAGTTGATCAAAGATGGGTCAGATGGGTTTGAATTGTGTTGACTTGTCACCTTGTTTATGTTGTGTAGTTGTGATTAATGTGAAAGTGACGCCTGCATTGGTGCGACAGTTGGGTTTACCAGTTTACGAGGAAGGGTGCAAAAATTAATGTTTGGGTTGTTTAATTTTCATGTTGGAATGCTACTTGTGTTATGTCAGATACAAGTTGGATACACTCCATCATGTTTGGCTGCCAACATGTACTTGTTTTGTTTCCAAATTAATAGTATTACGTGTGCATTTTAAATATGATTTATGTTTGATGTCATCGTGCCTATTTATGGAAGATTGTTTTTTAAAGTTGTGGAGGACTAGTGTATATGTGTGGGCCCCAACGAGCACATGTCCCATCGCACATTAGGCCCCCCGCCTACGTATCGACCCCTCTCCCCTATAAAGAAGTGAAAAGAAAAAAACCCAATGGAGAAAATAATAGTTGAATATTTAGATAAACAAAAACTATTAACAAACTTAAAACTCCCAAGAAGATAATCACTAAAGAAGTTTTTTTTCAAACTGCAATGTTCACTAACAAATTGAGTTGGTGCCTCCCTCAATGGATAGTTGCACTCAAAAAGTGTGAGGGCAATCTAGATTATATAGAGTCAACCCAACATTTATTGGAAGCCTAAAGGATATGGACAAGAACCTCACCCTCCTCAACCCAACCATAAAGGCTATTGAGTACTCTCACATTAATCAAGACAGGATGAATGTGCTCTCCTCTCCTATTGATTTAAGGGTCATTGTGTAATGAAAAATTTATACAAATATATTGTTCAAAGGCAAGAACAACAATACCTTATAGTTTACAATTAAAGAACATAAATCTTGACTCTTGATTCTTTAAGAGCCTAAATGGTAACATTGCAATGGGGAGTAGCATTAAGATTATATTTTTCTAATCCATTTTTTATATATCAAGCAATTCAATATTGTTGTATGCATTGATTCAAATGTTTGTAAAGATGTTATAATGGTAAAAATTACATACACTCTGCCCATTTATTTTGGACTTTCACAATGGAAAGCATACAAATGGCATGTTTTGTATTTGTAGTTGGCACATTACTTGAGCCTTTGCTTGTCTCCATTTATAGTCACCCCAAGGATTAGTCCCAAATCATCAAATCTATCCATTTCCCTCTTAGGTCAAATTTGCAATTGCATAGTTGACGTAGGTCAAATGCACAATGTCAAAAATGATCCTTGAACCTTTAAAATGCAAATACAAATTTAGGGCCAACCTTACTACCCTTCCCACTTGAATGTTGTGTACCAACTAGACACTTGAAACATGTCATTCATGACACTTGGAGTTGTATTTAAAAAGGTAGCATTAGTTCATTTTGAGAGGACCTAGAGACCATCCTAGAATCATCCGACGAGCATTCAAGATACATTCATTGGTATAGTCAAAGCATTTATAACTACATTTTTCTTGCACTATCATTTAAGGACATCCATTTGATGTGTGTTTGTTGTCTTAAATCGTTATCTCGATTGTTAAGAGTCAATATCCTTATAAGGTTTGACATAGGGGGTACTATCACTATCACATCTAAAATCTCAAGCACACAACTAAGTTATTATGTTGAGACAAACAAATTTATGACAAGCGAAAAGTGAACATTCAATGATCAAAAAAGATCAAATTTGCACAACAAATCAATTTCGCACTTACATAGGTTAGATTTGTAGGTGTATGACCAATTGTACAATTTGAAAACAACCCAAAGTAATAAGCAAAGACATAACAAGTACTAGAGTGTTTTCCTCACATCTATTATACCCTTATTTGCAACATATTTTCATCTAAGTAGCATTATTTTATTATTAACCATTCTATAATAACAATATTCTAACCATATACATAAAAACCAAAACACAACTAACAAATATATTAAAAAACAAATTAAAGTTATAAAAATAAACTTTTAAAAAGTGACATATAGGTAAATAATATTTATTATAGTTTTCAATATAAAACAAATAAAATAATTACCAAAATAGGGAATAGAGATTCTTTCAAAAGTATAATTTAAATCTATATACTCTTTGAATAAAAAAAATATAAACAATGTAATAAAATAATATAATTCTTAAATAAAAATTAAAACTTATGTGTCCATGTAGTAAATAAAATAACTCCAATATTTCTTGATATTTTTTAGATAGATATCTATATTAGTTTAATTTTCATACATTTAATTTTGTTCCACTTATATTTCTTAACAATCAACATTCTTTCCTGAGACCAAAAAAAAATCAACATTCTTTCATCTAGGAAATTTTGAATGTTTGTGTTATTTATCTATTTACTCTGAATTTATAAATAAATAATCTTTTTAAGATATTAACTACAAGTTTACACAATCCAAAATAAATATTTTTTTAAATGAATGTCTTATATTACTTATACAAGTATATATATATTAAATATGTCTATCTAAAAAATGCCACAGCTATTTTAATTGCTTAAAAACTATTTTATTACTACGAAATTATTTTTACTACATACATGAAATCAAATTTTATGTGCTGATTATTTTAAAATTATTAGATTTATTATCAAATATTCATATTTTGGCATGTAAATGGCTGTCAAATTCATAATAAAAAGTAAGATATTTTGTTAACACACTCACACCATTACGCTCCACCCTTGCTGCAATTGTAGAATGCCTCTCAGTATTAATAAAGAGTTATATTACACATATCCACAAGAAAAAAATATATAGAAAAAAATCAATCCAAAGTCCAAACAATGCAAAACCTTGAATGGTAAACTTTAAAAGATTCAAAAATTCTCAGCAATCCAAGATTTATCAAAGATACTATTTTGGTAGTCTTTTAACATTCACAAAAATTTCAATTTCACCAAATATTGAAGAAAATGTTGCTGTAAATAGTAATCTATACTACATCTAGATTTTCACTAAATTTAGTAACCCTAAACTTAAATGTAGCAAGAAGCATCCCATACAAATTAAGAAGGGTTAACATAAGTTCATTTACTGAATCATGTACATCAATTTCACAGATCGCTTAAAGGAATACTAATTTTTACTTGACAACAATGAACAAATCAAATACAATTATAACCTGTTTCAAACAGTACATGTGCCTAAAAGGTCCCTTTGTTAAAAAGCTGCCCTATTTCTTTTTCTTTTGGTGCACAAGGAGGGAGAAACAAGAGGTATCATATGAAGAACAAATAAATTATCTTAACATGCAATAACTGACGGATTGTCTTGTTGATGTAAAATACAGATGTGGGAGGTCAATCTCCTAGCCAGCCAAATTTGAACCTGGTTCATTATATGGTGATGCCCAATCTCAACCATTACATCACAGCCCAATGGAGAACGTAAGATCATTTAAAATTGTCTTAGCCAGGATGAAAATAAGTGTTTCTCCGCCTTCCAACTTAAGTACATCCATGATTGACATAGGCATCAAAAGCAATCTTTTTTCTCATGTTATTCACTACATCCCATCCATGCAACTTATGCTCTTGAACCCTTTAAATTTATATTATTCTATAGTAAATTTCTAACTTCTCTGAAAACATTTTCACGTTTGCAGTATATCACATCTAATTGCACCAAGCTAAAGGGGCGTCCATGTGAAATAGAGTCTTCCTAAGGGAGAAAGAATGAGAAAATCTCAATTGTTGAGAATGATGTTTTAATATATTTCAATATGTTAGCTTTGTGCCCTGATTTTTTGTGGGTTAAAGGTCCTTTAACTATGGACACCTTTAAGAGAAAATAAAGGAATATTGTTACAAAATACTGAAAAGCAACTACTTTCAAGATGAGGACACATTATATAGCCAATGTCTAGTCCCATTCTTTTCCTTGGACCTCTACACATCTCAGTGCTTAGCAATGAGGGTTGCAACCTTTTATGGTAAGTAAAATAAGTTGCTTCCAAATTGCTCGTTCAGTAAAGTACTAAAGGTATGGAATTAAAGAAGTGCATAACTGCAGTGTTTCCTCATCTTGAAGAAAGCAAGTTATAAAAACTACCATTCTGCCATTATGCTCAATAAATCTTATACTCAATCCCCATGAATGGTGTACCGCTCCCACTTTTTGGTCGGATCATATATCTGAACAATAAACAAAATTGATCAAATTAGCATCTCACTACAGAGAATCAAGTCTCATTTTCAAATTAGGATAAAATAATCTAGCACAAAATTTGTAGGGGTTTGGGTTAAAAGCATGCCTCCCATCTAGAGGCAGGGAAAATGTGCTTGTTCTTTTCATACCAATGCCTTTCAACAACCTTACCAGCATGTGACTGCAATAAAATAAATCTTCAGATTAATAAAAACAAATTGTCCCACGAAAATTTGAGCAGAAAGAATATGCATAGATATGGAAGAAAATACCTCATCCTTCTCTATTGTAGCGTCAGCAATAGTCCGAATATCTTCATGAACATCAAAGTGGAATAGCTGCAAAAGTCATTTGGTCATAATATCTATTACAAAATCATTCCATATATGTAGCTTCTCTAGAGGAAGTATACGTCAAACAATTTTGGAATACAAGCAAATAAGGCAGGGCAACATGAGAGCATACCACACATCATCAACTACTGTAAGAAAAAAGAAAAATATGGCACGAAAATTACCGGGCCACTTTTGCCTCTTGCTTTATTAATTATTAGTTCATAAAAGCTGTGTTGCTGCGTTCCACAAGATAAAGAGATTAGTATAATAAAACCAATTCCGAAGTATAACAAAAGCTTTAGTTGCTTACCGTCAGTAGGACATCAAAGAAACCAAAATGTAAGAGACAAACTTTCTATTTGTAATCAACAGACAACATACATCACCAACAGAAGCCTTGCAGCAGATTTAGCACTTTACGAGTTTTGTGAGTGTCTCACAAGTGATATAATCCTCTAGATAGTAAATACCGAATTACCAAGTTGATTCAGTGGAACCATATTGATGGTAAAGAACAAGTAAGCATACATGAGGAATGATTAGATCCTCCTTCACATATAGTAAGTTTTCCACCGAGGCAGTTCGAATCTCTCTGAACTCAGCTGCAAGCTGTTGTTGAACAGCTCGTAGAAATTCAGCTATTGTATCTCCTTTACGAACCTGCAAATGGGAAGACTAAAGTTGAGGATCGAAAAAAACAGCTATTCTACAAGAAATATTCTCAAAAACTCATCTATATCTAGTCCCTGAAGTGCTGAGATAACAAAAAGAGGCAGTAGACCTAACAAATAAAACCCAGTCACTCATGTTTGCTGCAAATTAATTACACCCATAGCTCAACATGAAAAAAAAGTAATCCAGAATGGTGAAAACAATTGAACATGGGATAAGTTATAACTTAAATAAAGCATAACAACCATTGAGAGCATCAAAAGTCAAATCATGCTAGCACATGCTTCGTTCACAGAAAAAAAAATTCATAAACTATTGTGCAAAAGCAAATATTTAAAACTCAAAGATGAAACAGATGATTTTCAGGGAAGTGGAAAGTAAGTTATGACAAAGAATGTAATACCTTAAAATAACCTTCTACAACCTCATGCACTTACAGAGAAGGCTTTATCTCACCCAAATACTTCACAAGTCCCAATGCATATTGCGGAAAGAAACATTTACCCTTTGCAAAGAGTAGGTTGACCCTTTCCACAATAACTAGTCAACAAAGTTACTTAGAAACTCATCCCAACATTATTCATTTACAAAGCCTCTTGATCAGGCCAGTAAAGCAATTCTGAGCACTATTTACATCTCCATTGTAGCCTCATCTCTGCCTGCTTGACATAAATCAAATAATTCGACAGTTGACGAATATACTTTCTATTTAGAAAGGATTTTGAAACATTTAACAAATTCTCCTTGTAAATCAAATACAATCTTCTACTAACTATTTCTAAATTTGTATAATCTTGAGTCCTTGACTGTACCGTCCTCTCAGGTGAAAACCACAATATTTTCTTCTAAAAATCACAAAGGCTAACTAGAAAGCAATAGCCTAATCACCATCTAGGATAATAAAGTATATAACAGGTCCCACAACCACACATGTAGGACCATAGTTATAAGACTCAGATTCGCCTCAGACTCAGCAAGCTGATTTTTGACTCAGACTTGGACTCGGTGCCTAGACTCAACAAAGACTTGGCAAATTGAAAAACAATGAGATATAGAGATTTTTAAGGATTTAAAAATTGTTTCATGCACCCTTTAATAAATAAACTTTGAAGACACAATAAACTAATCAAATTGAAGCTACTTTGGCCATATACACAAGTATACATCGATCACAATATGTCATAATAATAATAACATTTGAATCTTCGATAGTATAATACTTCATCATTGATTAATGATATTATGATAGTAATAAAGATAATTGTCTCAGTTGTTAGTTTTGGTCTCCACTCCCAGAGCCCCCTAATTGTAATCACCTTTCTAATTCGACAAGAGATCCCAATAACTAGTGGGGGCTGGGAGTGGAGACCCCAATGGGGTTGAGGGAAAACACCCCTCATGGGGATCTAGGGGGCAATGCCCACAATGGGGTTGAGGGGTGGTGCCCCTTGTGGAGGTTGAGGGACAACACCCTCACAAGGTCCAGGGGCAACACCCCTGTTGCATTCCTTGTCACAATACAAGGCAGGATCGAGGGGCAAAGCCTGCACCACCAAGCCCAAATTAAGGCCTTTGAAACCACACAAACCTTCATGGTGCACACCATTTTCACAATTTTATCACTTAATGGCAAAACTAGGTATTTGGCACATTTTTGTTATTAAAATGTTTTTATTTTTGTTTTTACTTTTCTTTCCCCAGTCGAGGCCAAGTCTAGCCTGCGAGACTCATCGGGTACTCGAGTATCAAGTCCCCAGACTCGGTCAAGGTCACTCGCCTTGGGACTTGTCAAGTCTTGGCGAGTTTGAGCAAATCTTGTAACATTGTATTCAAAAATTTAAGCTAATTGGCGTATACCACTGTATAGGAGCGACTTTGCACCCCTTACGCAAATTCCCCTTTTACACATCCTTACCTTAGAAAATCAAATCCGAAGGCGAAATTCCACATCACCCAACTGCCTTCCTTCCACTTGGCATATGTTTGTTGTGTCGATGAGAGAATTTCTGTCGGGGATGCACGCATGGTGCACAAATGTCCACACGGTGCGCTATTGTCCCTAACGGATTCCCGCGTTTGAAGTTGGCAGAGGTGTTACACATTCGATTGGGGTCAAATTGTAACGCCGCTCTTCACCCAGCTGACCCCGAAAATGGCAGATTCTCCCGTCCCACCTTCAAAAACACTCTTTCATTCATTCCATCTCTTCACAATCTCTCTTGCAATTTCTATGGACATTCTCAAGCCATCTCTTAGCATTTTCCAACATTCTCTTCACTCTCAAGCAACATTTCAACACTCTATTGCAGTAGCAGCACTCCATCAACTCCACATAGCAAGTGCAAAGCAAGCCATAGCAGCGTGGGCTTGGAGTCTTGCGAGACCTCCCTTCATCACAATTGAGGTTGTGGTGACCTTGCCAAGTCCGCATTCTCCTCCATTGGCTAGTGAGCTTTTGGGTGGAGGTGGTAACGTTTCGCTCCTCTCCTTTGTGATTTGGTTGAGTAGCACTTTACTGTTTTGTAGTGTTTATTTCAACTTCTACTTTCTTTACCTCTTTATCGCATATTTCTATCTCGTTGCTATTTGGTTGTCCGTGGAGGTGGAAACACCAAAACGGGGGTCAAACTGAGGCAGACCCCTATATAGCCCCAACAATTTTCCCCTTCTTGCTTGTGTGCAAGTGAAAGTACGTGTGCAGCTAGCTAGCTAGTTGGCGAACAGGCGCTTTTGTGAGATCATCTTTGTCACCCTAGTTCTCATTTACTTGTTTTATCACTTTAGTCTCTATTTCCTATACTTTCTCATTCTGATTTTACCATCTAGACTAGTCAACTAGGCTGTTAATTAGTTTTTAGGAAGTTTGTATTGTGTTCACTGTTTTCTAACCATACGGACGCCAGCGCGTCCAAGAGACACTAGCGCACCACATTGTCACCCCAGAACTACGTTGCCGTCCTCGAATAGAGAGTTGTCTGAGGCACGAATACCAACTCCAAAAACTAACTCGCCTAGCCCAAACCTAAGTTCAGGCTCTGTAGGGTGATTGAAGTACATTATAGTCCTCATAATTCTTGATCCTTGTCTCAAAACATCCCTTTAGAGTGAGGTAAGTTAGGGCAGTCCTCCGCTCTCGACTCTCCATGAACTGGAGCCTTGACATGGTTAGTCCCCCTCTCTTACATTTTTGGTGAACTTGACGTGAACCAACGTCTACCTATTCATTGGTGTTGAGACTTTTCCCTTGTACCTTGTAATCATTATAACCCTGAGTGTTGTGAAGGTTTATGAGCACCACAACCTAGTCCAC
Organism: Sequoia sempervirens; assembly: GCA_007258455.2. NCBI lineage: Eukaryota > Viridiplantae > Streptophyta > Pinopsida > Cupressales > Cupressaceae > Sequoia > Sequoia sempervirens. The sequence goes on along the minus strand of VDFB02000007.1, from coordinate 210,164,750 downwards.
AACTTTTGGGTACGTTATTAGAAGTGTGAGACACCTTCCGATGGAGAGGACAAAGGTCACTTCTAGTTTCTCTACAGACCTTTTTGTCTTGCTACCCAGGAGCAGTTGTCTAGGGGCGAGGTAGGGTTCTCTGATGAGACCGACTACGTCCCTACTCCACCTGCATCTCCTACACCATCGTCGGTAGATGAGCACGAGGCTGTTCACATTCCTTCAGAATATATCTCTACCCTTAGCAAAGGGTTGGGTGACTTGGAGAATCACCTAGAAAAGGACCCGAAGTTGGCCAAAGCCACTCAGGTTATTAGCGAAATAAAATATATGGTGGGAAAGGACCGAACAGGCATAGAACTCCTGGCTAGTCTCTCTAGTCTGACTGAAGCATGTGCCCCTCCAAACAACCCTAACATCATACAAGGGACCGCTCTCGAAGACCATGAGAGACAGTTAGGAATGTCGATGCCTCCCACATCTATGTACATGGCCGACACAGTCTCGTCGATCAACATCCCCTCTGCCTCTGAGAGATCTAAAACTATCAAAGCGGACAAAATACCCTTGGGCTTTAGTTTCACCCCTCTTGCCACCTCTAGCAGTGGAGGTTTTGGCGAGTTGAGTGGAGGGAGCTTTGGTAGTGGCGGTGGCTTCAGCTGCGGGGGTGGCATTGGTGGAGGTGGTTTCGATGGAGGCCATGGTGGTGGCTTCGGAAGCGGAGGTGGATCCGGTGGGGGCCTTGTTGGTGGCGGTGGTCACGTTGGTGGTTCCGGAAGTGGCTCTGGTGGTGCTTCTAGGGTAGGTTCCACTAGACCTTTGTCATCCCAAGACCCTATTCTGAATACTTTTCTTCAAAATGTGTAAGATGCAAAGCCAGCTGGCGAGTGTCTCCCAAGCCTTTGCCCAGCCTATCTTTCAACCCTTCTTCCGACATAGCCCATTGTCGGTAGCAATTTTAAACACTCCCCACAAGGAATGGAGATTCCCAAATTCAAGAAGTATGGGAGCAAAGGGGACCCACAAACGCATGTGTCCGCCTTTAATGCCCTATGTATAGACTTCTTCGATCATGATGCGTTGATGGCAATATTATTCCCTCGATCTCTTAAGGACATAGTACTCGAATGGTACTGTTCCTTCCCTGACAATTTTATCTTCTCGTTTGATCAACTTGTAAATCAGTTTCTCCAACAGTTCCAAGCCAACATCAGACCGAAGATGACCTTTTCGGATCTCGGCCGATGAAAACAAGGGGATAATGAGAAGATTACTGATTTCATAGCGCGGTATCAAGCGCTCTTCTCACAAATCTCGCACCCATTGCCCAATTCTGACGTGTAGAAGGTGTTCATAGGGAACTTGCAGAGACCTTGGTGGGAGAAGTTTTCCCTTATGAAGTACCCTTCTTTCGCGCATTTGTGTGCTGCATTACGGGAATATCAACAAACAGTTGTTCAGTTCAAAGGATCCTCCTCGCGCTCTCGTTCAAAAGGGAAGTCCATTGTATCGATCTTTGGAAAGGGTAAGATTGTCACGAATGTAGTAGCCACTACAAATGATAATGGCCTCAGACGCAACAAAAAGTTCACAAAGTTAGCAGAACCTTATTCTTCCATCTTGCAAAAGTTGTTAAAGGATAAGATCGTGACCTTGGAGAACCCTAAACCTCTCAAGGAACCTTACCCTAGTTGGTATGATGTGAATACCTTATGTTAGTACCATCGAGTTAATGGACATGATACCAAACGTTGTATGCACCTGCGTCACGACATACAGGACCGCATCAAGGACGGTACTATTCGTCTCGATGGAAGTAAACAAAATGCAAACAAATTGGTGGCAAAAGCAAATAGTGAATTGCAAATATACACAGACATGTTTCCATCGCATTCTGCCAACGTAATTATTGATCCCTCCAATTCTACCACTCGACCCGAGGCATACGTTAACATGGTCACAATTACTCCTACCACGCAGCCTGTGATCGGCTCGTTGGACATGACATTCATGTCGTAGGATTTGCCCTTGAACAACAAGCCCTCTCCCCTCTAAATTCTTGCTCGCCTCAATGGCAACATTGTGACGAGGGTCTTAGTCGATCCCGCGAGTCGAGTGAATGTCATTACAAAAGAGACGTTGTGGCTTAATTCATTGCATAGAAAGGAGTAAAAAGAAACGAAATCTACCATCCGTACACACAATGGTCTTTGTCTAAAGCCATATAGCTCAATAACTTTGTCCGTCCTAGTTGGACCTAGGGCTGTAGACAGTCTTTGATGTTATCCCGAAGTCAGATTTATTCAGGCTGAAGCTAGGCATACCTTGGCTAGCTTCCATGAATGGAATCGCCTCAATCATTCATAAGTGTTTGAAATTCTCTCACGAAGGTGTTGTGCACATAGTGCATGACACTGGATACCAGTCGTTAGTGTCCCATGGGGGTTACTCGTTGGATCATTTTTGGCTTGCCCCAATCGGTCCGCTCCCCCCAAGAACGAATGTGCTTTACAAGAATTATGTGAAGTATAAGACCGGGGGCAAGGGACAACTGAAATTGACCCTTTTGGTAGCGCAGCAGCCAGCTGCCTCCTCTTCTTGAAAAGGAAGAGAGGTCGCCTCGTCCTTGGGATGGCTCTCCCACTCCTCTTTCCAAAGAAGAGTTTTGGATGAATATGCCTAGCTTTTACCCTCTGAGTCCGATGATACCGGCTTGGCAAAAACCCAAGATTAGGATATCGGACCTCCCTACTAAACCACTTGGACCTTGGTACTACCTATATGGCAAGGGAAAGGGTCCCCGGGGGGAATCCTTTATGTCTCGGCCTCCACGGCCTCCCACTGCTTTTGCTCCTAAAGCAGTAAACATGAAGAGGCCCGTTGCTGAGGCATTAGAGCCGACTCCCCCTATTGTTTCTCAATCTACTCTTCCTGCTCCCGTTCAAGAGCTTGTCCCTCCACTGGAAACAGCTATGGTGGATACTCCCATGGCTGAGCAAGAGCCTTTCGTCCCTTCACAGCCTCTGGTCTCTAGCTTGAAGAGTTGCAGAAACCGCCTTTCATGTGAGCGCAAGCATCAACGAAAGGCTCTTGGAGCTAAGCAAGCCGCTTTGCAGAAGATGGAAGAGGAGTCGACCACCCCTACTTCGGGGCCTCCTGATGCGTCCTCCTCTATCTTCCCATCTGCTTTCGTTCAACTGAATTCAGTCTCGTTTCCAACTCCCACTATGGGTGTATGTGTGTCTAACCCCAAAAAAGCGTAGGTGCTTATCACTCCTTCGGTGGAGCCGCCCCTGTTGATGTCCCTTCTGGACATCCCACCGTTCCCTAAACCTGTGGATATGCTGAATACTTCGATGGTATCTGCTGCGGTTTTCTCCTCCTCTGCGCCTCTTGCCTCGTCTGTGGGGAGTTCACATCCCCCAACGAAGCAGAAGGTAGAGGATGTCCCTTCCAGCAATGGAGGGTGTAAGAGGAGCCTGCCTTCTCCGAAGGGTGGTCTTGCATTACCTTGTTCTATCCTAGTGACGAAACCAGTCTCGACTTCCCCTGAGTTTTTCACCGCTCCCGAGTCATTCAGTGAGCCAAGCGGTGAATCTCGGGCGCAACCTTCTCCGTCCGTTGAGGTACGACATGGCACTCCTATAAAGTGCATGTTTAACTCTTTACATGAAGTTTCGGCTTGTTGACAATCTTCGCAAAATCGTTGACCATAGCTCCATAAGAGCCTAGTAGAGAAGACCTTGCAGGGCCTTCTTCCTTAGCCCTTGTTGCGGGAGGGTCGGAAGCTCCTCCCCTTAATATTCCACCATTGCAGGCTCATCCTCCTTCCCCTTATAATGATCTAGATTGGAAAGCGAACGACCTCTTGGTCAATGAGTGTTAGGGGCAGGCCTCTTCTTTATCTTTAGATTAGACGTGTGTGTTGTGATGTGTTCCCTCATAACTATGTTATGTGTTCCTGAATGACCCTTGTCACCCTTGTTGGTGCTTGGATGCAAGAGTGATTTTTAAGTCATAAACCTTCTTCTATTTGTATCATCATTCTTCCATGTTTGTGTTTGATTTTCGGCAAATTGGGGACGATGCAAAGTGTTAGGGGCATCTAGGCTTTTCCCTTCCATGTAGACCCAATTTTTTATTTTCACTTTGTTTTCTCATGCATTCTTCAGAAGGTCTAATATAGTAGGGGGTTGATTACAGTACATTTATATACTATTATTATACTTATATATATTTATGAGCAGCTTTGACCCTGAAATATCAGATCACCCCTGTGTCCTCTGTTTGTGAGGATTTCTCTTTCGCTCTTTTCTTATCTTTCTCTCTTCTTTGCTTGAGTTGTCCCTTTCATGTGTGACAAACCCATTTCTATGACACTTTGATTTTCAGAAAACACATTCGTTGCCAACGAATCTTTTCTCAAGAATCTTTGCAAGCTTTTTCAAGAATCGCATTCTCGACTTGGACCCCTAACGGAACATGTTTCCTTCATCATGGGTTTGCAAAGAAAGAACTTGAGAACTTTCCTCCGAGGTGGGAGCAACTTTGGCCTTCCCTTCGCGGGGGGGGCATTTTCTTCCTTTTGAATTCCTTGATGAAGTGAACATCTTTCAAAAGGATTCCTTGGCGATGAATCAATTTGAGAAAAAAACGTCCCTTTTTCGCCTTCAAACAGTGCGTCCCTTGAGTGGACCCCTCTTCACGACGGGTTCCCAAGGGACCCCTTTGAAAGCCTTCTGACTTATTGACGGTCTGCGTGATTGTCCGCTTATTTGCCTGCATGGCTGCTTTGTATTTCCTGGCATGTTTTATTTGCGGATAAACATGTCGATTTGCAGGTGCGCCTGTAAATCCGCTTTCCGACTCTGCAGAGTCCCCTTTCTTGGGTTTCCCTCATGTGAGAGATCTTGGGGGACGCCTCCCTGTAGGTCAACGGGCCTATAAGGCACTTACACCTCTGGGCTTCCTCCATGTGAGAGATCTTGGGGATTGCTCCTTTGCAGGTCTGCGGGCCTGTAAGGCGCTTATTTCATCGGGTTTCCTTCATGTGAGAGATCTTGGGGGACGCCTCCTTGCAAATCTACGGGCCTATAAGGTGCTTACTTCTCGAGGCTTCCTTCAAGTGAGAGATTTTGGGAGTTGCCTCCTTGCAGGTCTGCAAGCCTATTAGATGCTTTCATCCTACGGGATTTGTCCATCGTTGGTCTGAGGGCCTTTAGAGTACTTTGTGTAGCTTCATAGTTCTGCGGAGCTATGGAGTCCTTCTGTCCGAAGCTCCTCAAGGAGAGTACTTGTGGAGTCCTTTGCTTGCCCTACACTTTTGAGTTCGCTAGATCGTAGTCTACTTCCTCGATGGTTCAGGTATAAATTTCTAACCCTACCAACTCTTCGATCTACTTTACCGAAGCACTCATCAGTATTCATGCTCGCTAAAGTGGGGGCAAAATGTATAGGAGCGAATTTGAAACCCTTACGCAAATTCCCCTTTTACACATCTTCACCTTAGAAAATCAAATCCGAAGGCAAAATTCCACATCACCCAACTGCCTTCCTTCCACTTGGCATTTGACTGTTGTGTCGGTGAGAGAATTTTTGTCGAGGACGCACACGCAGCGCTTAGACATCCACGCAATGCGCTGTCGTCCCTGACGGATTCCCACGTCTGAAGTTGGTAGAGGTGTTACACATTCGATTGGGGTCGAATTGTAACGCCCCTCTTTGACCAACTGACCCCGAAAATGGCAGATTCTCCCATCCCACCTTCAAAAACACTCTTCTTTCATTCATTCCTTCTCTTCACAATCTCTCTTGCAATTTCTATACACATTCTCAAGCCATCTCTTAGCATTTTCCAGCATTCTCTTCACTCTCAAGCAGCATTTCAACACTCCATTGCAGCAGCAACACTCCATCAACTCCACATAGCAAGTGTGAAACAAGCCATAGTAGCATGGGCTTGGAGTCTTGCAAGACCTCCCTTCATCACAGTTGAGGTTGTGGTGACCTTGCCAAGTCTGCATTCTCCTCCATTGGCTAGTGAGCTTTTAGGTGGAAGTGGTAACGTTTCGCTCCTCTCCTTTGTAATTTGGTTGAGTAGCACTTTACTGTTTTGTAGTGTTTATTGCAACTTCTACTTTCTTTACCTCTTTATCGCATATTTCTATCTCGTTGCTATCTGGCTGTCCGTGGAGGTGGAAACACCAAAACAGGGATCTAACTGAGGTAGACCCCTATACAGCCCCAACAATTTTCCCCTTCTTGCTTGTGTGCAAGTGAAAGTACGTGTGGAGCTAGCTGGCGAACAGGTGCTTTTGTAAGATCATCTTTGTCACCCTAGTTCTCATTTACTTGTTTTATCACTTTAGTCTCTATTTCCTATACTTTTTCATTCTGTTTTTACCATCTAGACTAGTCAGCTAGGTTGTTAGTTTTTAGGAACTATATGGACGCCAGTGCGTCGCGTTGTTGTACTAGAACTGCGCTACTGTCCTCGGATAGAGAGCTATCTGAGGCACAGTACCGACTCCAAAAACTAGCTCGCTTAGCCCAAACCTAAATTCAGGATTTGTAGGGTGATTAAAATACATTATAGTCCTCATCATTCTCAATCCTTGTCTCAAAACATCCCTTTAGAGTGAGGTAAGTTAGGGCATCCCTCCACTCTCAGCTCTTCGTGACTTGGAGCCTTGACATGATTGGTCCCCCTCTCTTACAACCACAAAAGAATTATAGTGAAGAATCTCAAAGCTCATGCTAGAATAGTAAACCTTTCATAGAGCCAACTGCAAATGATTGGATAATATCATCCACCATCATCAAAGCGACTCTAGTTATTGGATAATATACAAAATAACAATTTCCTTGACTTATAACTTGTTGCAAGCACCTATGTTGCACCATTAGTCATTTTGTAACTTAGTTCGTACTAGATCTCTATTGCCTCCCTTGGTTAAATATGAAATGTACGTAATCACTAGTCCCATCTAAACTTTTGGTTGATTATTAAAATTTAAAATTAACACTATTCCTTCCTACTATTAGCATGTAGAGGGGTAAGCACAATGTAACAAAACCCAAAAACACTCAAATGTGTCCCTTTCAAGGAGCCATTAGATAGTATCGTGATCGCAGTGAAGCAAAAAACTGGAATTACATACAAGTAATCACAACTAAACGGCACCCAGAAGTCAGGGTATGGTGGGGTATTTTTTCAGTCAATAACCTGTCGTTTTCCCCAAAAAAATGTTACAATTTGGAAACGAGGGTTATTGAATAACCCATTTTTGTTCAAATAACTTAATCCAATGAAACCCAGAAACCTTAATGTTTTAATTTACAGATAAAACAAAAACCCTAAATAACCGTAAAAAGCTCTAGGAAAAGTTCTAAACCAATGGCAGCTGAATTTGGTAACCAGAAACAAATGTGGAGTCTGAGCAGCAAGCAGCAGAGTATCTGTTAATGTATTTTCCCTGCATTTTCCATTCTTCATTCCTCTGACAACTACCTCTGATAACTATGATGTTCCTGTGTTTGCATTTGTCATTCCTATGTTTGTTGCTCCTAGGTTTTCTGTTCTTGCATTTGCTATTTGTGTGAGGATGTGATAGGTATTATTTAATAATCTTTAGGTTATAGATTTCCAAATTCATAAATATTTTGGAGGATTATTTAATAAAGTCTTTAAGTTAAACACTTTTACATTTATAAGTATTTTGAAACTCTAATTCTTACGTTTGAATCTTGGATAGTAAAGTTAAATATTTAGAAGTTGTGTTACATGCTAGTTTGTAGTTTAATATTTAAATACAAAGTCATTTTTTTTTAATAAAAATAAAACACAGAGAATACAACAAGATGGATCACAAATGAACGATACAAAAAAGAGAAAAAATACTTGGCATCTGAAGAGTAGTTTCAAAGCAGAATAGAAGAGATCAAAACCAGACTGGGCAAGACAGCACTGAACAGATGGAGCAAAAACTGTTATTTCTGTTATTCTGCAGGGCTGTTCCAAATTTGGTTATGTTGGGACTTAATCTGACAATGCAAAAAATTGCTCGAGTCCTAGCTCTGTTGTGCATCAGACCTTATTTTGCCCATCACCTATAACCAATTTGAGAAATCTTTAAACAGGTCTCACTTCATCAAATTTGCCTAAATGATGTTCCTCATCATCCTGCATGTTCCTATTAGATGATGGAAGTTGCTAAAAATCCAATCTGGAAGGTTTTGGTCATTTTCCTCATTTTTTGCAGATTTGTGGAGTTTAGTGGACTACCAGACTTCTTTTGGTTGTTTGACCTCTTGTTTTGATTGCTGACCCTGCATAAAAGTTCCACTAAGTCTATTGGGACCCTCCATTCCTTCAATTTCCTTTGTTCCATCCATTTACAGGTTTTTGATGGACATCTAGCCTTCTTTGTCTCAACCACTTGACCTACCGTCCCTCTTCTGCACCCCTGCATTCTCAAATTCTTTCACTCTTTTCCTGTAATGTCCCCTTCTCATCAGTGATCTGTTCTGACACTCATCAGCCTATTCCGGAAGCTCGTAGGCTCGCTTGAGGTAAAATTAGGGTTTCCAAGTTCGGAGGTTCTTTGGCATTTCAGAGAGTTTACTATTTATAGAAAAATTCTATTTTTGGTAGTATGAAGTTTGTGTGCTTTCAGTACATCTTTTTCAGTTGGAGCAATTATTTGCAATTCATGTCTTACTTCTAAAGGCTTTTTTTATGATGAATAAAGGCATTAAGGTTATAATTTGCAGTTGACCCCTTGGCCTAGGAGAACAACTTAAGTTGTGTTTAAAAGAGGGACTTGGAAGGGGTATGCCCTCATAAAGGTGATTTAATTATTAATAAAGATAAAAGCCTTGAGAAATGAAGTGGACGCCTTTTTGAAGAAGTTATTATTTAAAAATAAAGTTTTTATGTTGCCTTGTAAAGTGGACGCCTTTTTGTGAAGTTGGAAGGTTTCTGGAAATTTGAAGAGTCTCATGTGACTTTTGGCGTCCTTTCTTGAGGAATTGAAGAGTCTTCTACTCTTCTATAAAATGAATGCTTTGTTCCAGCATTGGTATCCATTATGCTTTCATATTGTTATGCTGTCGAAATGACAAGTGATATTTTGCTTCGAGGATGCTACCTCCTAGCCATTAACCAATTTCGTGTTTGAAATACAACACCTAGTTGGACTTTGCTGCTTCTCATCCAGACTAGCAGATTTGTGCTCAACAGTTGAAGTTTTGATGAAATTTCCAGATTTTTGAGTTGCTGGTTCACATACAGCTGAAAGTGAAAATTGAATGCAGCTCCTTGAATAAATTTATTTTGGTTCTGGGCATTTTTGCTAAGCAATTGCTGATCCTAGGCGACCCTCCTTGCAAAGTATGGGAATTTATTTTGAAGATTCTGATTTTTGGTGACCAAATCGCCCCTCAAGAAGGCCGTACCATTCATGGTGCATTGGGAAGCGTGTAAGAAATAAATTCTGTCTTTTTGTTGCTGTTTCTTCATCTGATTTTGGACGCCTATCTTCCTGCAGCACATTGGCTTTGGTTTCACGCAAAACGGAGGTAATCTGATGTGGTTATGAGCATTTTATTGATTTCCCAGTTTGCTGATAAGAAATTCCAGAACTCAGATTTTTATATCAGATTGTATTAGATTTCTGTGTTGGCCTATTACTTCAGTTTGGGAGTGTTAAATCATTGTTGTAATTCATTCTCCTCTTCTTAGCCTCATTTTCTCTATCATTGTAATACTTGTTTTTGCAGTCTTTTGAATTGTAAGGTTGTGATTTAGTAGTACTAATCCAACCCATATTATTGCTGCAACTACTTGTTTTATTTCTTATTAATTACCCCTGGACGGTTTACCGCCAGTGCGGAGAACGAACTTGTTATATCATTGTACCTTGTGTCACAGGATTCGCTGAATTCAAGCTTGAAGTTCGAAATTCGGCGAACATTTAAAAAATTAATAAAATTCGTTTAAATTCGCAGCTAAATTCGTACGGGAAAGGGCGACTGTATTTTTATTAACATATATTTTTCGTAGGCATTTTTTATTAGGGATTTTGAACGGTACGGTCGCGACAAAATTAATACCGCTCTTTGCCACCGCTACTGGCTAGGGCATAGGAGAGCCCTGCTTCCGAAGGAAGTAATGCGTGCAGTGAAACGACCACCGGGAGAGCGCAGAGAAAAGGTCAGTTGACTGCTTGAGTTATTTTCATATCTTTTGCATCCGAATTTGTTCAACTGCGACAGCAAAGAAATAGGGATGGGAGGAATACAGGCTTCTTGAAGTCGCGATGGCCTTCAGGCATTGCATGGCTTCTCGAAGGCGTGAGAAAACTGAAGTATCACATTATTATTTTATTTATATTAAATTTTTATTAAAAATTAACATTTAAAATAATTTAAATTTAATATTAGTTTACTTTACTTATTTATTTTTATAGTTAACATTAATAATTAAAATTTAATATTTAAAAATATTTAATTTAGATTTAAAATTATTAACATATAAAAGTTGACAAATTTAAATATTTTGTGAAAATTTTAAACTCATCAACTTAATATAATATTATTTCTTTATATTACGTTTCTATATATTGTTAATATCATTTTATATATAATGTATTATTTTTATCTCTACCCATATTATGTATTTTATTAACGAAAAATATATGAATAAATTTAAAAATAATAAATATATTTATAATATATAAAATAAATTATATAAATATTTATATATATATATATAATTACATAAGGCGAATTTAATCCGAATTTTTTACTTTTGGAATTTTTTCCTTGCCGAATTTCATCCGAATTTCAATGTTGCCAACTCGAACCAACCTTGTGACTTAGATTGTACCCACTCTCAAGTGGTGAATCCCCACTATTCAGTGGATGCCCACCGCAGCGGACGAATTAGATTGTTGTAGCTTCATGGCTGGTTATCCGCCTATTAGTTTCAATTTCAATTAATCACTCCGTCATATGTTAGCACCTCGCCCTCAGTGGGATCTTGAGTGCACATTCTTGACGTTGAGTAGTTTCATTTCAAGTACTGTTCTTTAGTTTCTCCGCCATATGACAACACCTTTCCTTCATTTGGATTGAGTGTGCATTCTTGGCGTTGAGTTTCTTTAAGCTTGGATTCCAGTTTGATGCTAACGCTAATCCAGTTGGCTAATGCTGGTTTATGTTGTGTAAATCCTTTGAAAAAATTGGTTAGCATATTTCATTTCCCCTTTACCTTTTCCATTTTGCAAAGTTGTGGAGTTCATCAAGATTTATTTTGTTCCCTTTCTAGGTCCTAACCTCCCATCCTCTTTCGCACCTCCACATTCTCACATTCCCAACTCTCGGTTAAGTTTCATAAGCTTTGTAGATCTGTGAAGTTCGTCTAGACTTCTTCCTGTTCCCTTCTTCCTCCCGACCTCAGGTCCTTCTCCACCCTAGATTCCCACAAGTCTCCATCCCTTCCCTATTTCCCCTTTGCAGACTTGTGGAGTTCCTTTGGACTTTGGGATGTTCCTACTTCTAGTTCTACATCCTTTCCCTACATGTTTTCCCACATCCTCAACTCACTTATTCCCATCCATTTGCAGAGTTTTGATGTACTTCCAAATTTCCAATGTCATGTCTAGTCCCAATGTAAAACCCTACACCTCCTATGTTGATGTTAAAAGCAGCGTCGGGCTTCTACTTCCAGCCCAGTTCGATCCATGAAGGGCAATTTAAATGGTAGCCTAACGGCTATTTAAATTGCAAAGACAAATTAATGAAGAGGCGCTTCATTATGAAACATTAATTAATATTTAATTATTGCTAATATGGCCGACATCTTGAAGATACGAATTTGTGAAGAGCTGCAATTTCCTTGAGGCCGACTTCAAGTTTTATGGAGATGTGATCTTTGGTGAAGGCCGACAAGAAGTGTTGAAGAGTCACGTCCTCTCCTTCCCTCTTGTATAAATGATCGATGCTCTTTCATTGCTAGATATATTTGATAGTTCATCATAGTTCGATATTCTTAGTGCGAGTTGAAGTAGTAAGAAGTTATCAAGGGCAGATCGACATATCTGTTGAACGCTGAGTTATATCATTGTTGCGTTAGCATCAAATTGTGGTGATCATTCTTGGCCTTAATATCGGCCTCTTTGTAAAGGAGACATTCATTGATATTCAATATATAGGTGATATATTGTTGCTGGGTTTTTCTCCCTCAAGTGGAGGGTTTTCCCAGGATATATACTATGTTATTGTGTCTGATTTTGAATTAAATTCTGTCTATCTAATCTGATCATAAAAACTAACATGGTATCAGAGAGGGTTTTGTGTAAAGATCCGATCAGATTTATGGATTTCATGGAAGAATTTTAGTGATCAATTTGTTATACTGACTAGTGGTTGGGTTCATTACCTTTGGTCAATGTTATTGCTGTTGATGGAGGCAAAGCTTCAGATATAGGAGTCGGGAGTCTCTAACCTTGATTGGTTGAAATAAGATCTGAAGGCTTGACATTCAGATCAGACGCATGGGCAAGTTCTTGGATGCCGGTATTGGGAGCGATCACAAAGGCATATCATCTTTGATCTGAGAATCGAAATTCAACTCCAAGCCACAGCTGTTCAGTTGTATCACCTTTTCAATGATTTGTGTGCAGTGTCATTGTTAGGATCATGCCAAATGGGCGCCAGCTGTATCAGTCATTTTTTAATGCATGAATCTGATATTCACATCAATGAAAATTTGATGGAAAGCCTATCTCTTGAGCAGAAGCAAGAATGGGAGACATGTTGTTTTGATTTATATTGAAAAGCTGTCCGTGTGGCATTGATTATGGTATTGCATAGAGTTGCAGATATATGTGTTGTGTAAAGGCATTCGTTAGCATGGCTATTATAAAGAGAGGGGTCCATATCTAATATGTCTTGCAAGCTATATAAAAGATAGTTTGGAAGTTACTCTAATTCTGAGTTAAGATGAGCCTTTGAGAGGAGAAACAATTTTTTGTGCAATTTGAAGATTGTGTTATACCAACAGAAAAAGATAAGTATTTTTGTCTGTACCCTTGAAATCATTTTTCTTCTAGGCTGAAATTCAGTTTGCTGAGTTGTGCAAATCTGACATCGTTTATTTTCATGTGTGTAGTAAAGATCATGTTTTCTCTTGAATTGTGATCCCTGGGATGAGATCCTTTGGAGACACTTTTCATTCATTGTGAGATGTTCATGCTAGTTGTGAAAATTTCTGAGTGTGACTCAAAGATGAAAAGAGAACTGCAATCTCAATTGTGATTGGTTGATCACATCAAAACATTCTCTTTGTGCATGGACTATGATGGTGCCTTGAGAGGCCCTGATTCTATGTTGTATATGCTGGCTGATGCGTCTGAAAAATCTGAATTGAGCAGATTATCTTTTGTTGTACTGAGATTAGCACTCTCGAAAAGAGTAAAAGATGGAAGAAAGATATATCAGAATTCAATAAAGATAAGTTTCTTTATCCCTTTATTCTGATCTTTTGATATTTGCTACTTATAGGTTGTTTCTTATATATAAACTATTAAGAGATAAGTATTTCATGTTTTGATTAATGTTCATGAATCTTTTATGTGGTTATTAATTCATGCTATAACATGGGATAGTGAATCTTGTATGCTTCTAGCTTTGATATTTCTTTGATAGTTTAAACTATTAGTAATCTCTCTCTTAATGCTTCCAAGACGGATCAAGGAGCAAGAGGGTGAAGAGAGATTGCTTAAAGGCATCTTGTGAGGAAGTTATGCCGACCAAAGAAATGATCAAGCATGGAGTCACAACTTGCAGCCATGGGACTGAGTTGGTGGCGGGAGACATCTTTTGAAGAGAAAGAACCTATTCAGGTTGTCATTACTTCGAAGAGGGAGTTAAAATCCGAGGATCCAATGTTCGAGTTGAGAGCATGTCTGAGAAAAGAATTGAGATTTTGTCAACAGAGGGATTTCACTTCCAAAGGATTTTTTTTGCAATCTCTGAGGCAGGGATCAAGAGGGAGTTTAGTGACTCACTAAGATGAAGTGTAGGTTGTAGTATTGCAAGGCCGATGCTAAAGTCCTTGGAAGACCTCTTCAGCTGCTGAGATCAAAATTGTACAAGACAATCAATCTGGATTTGTCATTGGTAGCTTCGCAAACCTATTTAGAATAGAGTGTGCTGGGATGAGGTCGAGGAGGACAATCCTGAACTCTCTACAGTATTAGAGGTGTGCATTGGAAAACATTCTCCAAGGCAAGCGTTGCAGACAATCTTGGACAAAGAGGTCAGAAGGTTGATACAAGTACTTGAAGATTCAGAGGGAGCCTACAGAACCTAAAGAAGATGGTGATCTAGTTGAGCCTCTGGAACCAACTGATGGCAAAGCATTGATTTTGGTTCTCTATGTTGATGATCTATTTCTTACTGAAGAATAACACCTCATTATCAAATGCAAGGAGGAGTTAGCTTTTGAATTTGAAATGAAGGATCTTGAGTACATGCATTACTTCCTTGGTTTAGAAGTTTGGTAGAGGCCTAATGAGATCATTCTGACTCAAGGGAAGTCTACAATAGACATCTTGAAGAGATTTGGTATGATGGATTGCAAATCCATGTCTACACTTATGGATACCAATTTGCAGAATCTAAAAGAGGCTGCAGCTAGTTCAGATTTGGTGGATCCTTCTATGTACAGACAATTGATTGGATTCTTGATGTATCTAGTCAATACTAGACCAGATATTTGCTATGTAGTGAGTGCACTTAGTCAATTCATGTGTGAACCAAGGCAAATACATCTAGTTGCAGCAAAGCATATCCTGAGATACTTCCGTGGCACAGTTGGGTATGACTTGAGATATTCTTCTAGTGTGGACTTGAAGTTGCATGGTTATACTAATTTTGATTCGGCAGGATGTGTTGTTGATTGGAAGAGAACCTCTGGATGTTGCTTTAGTTTGAGGTCTGCGATGATATCCTGGTGTAGCAAGAAGCAGTCTTCTATGGCACTGAGCACCATAGAGGCCGAGTATATTGCAGTTTGTGTGGCAGCTCGACAAGCAGTGTGGCTTTGGAAGCTCCTTGCAGGATTGTTTGGACAATCATTGGAGCAGACTATCATTCATTGTGATAATCAAAGTTGTGTGAAGCTTTCTGTCAATCCAATGTTTCATGACAGAACTAAACATGTTGAGATCAAATACCACTATATCAAAGATATGGTATTGAGGAAAGCAATCTAGTTGAAGTATATTAGCACCGATAAGTAGACGGCAGACATTCAAACCAAGCCTCTTGCTAGAGTAAAGTTTGTGTACTTTCGAGACAAGCTTGGTATTGTGGAGAATGAAGCCTAGTTGAGAGGGAGACTCAGCTTTAGTGATCTTCTATGATTTGCTTTAATGCATTTCTCTCTGTGAGGGAGATTTGAGGTGAAAGCCCTTGTTAATGCATTTCTCTGTGAGAGAGATTTGAGGTGCAAGCCCTTGTCAATGCATTTCTCTCTGTGAAAGAGATTTGAGATGAAAGCCCTTGTTTCCACCCTCTAGGAGTAGCCATGGTGGATGTCATGTGCGACTCCATGACAACATCACGTGAGAGAGTCCGTGATGATCTTCTTGTACTTGTGCTTTTCACCCTCTGGGAGTAGCCATGGTGAACATCACGATGAGGTGACGACATCACGTTGAGTAATTCCGTGATGGGCACTTGTGCACATTTACCATTCCATGGGAGCAGCCATGGTGGTTGAAATCACGATGAGGTGATATGTTTTTTTTCCACATATGGGAGCAGCCATGGTGGTTGAAATCACGATGAGGTGATATGTTTCTTTTCACATATGGGAGTAGCCATTGTGGTTGACATCACGATGAGGTGATATGTCTTATGCAGCTGGAAGTATCCTCCCTAGCTGAGAGGGAGTGTTGATGTTAAAAGCAGCGTCAGGCTTCTACTTCCAACCCCATTCGATCCATGAAGGGCAATTTAAATGGTAGCCTAACGGCTATTTAAATTGCAAAGACATAAATTAATGAAGAGGCGCTTCATTATGAAACATTAGCTAATATTTAATTATTGCTAATATGGCCGACATCTTGAAGATACGAATTTGTGAAGAGCTGCAATTTCCTTGAGGCCAACTTCATGTTTTATGGAGACGTGATCTTTGGTGAAGGCCGACAAGAAGTGTTGAAGAGTCACATCCTCTCCTTCCCTCTTGTATAAATGACTGATGCTCTTTAATTGCTAGATATATTCGATAGTTCATCATAGTTCAATATTCTTAGTGCGAGTTGAAGTAGTAAGAAGTTATCAAGGGCAGATCGACATATATGTTGAAGGCTGAGTTATATCATTGCTGTGTTAGCATCAAATTGTGGTGATCATTCTTGGCATTAATATCGGCCTCTTTGTAAAGGAGACATTCATTGATATTCAATATATAAGTGATATATTGTTGTTGGGTTTTTCTCCCTCAAGTGGAGGGTTTTCCCAGGATATATACTGTGTTATTGTGTGTGATTTTGAATTAAATTCTGTCTATCTAATCTGATCATAAAAACTAACATCCTATGCTTCCACCTTTTCCTGCATTCCCTGATCTTATTCCTACAAACTTTCAATGGACTTTCAAAATACCATTTCAATGTCCCATCCTAATTCTACTTCTGACCTCCAATTCCACATTGAATTCTTGTAAATTGTTCCAATACTTTTGCTGATCATTTCTTCCTATGGCTTCCAATCTTCCATCCAGACATCTCGTTATGACCTCTGGTTCCACATCTTTTCTCCGCATTTCTTCCAAATCACTTCATCTATCTATGGAGTTTCAATGGACTTTTGGACTTTCATCCCCATGTCCAATCCTGACCTCTAGTCCCACAGTGAAACCCCACATCTCCCATTTTGACCTCCCATCCTACAACAAATTCCGCATTTCCTCTAGATTGCCTTTGTTACTTAGCAGATCCTACTAGAACACCATTAATGACCAGATTTGACTCCTGCAACTGCTCCAAGAGGATTTCCTGCCTAGAAAGTAAAAACCATTGTTCATCCCAAGGGTGTGGATCTACATGCAACTTCAATGATGGATGATGAAGTCTAGTTCACCATGAATGTAGTGATTGAGTTCTAGTTTGCCATGAATGTGGTGGTTGAGTTCCAATTCCCAATAGTCCTCACACCTGTTCCAGACTACCCATTCTGCGGATTTCTTGGGATTTCGCTTGTACACCACATTTATGACCTCCTATTCTCCTTTGAAATCCTGCAAGCAACTGAATGACCAAGCAAAATGCTATAAATATTAGTTTGTGATTCATCCAAGGGTTCAGTCATTTCTGCTTCTCACACAACTGCAAGTGCCAAGGATTGTTCAGGGTTTCAACTCCTGCAAGTTTGGTCACCAACAAAGCAGCATGTTTTGTAAATCACAAGGAGGTTGTAAATTTGTAACTGATGTCTGTAACAAAATGTGAGTGACTTAAGGCCAATTGTTGAGAGCATATACTGGATACTATTGAAGTGCTTTTAGTTTGTTGTGATTAATCATGTTAAGGATACCTCCAGGAAAACCCGCTTGGGTCTAGCTGAGCCTGAAGTGAAGAAAACAATATCCACTCTTAGTAATTGGCCTTAAACCACTCACATTTTGTTGATGAACTGATCAATACCCCTTCAGGATGACATTTCCCTGGCCCTGAAGCGGATTGATTCCTCTAGGAATGTGAGCAACAATTTTTGGACCCAACAAGAGAGATCAAAGTTCAAACATTGAATAATGCTGATATTTGTCATTTTGTTTGCTTCTCTATTGTGATTTCTTTGAATATATTGAAAATCCAACTGGGAAAATTGAGTAATGAGAGTTTGAATTAGTTCAACAATGTATGCAATGCTAGCAGCTTGTGGTGGGCCTTGGTCATCACATTTATAATGAGTTGTGAATCCCTAAAAACTTCTATAAAAGTGACACCATCCTCTTTGGCCAAAGTGACCCAATTTTAGAGCCTGAATTCAGCATCTTATTTGAAAATATACCAAGACCAGCAGCAAATCTAAGACAGATTTTTTTGTTAAGCAGGAGGATTTCCCCTCCCCCAGCCAATCTAGGCTTTCACTTACATGCCCCATCAAAGAATAGGGAGAAGTTATGGCAGAAGATAGGAGGGGTGTCCTTGATCATTTTCCCCTTTATTAGAAGAGTAGTAACTTATGTTTTGTTGTCTCCTTTAGGAGGGACTGTACATTCACAGTGACTCAGGCCAGGGAGTTTTGGTCGTTGGAGGTAGTTAAGTTTCTAGCCTTCCAAATCCCCCAAAAGAGGTACCTTGGGAGATGTCTTATAACAAAAGGCCATTAAGACTCTTATCTCTCTCTCTTTGCATAGAGCTAGGGATATTAATGGCTTCCTAGAAGGAATAAGGTACTGAAATTTGAGACAGAATTGTCCAGAAGGTAATGCCAAACATCTTAGCATAACCACAATGGATAAAGAGATGGTCTCTGCTTTCTTCGACATGCTTGCAAAGAGCACATCAATTAGGGCCTACTAGACCTCTTCATCTCACATTATCCAGGGTGTGTTGCTAATTTTGCATAATGAGCCAAAAGAAAAAAATGGTTTGGAGGATAGCTTCTGTGTGCCATATATGCTTCCATCTGGGTATTGTGAAATGATTATCTCTAACCATTTTGTAGCCTTTGTTCACTAAGTAAACTCCTAATGCTGTGATACTGCCCCATATAAGTTTATCTTCAGTTCTGAAATCAATAGGAATCCTTCGCTCTATAGAAGAAATAAAGGATTTCCGGTCCATTTTCAGATCCAAGGAGACATTAAGATGATTGGACTTTATTCTGAGTTTATTTTGGAAGTCCATCACTTGATTTATATCACAAACATTTCGACATTGGAGCCAATCTCTTAAGTGGACAGAAATTTGAGGTCTAAACTGCCCAAGGATTTTGTCCTCAGGAATTGGATTTTCTCACCATTAGCCAACATCTAGGAAAGCTGCTTTGAAATTAAGACCCATGGCCCTTTCCAAATTTCTCCAATTCTGGTTTTTCTTCACTGATTCGGGGTTGAATTGGACATAGCCCTTTGAGATATGACTATCGTATTTTTAGGAGAAAAGCAGCCCACCATTCATCTTTACTGGAAATCATTCTCCAAATCAATTTGCAGCCAGAGCCTTTTTGTGATCATTAAGGCATTTCAAGCCAAGCCCTCCTTCATTTTTGCTCTTAATAATTTGCCCCCATTTAACAAGATGAAACTTTCTCTTATTTCTTAATAAGTTGCCCCATCTTACTTTTAGTAGCCTTAGAAGCACAGACGATGCTCATTTGGTAGATAGGAAGGGAGGAAAGCACATAATTTATCGGCAAGACCTAAGCGGGAGGAGTCAACAAGAGATTAACCTAATCACTGATAATTACCTTCATTTTACACAGAATCTTTTCCCAATGTTGGGTAAGTTCAAGAAATTGATACCCCCAAATAGAAAAATGTTTGCTCATGGCTTACCTTGAAACCCAATTTTCTGGAAATATCAGCAGCTTACCTGAGGTTGCTATGAGAAAAATAAATGACAGATTTGTTGTTATTCACCATGTAGCTAGTAGGAACCAAGTAGATTTTTAGAATAGAAGCAATCCTCCTTACAACTTGGGGAGTGACTCTCCCCAACAGTGTGGTGCCATCTACAAATTGTACATGATTAAGCTCTTTTCCTCCATGAAAGGTAGGAATACCAAGAAGCATACTTTGTTTCCCTTTCTTTTCAAGAGTTTGGCCCAAGAGCTCAGCTGATATGATGTACAAAAAGGGAGAGAGTGGACATCCTTGCCTTAGACTTCTAGAGAGTCTAAAAAGGTTTTGTTGGACTGCCATTCACCAAGGGAGCTATCTAGGGGCAATTAATGCATTCCCAAATCCATCCACAATATTATTATCAAACCCAACTTGTGCAAAGTAAGTACTATAGATTGCTTCATAGTCCAAAGTCAAAAGCATTAGCCAAATCCAATTTAATGACCATGATTTTTTTTTTCTCTGTCTCCTGGAGCGGATGGTCTCTTTGGTGATTTTGTTCTCGTCTGCTGGAGTGGATGGCCTCTTGGGTGAGGATAATACCTTCAGAGATGTATCTATGTGGGGACAAAACTAGTTTGCTCTTGTGAAACAAGAGAGGGTATAATCCCTTCAAGCCTTTGGAAATGATCTGAGTGACACTTTTGTAAGAGGTGTTGCAAAGAGATATAGGTCTGAATCTATTGATACTCACCACTTGTGCTTCTTTTGGAATTAAGGCTAAAAAGGAAAAATTAATCCCTCCATGGAGTCTATGATGCCATCTGGAGTCCGTCATCATTGCCAAAAGATAATTTGGATAACATCCCAGATATCTAGGAAAAAAATTACATAAATCCTTCAAGATAATTTTGATAACATCCTGGAAGACTAGAAGAGGGATATTAGCCAGTAGATCGGTTAGCTCAAAGTTTCCGTCCTCCAGCTCTTCATCGTATAATTGCTTGAAGTGGCTGTAGATCTACTCTTTGGTGTCTTCAACTGATTCCAAATAATGCCCATTAGCAGAATGAAGTTTCTTTATGGTGTTAGAATTTCTTCTTTGCTGAGTTTTTTTAAACAAGTACTTGGTATTGCGGTCTACTTCAGACAGCCAATTCACTCTGGATTTCAATCTCCATATAATCTCTTATGAAGAAGGTTGAGAAGCTGATTGGAATAATTTTGTTGCTGCACTAAAAGGACTTCAGAAGGGCCCTCTTCTTCTATCTTTGAACTTCCTCAAGCTGGAGCTTATGGGCAGAAATACTCTCACTTTTAGTATGAGATTGAGCACCATTCTCTTATGCAAGTCATTGTAGATTGTATTTTATTCACCCACTGTTGTCCTGGAAAGGGGTGTGTGGGTGCTTACTGCCAAGCCTGTTTAACAACTTGTTCACAACCTTTCTTGTTGAGCCAAATATAGGAATATTTGAAGGGAACGGGACCCTAGTTTATTTTCTGTTTCAAAAGTAAACTGGTAGTCTTGTAATCAGATGTTAGACTCTACAAAATTTCTGAGTTGGAAAGAGGAACCTCTCCAAAAGCTCCCCAAAGATTACGTATCTGTCCTACCTGACTGCTATGCATGCAACACCGGTTCTCTTGTTGGACCATGTGGTATTTTCCTTTCCCTGGTTTTAGGTCTTCCAGGTCATGTACATTCACAATATCTTCCACAGCTTCACAACCTTTGCCCTAAACAGGAAGTACAAGATTAAGGTCTCCTCAATCTTTCACGACCTTTCATTTTGACTTGAACAAGATTGAGGTCTCCTCCAAGGACCCAATTCGTTGGAATATTTTGGTTTACATTCTCTTTGATTGAGGCACAACATGCACTTTTGTCCGGAGAGTGATTAGGAAAGTACACATTCGTGATAGTGAGCAAGAAATGTGTGGTCTTTTCACTTAGGATGGTTCTAATCCAGTCTACATTCAAAAAGAATTTCTCTAGCATGAAATTTGAGGACCAGGCTGCGATGATCCCACCTGAAGCCCCATTTGAGAGGCCAGCAATGCTTTCACAAGAAGGTCAAGATTTTTTTATACAATGGAACTTGCCTC
This sequence comes from Sequoia sempervirens, assembly GCA_007258455.2. Taxonomy (NCBI): domain Eukaryota; kingdom Viridiplantae; phylum Streptophyta; class Pinopsida; order Cupressales; family Cupressaceae; genus Sequoia; species Sequoia sempervirens. The sequence goes on along the minus strand of VDFB02000007.1, from coordinate 210,143,065 downwards.
TAAACTTGCAGATTTAGTTTCCTAAATTAGCAGAATATCTAATTTCCTATTGCATAAAAGATCTCTAAGATAATTCTTTTTAGGCTAGATATTAAAGCTAAATATTTAGTGGAAGTCAAAGTCATAAATAATATTTTAATATTATTAAGTTAGAGTAATTAATAAATAATAACAGATATTGTTTTGTTTTGTTCTCCTAAGACTCATGGTGGGTATACCATACATGACTGAAAATTTGATACTTATCAAAAATTTGAGAGTAACTGGCAACATTGAATCTTTATTTATGTTTTATATATGAAATTTGAACAATGTTACTCTTTCTATGCACTATGTTTGGCATTAAATGACAATTGCAGTTTTTATTCCGTGTTTTTATGAGGAGCATTTTTAAATTTGCCTTGTTTTCCCCATTTTCAACTTGTGAAATTGAATTCCACTCACACTTTCAGTTTGTTATGTTAATGTTGTAGGAGTTTATGGTGAACTCCTCAAACACCCCAGAATCACTTGCAAGACAAAATAACTTCCACAAGAGAGAAATGGCAAAAATATCATGCTATCATTAAGATGCAAGAATGCCAAACTGAATATGGAAATGTACATATGATGCCTTGCTTATATAGGCAAGGTGGTGAATAGGATTACACAAGATCATGACAAATTGTCTTAATCCTATCACATAAGACAGCTAAGTCATAACAACCTACAACACAAGCATTAAATTCTCAATGCAAATATCAAATGCATGAGAGAATTATTAAATGCCTAGATAACTACATGCCTATTAATGAGATATGGTCCTATTAAATACTAGTTTCTAGAATGCCAACTAGGAAACTTAACTCCTAAATAAACTTATAATAAATGTGAATAGGTTCTCACTAATAACTAGTTAGGAAATAACCCCATTCACACCAACACCCCCCATAAGTGCAACTTAGGAAGTGCAATTATTATGCAAATGATGCAAAGATGGGTCCCAGCTACGAGGCCATGTTAGGTACCCATGTACAAATGCAAATGAAATATCTCAAAAAAAAAAAAAAGGAGAAAACCCAATAAGACAAAACTCCTCTCCAAAAGAGAGATGAAATACAAAAAATGATATCCATCTCAAATCCAATCAATCTCTATCCATACAAAGGATGATAAGAGAGACCATATAGCCCCCCCATAATAAGATAACCTACTGGAAAGAAGTACTGAAAGCACACTGTGAAATAACACTGGAATCCTTGATTCGACAAGCAAGGAAGGATACTTCTATTTGATAGAAACCACATTAGAGTCACTCAAAGACTCAAGTTCAGAATCATGATAAAGCAACAGTAGACCCAATGCCAAGGAACACTGGAAAACTCACAAACTAGCACAACTCTGGAATCTATGAAGCAAAAGTTGATTGACAAATGATCTAACACTGAAATGAAGTGCAGAGAAAATGCAAACCTAATGCACACAAAAAAGAAAATAGTGCATGCACTGATGAATGTTCACATTTGCCTCCATGATGAAAAATAACCTCAAATTTGTGTAGATGACAAATCTGAAAAAATGACTAGCACCACTGTAAAGTGCTCGAAACTAGCTTTCCATCAATATCTCATTTGCCAAAAACGGACACCGTGGCCAAAAATTATGAATTTTTCAAAAAAGTGAATTTAGCCTGAAAGAAACGGGTTTCCTAGCAAAAAGTGTTTACTTCTGATTTGATTTTTGGTTAATTTACTTGTTGCATGCAAAAAATAATGGATACCCAAATAATATATTGATGCTACCAACAAAACCCAAAAATATTTTTCCAATCCAGCAAGCAGAAGATGAAAAAATAAATTTCTTTTAACCTTCAACCTATAGAAAAATGACGCGCGACACTTTTTGGACAGCAATTTTCATCAAATCTACTCAAGATATGCAAAATTTAAAAGATACCCAGATGATATTTCGACCTTGGCTACAAAACTCAGCAATCATTTTTCTCACAAATGAGTGGAAACTGGATTTCTGAATCAAAAATGAAAATGGCTCCAATAAAAAAAGGTTGGATTTTAAACCCTTGTAGATTTGACAAAATGTCAAATTTTGATGAAATAAAAGCCAACCTTGACTTTCTCTGACACCTTGGATTCAATGGTGAGGCTCTCAAGACCTCAACTCGCACCCAACAAGACTTTCACGCCAAGATTGGTCCCTCACTTCTAGGAAGAAGTCTGCAACACTGAAGCTCTAATACCACGTAAGAGTTGAAGATTTTCTCTGATACCATGTAGGAGTTTATGGTGAACTCCTCAAACACCCCAAGATCACCTACAAAACAAAATAACTTCCACAAGAGAGAAATCGCAGAAATATCATGCTATCATTAAGATGCAAGAATGTCAAACTGAATATAGAAATGTACATATGATGCCTTGCTTATATAGGCAAGGTGGTGAAAAGGATTACACAAGATCATGACAAGTGTCTTAATCCTATCACATGAAACAACTAAGCCATAACAACCTAGGACACAAGCATTAAATTCTCAATGCAAACATCAAATGCATGAGAGAATTATTAAATACCTAGATAACTACATGCCTATTAATGAGATATGGTCCCATTAAATACTAGTTTCTAGAATGCCAACAAGGAAACTTAACTCCTAAGTAAACTTAGGATAATGTGAATAGGTCCTCACTAATAAGTAATAACAAGTTAGGAAATAACCCCATTCACACCAACAAATAACTTGTAAATCTAATGCTACTATAGATAGTAGCTGGCAATAAAGTTTTACTCAAGCAGATGTAACATATAATATAAATGCTTTTGGTTTAAACTGTAACATATAGATGTAACGTATCCTTACTGAATCCTCAAGAGTTAAAACAAAGGATGTTTATTTTCACATGATTCTCATCTACTACACATATTTATCAATTTCTCTTTTACTAATCCTGCAAAGCTCACTGCACTCAGATAAAGATGAAACTCTGTGGACAGAACAAACCAAAGCAGTGTTGTAGTAGACACCCCTATTGTATCAACTAGTGACTAAATGCAGCATGCATTTTCTTAGTTCCTGTTACCAGTGTTATACATAACAAAGTCCTCAAGATACAGACAGCTGGATTCTTAACCATTAAACTTTCTTTGTCACTGTTCAAACACTTGCCAATTTTAACTTGAGCATTAGATCCAATAAAAGAAATAAAATTTGGGATGGAATTATCAGCCTCATTGAAAAGATAGCAAGTGGTCCCAAGGAAATCAGCAAGTTGTTTTGCAAAATAGAGAATGTGCCACTCAATCTAATCACAGCAACAGGCCCACAAGGGAACTTCCCCCCTTCTTCGTACAGGTTTTGCTATAGAAGTTGCAGAGGGTCCTGTTTAAGAAATCGAGGATGCAGACCTTCTTCCTAAAGTCAGTTTTGATTTGTCTTTTTCTAGGAATATGACCCTCGATCAAAGCACTCCGCACCTCAATCAGACAAAGTTTGGAGCAAAGGTGAGATCCAAGCTCAGATTCTAACAAAAGGCTACTTAGCTACTTTCAGCTTTGAAGGAGTGAAATAGCATTTTCCAATGCCCCATAGATTCACAGGAATGGGGCTTTATATAAGGCCCTAGATTGCTTCAATCTCATCCAGAAACAGAAATGCTAACCAGGGTTTCAGTCAAAGTTAGGCCTTACATCCTGAATTGTGGAAACTAGAGAGACAGTATCCTTAGAACATCTTGATGCAGATTCCAGAATAAGATGAGAAGGTTTTGGAATCCATTGGTTTGAGGTTGTCAATAGAGATTTGGTTGAAAGAATTTGACTTTATATGTTTTCTGTTTCACTGTCATCTTGGCCTTAAACTTGGACATTTGAGAAGGAACCATCCAACCAAAGGGTATAAGCAGGAATTCAAACCACAGGAAAGGTGAAAAAAGCAGAAACAATCTGGGGCCAGCAAACTTGTTTGGCTGCCAAAACCACTAGATTCCTGAACAGCAAACTGCCAAACAATGTATTGATTCTATACTTGAAGATCCAAATGCCTGGGAACAACCAGGGGGGCATAGTGTGATGTTTGAGAAGCCAATAACCAGATTACAGATGACTGTGAATTGGCCCCAAAGCGGCTGACCAGACAAACAAAATAAAACAACTGACGAAGCATAATATTCTCTAGCTCAAACAGGTACAAGAAGAAAGCACTTTATGTGAATAACATTAAAAAGGACAGCTTAATAGAAACAAAAAGCTCCCACAAGAGATTCAGGAAGCTAGAGGGGATGGAACACAGCATTAACTATGTGACATTATCAGAGATTGGAAAGTTAAAGTCCCTCCATTTAAGAAGTGAAGTGTCTATCAAGAAGAGTTTCTTCGAGTCCTGGGGATTGGGAGACAGTGCTTCCAGGACAGCAAAAACAATCCAGACTTTGAGGACAGAGGGGGGAGACAGGAGGACAGAAAATAAAATACTATATAAAAATTAATATTTGAATTTTTAAAATACAAATAGATTTTAAAAACTCAAAATAACACAAACTAACTAAAAGAAACTGAAATTTGAAAAACGTAAACATTTGAATAAATCTGCAAAAATTATAAACATGAGCCCATACATAGTATATAACTCTTGAAAACTTCTCTATAATTGAAAGGGAGCAACCATGCCAGTGTTAAGCCAATGTCAGTCTGAAATGGATTCGATTAATGATCATCATGTTGGGGGGGAGAGGGGGTTTAGTAGTGAGATCTCCTCTAGAACAAGGCTCTTAGTTGGCAATTGAATTAATCTTTGACCACCACCAATAAGATTAGATCACAAGTTTTCTTTCCACTCAACAGGTCCCTGACTTTCATTAATGGCTGTCTTTATTCCTTGCCTAATCAGTGATGCTCTCCTGCCTAAGTTCTTGCTTTTGTAAAACAAAATGGATGCCAAGGATTTGATGTAATCATTTTTTTTGTGAATGCGTTTTGGTTCAGCTGGATTTTGTCCATGGAAGGAAAAGCATTCAAATTGTTAAAAAATCACAAAATGTGCTCGCTTCGTGGAATGAAACAAATTCCAGCCAGTGAGTGCTATCAATTTAACTTCGCTAATCTAGTAGGCTACCTGGATTGCTCACTCTCCTCTCTACTCTGCCTAAGAAGGCTTAATCACAGGCATAACAAGCTCATAGGAAGTTTTCCATGGTTTTTTTAATTGGAATGTTTTGTTTTGCTGTCTAAAGGATGCTGGTATGGTGGGGTGTATAGTTTTATACAAATTAGTGAATGGGGGACAGATATTTGTCCTCATGCCTAGAATGTCCTAGCTGTCCAAGACAATCGTCAAGGCCCTAAGGATGAGTCCCCGGGTGATCTAAAAAATTAGCTCCAAAAGTATACGGGACTATTGGGGTTGTGTCATCCAAACTAGTTGGAAGCATCAATGAGGGGATAGAATCATGAATTCGCTAATTTACCAGTGACAAGGGGGTGTAAAATGGCTAAGAATGAGCAGGAATGGAATGGGGCATCTCCAAAAAGTCTTTGATGAAAGTTATGGACCTCAAATGACCCGAAAAAGCTACTTGGGCAAGTTTATCACTTGCAGCTGAGCAGTGAATGATGTTTTTTCCTTGGCAAAGAGTGGTTCACCCCAACAATCAATAGTTTTCTCAGCAGATTTGTCAACCATCAACTGAATGTGTCAATAACTAGCGAAACCAGCTAATTCATTGCGATGTAAACGAGTGGAATACAAAGAGTTTGAGTATTTGATCTTCCATTTGGTTGATTGCTTTTCCATCATTGGGCACTTGGGAAACTATAGGAAGGTCATATGTTACCTCTCTGCATTGGGGAGCTATGGTGATTATTGTCTATCTTCAAGACTATTGCATGTATGAATGCAAGTCTGAGTGAAGGGAGAGTGTGTTGCAGGTTTGAAAGAAACTCATAAATTGTTGTGTGAGTTCATTGACGTTGTATAAGCCATAGTTGGCAGACCCGACATGTACTAGCCGAGTTGGCTAGTACTCGCCATTTTTTAGCCTTCCCAAATTGCTCACAAGTAAACTTTGTTGATGTTATAGCAGCGGGTGATATCCTTCACTCGAATTAAAATAATAAATGATAAATAAATAATTCCAAGGCAAGTCGGACTTGCTCTATATATATTAATTTATTTTATGAGGCCGACCCAAAATAAAAAGTCGCCTTATTTTGTGAAAGAGGCCGACCCTAAATGAAAAGTCACATTGTTTTCTAAATGAGGCCGACGCATATGAAGAGACACTTTGCTTTGTATATATTCAAGGCAATGATCATTCATTTGATCATCAATTTTATTCACAAAAGGAAATCGCACTTCAAGGAGGAATTGTCATGTTCCCGAATTAAAATACTAAATTACTAAGCACCGAAATGCAAATACGTAAAAACAATATATGTTAGATTATAAATACGAATAAATAAAGAACAAAGTACAAATATGGGCACAAGAAAATTATATAAAATAAATATCAAAATAGAAATATAAGAAATTGTAATCTAATATTATTAAGATAATTATAATTATCTTGAGATAGTATTATAATTATTACCAGATATAACAATAAACATAATAAACTAATAATTATTTATGTTTCCATCAAAATAAAGGAAAGTATATAAAATTAAATATAAATAAATTTCAATAAAGATCCAAATTATAAATGTAAATACCCAATTCCCCAAATTTTAAACTTTGTGGGCTTTGTTCCGATAACGTGCGCTCTTAGAAAAAATTTTAAAAAGCACTTGGGTAGACAGGATAACGATAATATATTTTGAATTCATTGCGATTCTTATCAATATATATTTGCACATCATGCATTCAGTCCACTGCAAATTGAAGAGTACGAAGAAGCAATATAGGCCATTTCAATTTGCAGGTCATTCAATTTGTGTTTCTAAACAGAAGATGGAGATAAAAAATAGCTGCCGCACTCTTCATGGTAGCGATAGTGGACCAATATGATATTGATTCCATCTTATATGGAGTTCCTAAGGCGGTGACATCGTTTGCAACATTATCCTTTGCAACACTGGGCAACAGCCGCTCTCTATTAGCAAATGCATGATCAAAAGGAAATTCTTCAGAATTTATGATTGTCGGACATATCACAGTTATATTAAGACAATTGAAGCTATGAAGGCTGCGGTGTATTAAGGAGAAGCAACTTATAATTTAGAACTAACGAATGCACTTAAGTGTAGTGATCAAGGGCAACCAAAAGTAGCGTTGAATGATGGTGAGCAGAAGACATTACTATTCAAAACAACACAACCTCTCACATCAAACTTGTTTGAATGATACATAAAGGATAGCTAAATTCAATCAAGAAATGGGATTTAAGGAGAGAAGAATCAGATAAGATATCACGTCCAAGAATTTTGGAACCCGCATGGGAGTACGCATCGACTTGGAGGCGATACAAGGTAGGTAGTCTCTACCATTGCATTGTTCTTTAAAGAATCACGAATCAAAACTGTAAAATAATGAAATCAAAATCATCTTCAATATGCAACAAACGAACCTAAGTACGCCAGGAATTAGACCCATACAATTAAGCTTGCACATAACACATTTACAGACAGCAAACCATATACATGTATGTTTCAGATTTGTAACAACGAATGTTTCCAAACACTTCTACCTCTGGTTTCAACTAAAGATAATATGAAATAAGAAAATAAGAGCCACTAATAGACACAACTTAATTCAATAAATAGATAGAATACAATATGATATGAAATCAACAAATATACATTATTAAGTTCAGAAAGAATTCAGCATTCATAACAGCGATGACTATCTAAGAATAACCTATAAATCTGTCTAATTTATTATGAAGATCAAGATATACCAGATATTGATTACAACCAATAAACATAAATATCAATTGTTAAACTTATATAAATTAAGATAATATGTAAATTGGTGGATATTATTTGTTTAAGAATATTGCTTGCAGTAATCATTATGTCTCATTGAGCTTTAATGACTCTACCTTGAAGAATAGACTTCGGGCTCAAACTCCCTTTCGCTAGCATAAGGACAGGGCGTTTGTGGAGGGAAAGGTTGGTAAATTGCTCCACTGATGGACAGTCCCAAGACAGGTGGAACACCTTGAGGGAGTCCATTTTGAGAGTGTTCATGTGCCCTTTGCACAATAAATCACCGTCCAATGAGGCAAGGAAAGAGAAGACAAGGCGAAGTTCTATTCCAATTAGGAGAAGAAGTCATAATTGATCATGCTAGTTTATGGTTTTAGATGATAATGCATTTGATTGTCTTATTCTTAAGATGTGCAATCTGAAATGATTTAATCATGAACAAGGAATTATGTGCTTAATTGATAATGCATATTGTAAGTAGGTCTTCAAGGTAATTTTGCATTAATAAAATGTTGTGTTGGTAAAATAAATGATATGTCCTAACTTGTGCTTTATATTTTTTGGGTTTAGTCTAACAAGGAGACATTACAGGAATTCACACATTTGCAACAGTTCATTATTTTTGCATCAGCAAATCGATATCAAAAAGAAATAACTTTTGGTTGTATAATTGCATCTAGGAGAGGTGCAATCTTTTATTACATCAAATCGGCCTTGTGTTTGGCCTAGTTGTAAGCAGATTTCTGCTCTCTTCATTCATTATATAAGAGATATATTTTGGCTGGGTTTTTCTCCCTCAAGAAGGAGGGTTTTCGCAGGGCATTTGCTGTGTTTGATTGTTCATCATTTTGTATTTTTGCTTATCTTCATTTCTGGTCTAAAACTAACAAACTCGCTAGTTTGACTCGCCGAGTTTTTGGCAAGTACTTACGTTGTTTTTTACGAGTACTTGCGATTTTTTTAGCAAGTACTTGCCAAAACTCAACAAGTCTAACAAAAAACTCCCCGGATGCAATAAAAACGTGAAACAAAAAAACAATGCAAAAAAGATAGTCAAAAAGGTCACAATTTTTCCCTATAAATGCACGGACACCCCTAATACTTCCTCACACAACACTTGAAGAGCAAATATTCTTCACAAAAATGTGCCAAATACCTAATTTCTCTCTCAAGTGATAAAATTGTGAAAATGGTGTGTGACATAAAGTTTTGTGTGGTTTCAAAGGCCTATAAATGCACTACCCCTCAACCCCATTGGGGGCATTGCCCCCAAACCTCTACAAGGGGTGCTGCCCCTCAACCCTGCTAGGGCCATTGCCCCCAGACCCCCATGAGGGACACTACCCCTCAACCCCATTTGAGTCTCTGCTCTCAGGCCCCCAATAGTTATTGGGCCACAAACATAACCTTCAATGCCAAGCGAGATGCTGCAATGAAGTGCAAGGATTAGAACCTCTCCCCAAGTTTTCACTAGGCTAGGGAAAAGAAAGATATAAAATGTTGTAACATGCAATTTAAGAATTATTATGATAGTTTCCAAAGGCAATCATCATAAATTCATAAAGCATCTAACTAACTATTGTATTAGAATTTTCCATGATGATGCGATTTTGTACTCAATTTGTATTCAAATGAATCAAATTTAATAGAAAACACTTTTGTACTCATTTATGGACTCATTGAACAATTTTGTCATTGAAATTTGCAAAAAATGTGTTTTTAAAGAAATTTAAGCAATTTTTTAAGTTGTCGAGATTTTCCGAAGTCTTTGCTGACTTGCAAATTTTGGGTTTGCTGAGTTTTTGCCGAGTCCAAGTCTTCCAACTCTGGTATAAGCAACTTTACATATGTAATCAACCTTGATGATAGTGGAACAAAGCATATTTTCTCCCTAGAGCTGGAGTATTGCTAATAGTAGCATGGTTTGACCTCCCTTTTTTACAGATCAAGTAGATCAAAGCAGTTGTTTCCTTTGAAAATTTTGTGCTTACAAGTTGTGCAAGTATATGCCATCTACAAGATCAAGTGGCAATCTAGATTTGTTACTTTTTGAACTCAAGATTGGATCAAGAGAGTGGTTGAGGATGGAGAAGCTAGGTTCTGTAAAGTTGAAGAAGATGCTGCTCAGATTTTCAAACGATGGGGAGAAGGCAGATAGAATAGAAACCATGGTGCTGGTCCCAATCTCCAAAATGGGAATCTCAAAAGATAACATGGAAGAAAGCGAACTGGAAAAGTAGAGATAGAGCAAGGTGAGCCCTCTAAGGGAAAGTTTTTCAAAGCAGAGGCAAAGATTGACATAGAACCCTACAACAGTGAGATTAGTGCTGAGAAATTAGACCAATGGGTGTCCCAAATGGAGGTACATTCAGTCTTCATTGGTTATTCCCACACCAACAGATTTCTTTTGCAAGGCTAAAGCTTTCCAAACATGTTCTTACTTGATATGAGATCTATGCACACTCATTGGAAATGAGGAAAATGCTACCAATCACAAAGAGGGAAGAATTCAAGAGGCTGTTCTATAAGCAATTTAATCCTATATGCCATGAAGAGGAGTGAACAATGCAATAGCACCACTTGAGGCAAAGGCAAGTACAAAGCATGCAAGCCTACACAAGAGAATTCAAAAAGAGGGCAGCCCAAACAGGCAAAGATACCATAGATAGAGAAGTGCTCATGAAATATGTTGGAAGACTATTTGCTCACTGGAAGAGACAGGTTCTCATAACCAAACCCCAAGAAATGGATAAGGCATGTGCTCATGTACACTGCCATGAGCTAGACAAGCAGAACTCCTTCAACAAGAACAAAAGGGGATGAGCAGCAGTTTGGTCATACCAAAAATGAGGATGATGGCAAAGGAAAGAGCAAGAAAAATTCAAAAATATTACTTTTACTCTTAAGTCAAAGAGCAGAGGTAAATGCAAGTACCATTGCTCCCATTGTGATAAACATGGCCATCCAGAGGAGGGATGTTGTAAGCTACACCTCAAGTTGGCTACTTCTAATTAGAAGGGTAAGGATATGAATGCCATTTATATAGAAACGGGCATATAAATCTAAGGAGACTCCAATAAGGATGAGCAACTAACTTGTGCCATGCTCAAGAAAGGAGTTTCAAAAAATGGTGATTGCTCTTATGGTGAACAAGAGCTCACCCAATTATTTCATGCAAAGATACAAGTGAGGTAAAAAGATAAATGTGTTGTTTTACACATGTTCACAATCTAGCCTTGTTTCTTCCAAGCTGGTTAGTGAGTTGGGATTGGAGGTTGTGAATCACCCATGTCCACACTCTTTAGGGTTGTTGCAACAATGAGAAAATATGAAGGTAACAAATCAATGCAAGTTTGCATTTGGTCTACATCTGCAATACAAGGATGAGGTAATGGTTGATGTGCCATTAGATGTATGTGATGTGATTTTTGGTAGTCCCTATTTGTACACTAGAAATGCTATTTACTTTAAGCTCAAGAATCGGTAGAAGCTTTGGCTGAATGGAAAGAGCTTCTTTGTAAATTTTCATGTTGGTAGATCCAAGATTGCAATTGCTAGTACCTCAAAATCTAGAAAATCAAACAGTGCTATTGGAAGGTTAGATCCCCAATTGAAAGAGAAACAGTAATGTGCATGAAGAGGCTGTTCATGGGACTGTTGTAAAGCCCCAGACACATCTGGAACAGCAAGCTAAGGGGCAGCATATGCAACAAAAGGCAAGGCTATCACAAGAAAGCAAGCATGTACATTTTGGGGAGAGGTAAAGCATGAGCTCAAGTTGACATCTACAAGGGTGTGGTCTTTTTCCTTTCAGCTTTGCTGGTGTGATGCATTGGTCAGTCAAGGGGCAGGGTACTATGGTTGGTTCTTTGATGATTAGAAGAATGAGTGGACTTGGGTGTTGTAAAGCCATGTTGAGAAGCATCCTTGAGTGTACATATCGTCTTGAGAGTTCTACTTATTCCCATTTTTTAGAGCTTTTAGAGACCAAAAGCCTCCTGGTTAGAGAAGTATGATCTGAAAAACTGGCTCCAAAAGTATACTTGACCATTGGGATCGTGTCATCCAAACTCAATTAAGTGTCAATGAGTAGCTAGGAGATTGACTTCATCAATGTGCCAATGACAAGGGGCTGTGAAATGATTGAGGATGATCAAGAATTAAATGGGACATCTCTGAAAGTCTTAATCAAAGTTGTAGACCTCAAAATGACCCCAACAAGCTACTTTGGCAAGTTCACCGCTTGTAGCAAAGCAGTAAATGGTGTGATCACCCTGGCAAACTCATCAACTACCTCAGGAAAGACATCAACTGCTTCAGCGAACTTATCAATTGCCCTACCGAATGCGTCAACAACCGGTGAGTTCTTACTAGTCAAACTTGTTAGTGTTTTGTAGTGTCGGGAGCTATTTTCTCCTAAACAAAATTATCTCAAGGCAGGTCGGCCTTTGTTTTATAAACAAAATTTGTATTCTTCTAGGTCGGCCCTAGAAAGAATAATCACCTAGCTTGGTATATAAAGAGGATAGAGTCCTCTCATTTGTGCATTCAATTCATTCAGCAATAATTTGCATCTTCAGCAGCAGCAGCAGTTCGCCTCCTAGCAGCAGATTCGATTCTAAGAAGAAGTGTCATCATTTGTATTTCGCTTCAAGAAGAAGTGTCTCCATTCATTGTATTAGACTCGGCCTTGTGTAGAGCCTGATTTGTATGCAGTTTCTGCACTAATTATTCTGACATATAAGAGAATATTCTTTGCTAGGTTTTTCTCCCTTGAGGAGGGTTTTCCCAGGGTAAAATACTGTGTTCATTGTTCTATGTGTTGTGTTTTTCTGCTTATTGCATTTCTGATCTAAAAACTAACATGGTATCAGAGCGGGTTTAGAAAAGATCTAATCAGATTTGGCTAAGCAGTAGAAGTCAGCATCCTTGGAGATATTTGCCACCACACACTCATCCGGACAAATTAATTTGAGGAGGAAAAATAAGACGGACTCATTTGGAAAGAGTCGCACTTCATAGAAAAGCAGACACAATATATTTTGATTCGATTTTATATGAGGTAAAAGCGCCAGTCAGAAGTAATTCAGATACTGCCAAAGGGTGTCAAGATGATGTGGCAAGCACAGCCAAATTGAAGTAGAAGTCAAATATCTGATGGTAAAGACAAGGAGATCGAATAATGGAAGAAGGCATCATATTTTATTGAAGATGCTGTTGATTTCTTTGGGTAATCCCACTGTAAAGACAAAACAATAAAAGACTCAAAGATTATTTTATTTGAATCGTGGGAGCTATATAGGAGAATTGTAACGGGAGTGATAAGTGTTTTTTAATAGAAAATCGTGGGAGCTTTAAACGGTATTTATCGGGAGCCACTTCCTGTATGATGTTGTTTCTCATGTTCAAGAACATTCAAGGAGTTATCAAAGAAGCCGTGAAGTCCTTGGTCAGTAATTGTCGAGATTATAAAGAAGGGGAGCAACCAATTAATGCAAAACAGTTATATCTGGAGGTGGACGTCATATATAAGTGAAGTAAAGGCAATAGTAATTTCCTCCTGCCGAGCAATTGTTAAACATCTAGCTCATCGAATAATATATTGAGCATCCGAAATCTAAAGAATTGTTATGGAGCAGTCATCTTTAATTGAAGGCACTGCATGAATTTAGAGAAACTTTCAATATCTGATGCCGCTATATTCAATAATTGAGTTGTCGGGCTCTTAAAACAGAAAATAAAGAAAGTAATGAGGCATTTTCAGATCATATCGGGAGTTGCCTGGAGTTCAATGTCTCTTTGAAATTCCGCCTATCATATATTCAATAAAGTTTTACAGCCATCCATTCAAAATAAAAGAATAAAAAAGACGGTTTTCAGTCATTAAAGGGGGTCTGCTGGTTAATTTTTTATGGTGGAATATCAAAAAGATCTTAAGGAGTCGATACTCTGTCCTGGGCAATGTCGTGCCTCATTCAATTGCTGACTGGAAGGCTACACCAGACTATTTGGCAGGTCAAACAATCAATGTTCATAAAATCTTCCAATGAGATAATAAAGCAATAGAAATCAAAGGTGCTAGGTTTACTTGGAGTTCAAGAGAAGCTAATTTGATTTGGAGTTGCTGCCTACATTCTACTTGTTAAATTTAGTGATCAGATAAGTGCACAGAAAATTAATTCAAAATCAGACACAATAACATAGCAGGTACCCTGGGAAAACCCTCCTCTTGAGGGAGAAAAACCCAGCAACAATATATCTCTTATTTATTGAACAATAAATGAATCTCTTGTACAATAGAGACCAATCATGCGCATCAAACTGATACAATATAAGAGACAGTATGATGAAGATAATCTCAACAAACAATGATGTGATCTTCTCTTGAACTCAATCTGCCTTGTATAATTCGCACCAAGAATGTGTATATAATTTGCGCCAAAGAATGATATACTGAAGTGAAACGAAATGAACTGAACTGCCTCCAAACAACAATGTTTCATTGAATATATATACACCACGAATGAAGAGACATGTCTTTCCAAGACATGTCGGCCTTGTACCAAAAAATCGCGTCTCCTCCATGAGATCGTATTTCTTCAAAGTCGGCCTCCAATGACAAATTGTATCTCTTCATACGTGACTCTTAGAGATAGTTAAGTCGGCCTTAACAATAACAATTTCCTTAATAAATTAATGTTGGTTTCCTGAAGATCGCGCCTCCTCCAAGGTACGGGATTTCAAGATAACAAATATTAATTAGTTAGACACATAAGATGTGTCTCTTCATTAATTCGTCTCTATCAATTAAATAGACAAAGTCTACCATTTAATTGATCTTGAATATGCGTGGCTGGAAGATGCGATTGAAGCTGCATCGAACTTCAACACTGACCAAAAGGAAACCAAGATTTAGTGTTTACTTTCCAGCAGAGTGTGACTTTCTACTGCAAAGAATTTTATGTATAGAAAGGATGGATCAATGAGCAAAAGGATGATGAAAAATTGCATAAAGAATCAGAGGGAGTTAGATTCCGAGAATTCTAGGCACAAGTTGAGATCTTGGGGAAGAGGATTAAGGTTCACTTCTAGAGGATTTTTTGCAATCTTTGAATTGAGGCAAGGATCAAGAGGGAGTTATGTGTTCAGCAAATGGAGTCCTATGTCTCGAGGAACTAGAGTGACTCATTGAGAAGAAGTGGTGGTGTCAGCTAAGTAGGTTGCAGTGTTGCAAGGCCAAGTGCTAAGTCCTTGGAAGACCTCTTCAGCTATTGAGAAGAGAATTGAACAAGACTGTCAATCTGAATTTGACATTGGAATAAGGTGATTTGGGATGAGGTCAAGGAGGACAGTCCTGAACTCTCGCAAGTCAGTAGTGCGTTGGAAACCGTTCCTCTAAGGCAAACATTGCAGGCAATCTTGGACGAGGAGGTCAGGAGGTTAATGCAAGTACTTGGAGCTTCAGAGGGAGTCACATCATCATGAAGATTTGTTGTAATGTATATTTCTCTAAGACGGAGAAATATGAGGTGAAAGCCCTTGTAACGTATATTTCTCTGAGACAGAGAAATATGAGGTGAAAGCCCTTGTAATGTATATTTCTATGAGACGGAGAAATATGAGGTGCAAGCCCTTGTTCATCTCTGAGACTGAGATGAGACGTCATGTTGAGAGACTCCATGACGAGGATATCCTGTACATCTCTGAGACTAAGATGAGAGGTCATGTTGAGAGACTCCATGACGAGGATATCTTGTACATTTTTGAGACTGAGATGTGTTTCTTTCCACACATGGGAGTAGCTATTGTGGACGTTATGTTGAGAGACTCCATGACAACATCACATTGAGAGACTCCGTGATGAACCTTTGTACATCTCTGAGACTGAGATGTGTTTTCCACAAATGGGTGTAGCCATTGTGGACATCATGTTGAGAGACTCCATGATGAACTCTTGTACATCTTTGAGACTGAGATGTGGTTTTCCACAAATGGGTGTAGCCATTGTGGGCATCATGTTGAGAGACTCCATGACGAGGATATTTGAAAATACCTCCCTAGCTAAGAGGGAGTGTTAGTGTTTTGTAGCTTCGGGAGCTATTTTCTCCTAAATAAAATTATAACAAGGCAAGTCGGCCTTTGTTTTATAAACAAAATTTGTATTTTCTAGGTCAGCCCTAGAAAGAATGATCACCTAGCTTGGTATATAAAGAGGATAGAGTCCTCTCATTTGTGCATTCAATTCACTCGGCAGTAATTCGCATCTTCAACAGCAGCAGCAGTTCGCCTCCTAGCAGCAGATTCGATTCTAAGAAGAAGTGTCATCATTTGTATTTCGCTTCAAGGAGAAGTGTCTCCATTCATTGTATTAGACTCAGCCTTGTGTAGGGCCTGATTTGTATGACTCATTATTCTGATATATAAGAGAATATTCTTTGCTGGGTTTTTCTCCCTCGAGTAGGAGGGTTTTCCCAGGGTAAAATACTGTGTTCATTGTTCTATGGGTTGTGTTTTTCTGCTTATTGCATTTCTGGTCTAAAAACTAACAAAACTAATGACCTCATTCTGATGCAAACAAAAAGAGGAATATGAAGAATCTAAATGCTTGATCTTCCATTTGGTTGATTGGTTTTCCATCTTTCAAAGGTTGGGAGGTTGTAGGATGGTCATCTTTTCCTTTCCAAGTTTAGGAAGTGGTTCACTCTCATTGTATGGTGGTTGTAGCCCATCTTCATGACTATTGGAAGTATGAATGCAAGTCAGAGTGAAGTGAGAATGTGTTGCAATTGTAATAGATGCACTCAAATTGTTGTGTGAGTTCATTGGTGTTGTATGATCAACCTTGATGATAGTAGAATTAAGGTATTTGCTCTCTAGAGCTAGAGTTTTTCACCCTATGTTAAGTTTTCTCCAAGGTAAACTGTGTGTCTAGTTTGTTGTGTGTTTCTATTTGTTATCTCCACATGTTGAGAACTCTTTGTTTCCTTGATTTGTACATATCTTTGATAGTGTGATATCCATTGTTAAGTGGTTTGCAGTGCATAGTAAGGGTTTATTTGAATTCTTTTCATTATAAATCTGTTTGCTGATAGTGGAATGAGGTTTGACCTCCCTATTTACAGATCACTGAGGAATACTGTTATCAAGGAATATGAGGCCTAAATGCCCCTAACAAAAGGCAGTTATTGAAAAGGCACCTACAACTAAAAAGGTTGAACAATATACTTATAAGAAACCAACAGAAACACCAACCAGGATATGTGATAGATGCAAAATGGAAATCAAGAAGCCTCGTGAGTCTTTGAAATCCCCACAAATTGGCATGCACTCTATTATCCAAGAATAGGAATTGGGTTGTTTTCACATTCATGCATATAAGGAAAATATGTCAGCTATCTTTCTCAATGTATGTGGTCCAGTCACACCCATCATCAAAAGGAGATGTTGGGAGGAGCTTTCAGAGAGGTTGGTACCTTGGCATCTCAAAATGTTTGTCTAGGAAGGGATTACAAATCAATTCTTAGAGGCTTAGAGAATCAAGGAGGAATGGCTCAAAAATCCTATTCCAATAAAGAATTTTCCAATTTTGTCTCCTATAACTTACTCCAAGACATTCAATTAGTGAATGCACATTAATTTAGGCTAACCATAGGATTCCCTTCCATTGCATAAGGAATTGAAAGATATCTTGCCTTGCCCAATTGGTTATAAGATGATTGACTTCTAGAATCAAATATTCTTGCAGTATTTGGATTTCACCATTCACCAATCTCCTTATGACATGATTGTAGTCCTCCCACAACGTGCCCATTTAAATATGAGCTCATGTGACTCCAAGATGAGAGCTTGTCAAACCTAATGAAACAATGATGTGATGTTTTCCCAAGGGTGTAAAGATCCAAGAAATTTAGATAAACAAGCAAACAGTCACTCTATATGCTCTAAACAGCCATCTTCAAGAACAAGGAATGGCTAACAATTTAATTGATTTTGAAAGCTACCTCCAATACAACCTTGAGGAGATCTACTCCAAGGAAGAAATATATTGGATCCAAAAATTTAGAGAGATATGACTCGATGAGGGGGACCAAAATACTCATTTCTTCCATTGATCAGCAATTGCTTGACAGCAAATAATCAAGATTTCTGCAGTCAACAGTTATTAGGAGGTGCCAATTCACAAATCTAGAGACATTCAAAATGAGGCAGTCAGATTTTTTAAGTCCCTCCTATCCATAGAACTGAGAATCATGCCACATACTAAGTTACCCGTCCAGTCCCTGTAGAGGTCAGGTCCCAGTCCAGTCCGGCCCAAGTTTGGGGTCTGAACAGATCCCACCCAAAGCCTGCAGATCCATCCCAGGCAAACCTGGGGCGACTTTGGCAAGTACCCATGCCAAAACGGCGAATTTCACTTTTTTTTTTGACTTTTTTCTTACATTAAAAAGTCTATTTTGCCCCCCAGACCCTAAAAGGTGGAATACAAAACATCTAAAAGACAAAATCAAATTCATTTTTCATATTGTGAATGGAAAACGAAAATATTGCCCTCCATTGCTGAACTTATTTTCTTGCTTGCTATTGCCCAAATAAAGTTGAGGAAGTGGGCCCTCGAAATCTTGTGCAAGTTATAACAGACTGTCAAAAATTGTAAAGTGGCTGATTTATTGATTGAGGAGCATTATTCACACATTTTTTGGACACCTTGTGTTGTCCACTCCCTCAATCTTATGCTACGAAAAATTGGTACCAAAATTGATTGGATCAAACAGCTGTATATTGAGGCTGAAGAGATCTAGATGTTTGTCACCAACCACCATATGTCACAAGGCATATTTAGAACATTCTCAAAATCGGAGTTGTTGAAGGTAAGTTAAAATTTTAAATAATAAATATGTTTCTTTTTACTTTTAGTAAAAATTTTAATTTCATTTTAATTTTCATTTTTGGGTTGTTGAGACCCATTTTGCCTCCAACACAATTGTGTTGAGATGACTTGTGAAGGTTTGTGAGGCATTTTCTAACATGGCCATCAGCCCAAATTGGTCTATATGGAGGCAATCTAGTACTACATGGGCAGCAAAGGTTAAGCAAATGATCCTAGATGACATTTGGTGGGATCATGTTGAGTTCCTCCTCAATTTCATTGAGCCTATATTGAGCATGATCCATTATACCGACATGGATAGGCCTTGTTTGGGTGAGGTATATGATGGCATCAACTCAATGATTGAGAGGATGAAAGTCATCACAAATGCAAAAGAGCAAGATCCTAAAGAAAAATTCTTGAAACATCTACACAAAATCATTGAAGAGAGATGGAACAAAATGACCACTCCGCTACATCTTCTTGCCTTTGCATTGAGTCCCAAATATTATAGCGCTGAGCTCTTTTCTATGGCAACAAGAATTGCCCCATATAGAGATGTTTAAGTCACTCAAGGGTATAAGGCAGCACTTTATAGACTCTTCATGGATCGTGACATATGGGATGTAGCGAGGATTGAGTCCATGGATTTTGCATGCTCCAACAACTGTGGTCTTGATGCTCTTTGAGACAAGTATATGGTTGATGCTCATAGTTGGTACTGGGTGGTACTTCCATGGCCAACTATTCATGCACCTACAACTTCTTGCAATCAAAATTTTATCGCAAGTTTTATTAAAAAAAAACACTTTTAAGTTTTATTTATAATTTAAATTTTTTAATTTTTTAACTCTTAACTCTCTAATTTTGTCTTAATAGGTTGCTAGTTCATTTGCATATGAGAGGAATTAGACCATATACCCCTTCATCCACTCAATAAAGCACAATCACCTTCACTCAAAAAAGGCAGAGGACTTGGTGTAAGTGCATTCAAACATTTGGCTCCTTATACACAAAGTGGTTACAAAGAAGGGGACACAAGGAAGTGGGATATCGAGCCAGAATATATTGACTTGGACGCTTCCACTTCCCACTTTGCTGCACTTGATGTTGATGATGACGATGAGCCAACTAGTGAGCATGGAAGTGCTAGTGCCAGTGCCACTAGCACTATTTGTGATTCTAATTTATCACTACTTGTATCATTTAATATGGATAGTGATGATGATATATTTGAAGACCCATATGATTTTTTATCAATGATGGCTCATTGTTGACACTTGATAGTATTGTTTTTTAACTTTAATATGTATATCATGACATTTGAGTTTGACTAATATTTGACTATTAATATGGTGGTTTTGTTTATTAATTATTATATAATATAAGATGCTATGTGTGGTGTATTTTTAACTTAATTACTGCTGCAAATATGTATATATTTCTGATTTTTATATGGTTTTCTATGGACAAACCCAACCCCAAAAAAAAATTGACCAAACCCGCGAACCAAACCCTCGAACCCAACATTGAACCAGTACCAGGACCAGTAACTTAGGCCACATACCAAGAAAACCTATTGCAATATATCTCTCATCTAATTTCCTTGGTTCACAACCACGCTTTAATGAATAAGTCACAATAAGCCATTTTCAAGATGAAAAACAATAAAGCCATGGTCTAGATGGCTTTCCACCAATATTTACCCAAACTTTATGGGATGTATTGGTGAAGGATGTGGTAAGCATTGGCAATCAATCACAAAAATCAAGGAAAACATTTATAGATATCAATTGCACCTTTATTATCCTCATGCCCCAAAGATCAAATTCCCAGTCTTTTGAAGACTTGTGCCTATTTTCCTTATATAGCATTAACTATAATATTATCACTAGATTGAGGACAAAGAGGCTCAAACCCTTCCTACACCTCATTATATCTTTTGAGAAAGGAGGCTTCATCAAAGGCAAACAAATATTGGATGGGATTACTACCATATATGAGATGATTCATTTGATGCAAGCTAGGAACAAATAAGAGATATGTCAAATTAGAGATAAGCAAAGCCTATGATATATGGATTGGCACTTTGTTATTTACCTAAGTTGTCTTTGGGTTCAAGTGCAATGGTTCACCAATTTCTTTCTTAGGTTCTATTGGGCTAGGCTCAATCCACCCAAACTCACAATCTGTACCAAATACTCATTGAGTCTCAATTGAGTTTTGTTAAATAACTTGCCAAGTTTCATAGATGGACTCAGTTGTGGGAAAAAGAAAACCACACACCCAAATAATCAAATGATTCATTTTTTTTGCTGATTTGATCTTCTAGAGGTGAAAATTGAGATAAGAGGAGTCATTGGAAAACATTTTCAGAGATTGAATCAAGTTTTGAACTTTGGAGTGCTTTTGACAAACGGATGTATCTATTTTTTTCCTTTTTCTCTTCAAATTTCAAATGTCAAATGCTAAAAATGTAGGTGTCATGCTGCCCAAATTTTTGTCTTCTCTCATTTTCCAACCCTTCCTACTAGTGTTGTGTTCTCTTTTATTTTTAAATGATTTTCGCTTTCAATTTATTTTTGAAATTTCACTACTTCAAAACCCTAATGACTTTTTATTTATCTTTATACAAAATCGGCAATGGCAAGAAAGATCCTACATGGAAGCATGGCACAATGGGTGAGACCAAGGACATGGTGACCTATAGTTTTTCCAGACATCATAAGAGAGAAGGAACAATAGGTTAAAATACCACCTTGCTCAAATGGCTAGACATGATTTGAAGGTGTGTCCTAATGTGCTTGCTAAAGTGAGGAGAGAAATGTATCCCCTGCTTACTAGTTATGATATGAAGAAAACAGAAAAGAAGAGGGTAAGGGAAGCATATTCGGCATCTACTTTCCTCCACTATTGAGACTCATGAGAGTTCTAGTCATCATCTTTCTTCACCAAATTTATGTATTCCTTGCAATGTTCTAGGGACACAACCTTCGCTTGAAGGTATTACTTGGAACAATGAAAAACACCATGAAGCTAGGATGGCAATAGCAAACTTTTGGTAGTACAATAATATATCCTTCAATGTGGCAAACAACCCATATTGGGAAGGATTGGTAAATATAATACTATTTCAAGTGTGATGGGATAATCTTTTTAGCTAATAATTTGAAATTGATTGTTGGTCCATGAGATCCATACTTAAAGCCTTCATTAAGATTAAAATGGAGCCACCCATGGTATACAAAAGAAATTTTGTGGCTGAAAATAAACGTCTTTTCCCCACGCTCTCACCCCCCTCCCCCGCTCCTCCCCCTTCCTCCCCCACATGGATAAGAGTAGGTAAACAAAAATTAGTCCAAACTCCCATGAGAAAAAGTAGAATATCTCAAGAAGCAAATAATCCCAAATTGGCCACTATACATTGCCAACAGCAAGAAATGCAACAATCACGTATTTTAAGTATCTAGCCAAGCAACTAAAGTAGCTTATAAAAGTAGTTAATCAAGAATTAATTTGAGCTCCCACATCAGAAAGAAATGTAGAATATCTTGAGAAGCACATAATCTCCATTGGCCACTATATATTGCCAACATCAAGATATGCAACAATCACAAATTTCGAGTAATTGGCCAAGCAGCTAAAGTAGCTACAAATCTCATTGACAAAATAAATCCAATGAAAAATCCATCAATTCCCAATTTCCAATGAAAATGTATAAGATTTATCTAGTTATAATCCTCTTCCAATTGGATTAATGAATTATCGAAAATGATAATGACAACAAAATATATGGGTCATCAAAAGGATATCTAATGAGCAAATACCCAAAGTATACCATCAAATCATTTTATTTCCTTTATGGGGAAATAACAAGATTAATAACCCCGCAAATATGGGAAAAATAATAATTATTGTTAGCCAAGGTAAATTACTGCGAGTTGTTTCATCCCATAAATAAACATGCACTAAAGAAATCCATTGGACAAGCTGGTTCACACCTCTTACAACCTACATAGTCTTCTATTCTTGTAGCAGAAGCAATTTGCTTAGCTTTACATCCTTCCCAAGGTATCATTTCTAATACATCTACGAGGCATGCCCATACACAATAGGTACAATCAATACATGTATCTTAAATTTTTATCTAATGTGATATTGGATCTAAGAACTCCATTAGTTATCAAATAAAAAGTTTTTAATTGAATAAAAAAAATTAATATATTGCCAATGCTGATATATTATGAATATTAGGCAAATCAATAATTGTATTATCAGTTATATATTGGATAGATTTAGATTCTATCTATTTGGTTTATATAAGAAACAGATTTGTCTAACTTTCACCCCTCTAGATTTTACCGAATTCAGTCTAATTATGTTAGACAAATTATATGGATAATGAGTTAAACATGATTTTTTTTTTATTGATCGCAATACTTATAATAACTCTATAAAATATAGATAAAAGAGATCTAGATCTATTTTTAGAGACGGGCCTGGTATCTATTTGAATGGGAATAGCTGTACAAATTACTAATATGGAATCTCAATAAATCTCTCTCTCTCTCTCTCTATATATATATATATATGTATGTATATATATGTACATATATATATATATATATATATATGTACATATATATATATATATATATGTGAGTGTGTGTGCATATATATATGTGTGTGTGTATACACACACACACACACACACATATATGAGTTAAACATGAATTATTTTCTTGATTGACCGTAATACTTATAATAACTCTATCAAATATAGATAAACCAGATCTAGATCTATTTTTAGAGACGGTTTGATATGTAAATGGCTATCAAAATTATGTTACAAGTTTTTTGTTACACAATCACTCCATTAAAACCCCGTTGCTGCCATTGTAGTTACTGTAGTTACTTGGCAATTAGATGAAAAATACCAACCATCAGAATCCAAAAACATAAGCATCCTCTTGCAATCAATCCAAACGTTTCATTCTTCAGAATGAATGGTAGTTCTAGCACTGTCCAATCAATACACATTCCAACTCCACCATATAAATAACACCAACTATGGGCCACTCGAAAATGGGGAGTGTAAATTATACTAATTGAGCCATTGGGCATGCACACTAAGCAAAACCTCACACTTTGTCACCAAGCATTGGTGTCATCCAGCTGTACAATGAGATGGGATCTTAATCTCTAAGAACACCACCACACCTCATTTACCCTCTTTGTGAAAGGATGCAATGTAATGTCCATTCTACTGATCCATCTACAACTGCAATCTAAAACCACAAACTTATATTTCTTGAAGGAAGTGCACATCTGCTTGTAAATTAGCCATGATCGATTGATAAATTACCACTCTACCAAATCAAGATGTAATATATTCCTTCTGGAAACAGCCTCAACCATTACTATAAGATTTAGGCTACAGTTTTATTGTCAGGAGGATAAAATGTTTGATCTTCCCCAGCATATGGTGTGTTGCATTTCCCCTGCTTCTAATAGATATGTATGCAGAGCAATTCTTTGTTAGTTCCTTTCGTCTAAAGTGATTTTAATAAGTTCACTAAAATTGTTGGTGCAGAAATAGGATTGACTTTCAAGTTTATTTGGCATTGACTGGTAGGTCTTATCGCTCTCCTTATACTCCAAACCCTTGGCTCTGCAAGCATTGTTAGATATGCATGAAAAAGGCATGTCAAAAAGGCCAAAGTCAACAACCTTTCAAAGCATCATCCTAGCATAGGCCAAAATGGGAGCTTTGGATGAGAGTTTGAGATCCAGAAAATCATGTGAAAGCAGATTCTATCAGGTATTGCTGTAGCTGCTCTGACAATCTTATGTAAATTGTGGATCATACAGAAGAAACAAAAATTGTTTGATTGAATTCTGCAACAAAAATTCATCTCTTAGATGTGCACAAATTTGGCTCTTAACTTGGTTCTAAGCCTTTTCCATGGAATTCCTCAAGAAAATGTCGTGTCATGGTCTACAAATATTGTAGACCATGCACAAATCTTGCCGTATGAGAAAGCCTTAATAATTGGACCATGTAAATCCAGATTTGTCAACCTTTGCCAGCTTCCTCCCAGCATATGGAAACTTGAAGCTTTGAAACACATATTGGCAATCTATTGATCAGCAGCAAGCCTGCATCTGCTGAGGTTATGACTATCATGACAAATATGTATGCAAAATAAGGCAGCATACAGAAGGAACACAAAATGTTAGACAAATTGACTCAGCAAATTACAGCTTCTTGAACTGCAATCATCATTGGACATGCAAAAAGCGCTTATTTTTTGAGTTTTGGATATTTTTAAATGACTGCAATTAGATGTACTCAATAACCTTTAGGACTTGAAGTCAAATTTGGAGATTAGAAACAGGAAGGAGAACAAGGCAGAGTAGGAAGATGATTCACAACCACATATATAGACAACCATTAAATTTCCAGTTGGACCAAAGAGTTTAGATTCTAGAATAGAATGAAGAACAACAAACCCAAGCAATTTCCAAAGAACACCTTGAAGAATTTTGTGTATGAATGGCAGGAAAACAAAACCTACTCAAAGGCAATGGTGACACGGTTTCTGTTTTCTGAAGCTGGTATAGTTTGATCAGATGATGATGGTTCCTGTGCTCAATTTGGGCATCAATACTGCTGCAGTCCATGTTTGACTCAAGCAAGGGAGTGCAGATATAGTTGCTCTGTTGAAGAAATTCATAGACATGTTGAGAATGGAGGAAGTGGGCAATCAGGTTTGCATTCATCTGTGAATCCAATAGTTTTCTTTTGAATGATCATAGAACTCAGTCATGATGACAAACAAGGGATGGTCTTCGTAGATGTAGCTTGCAAAGTGTAGCACTTAATATTTGCTCTTCTGAGTTGAAAGGCATTTCAGAATGGGAAGGTAGGGAGACATCTGTCTGTTATCAGTCCCACTATATTTCAGGCATTTTTATTTTTCATTTTTGCCAGTTTATATATAGTTGTGGACTCTGTAGATTTTGCATAATACCAAGTGGAAGATGTGATTAAGCACTTAGTAGAAAATATGGCCCCATCTGTATTCATTTTGGTATCTGAATCAAAATAAATAGTTACTGTGTTCACTGCATTGTAATGTTTTCATATTTTTTAGGAGGGGACCCCGTTTGAACCCACATTTATCCATCCAAAAACCCAAAAACTGACATGTAACAGTTTTCTATCCTTAATTTCACATTTTTTCCCTCCAACTTCTAACATTTTTTGCCTCTCTGTATCTATAGCCATTCCAAAACTAGATTGGTCAGTATCCATACAATGAATTTAGATGGGCAATTTGTTCTATAGATATTTAATTTCCCCAAATGGTTTGTCATCAACTCATTTACCAATTATCATGCAAAGAAAATGCTTATACAGAAGTTACATTAAGACTAAAATACCAATTAAACCACACTTCAAAGATATCCATGAAAATCATCGATAACTCTTTCAGGTACCTGAATGACACGCCTATGACCAGCACCATCCCAGTAACTATAGGTAATCTCCAATGGTTCATCTGCAAAAGGCAATAATAAACATAAATAAAATGTGTCCATAGAAATTATGTGACATTCTATTTTTGAGTGTATAATAACACCACCATTAATAAAATTAGGATGCATACTTTTGACACGCTTTTGTTCATCCAACCATTGTTGTCGCAGACGCTCACGCTCACTCTGATCCTCCGCTTCTCGATCTCTGAAGTATTACCCTCAATTCCCTTAAGATCACAAGTTAAATTCCATAGAATAGACCTTCCAAAAAATGGAAATAAATTTTGAAGTAATTATAAAAGAAAAATTAGTTTAGAAGACAAAACTCTATTGCGAAGGCCATTCCTTCTCTGTTGACAAATAGCCAATTCAATTTCAAGGTTCAATTTGTTGAAGTGGTACCTGTCAGGCAAGAAACTTGTCTCAACAGTCGGATCTTTACCAAGCTTGGGCTTCCTGATTTCTTTATTCTCTGTAAATAATAAATATAACAGATCAAATGCTTCATTCTTAAAATTTCAGCAACTTACAATAGCCTCTCAAATTTATTCAAAAAACATAAATAATAGTGTTGCTTCATTGAGCTTTCCAGTAGGCTACCGTTACAGATTTAAAAACTAAAAAAGCTAAGCCTAGACAGAGTTGATCTTGGCGAGCAGACTTGCAACACGTGTACTTTTCAAGATTATCATGTGGAGAACCTCAATCTGAGCTATAAAACCAAGTTAGCTCAATAAACTCAGAAACTCCAATAAGAGACTACACTCAGATAGAGCAACAATGAAAGCAAAACAAAAACGAAATGCAAAATGAAATCAAAGTCAAAACCTCTATTGTGATACCATAGATCTGCTCTTTGATGGAATGCAGGTTGCCCAAATCAATAGCATGCATGTAATGTCCCTTTTTAAAGTTTGTCTTAATTTCTTTGAGTATAATAAACCCTAGTTCAATAAGAGTTGCATAATTAATTATAAGTATGAATTTAACTTAGAAATTGCAACTTAATAACTTATTAAATAATTTATATTTAATGCTTAGAATATATTTTAGAAAATGTAGAACTTATCCTATTAGTTCTGCTGTAAATATTCCTCTGATCTGCAGTGATTTATTTTTAATAAAATGCCAAAAATGTCTCTAAAGTCTGCCTAAGTTAGGGGTTTTTGTCCTTTGATTTCGGGCCTAGAGGGGTTTCATCCTCAAGGTATTAAAAACTTGGTTCATATTCCACAAAGGAAACAACAAAATAATATCTTGATCAATTGATATCCCTCCTCTTCATTTTTTCCTCCTTTATATAACTTTTTTATTTAATTGACATGACTCTTCATTTCATGCCCTTTGACCCTTTCATTAACTTAATTAATAATAAATATTGTTTATTTCTCCTTGATTGCTCCTTTTGGTGGTGATAATTAAATTCTATATTGTGGGGAGTGGGGACAATGATCTATGTTTTATAGTCAATGATTCATTTCTAGGTGGAGCATTAAAATGCACCAGCAAAATGATCATTTGAAAAGCTTTGAAATGACAGATGAAAGAGTTGATTTATAGAGCTAGAGAGAGGAACATAAATAGTGGAGATTCAATCTCAATAGACGGTTGAGATTGGATGAGAGAAAGCGGGGAATCTTGACTACCTAAGAATAGTCATGGGTGTTACAAATGGGTGAGGATAATTATCTTCTATTATTTATTTATTTTGGATAAATAGGTGTACATAGGGTAAAAATAGAGATGGCATAATGAGGAGGGTTACAAATGAATCTTGGCTGGATATTTTGGATTTTGTCATTTATTAGAAATAGATAATGGGTGGTATTATCATTTGGAATGGATAAATGGGTAATAAAATAGATTTTAAATTATTTAATGGAAAAGGGGATTTATTGAGATAATTATTTTATTAAGGATGGGTAATGAAAGGGAAATTTGAAATGGGACTATGAAATGGGAATGGGTTACAACTAGGATGTAACGTGGTACTAGTTGATGGTTGAAAATAGGTGTCTACATTTTGCCCCTCTTTGAAATGGTGTTGCAAAATAACAGTGCTTCAAAGAAAGTAGATAGACGTATCCAATGGGAAAAAGGGCACATACCCCAAGCATTGGGATTTTAGGATAAATTTAGGAATGCCCCCTCAAGAGGACAATCAAAGATGGATAACACAGGTGTGCTCTCGAAATGGACAGAAGAATGACTAGATGGGAAGGGACTAGATAGAGTTGGATAGGGGGATGAAATTGGCTAGGAAAGGAGAAGGATGGGGAAGATGAATGATCATTAAGGTACATGCTATGAATCTAGATTATGAACAACCTTGATGTTTGCTACAGCAAATGATAGGAGGCACCATGATATGGGAAACTGTGACGACGTTGTTGCCATGTGTCACAAGGCTAACTCAAAGCAAAAAGAAGTCACAAGAAGGCATTTGACAGATAGCACCATGATATGGAAAACCACGATGCTGGTTGTCAAAAGATTGCCCCAGGGACCCACACAAAACCAACAAAAAAGCAAGAAAACATGCTAGAAAAGGAAGCAAACAAAATTGTCCCAAGCCAAACCAAAACTAAAGATCAATTGAAGACAAATGATAGAATGAAAACGATATGCATCAAGGACAAATTTGTTACACCTCCAAGCAATGATGGATGCAAGCAAGGTGGATTGGGAATGATGTATCCCGCTAAAAGTTGCAATGACACATTCAAGATTATGTTTAGGATTTTAAGTTGTGAAGGATCTTCTTTGATTTTACAAAACTATCGTTTTCCATGCATGATTTGGTAATAGGTGTCCACGCTGTTTTAAGGACCTAAGTTTGGATGTTTTGATCATGTAGATGTCACAAGATTTAAGTGTATGGAAACATCAAGATTTTCTAAGATTTATGGTTGTGATCATGATATGTTTCCCAAAGCATGAATCAACACTTCTACCAAGTCAAAACCAAATTCAAAGTGGGAGGGTGACTATGACAATGATGAGCTATCAAAGATAGGTGAAATGGACTTGCCCCCAAGTGTAAGGTTCTTGTAAACAACAAATAACAAGTTTATACATGATGCCTATTTGCCAGGTTTTCATCATGGCACTTGCCTAAGGCACCATAAGAATGGTTTTCACCATTGGATGAAAAAAAATTCTTTACTTTTTTCTTCTTCTTTTTTTTTTGTTTAGACCCTCAATCCGAGTTATAGAAAAACAAAGTTAGCTCAATAAACAAACCCGGAAACTCAAATAAAGACTACACTCAAGTAGAGCAACAATGAAAGCTAAACAAAAACAAAATGCAAAATGAAATCAAAGTCAAAGCCTCCATTATGATACCATAGATCTGCTCTTTAATGGAATGCAGGTTGCCCAAATCAGCAGCATGCACCAGCAAAATGATCATTTGAAAAGCATTAAAATGGTGGATGAAAGAGTTGATTTATAGAGCTGGAGAGAGGAACATGAACAGTTGAGATTGGATGAGAGAAAGTGAGGAATCTTGACTGGCTAAGAATAGTCATGGGGGATACAAATGGGTGAGGATAAATCAGTAATGTCCCATTTAATTCCTAAATATCTGCAGCCTATGTTTCAAAAGAAATCAATAAAGATAATTAATATTAAACCAAACTGACATTAAATAAAGATTAAGTTGTTAAGAATGGTCAACCAGCATATGAAAGGTTGTGTCCCTTAAGCAAGATAAGGCATATAAGGAAGGTAGATCTAGAAGGAAAGAAAAGGGGGAGGAATAATTAGCACTGATTACAAGTAATAGACATCAGCACTAACAAATTAACTTATTTAAAATTAAATTATTATTCTCTAAATGCAGCGATGAAGAGTTGTAACTATTGAGGTGAAGAGGGTGTGACTCCCTCAAACTTGAGATATAAAAGGGAGAGCATTTCATTTGAGAAAGACATCCATAACATCATTCAATAATTCAATTGAGAATAGAACCTTATGTGACTTTGCAAGTAAATTAAATTATGTTCTCAAGAGTAGTGATGATGTGAGAAAGGATGTGACCCCTAGTGTGAAAGGTTGTGAATCTTCAAATGTGAAAAGTTGTAACTCTTCAAATGTGAGAGATTGTGACTCCCTAAATAATAAGATATAAAAAGGGGATCATTTCCTTGTGAAGAAAAGCACCAAGTGAAGAGGATTGGGAAAAGGAAAATAAGAAATTGAAACATAAGATATCTATTGGAAATGAATATTGTTTTCAGCAAGAATATTATTGGAAAGTAAGTTTGAGAATATATATGTGTGTGTGTGTGTGTGTGTGTGTGTGTATATGTATATGTACATATACATACATATATACATATATGTATATGTGTATATGTGTATATGTATATGTATATGTCCTAATTTTCCCTAGGATTTGCCTATGGGTCACAATTTTCACAAACTAGGGTTAGGGTTTTCACCGTGATGGTGAAGTCCTTGATTGAAACCTGCATTCACCACATGACAATATTCCCAAACATGCATATATACATTTGTTAGCATTAATCCATGGCAACATCAATAATGCAACTTATTGTGAACTAAGAGGAGTGGCATGGTGGGTCTGCCCGAAGCCATATACCAACCTAAGAGGTTGTATACCACAACTCTCCCTGTTGGCGACTTGTGCCTGCTTTCCCCGACCATGCCTCAACCTCGGAAAACACTTTTCCCACTTGTGGTAACGGGCGGAGCTTATAGGCGATCTTGGCACTTCCAACCCTCCATGGTCAATCCTTCCCTTTGAGTTTGAGTGGACTATTAGTGGGACTTCCACACCTCCATGGCTCATCCTCAGATTGGGCGGACTATAAGTGGGATTTCCACCCCTCCATGGCCCATCCTTCTCTTAAGTGTTGAGCGGATTGTAAGAGAGATTTCCACCCCTCCATGGCTAATCACTTCCTTCGGTTGGGCGGACTATGAGTAAAATGCACCACTCCTCTCAGGCCCCTTCCCCCTAGGGGGTTTACAATCAGATTCAAACATTCAAATATATTATTATTCATTGACATTAAACATAGCTGTAAACATTATATCTTTCTAATCATACACGAAGAGTAGTGTATATGTAAATCCATGTCTAGCGTACAGGTATTAATGCATCTAGATTCATGTACAATCTAATATAATTGTTAGTCTAGCATAGAACAGATTGACACTTATGAAGGTAGTTAATCCCCTGACTAATCAATGCATATAAATGAATACCCCAAGAATGCTAAACAATATATATATATATATGAATTAAAGTAAGGAATTCAGCTACAGTTATGAGGACAGTCAATGCAAATGTATTAAATTGTTGCAAATAAGAGTAATTTATTAATGTGGATATATCAGCTTGCTGTTGGGACGAATCCCTAGTCAATTCATAAATAGATATGTAACAGATCGATTAATACTAGGTGGTAGAAAATACACCTGATGGAAGCGATGTTGTTATCTTCTTGCTAATCTCTTACCCTTTATTCTCTTCTCCGATGATTTTTTCCTTTGCTATGGAACTCTTGCTTCTTCTTATACCTTCAATGGCGGAAAAGACATCTCCCTTCAACATATGCCTTCTTTCAAAGGGCGTGTTTGTTTGTTAATGGCCTAACTAATCATTATGTCCTTGATCGTATAAGGGATAATTAGTTTGTTAGTATTATCTTTTATCGCTGGTTGCCTTTTAACAACAATCTATTCCTTCCTTCTTTAATTTTCTTCAAACCTACTTTCAAGAATCCTGATGCCATCCTCCATCGATTGGCTATTTAGGCGGGTGATCTTGGGCTATGTGAGGGGACATGACAGTCCTCCCCTCTCAATTTGCTTTCCCTCAAGCAAACCCTTTTTTATGTCATAGATATCTCTTAACCTTAAGGCAAGAACTTAAGAAGAGGATTAGGAGTGTGACATATAACTATGCAATGTTCTATGAAGAGGTGTTCCATTCACTTGATAAGGAAACCTTAGGGATCTTATGTAGAGAGTTCAAGTGACATATTACAATTCTCACTGGGGAGATTGGTTGGGTAATATGTTTCTAGATCTTGAGAGTAAAATGTGTTGTAACTACGAGATTTGCTCCTCCATGAAGCTCCATTTGTTTATTGTTCTTTCTTTTTCCGATTGGATACTTTTGAGGTCTCCTTCATCATACCTTGGTTTCTTGCTTGGGTTTTCTTTGCTTTCTCCTTTGGGGGTTGCTTCTATCTTGTGGGCTCCACCCTTTATCTCACATTTATGGCCACGTTCCCATGGTCCATGGCATCTAAAGCATAGGCCCTTCCTTTTCAAATCATCCATTGGTTTACACATATGACCACGTTCCATCTTCTCATTACAGTGAGAACACGTTTTTGATGAAACCTCCTTCTCAAGCCTTTCATCTCTGTGAGAGGGTTTGGAGGGTGCAATAAAGTTCTTGGGTCTATCTTTTGGTGGATTATCCTCAAATTTCATGGCTTTTTGAATTGCTTCATCTAAGTTGGTGGGTTCTAATGCACTTACCATGCTCTTGATTGATCCCCTCAATCCTTCCATGAACAAGTAGGTGAGTCTCTCTTGAGAGATTTTGGGTACCATGATAGCTAGCTTTTGGGTTTGGTGGCATAGTTCTCTATAGTTCCATGTTGTCTTACTCGAGTGAGTTCTCTAAAGTACCACTCGGGGTGCTTTTGGTCGAATCTTTGATTAGCCTTCGGGTGAAATCATCATAGGTGGTTGTGTGTTGGTGGCCTTGGGTAATGAGACCATGGTGCCACCACTCGTGGTCCATCCCTGTTAGGTGTAGCACGGCTAACTTAATGGCATTCTCCTCTGTCATTGGACTTAGTGATAGATACGTGTCCAACTTTTGGACCCACGAGCATGCCGTGGTTTTTCCTTCTCCATCAAAATTAGGGAAGGTTAGCTTGCTCACTTTATTCTTGAAGCCTTTGTCGTGTTGACTCTTCCTTTCCTTCCTAGGGGCAATTCTTAATTTGGCATCACAATAATCTTTAAAAGGGATAGTGCTCCTAATTTTAGGATCAAGTCTATAGTATGTTGCTGCAATCTCATCCATGTTATCTGTGGGAAGTTCATTTGCCTCCCCTTCTTCCACATGTTCGTCCCTAGGTAAGAAGGGAGGTCTTGTGGGTCTAGAGTTGGTTGCTTTTGGGGAGATGGGGTTGTTCTCAGAATGATTAGAATTTGTCTCCCGTCCGTTATTGCCATTCATACTTTGAATGGCTTGGAGGAGAAGTTGGGTGGTTCACTCGTTCCTCTCATTTTGGTCATTGAGTGCTTGGGCGGTTTGTTCCATGAATGTTCTTATTTCATTGCTCATCTATTCACTCATGGTGTTGTTTTGAGTAGGGTGCCTTCTTTGGTAGGTTTGTATTAATCAACTTTTCATAGGATGGCAGGATTGTGCTCTAATGCCATTGTAATGTCCCTTGTCCTAACTTGCCCTAGAATTCGCCTATGGGTCACAATTTTCACAGACTAGGATTAGGGTTTTCACCTTGTTGGTGGAGTCCTTGATTGAAACTTGCATCTACCATATGACAATATTCCCAAACATGCATATATACATTTGTTAGCATTAATCCATGGCAACATCAATAATGCAACTTATTGTGAACTAAGAGGAGTGGCATGGTGGGTCCGCCCAAAGCCATATACCAACCTAAGAGGTTGTATACCACAACTCTCCCTGTTGGCGACTTGTACCTACTTTCCCCAACCATGCCCCAACCTCGGAAAACACTTTGCCCACTTGTGGGAACGGGCGAAGCTTATAGGCAATCTTGGCACTTCCACCCCTCCATGGCCCATCCTTCCCTTTGAGTTTGAGCAGACTGTAAGTGGGACTTCCACCCCTCCATGGCTCATCCTCGGATTGGGCAGACTATAAGTGGGATTTCCACCCCTCCATGGCCCATCCTTCTCTTAAGTGTTGAGCGGATTGTAAGTGGGATTTCCACCCCTCCATGGCTCATCACTTCCTTCGGATTGGGTGAACTGTAAGTGAAATGTACCGCTTCTCTCAGGCCCCTTTCCCCAAGGGGGTTTACAATCAGATTCAAACATTCAAATATATTATTATTCATTGGCATTTAACATAGTTGTAAACATTATATCTTGCTAATCATACACGAAGAGTAGTATATATGTAAATCCATGTCTAGCATACAGGTATTAATGCATCTGGATTCATGTACAGTCTAATATAATTGTTAGTCTAGCATAGAACAGATTAACACTTATGAAGATAGTTAATGCCTTGACTAATCAATGCATATAAATAAATACCCCAAGAATGCTAAACAATATATATATATATAAAAATATGAATTAAAGTAAGGAATTTAGCTACTGTTATCAGCTTGCTGTTGGGACGAATCCCTAGTCAATTCATAAATAGATATGTAACAGATCGATTAATACTAGGTGGCAGAAAATACACCTGATGGAAGCGATGTTGTTATCTTCTTGCTGATCTCTTACCCTTTATTCTCTTCTCCGATGATTTTTTTCCTTTGCTATGGAACTCGTCCTTCTTCTTATACCTTTGGTGGTGGAAAAGACATCTCCTTTCAGCGTATGCCTTCTTTCAAAGGGCATGTCTGTTTGTTAGTGGCCTTAACTAATCATTGTGTCCTTGATCGTATAAGGGATAATTAGTTTGTTAGTATTATCTTTTATCGCTGGTTGCCTTATAACAATGATCTATTCCTTCCTTCTTTAATTTTCTTCGAACCCGCTTTCAAGAATCCTGATGCCATCCTCCATCAATTGGCTATTTAGGCAGGTGATCCTGGGCTATGTGAGGGGACATGACATCAAGTGAATTCCTAATATGATTGAATATAGGAATATGCTTTTGAATAACCATTAATGATGTTAAGATATTTTGAATCCAAATGTTAATGGTGCTATGAACCATAGATCTAACTATTATGTTTTAGCTATGATGTATTGCTCTCAATATTATAATATTTTATGTGTTAATCTGAATATAACCATAAATTTTATACTTGTTATTACTAATATCAGTTTTTGTGATTATTATTGTTTTGCAGGCCTAAATTTAGGAATATCCAAAAAGGGGACATTACAATCTCCTATTATTTATTTATTTTAATTAAATAGGTGTGCATAAGGTAAAAATAGATATGGCATAATGAGGGGGATTACAAAGAAATTTTGGCTGGATATTTTGGATTTTGTCATTTATTAGAAATAGATAATGGGTATTATTATTATTTGGAATGGATAAATGGGCAATAAAATAGATTTTTAATTATTTAATGGAAAAGGGGATTTATTGAGATGATTATTTTAGTAAGAATGGGTAATGAAAGGGGAATTTGAAGAAATGGGAATGGGTTAAGACTAGGATGTAACACGTTACTAGGTGATGGTCAAAAATAGCTGTCTACATCATGTACCTAGGATGATTTAAAATCATGAACATAGGGAACGTTGTTAAGTGCTAAATTTATTTTGTTGCTTAAAACTAAAACCAAAAAATCATTTTCATCATTACTGTTCCCAAGTCTGTTTTTTTCTGTGCCAGCTTATTCTAGTCTGGTTATCCTACAGGTTTATTACAAGGTAATGAGATGGTAAAAAGTTACTGGAAGGCAATGTTTTTGATGGAAGTAGTAGTATTTTTCTCGAGCAAGGGAGTGGGTGTTATTTCCTCCCTGTAACCAGAGATATATGATGGGCACAAAAATGTTAAAGGGGAATCAGTTATCCTCAAGTAAATGTTTAGAAGAAATTACAGTTAACATTGTTGACAGTGGTTATGAGACCATTTTTCTCTAGGCCAGTATGTTGTGCACTATATCAATATTGACCAGAGAGTAATGTAGTATACGTGCATGCATGTGGATAAATAGCACGGTAATGGGATGGTTAATGTTTCTAGGTGGCATGCCTTTGATAGCAATAATTTTCTTGGGTGTGGGAGTGAGTGTTTTTCCCCCCTGTAACCAGATATATGATGGGTGCAAAAATGTTATGGGTAAATCAGATATCCTCAGTAGATGTTCAGCAGAAATTCTGCCTAACATTGTTAACAGTGGTTATGAGACAATTTTCTCAAGGCCAGTATGTTGCGTGCACTATGTCAATATTGATCAGAGGGTAACGTAGGTCAGTGGATGTGTGGGTGCATGTATATGAATAAATAACAAGGTAAAGGGTTGGTTGAAGTTACTCTATGGCATACCATTAATGGCAATAGTAGTATTTTCACAGGTGCTGGCGTGGGATTTTTTTCCTCCCTGAAACCAGATATATGATGGGCATAAAAATGTTGTAGGGCAGTCAGTTATCCTAAGTAGAAAATGACAAGTTTTGTTTACAGTGGTTGTGAGGAAATTTTTCCCAAGAATAGAATGTTGTGCACCATGTCGACATTGATCAGAGGATAATATAACTCTGTGGATGTGTGGGTGCATGTGTGGATAAATAACAAGGTGATGGAATGGTTACAGTTACTAGGTGATGTGCCTCAAATGACAATACTATTAGTTTCTGGGGTATGGGTATGAATATGTTCTCCCTACCTGTAACGAGATATATGATGGGCCCAAAATGTTATGGGGGAATTGATTATCCTCAGTACATATTTAGCAGAATATGTGCTTAACATTGTTAACAATGGTTATGAGGCCATATTTCTCAAGGCTAGGACGTTGTATACTGATCCAATAATAGTAAAAGTTTGTCAATGTGTGAGTGCATGTGTGTGCATAATAAACAAGGAAAGACACTGGTTCGATTTTTGTTAGGGATTCATATCAAGAAATAACGAATTATGAATTCCATTTACTTTTTCAAATTGAAGAAAATTGGACCTCTCCAATATCGGGCTAGAATCCAAACAAGGGCACCACCCTTACTGAGCACATAAAACATAATTTAAAACAAATTTCTAAGAAACAATTCACATACCACTAGCCCCGTTGCCCTCATCTTCTTCATTTTCCATATCATCAATGAATGACAACCGAGAAGGTGCTTTTGTCCTCCTCTTCTTCCTCTTTTGATTTTCCAACTCTTCCTCTCTAAACCAAGAGAGCAAAAAATCCAAATCAGACTAAAAAAAGACATCCCAGTACAATAAAAAAACAACATGAAAGCTCTTCCGCCTGAAGACTGCAACAGACAATTTACTCATAAAGTGTCCATAAGTTCTACTAAAAAACTTGTTGGCATAACCTAAGTCTAAAAATTCCACACTTGTGTTTCTGGAGATTTTGAATAATATTTTCTTACTCTTGTTGGAGCCTCTGTAGCTTCTCCTTCTCCTCCTCTTCCACTTTGCTACGAATGTTGACTCGCTATAAAACCACAACAAAAGCATAATATCAGCCGAAAATAATTAAATTTCCTGGTCTAAAACCTACTAATTTTACACCCTTTCATTTTTAGCTCTTGTAAATTTGATGTACGGGAGAGAATAGAAAAACGTCACCTTCTCAACATATTGTTCTCTGGTGACAAGTCCAACTGTCTCCTTCTTGAAAGCAGTTTCCAGAATCTGACCACCAGTAATATTTCAGATTGAGATTTTGATTTATGCAATTCACATTTTTTTATATGGATTTCTCATAAACCGAATGAAACCGTAATTATGATGTACAAAAAGGCATGCCCGGTGGCATTTGTACCAACCGAAGAGCATATGTTATTGGAATAAAGTAGTGTTTTTAATGTTATAATTATTACCTCCGAAGTGCCAGAGCCAAACTGAAGAAGACCGGTCTGACCGCCAGAGGATTTGTTTTTGAGCTCCTGGATTTTCCTTCGTTCAACTTCTCGTTGCTTCTCAAGACGCCTAATCCTGGCAGCATCTTGGGCAGTGCCAACATACCCATCTCCCATGCCGGACATTGTCTCCTTCTCCCTTTATTCAAATGATTTGGCCTGATATAGGTGGAATCTCAGAGCTGTGCGTAAATTGCAGGGCAAGTATTTAACAGAGGAAATGTGACGCGGAATGCCCGACTGGTTTATAGACAACTACTGAGGAGGTAATGCATCAAGCAAGATTTTTTATTTATTTTAAATCGTAAATAATATATGAGCTTACGGGCATTACAAAAAAAAATGTTTGCCACTTGCACTTCAGGGTATTCTTTATGTATACAATTTTGACTAACAATCTTCACTTTAGTTTGATGATTTGTCTTCATATTTTTAGTGGTTTGTTTGTTTTAGTTAATTAGTATATATGATTATATATTAATAATATATATAAAAACGTTGAGAGATATTCTTTTTGAGGTGTCTATTGTATTTTTATGTGAGTAATTGATTAAAAAATAGCTACTTTGAGAAGGATATCTCTCAACATTTTTATATATATTATTAATGTAATATATATATAGCAGTCACATCGCAACATGAAAGATAAAATTATCATGGTTAGAGTTAAGGTTAGGGTTAGGGTTAAGATTAGGGTTAGGGTTAGGGTTAGGGTTATGGTTGGGTTTAGGGTTATGGTTTTTCTTGAGGTTTGGGTTAGGATTGGGGTTAACATTATGAATAGGGTTAGGGTTATGATTAAAGTTAACAATAGGGTTAGGGTTAGGGTTGGAGATTACATTTGGGATTAATAATATATAGGATTAGGGTTAGGGTTAGAGATAAATTTGCAATTATGGTTGGAATAACATAAATAGTAACATTAGGGTTAGGTTTAGGGTTTGTGTTAAGGTTAGGATTAGGATTGGGGTTAGGGTTAGGGTTAGGGTTAGGGTTTGCATTAAGGTTAGGGTTAGGATGGGGGTTAGGGTTTGGGTTTGGGTTTGCATTAAGGTTAGGGTTTGTGTTAGGGGTTAGGGTTAAGGTTAGGGTTTGCATTAAGGTTAGGGTTAGGATTGGGTTAGGGTTAGGGTCAGGGTTGGGCTAGGGTTAGGGTTAGGTTTTGCATTAAGGTTTTGATTAGGATTGGGGTTAACATTATAAATAGGGTTAGGGTTACGATTAAATTTAATAATAGGGTTAGAGTTAAGGTTGGAGATTACATTTAGGATTAAAATTTGGGATAGGGTTAGGGTTGGAGATAAATTTGGTATTATGGTTGGATTAGCGATTATATAGTAATTAGGGTTAGGGGGTATAGGTTAGGTTTAGGGTTAGGGTTAGGGTTAGGGTTACAATTATGATTACGATATATAGGTTAGGTTTAGGGTTAGGGTTATAGTTGTGGGTAAGGTTAGTGTAAGTGTTATAATTAATGTTAGTTTTAGGGTTTGGGTAATTATCATTATGAGGGTTAGGATTAGTGTTAGAGGTTAAGGTTAAGGTTACAATTAGAATTATTTTTAGTTTTAGAATTAGGATTATAGTTAGGGTTAGAGATAGATTTAGATAACCCTAAGAGAACACTTACCCTAATTGAACTTTTACCCTAACCATAATCAAGAAATAACCCTAATTGAACCCTAACCGTAATTTAACTCTTGCCCTATTCTTGATTAAAACCTAATTATAACCCTAATCCTAATTGGACATTAATTGAACCCTAACCCTAGTTAAACACTAACCTTAGCTCTAAATACTAATTAAATCCTAACTCTAATTGAACCCTAACACTAACCCTTACCTTAATTAAACTTTAATCCTAACCCTAACCTTAATTGAATCCTAATCCTATTTAAACCTTGATCATAATTGAACCCTAACCCTAATTGAATCCAATAATTAAACCTTATCCAAATTGAACCTAACTCTAATTGAAGGGTTAGGGTTAGGTTTAAAGAGTTATAATTAGTGTTAGAGTTAGGTTTATTTTATGGTTAGGGTCAGGGTTAGAAACAAGGTTAGGGTCAAGCTTACAATTAAAATTAGTGTTAGTTTGAGAAATAGGTTTATGGGGTTGGAGATAGGGTTAGGGTTAGAGTTAGAATAAGTGTTAGTTTTAAGGATGGGGCAAGGGTTAGGGTTGGCGTTATGATTATAGTTAGAGTTACAATTATTGTTAGGGTTAAAATTAAAATTAGTGTTGCTTTTAGAATTAGGGTTGGGGTTAAGGTTAGGGTTAGAGATAGAATTAGAGTTATGGTTTGGGTAATAATTACTATTAAGGTTAGGATTAGGGTTAGAGTTAGAGTTAGAGTTAGAGTTAGGGTTACAATTAGACTTATTTTTAGTTTTAGAATCAGGGTTATAGTTAGGGTTAGAGATAAGATTAGATATAGATTTAGATATCCCTAGGAGAATATTTACCCTAATTGAACTCCAACCCTGACAATAATCAAGCACTAACCTTAATTTAACCCTAACTAAATAAACCCTAACCCTAACCCTATTTGAAACCTATCCATAATATTGAGCATAGTTGTGCCCTAACCCTAATTGTACCCTAACCATAATTTAACCTTAATCTTAAGCCTAACCCTAATTGAATCCTTATTGAATCTTAACCCTAATTAAATCATAATCCTAACCCTATTTTAACCCCAATTGTAACCTTAACCCCAAGCTTTACTGTATAACCCTAACCCTAACCCTACTACTTATTGAACCTAAACCCAAAACCTAATTTAACTCTTATCCTAACCCTAATTAAACCCTAACTATAACCCTAATCCTAATTGGACCTTGATTGAACCCTAACCCTAGTTAAACACTAACCCTAACTCTAAATACTAATTAAATCCTAGCTCGAATTGAACCCTTACACTAACCCTTACTCTAGTTGAACTCTAATCCTAACCCTATTCCTAATTGAACCCTAACCCTAACCCTAAACCTTAATTGAATTGTAAATATAATTGAAACCTAACACTAACACTAACACTTACCCTAATTAAACCCTAACCTTAATCCTAACTATAATTGAACCCTTATTGAATCCTAACTGTAATTAAAACTTAACCCTAACCCTTACCCTAATACTATTTAAACCCCAAACCCTAACTCTAACCCCAACCCTAACCCAAATTGAACCTTAATTAAACCTTAACACTAACCCTAACTATATACTTACCCTTATAAAACTCTAACCCTAGCCCTAATTGAACCCTAACCCTAATCGTAATCTTAATTTTAACCCTAACCCTAATCGCGATTTTGATCTAAATCCTAATTTTGACCTTGATTCTAATCCTAGTTTTGACCTTAATTTTAACCCTAATCATCAGTGTAACCATAATTCTAAATTTAACGAGCTAATTTTAAACCCAAGCTAATTTAACCCTAACAATAACCTTAACTTTTAATATAACTCTAATTCAATCCCTAGTCCTACTTCTAGGGTCGTAACCCTAACCTTAATTGTAATCATTAGCATAACTCTCTCCGCAATCATAATTGTAACTTTAAGCTAATTCTAACTCTAACCTTAACCCCAATTATTACCATACCCCTATCTGTAATCATAATTTTAACCTATATTCCAACCATGATTGTAGCATGAGGGTATTCTTGATTTTACAGTTAGGGTTGCTCTTTTTTCCATTTTATAATTATGATGATAGTTATCTTACATCTTACCTTCAATCTATTGTTATTCATAATAATTTTTATATTGTTTATGATGATAGATCTCTTACATACCATCTTGAATTTATTATTATTCATAATAATTGCTTAGCTTGATGTGCATTGCATAATGATAACAATTAATTAATGTTCCCTTATTTTACCCTTTAGTTCCTCCATCTCCACTTATTTTTCCTTATTATTGTAATCAAATAAATATAAACAAATATTTCTATACACCACATTTAGTAAATATTGATTATAAAAAAATCATACAAGTTCATATCTTTAAAATTTTAAAAATAAACTGAAATGAAAATTAAATTAGATTAATTTGTACAAAATTTATATTAAAATTATAATACAACCAATTAAATGTGACTTAACATTAATAATTATTCTAAATTCATCATATTTGTATTTATTTAAAAGAAAATATCACTATTGACTTCTTGAGCACCTCCCAATTATCTCTAATAATTAGAAAACATAATATT
Organism: Sequoia sempervirens; assembly: GCA_007258455.2. Taxonomy (NCBI): domain Eukaryota; kingdom Viridiplantae; phylum Streptophyta; class Pinopsida; order Cupressales; family Cupressaceae; genus Sequoia; species Sequoia sempervirens. Next base: position 210,100,738 of record VDFB02000007.1, on the reverse strand, counting down.
AAAAAAATAGGATAAAAATAGTAAAAAATATTATTTAGTTACATCCACGCAAGTTGATGTTTTATGTTTAATCATATTTCTTATATGATGTTATTAAATAAATAGATCCACCTTTTAATGCTAGATTTATGGAAGGTATTTATTTTATATTAGATGGTATTGTATGATGATAGTTCTCTTACATGTCTACTTTTGTCACAAAAATTTATCAACCGATTTGTAAGTGCTTTATTGCATATTTTTAACAACTTAAAGAAGCATTACATAGTAAGTTAGTTTAAACAAGAGTTGCAGAGCAATGAAGTTCCTGCCAAAATGTGCAAGAATAGTCTTGTTTTTATTTGTGTCTGCTATGTTTTAGCAACAATATTGATATTATAATAACTTAATAGTAATCTTGAAATTTGTCAAATGGTGACATGTAATACCATAAACAATATCAGGAAATACAACAAGTTGTTACAAACAGGAAAGATGTATTGTCCTTTCAAAATCAACAATCTGTGTATTCAGATCAAATCGACAACTCCTTGGTTTATTCTACAGTTGACACTATTGTAATATTTTTCATTGAACTGAATGCTCAAGATGAAGGAACTTTTTGATTGTGCATTTTATGTTAGCTTTTTGCCTTGTACATTTAATTACATGTAATGCCACAAATATCTCTTCTCATAGTTATGACTATGATGGATCTTTTTTATTTTGCAGGAGGTAATTTTTTGGCCATACAAAAATAGTGATAGAAAAATTGATTGTAGAAATATCAATTATGGTGCACAAGTTTTGTCTCAGAAAGAAATATGAAAATCTTCATATTGCAGGACTATCTGGTGGAAATGTTTGCATGTCTTGTAGATGAAATAAGGAAAGTGGAAGAAAATACAGAGGAATACCCAAATCTCCAAATTGTAGACATAGAAAATATGAAGATAAACTTAAAGATAGTATTGAAACCCAATATTGCTTGGCTAGTGGAAGAAGATAATCCAGATGATTTAGAGGAGGTTCTACTGAGTGAAAGGAATTTAGAAACAATACCTTCAAGCAAAAAAGGGAAAAAGGGAGCTAATTATTTTCTTTTAAATGTAGACATGGATTGGGGCCTATCTATAGATGCTTCTAAAATTGTAAAAAAAATATGGGGAGAAGGATTTAAAAGTATTGAAAGCACTTGGAATAAAATGCAATAGCAAAGAGGCTCTTGTTGCTTTGGCATTCAAACTTGGTAAAAAATTAACTTTAGTTCCATTAGTTTCCTTAATACATGCCAGAAGGTCGATCATAAACACAATGATGAAAAGTTAAGAATCTGACAAATGCCTGAAATGTTCATATTAATAAAAGGCCAAGAGGTAAAAACAAATAAAAATAGAGATCCCTATAATAATGACTAATATTGTTATTTACATTATTCAACCTATTATGTCTGTAATGAACTTATAGAATATGAAGTGTAGTTAGAGAACCAATTTGGATAAGGTATACAATCATTAGTTATGAGAAATAAAGAAAATAGAACATTTAAGAAAATTTTGAGGCCCAATTTCTCACGTAAAGTCTTCTCAATGCACTTGATAATTTTGGATATTTGATCCACTCCATGCATTTTCTATCAAGAATTTTGCCTCAAAGGTATAGGAAGGTTGCACAAGGAACAACACAAATCAAAAATTTAAACCATGGGATAATAACTTGACTTACAACTGTAAGTTGTATTTTTTTGAAGCTAAAATTACATACCATTGATAAGCCAATATTTACACATTGTGTTAGAGATAGAGGTCACTAGCACTAATGTGCATGTGGATAAAATTGACAATTGAAGTTGGAATTGGTATAAGTGAAGTAGAAGGTTCAATTTGGCATCTTGGTGAGGATAAATAGTCTGAGAAATAAGTTGAGTAAGTCCTCCGACATCTACAAAAATGAACACTAAAATAGATGCATGGCGTAAAATGGAAATTGTAAAGTAGGTGATTTTAGACAATACAAATAACAACCCACCTTGAAACAATAATCATTATGAATACATTAGGGGAAAAAATAAATTATAGGTACATAAAAAGTAATTCTTCCTCTAATCATACACACTTGGAATTCATAACTCTTAGTCACTAACACAAATAGTCAAGACTTATTACAAAATTGTAGAGTATCAATGTACATCTATTTTTTCCCCAACAGGTTAGAGGAGTTGGTCTGAGTCTTGGGTTTGCTCCTTGAGGTCTTGGGTTCGATTCTCTCTGGTCCGAATATTACCCTGCCTCAGACGTTGGGGGGCAACGTTGGTTATCTCGAGGTCGTAGGGACTAGTCTCACCTCAAGCTTACCTCGTAAAGGGAACCCACTGGGTTTGAGTCACGGGGATACCCTTCGAGACCAAAAAAAATTAAAAATGTACATCTATTTCTTATTCCTTCATTATTGAAAAAGAAAGAAAAATCGGTCATTAGATGATATGGTTCACAAATTACTACTCAATGACTCAACAAGATTCTTATATTCTTAAATTAAAAAATATCTTTTAGCAATAGGTCGATGCTACAAGCCTAAAGAGGTGTAGTTTCACCTATGTTTTGCAAGGTAAGATAGGGTAATCTACCCCCTTAGAACAAAGGTCGGTAAGGATCTTGAACAAGGAATGGAAGATAGTGTATTTACTCATTTCAGCAGATTAAACTGTAGTCACTACTTTTCTTTCTTCCAATGAAATTGCATTCAAAAGAACAGGTTTCCAAAATCAAAAGTACAATTTTTAGCTTGGGATTACATCAACATGTAATATATGTCATGGAAAATGGAGGCCAAATATAATAATGATGCTTATGACATTGTTGTCATATCTCAAGAACGACAAAAACAAGATTTTCAGGCATTCCATACAGATACATTCTTGTGAGTTGAAATTAAATGTTATGAAAATGATTATCCTACATGTTCCATTAATTATGACATCCCTAATTCTTGAACTAATGTTCTTTCTTATAATCCCACATGAATTGTAGATTTAGCTCCTATGATTATTCATTTGTGACACCAACACATTTCATAGAGTTGTTCAAGATCAATTTAAGATAACAATATGTACCCACAATAAGTTTTAATCCTTTGCGGCTATAAGATTGTAGATGTCTACAAGATTAGAGTTATTAAGTATGAGAAGAACCTTTATAGGCCTCTAATATCATCAAGGCCATATATTTCAATAACTGAACTTAAAATAATTTAAATTTTATAAATGGTTTCATATCATTACTTACACTCTTGGATGAGATATTGAATGGTTCAACATATTAAATAAATTTGAACAAAAAAATTATCAATTACCACATCTTTGAAGCAGGGAAATTATCAATTACCATGACTCTGAAGAAGGAGTTTCATTTTATAATTTTCCAAGTATTTATGTGTCTTTGAAGAAGGGGTTTCATTTTATAATTTTCCAGGTATTTAAGTCAAGTGGGAAGTAGTTCCTCTGCAAACTTTGGGCTATTTTCCTTTGTTGAAAGTTTTTTTGGGTAATAGAAATGGTTTCTTCAAAAATAGATGTAGGAAATAAATAACTCAAAGAGACACATCAATCCAAGGACCTTAAAAAAAATATTTCATATAAGTTTCTCACGTTGCTATATTTTATAATTTTTTGGTTTTTAAAGTTAGGTAAGAATGAGTTCCTCTGCAAACTGTAGAATGTTTTGCTTTGCTAAAAAGTTCTTTATGGGTAACAACAATGATTTCTTCATCAAAAACAGATGTAGGAAAGGAATAACCCAAAGAGACACATGAACCGAAGGACCTTAAATAAATAAATTTCATATAAGTTTCCCATCTAAACTGTTTAACAACAAATAAAAATAATGATTAAAAATAAACATAAACATTATTCAAAGATTTTGTATTTTTATTACATTCATCTATATTTTTATATTAATCCAAAAGATAGAAAATACAATTATGAATTACACACTTGAATGTGTAGAGATATTCCCAAAAATTCCATTGAAAAAAGCAATTAAATATTTATTTTTTTATATAATGATTAAAATTTAAACTTATTTAGATTTCTTCTTCTTTTTCTCTTGCTTTGGCTTAACCTTCTTGTTCTTCTTTTGGGAAGTGCAACAACCACAACAACACCATTTTGGCTAGCAATAGTAACTCCTCAGATTCATAGGTTCCTTCTCTAGTTTAGGAGCATCAAACCCATAAAGTTCTTGCCTCCTGAAGACACATCCCATACCAACATATATGGGCCCTTGAATGTCATCCAGACCTTTCATTTGACCTGCAAAGAGAAATATAAGATTGCTTAGTTAGGTTAATGTGAAACAACAACTTCATAAAATGTTGTCTACTTAAAGCAACACAAATAATTGAATAAGAAATATATAAGTCAAAGGTGTGCAAAGGTGTGTAGATAGCAATATTTGGATGCAACATACATCAAAGAAAACTATGTTTCGGTTGGAAAATTGATAATGCCTATCAATATCACCAAACCTTTGAGGGAACTAAACATAACAAAATTCCTTTCCAACAATAGAATCCATCATGAAACACATAGACTCACTTAGTGCCTTGCTGTTGTTTATGTAATAATCATAATCCAAATCCAATAGATAAGGAGCATTCATAAGCATAGTTGACACTCAAACCTGAAATAGTGACAAAGCATTGAGGATATCAATTGGAACATTTGCTTAGCACAAGCACCATATTAAGAAAATAGACTTCAAGAACCAAATTGAAACTCATTTCAATACCCTAAAAAAGTAGGTAAGAATCTATCTACCATACCAAAGAATTCATAGCACCAACTTTCCTGTGATGATTGAATCTGGGCCTCTTTTCTCTGGATAATAAACTAGGTGGGGTAGTTAATTTCCATCTGTATCATGTCCTCCACCGTGGCCCAAAAAATACCTACCATTCATAATTTGGTAAAAACACACATTTTCTTTAGATCCCTTATATATATCATGAGTTTCGCTAATCATTTCTCAACAATTTGTCCAAAAAATAAAAAATACAATTCCATTAATTAATGAAGCTAATATCCAACCTATATAATTCCTGGATGGTCTCGAACGTTACTCCTAGGCCATGGAGTTTCATCTTGCGTTGTCCAAACTCCTTCTAGCACCTTTTCTACTTTAGAAGTTAAAGCATTGTTGCAGAGAAAAGTGTATTGTAGAGCCTTTCGGGTCCAAGCCAAATATAATAAAAATATTAAAGATAGTTAACTACTTTATCCAGTTCGTTGCACAACCAAAATGGACTTGTTCTTAATTATATTTTTTAAAATTAATTTCACTTATTTTTTATCCAATATAAATTTTAAAATCAATATTTGTAACTGTTTTTCAAAAGGTTTTTAAAATAATTTTTACTTTATGTAATTTGATGGTACAAACAACCTATAAAAAAGATATGACATAATAAGATTGTTACCAAACAAAGCAATATCCATATACAGAGCAAGCATAAAGAGACAATATAAAACCATACAAATATAAAATGTGGGAGCATGGAAGATGCATTCAAAATGTTTTAGAGCATGCCTACACGAAACATTGTCTCTTGGACTGCAATGATTGGTGGCTATACACAGAATGGAAGTGGTGAGGAGGCACCAATTTTTTTTAGCTTTTTGCTATGAGCACCAGTAAATCTTAATGAGTTCACCCTCTCTAGTGTGCTTAGCACTTGCTTAAACCCAAGCAGCTCTCGCACAGGGTAAAATGGTTCATGTCTAGATTGTTACAAATGTTATTCATTCAAACCTAATTGTTCGTAGTGCTCTCATTACAGTGTACTCCAGTTGTGGTCTTACCCAATGCGCAAAGCCAATCTTTGAGAGAGTAACTAAAGTAAATATCCAAACTGGGAGTATCCAAATGAAACATAAGCCAACGAAATTGAACATGGTACCTGTGATTAATGATGTGACGATGGAGTAGTAGAGGACCTACACAGAGTCAACTATTTCGGTTGTTTATCAACAATATCAAGTTCAGATTAATGACAAACAAAATACACTAGCATGAAATAAAGATTTCAATTACAAATTGTTCGATTTAAATTATAACTATCCAAATTGGAAGAGCATTACAGTTGATAAGCAAGACACCCCCTCCCATCTGCCACTATTATCAGCTAAAATTTCCTTCCTAATTAGATTGAAAAAAAATGATTTTGAGATATATTTTGATATAAAATTTGCATCTATACATTGTTAATAGATAAAAGATTTTGAAATAGAAAAAACATTTCACCTCTTATTGGTTAAAAAAAGAATTATTAATAACTAGTTAAGATCAAGGCCTCACCTATAGTTCTCTTGGCACAAACTAAAATAATTTTCAAAATCATATAACGATATGAAAATACATTTTTTATTTTAAACATTTAACCTATCAAAAACATAATTTTTAGACATTTATATATATATATATATATATATATATATATATTAAAAAACTAAAATTATTTGATAAATTTATTAAAAATTAAATTATTTTATTGTAAAAATTTGAACTATATATAACATAATATTCAAAACGAAACCTATATTATATAATTTACAAATTAGAAATTCAATGTTAAACATTTGAAAGAAAGAAAATTGATAGCATTTATTTTTAAATTTTGGTAATTATTTATTTATTTATTGAGGGGATTATGGCTTACAAATTTATCTCCGAGCAATGACAAAATTAGTTAATTTGTTCATGACCTTAAAATAATGCTAAAAAAAGGGTTCACGAAAAATGCATCATTTATTTTTAGTCTTATTGTAAATAAACAACCTTTAAAAAGTTTAAAAAATTTCTTAAAAATTAGTTAAATATTTTCTTTATTATGGTTTTGTGGCGGAAAAATGCCTTGAAAAACTATGATAAAATTTTTTATGGCTAGCATTCCTCAAAATCCACCCTTATTGCTCAAAATTTTTAAGCCAATAAAATTGAGGAAAAATAATTTTCAAATTTTGAAAAGTTAAAAATCATGCATTTAACTTTAAGAAAATTAAAATATAATGTAGTAAAGCTCGCACGGGTAGTGGAGTTGGCTTGGGTCGTGGGTTTTCTCCCCATAGGTCTCAGGTTCAACCCCCCATGCTTGCAGTTGACCAGTGGGCCTGTATGTAGGCTATGGTGTCCACCTGCATGAGGCTAGTCTCACCTCAGCTCACCCTAGGTACCCAAGGTATGGGTTGTTGGGTCATTGGGCTAAGTCGCGGGGACACCCCTGTCGCATAAAAAAAAACATTTTCTAGGTCGTTGGGTTGGGTCGCGGGGATACCCTTGTAGTATATATATATATATATATATATATATATATACATATATATATATATATATATATATATATATATATATATATATATATATATATATATATATATATATGTATGTATACATATACATATATGTGTGTGTGTGTATGTATACACACACACATATATATAATGTATTAAAATAAAAATTAAATATTATTTTGATTGGTTGCAAGCAAAACATTTAATCACTAGTTAAGATCAAAGTCTTGCCTATAGTTCCATGGCAGGAACTAAGCATACTTTTCATATATTTAAATTGAGAATTGAATACATGTTAAATAGAGATCTAAAATTTGAAAAAATATTTTTACATACAATTCATCTTTTGATTAAATCATTTTAATATAAACACATTGTTTCAATTAAAAAAAATACCAAAAACATTTAGAAACTAATTTACAAGTGTTAAAACCATTTAGCTCAATAAATTTAAAATATATGAGTTCATATGATGTTTTGAAAATCAATACTTTCTTTTTGTTTTTTTTTTTTTTTGGAGAAAATCAATACTTTTTATATATCAAAATTGACAATTGAATATATGTTAAATAAATATCTTAAATTTGAAAAAATATTCTTATTTACAAACCATCTTTTTGATTAAATCATTTTACTATAAAGACATTATTTCAATTCAAAAAAATAAAATCAAAGTTTAGAAACTAATTTTTATGTGGTAAAATTATTTGGTTGAATTTTTTTGAAATATATGAATTTTTATGATGCTTTTAAAATTAATTAGTTGATATGCTATTTATTGTGGGCATAACCCACTGGAATTGTCTCACACCTGAGAAAATCTGCTAGAAAATTGCAAAATCAGATGTCTGAAAAATTGCGGTTACAAATCACAATTAATATTTGGCCAATAAGATTTTGGGTGAAAATCAAGGTTTGTCATCCTTATTTCTCATAAACCAAAAAATTTGCAAGCAACAATGATTCAACAAACTTTCTTTGATTTTCAGGGATATCAGTGTTAAAGAGACGATTCAACAAACTTTCTTTGATTTTTCAGGCATATCACTGTTAAAGAGATACAAAAAATTAATTCATAGATTGTAAAAAATATGGCAGAGGAGTAGCAGATGAAGCTGAGGTAGCCGAAGGTTATGAGCATCCATGACCTCTCGATAGAGGAATTAGTGAAAAAACTAGTGTGGTGATGGGAATAACAAAGTCATGTCGTTCCTATCTTAGATATGACCGCCTCGGGCTTTGGAAAGGGCATGCGCTCTATCACAAAAAAGCCCCCTCCTCTATTTTACAAGAAACCCCCAACATTAGAGCCGACCAATATGTTGCCACTAATGTCAAGACGATGGAGGCGATGTTGTCTCTGATCCTTCCAAGGTTTAGATTTATTGCTTTCAGAAGCTTCTAATTTTTGTGTCTTTTGTTTGTTGTTGGAGTGAAAATCAAAGAATTTCTTAAAACTCGCGATCTGATCTTCGCGAATAGGATAGCTACATCATCGAGCAAGTACATGGCCTACGAGTGCAGAGATGTGGAGAAATCCCCCTACCGAGAGTACTGGTTTATAATTGTTTGAATTTCAGGGTGCAATGGATAAGTCATAGACCTAGGAATCCAACATAGAGCACCAATCCAATGTAGCTCTAATACATTCAATTACTACATCACATGGAAGAGCTACTATATCACCCTTACCTCTGAAGGTGATAGGGGGAGCTTCAACAAATCCTAGAGGCTGAGGTAGGGCCAGAGGCAAAAGGGTAGAGAGGGGCAGATGTAGAGGGCGTGGAAAAGGAATGAGAGGAAGAAGGGGGCGTATTAACCTCTCTAGATTCAACTATGCAAAACTCATGGCTCAAACAACAATCAAATGCCTAGAACTAATAACACTTCCCACTCCGAGTAATAATGCCATCATTGCCTTGCCTACAACAACTAATAGTCTTGGTGTTAGTCACACATACATCATTATCCAGCCTCAACTGAATTTTGGCCAAGTGGACCCTAATCCTAAGGCATCTTCATCTGGCCTTCAATTTTCCAATTCACAGAGCAATCCAATCACCATAGATGACTTCATTGTTTCTTCACAGATGGTGAATATGGCTGATCAATCTTTACCCTACACTGTTTTACACCATAACTCTTCTCCACAACGTCTCAATCCACAAAGCTATGAGAAACTATTGGGCTCTAACGAGGAACACGAAATCCATCAAACTGGAGGTTGTTCCTATGAAGGTTTAGGTCTCCTAGAGGAAATAGTTTGCAAGCATATTTATATGTGTTTTTGTAGGTTACCTATTTTTGAACTACATTTCAAGTATATTGGACTAAGAATTTTGACTTGTTGCATTTTCTTTAGGTAACTCAGTTTTATGCAATCTTGTTTATTGTTTTCTTGGTAGGATCTCCTTTGTGGCCTATTGTAGATCTTTGGTTATGTTCATATATTCTACAACTTACATAAAAAGATGAAAGAAATAAATTGAAAGGCACTTAGAAGACTGATATTTCTTTTTCATTGGGTTTTTGAAAAAAAATGTTTACAGTTTTGATACTTTTATCGAAGTGCAATTGTGCAGTGTGTCTTACACTGTTGTTTTTTATTGGATGGGATATCCATCTTTGCTAGAGTATTAGCTATGTAAGGTTTAGAAAAAATTTGGTAAGATACTTCAAGAATATTTTCATCAACAACTTCCACTAGCATTATATCATAATTGATAAGTTCATTGCACCTTTGCACAAGTTCATGGAAAAAAATTGTCCATATGAACACTAACTCAAGAGCACCCATATGTGAATAGCCTACTGATACACTATTGTACAACTGACCAATTACAACAATCTACTTCACAGATGGTCAATATGTGTTAGAAGCACAAGCTACACTCTAAAATATAAAGGGACAAGTAGTTAGGTAGTAATATAACTGGTAGTAAAAGAAGTATAACTCAGTGATAGAGTACATTACTAATTGGCCATAAAAACTAAATGAAGGGATGTAATGTAGATCTTTCTCATACCTACATTTTAGTGTGTCTTCTTGCAAGTTTGGTCTAACTCTCTTTCTTTGATATTGTGTGAGTTTGTGATTATATTATGAAAAAGTTTGACAAATCATTATTAACTAAAATAAGAATTGAAATGTATGATATTGACAATAGTTAGTGGTCCAAACACATTTGGGTGGGTATATTATTACTTGTATTGAAGTGGTTAGGAGGAATGGTTTTCTTATGGCTTTTTAAAGCTTTAGATAGAAGGTTTTGAAATTAGTTTTAAGAGGGAATGCAAATTTAGGTGAAGAGTTTAAATTTTTTTATTGTCATACAATTTGTGGGTGTTACATTGTGTTTAAGTTATTAGTTTATAGGTTACAAATAGTGTGAAAATTGAGTCTGAAACAAGTCTCACGTCTGCAAACCACTATTGAGTCATAGAAAACAAGTTTTAGATGTTGTTTATTGGTAAATTAATTGTCATTTAATGGTAAAAGCCTCCAAAATTTCACTTATCACGCAAAAGCTAGATGAATATTCATTTTCCAAATGGATGGGAACATTCTATTTCTATTTGCAATGTTTTTTCAATTTGATGGAAACTTTCTTTTTCATTTTGATTGCTTTATGTTTTAAATCTATATGAAAATATTTCAAAATTAGATAATCCTTAATTTCTTTAAGGAAAAATCTAGATTTGTCTAAGTTTATTTCATTCTATTATTTAACACTTATTAAATTAATTGTTTAATCCAACCACATACAACTAGAATTTGTAGCACATGGCATCCATATTCACCCATGCACAAACATGTACTCTCTAACATATTAACATAAATATAGTTTTCTATCAACGTAATCCTTGAACCTCCTTTAGGTGCAAGTGCTAGTATTTAGTAAATGTAATGTATGACAATATCAGGCAAATCCACCACCAACAATTCACTGCCATGACTAATTCACCTCAAGAAAAATTCACCACCAACAATTCACCACCACAAAAATTAATTACAAATTTTTAATGCGATGAATTTTCCATGACAGTGAATTGTTGGTGGTGAATTTTTCTTGAGGTGAATTTGTCATGGCGATGAATTTTCCCAGGGTGAATTGTTGGTAGTGAATTTTCCAACGGTGAATTGCTGGCGGTGAATTTTCCTAGAGCCATTTATTTGTTATCATTATGTAATGTATGACAAGGTAAACAATCATTAATACATCAAAATAATGTTTGAATATATCTACAAGAACATAATCATGTAGTTCAATATGCCTCTATTTTTTAAATTTGAGATTTTTTTCTACATCTTTCTTCATTTCCAAATACTTGGTTGCACATCTTGCACATTAACTTTAGGCCACCCTAAAAAATAGAAATAATGCAGATAATAAAATTTCAAAAATATAATTTATACATAGTGAATTCATTTCAACACTACACGTCCAACGAGATCCTAATAAACATGCAAATAAGTTGACAAATGAACTCTTTTGATATGTAAAATTGAAACTCCAATGCACTGATTTAATCAACGTTAAGTGGTTTATTATGCAAACTTATATTTAAACACTCAAAAATGATTTGAATAAACTCATTAATAAGATTCTTGTTCACTGATTGCTGAGATTTTAATAGTTAAAAATCATAATTCATCACAATTAAGCCACACAAACATTGCAAAAAGGCCCACCTCTTTTAATCCATTTACCTCACAATGAATTCATATTTCATCAACAATATTTAAGAAACCAAATGTTAATACTAATGTACAATATTCAACATTTTATCTCCTACACTATATAACTATTCAACAGGTGTTTTTATTTATTTTTTGTTTTTTGTGGTGCATTGGCAGCTCTATTTTAAGATTGAGAATAATCCAAGCTTGACTGCACATATAAATAATTTTCAAGAATTACACAATGCTAAAATCTATTAAAACCGCCATAACCTAATTAAAACTAAAATCATCTCTTTCTCTGACTTTCCCCACCAGTCTTCATGGTCAATCTTTAATATCTTGGCTCTTCTTCCTAAGAATTTTTAATTTTTTTTTAGCATGCACAAATGTTTCATTTCTATAAATCACATTTTTTGCAAACACACCATTACCATTAGACTATTGAAAAAAAAAAATGAAAACGGAATAAAGTTTCAGCCAAATCATGCTCAAAAGTAATGAAACTTTGCCAATCCACCTAAAGATACATGGCTGGAAAGTTAGTAGTAAAGCTTATCCATTTTATGTGCTCTAAACTATTGCAATCTATGAAGAACCTATACAGAGAGACAACCCTTATGAGATGCATTAACATCAAACCACACCCAAACTATAATAAACAACTACCAAAAACAATTTTATTAAAAACTAAAAAAATACCATACAATGCCCACATTGAAGTTGTAACCAATGCATTTAAAATAACACAACTTGGTCTAAAAAACTATTATTTAAACCCTTAACACTATTAGATTAGCTATAACTTCACTTAAGATTTTTATTAAAAGAGAACACCAAGTAAGGTTTCAACTAAAAAATAAGATAATTCAGAAAAAATTAAAAATGAAATTGTAGTGTTGTGGTATATGCATTGGATACCTTGTACCAACCTATAAACTGTGCCAAATTCGCACACTGCACATTTACTCTATGCAACTTTATATTTGACATATAATTGATTTCCACAGATAAGTCGATGGTCACTTGGAGAAGGGCTTCTACAACTCAAATATGGTCAAATTATTGACATCAAAGCCTTTAATGGCTGGAATACATAATATTAGTAGTTATTTCTGGATTCGATTGTATGTAAGCTTTTTAGAATACATAAGTTGTTTTCCCCTGCATTTGAAACACTGTTTATTATTTAATATAATTTAATCAGTATTATTATTTAATACCACAATACCACTACAACAATGTAATTCCAATCTACCCACTTATCAAATTATGTAAACAACTGAATGAAATTAGCTAAGCCCTTAATACTGCCATTGCAACCTTTGGGTTGTTACAAACATCTGATATCTCAACATACACGAAACATATGCCTCCATTTCAAAAGATCCAAAATAAAAATGCAGCCTAGAAAAATAATGGGTTTGTTAGAATAATCAATACCTTAATGAACAAATAATGGTATTCAACATCTTAAAGGCAGTCATCATGCAAAAAACATGTTGAGATCAAAATTCCTCCACATGTAAATCAATTATCAGTGTTATTAGTTCGGCTGCATGTCCGTATAGAGATTTTCAATTTCATGTTCGACTTTGGTTGCTTTCAGTTTGTTGTTTGAGTGCTAATCTGCATGAATAGAACTTTGTTGGCATCATACTACAAATGTAATAATCCCTAAACATAAAAACTAATCTTGCATCCATATCTAAACCTATCCATACAGAATGAAAATTGAGGTTGATAATACCTACCAGAAAGCTTGGACTATGAGATGGATCATACAAATGCAGAGGCAAGAAATGAGACTGCAACTACATTCTAAGGACATAAATTGAATTTTCATCTCAATTTTCATTCCATGATAAGAGAAACATTTTTTGTAGAAGGATAGAGGAATTACACATGATGGAAACGACTTCTTTGAACACAATACATTCTATAGTTGTAGTGGTAATTATCCTATGAAATAAACAAAGATGAGCTTGAGCTATATTCACATGTTGTAAACAACTTCTTTGAGTTGTAGTGGTGATTTCCCTATGGAATAAACAAAGATGAGCTTGAGCTTTATTCACATGTTCTAAACAACTTCTTTTAGCGCAAGACATTCTACTAAATTTTTTAAGTTGCATTGAAATTATATTTATACCACCAAATTGTTAGTTGTTTAATTCATCATAAGAAAATGGTAGAAATAAAATCCTTATAATGAGAATATTGTAAAATTTTATGAAATGAAGAAAATAATTTAAAAAAAGATGCAAACAAACTCTAAGGAGGGCTACTTCAAAATGAAGTAGAGTGCAAGTGAGCAAAAAATGACAAGGGGAACACAAATTTGGGCAAGAGATGAGGTAGATTTCCACTTTGAAATTGCTTAGTGGGAAAGAGCAACATGAAAGACCTTGATGAGAATGTAACCTACAACCCATCTAATGAATGAGAACATTGAAATTGCAAGCCCAAGAGGGAAATGGTGAAACATGTAAGGATAATTTCTTATCATGCTTGGCAAGTCATCGAAGCACGAGTTTGCAACTACCTCTTTACCACATTAATTGAGAAATTCATGCCATGACTTGAAGTCATTTGATAATCAATTGCAAATCAATGAAAGAAAAAACAAGCAAGCATTATACAAATCATACATGTGGTTGAAGTGTGACAAAAGAACCAAATTTGAACTATATATATTCATTGTTGTCTTCAATGTGTGAGAAAAGGAATCTTGGAAGTCTATCAAAATTGGAAGTAGCTACCATGAATGAGCTTAAAATATGTTACATTTCAAGAAAGGAATATAATGTCATTATTTTACATATTTAATATTCTCTATTAATAGAAAATATAATAATAAAGAATTCATGTTTTCTACATTAATTGGATCTCTATCTATAATATTAGATGACAAAAGAAGAGTTCTCTGGTTAGATGAAAAAATTGAGGCATATAGGAAAAAGAATTTATTGTGCAATATGTTGTCATTGATGTCAACCTCTAGTGTGGTCATGATGAGAAGGTGTTTATGGTACTGAGCAGGTGTTACATATGCAGTAGGGTCACTTGGTTTCCAAGTACTTTTGAGAAAATTTGTATAAAGAGTGTACAAGGTGGCAGGGATGTGCTTTGTGTTGTGCCTTGAATTTCTTCATTCTTGAAGTTGTGCTTGTGTGGTTGGGATGTGATGATTAGAATCCTTTGAAGGTGTTATATCTAGAGTTTCAGGTTCTGGATTGTGCGGCAATAGAAGATGTGTTTGACAGTGTCTGGATTGTGAAGAGGGATATCTGGGAAAAATGGAATTGTTTTGCATTTCTCTACACTAAAGTTTCTTGTCTTGTGGATTTAAAAAATGTGCTAATGATGCTTGTATCTACCTTCCCTTGGATGTTTTGGTGTTCAATTCTTTTGCAAGCTTGGTTCATGAATTGTATCTTAGTGGCAGTTTGGCTAGTTGCATAGGATGATAGCATTTTTAGTTTCATGTGTTTACGCTAGTGATTTTAAATATTTTGTTGGTGTTGGAATATTTTAGGATTTTGCATAATGTTGCTACATGGTTTTCAGGATGTTTTCAGACTTGGTGAAGTGTGAATTTGGTTGCTTGGTAGTGTTAATGCCTGTTTGGCCAAACTAGCATGTTAGCACTATTTTTGGATGTGCTTCATGGATTGTGGAAGCTTGGTGTAGCGTGTCAATGTAGAATTGGGTCCTGGTTAACCCTAGGTGGGGTTTTCCTTCGCTTCTTTCCATAGTGAATGTTTTTGGTGCTAACCTATTTAGTGATTACATGTTTGAGCTCCATACATTTCATTGAAGCTGACTTGGAGAAGGTTATTCTTGGTTGCGAAAGATATATATGCAAGGTCAATTGTTGGAAAAGTGAGTGATGAAAAGTGTGGTGTGAAATGATGTATGTGTGATCAAGTGTTGCGATCTAAGTGTGAGCATGAACACCTACGACTACAGGAAGTAGTGAGCAAAAGGTGTCTACATTTCAGTGTGCCTCACGTTGTTGGAGGCAATGAGACGAAGGTTGCAGATGGTTGTAGTGGATTATCATATTGCTTTGAGGTAGTGAACCTCCTTGTAACAGTCTCTTTCTATTCTCTTGTATTTCTAAAGAAGTGATCTTCCTGGGCAGTGAGCCCTTAGTAATGAGTCTTTCCTTCTTTTGGACAGTGAGTCATGTAGGTAGTGAGCCTTTTGTAATCGGTATTGATATTCATATAGTGAGCTAATCCTCACCATGGTTTTTCAACATAAAATCCGGTGTTCTATTGTGTATGGTTATTGATGTGTTGATATTCATGATGATGCTTAATAAGGGTTTGAAGGTTTTAATGCACAACTGATTCACCCCCTCTCAGTTGTCTTGTGTGTCTAGCAATTGGTATCAAAGCAAAGGTTCCTTGGAAGAAGCTTAACCGCTTGAGGTAGATCCAGATGGCGCATGAGAATGGTGTCAAAGTCCCTATGTTTGATGGAACAAATTATGCCTTTTGAAAAGCAAGGATGGAAGCCTTTCTTATCTCATTAGGGTTTGGTGTATGGAAATAAGTTGAAGATGGATATACTATGCCTACTACTCCTCAAACAAGTGAGGATGATATCAAGGATTATGAGAATAATGACAAAGCAAGGAATGTTATTTTGAGTGGGTTTTTTGATTTAGAACTTGTAAAGGTGATAAGCTACAAAACTGTTAAAGAGGTCTGGGAGACGTTGAAGAGAATTTATGAAGGAGATTCTAAGCTCAAGCAAGCAA
Organism: Sequoia sempervirens; assembly: GCA_007258455.2. NCBI lineage: Eukaryota > Viridiplantae > Streptophyta > Pinopsida > Cupressales > Cupressaceae > Sequoia > Sequoia sempervirens. The sequence goes on along the minus strand of VDFB02000007.1, from coordinate 210,083,962 downwards.
AGATGCAAAATTACAAAGCCAAATTTGAAACCCTAAGAATGTCAGAGGATGAAGATATTATAGGCTACATGCTAAGGGTGGATGCAATTATCAATACCATCAACGGACTTGTTAGAAAACTGGAGGAAAGTGAAATTGTGAAAAAGATATTGAGAACCCTTCCTAAATATTATAGTGCTAAAGTTTTTGATATTGAGGAAGCTCAAAATCTAGATCAATATTCCAGAGATCAATTGTTTGGTGCATTAACTACTTTTGAATTAAGAGAGTTTGGCAAAGATGCTTCAAGGAAAGAAACTACTTTTAAATTCAACAAGAAAGAGAGGAATAATGAATTTGATCTGGATGATTTTGATGAATTGGAAGAAAATTTTGTAAGATTGAAAAAGTGCACTGGAAAATACAGAGGTAAGTTACCCTTCAAGTGTTTCAATTGTGGTAAGATAGGTCATTATGATTCAAAATGCCCAGGAAAATTTTCAAATGACAAAACATAAAGATCATAAAGGTAAATCTTTCAAGAAGAGTTATTATGTTAAAGAAGACAATGGTATATCTAATGATGAGAAATAAAACTATCCAAATGATGGAAGTGATGAATGCTTGTTCATGGCTTTGAATGTTGGAACTAATTCTACTAAAATTGAAATATGTGTGAAGGAAACTACTCTGGAAATAGGTCACAATATTGAAGGAACTATGTTGATTGCCTTTCATGCAAGAGAGGAGAGAAAATACTGGATAATTGACAGTAGATGCTCAAATCATATGACAAGTGATAAGAGTAAGTTTGTTAAACTTGAGAAGTATGATGGTGGCCTTGTTAAGTTTAATGATGACACATTTGCTAAGATCTGTGGAAAGGTTTAATTAGTTTTGATGGCAAGCATAATACAAATGATGTTCTTTGTGTCAAGGGTCTCTAGCACAATCTTCTCAATGTAGGACAAATGTGTAGTAGAGGATACAATCTAGTGTTTTAGGATGATGGTTGTGTAATCAGAAAAAAAAAAGCTCTGTAAATTTGGTTGTTGCAAGAATGAGGACAAAAGGGAATGTTTATCATTTCAAAGGTGTTGGTAGCAAGTGCTTTATGACACAAATCAATGGAAGTTGGATATGGCACAAAAGAATGTGTCATATCAATTTTGATAGCCTAGTGAAGATCAACTCTACTCATGCTATGAGAGACATGCCAAAAATTACAAAGCCTATCAATGCAATTTTCAAAGAGTTTTAGTTTGGAAAATAGGCAAAGAAGATGTTCAAAACTAAGGAATACTCTACTACAGGACTTTGGAGTTGGTGCACACAGACCTATGTGGACCTACTAGAATAAGAAGCTCTGAAGGTGACAAGTATTTCATGTTTTTAATAAATGATTACTCTAGAATGACTTGGGTGATCTTTCTCAAAGAAAAATCAAAAGATCTAGATAAGTTTAAAGCATTTAAATCTATGGTTGAGAATGAAATGGATTTGAAAATTAAGTGTTTGAGGTCTCACAAAGGTGGTGAGTGTTGTGTTAGAGTAAATGTTTTAACTTAATTATGTTAATTAAGTTACCTTTATTCCTCTCTTAAGATTTCACTTTAGTTTGCATATTGTGACATTTAATAATTAATATTAATTATTAAATGTCTACTTATTAGGGTTTCTTTAGGGTTGTACAATCTCCTTTTATAAGGATTGATCATTGTATTTTATCTCACTCACTGATTAATGCAATCTTTAGCTTTCAGAGCACCTTTTCCTTTTGTCTGGAATGTCTTCTTTTTGTGATAGGTTATTTGCATGCAGGTGATCTTCGGGGGTTTGTGAGGTTGGCTTTCACAACTTCAACATGGTATCAGAGCTCTAGATCTATGGATGCTTGTTCGTTTTTTGAAGATTTTAGCTTACAAAGTTTTCTTTTGTGCAATGG
>VDFB02000007.1:210045419-210078150 GCA_007258455.2 Sequoia sempervirens | reverse complement strand
GGAGAGCTAGAGAGGGAGAGAGAGAGGTGAGATAGAGAGAGAAAGGTGATATAGAGAAAAATAGAGGGGGAATGGGAGAGAGAGAGGAAGGTGGAGAGATTGAGACATAGGAGGGAGGTAGAGAGAAAGGTAGATAGGGATAGGTTAGAGAGTAGAGAGGGAAGGTGTGTTGGAGGAAGGAAGAGAGAGAGATAGATATGGATGAGGGTTGAGGGTGTAGGGTTTAGGGTTTAAGGTATAGGGTTGAGGATTGAGGGATAGTGTTTAGGATTCAAGGTATAGGGTTGAAACATAGATTTTTGGTACCCCCTTACTTTCTAACACTTCTAGGATTTTTCACCTAAAAGGAGAAAGACGGGTCCAAAAATGATTATGTTTACATTCAAAAGATTAATGTGATATGGATGGAAAATTCCTAAATGTGATATTTAATTGCAAGGAATTAATGATATTTCTTGACTAATAAAAAGAAACTATCGTAAAACAACTTGTTTGAAAACACATTGTGTAATGTAAAATCACCTACAAACGAATAAAAAATTGCAATAGAAAGGAATCAGGCTGAAAATGTGCACCTAGAACTTTGATGAAGACTGAAAATTGCTTTTGAGATGCTATTGATAATGTTTTTCAAGCCTGGAGGGACTCATTCACTATTTTGGGCGAATTAGTCCCAGTTTTGGTAAATTGAACCGGAATCTGTTTCTATCAAAAGGGTGTCAGAAAATGTAGAAAACATGAAACTGACCTGGAAGTGGGACTCATTCACCATCCATGGAAAATGAGTCCACTTTTTAATTTCTAAATATTCAAGAGTGGATTCCAGAGCTTCCGATCTGCACTTTAGACTTCTATAGGTGTTTACTTCCGAAACTCTGACTTACGGGTCTGAAAATGAGATTTTGTTGATTCTTTGACTTGTTGAATGAAGAGAGGACTTTAACAACCTTGAAACTTGTTCTTCAATGATTTCCAAGCTTCCAATAGACCTAAATCTACATACACACAAGGATAGAAGAAGAAATGTTGAATGTTAGGGCATGTGGGTTTGCCTTGGTCAAACCTCGTTTAGGTAATTAAACCAAAATGATGAAAGAATAGAATGAAACATGCAATAATGGAATAGATTACCTTGCCATGATGATAGATCTTGAAAGTCTACAACAAAACATGTAGAATTTCCCCATGGATGTCTTGGGAAGCTTAATTGATGTCTTGCAATGTGAAAGCCCTAACTTGCTTAACTTGAGATAGAAGATTGGATGAATGATTGAGAGATGAGGAGATTATGGGGGAGATGTAAAATGAGGTGAAAATCACATATTTATACACACCTGTGCCTTAGTTAACTGTTCATATCTCATCATAGGCCAACATCAAGTATTTTTGAATAAAAAACCCGAAAGGAAATTTTAATTTTTTTGAATTTTGAGCCAAGGGGGACTCATTTGCCACCCATGGTGGATGGGTCCCACCTAGGACCTGAAAATGTGTGTTGGGAATTAAGTTGTATTTAATGTTATTTATCGGGCTTACATTAAAAAATACACTTAATTAAGACATATGAGGGCATAAAGGGGTCAAATAAAGCATAAGAAAGGGATAAATAGTGAAGATGTGCCTAGAAAAGTGTGAAATCTTGTTACAAGACTTTACAACACTTCAAAATAGGACTTGTTTAGTGATGAAAAGGTGGTTTTTAGGTAAATTGTAATGAATAGAGTCTAGAAGAATGTAGAAATGTCTTACAACACTTCACAACACCTTCACAAGACGTTAAATGCATTTTATTTAATTTGCAAGGGTCCTAGACCTAGTATGGATGCATAAAATGCCTCACAACACTAGATTAAGGCCTTATTAAGTCCAATTTATCATGAATTAATCCCATGTCAAGCAAAGGGTCCTTTTTTCTACGAAACATTTAGCCCCCACTTTAGTGAGAGGATGAACCTACTTCAAACTTACACTAAAGTAGACATTCAAGAGAGATCCATATGTAGGTCAAGCCTCCAAGATACAAAATCATGCAAAGGCAAGATGGGAAGAAAGACGGGATGGAAAAGATGTACTCACTTTGGGGCCACAAGACTTCAGGTCATTTGTGGGGTGAGAAGGCCACAACATACTCACTCTAGGGCCACAAAACTTCAGGTCATCTATGGGGTGAGAAAGCCCAAAAAGGTAAGATACATACGCTAGTTGGTATGCACTCACAAACAAAAAGGTGGCTATGGGGAAAATTCATGCCACTAGTTGGGCTTCCCGCTCAACCAAATTAAAGTTACACCTGCTGATAACTTTAACAAGGCGCCGCAAAAGAAAATGAAATGATTTTGATACTTATAGACATTGTTAATGAAAAATAATGTTAGGATTGTTCAAAGGGATTTTGGTTAATCCATGAAAGGTCTCATCTTAGGGAACACCATGCTCAATATCTCCAAGAGAGGATAAATGCAAACGATATCATCTTGGGTAACATTGTTCCTAATGCTTCCAAGAGAGGGAATCACAAGAAAAATAAAATCACACAATGAATGTGAGTGGTGATGAATTCCCCCACTTTAAAGCAGTTGTGAGCACCTGTATTGAGAGCAATTGCTTTAAAGTAGAAGAGAAAGAGGAATACATGAGAGATTACTTGGAAAGTCCTATGCCAAGTCATATGTTTTCGATAAGCTACATCATGAAGGAAAGTAGTATGTCACATGTGAGTCAATCTTAATACATGTCCTCCACATCCCAAGCTTGCTATTTTATGTTCATGAAAGGTTAACGTTTAGTCAAAAGAGACAATGACAAGTGACATACGAGAACAAGGCTATTGAACCCCTTGCCCCCAATAAGTGTAGGACAAAGGTGAGCTGAAAGGATTGATGAAATACATGCTAGAGTGAAAATCAATAGAAATTAGAGGAATTAGATGCCCCCTTATAGGGAAGCATACCAAACTGTTGAAAATGTTGGATTTTACGACTCAACGCAATGCGTTCATTAGTAGAGTGATCATGAACTCTATGATATGCACAAAATGAAGTCTTGAAATAGCATTTCTTTTGAGTTCTTAGAGGGAGGGTGATCAATTTATCTTCGAGAAGTCTTGACAAGACACCTTCTTGATCAAGAGGAGAAGGTGGTTGTGCGATTGGGGTCAAAGATACATCTTGCTTAGATGTCATACCTACGCAAAACTCTGTAGATTGTGAGATTTTGTCTTCTTCATCATAGGAGGATACAAAATCTAACAAATTCAAATCATGAGCGTTTTGCGAGATGATAGTTTGAATGTTGTGGGAAGAATGATGTTTAAGGAAATTAGGTGTGAAGGATGAGTTAGGAGTATGTTGTGTGAGACTAAATGAAGGTGGGTAAAGTATGAGAGGATTATGAAGATGACCTACGGGATATGTATGTGGTCCATTGATAAAAGGGGATCAAATAGACACTTGTGCATTTATATCCTCAGTAGTCTTGTTTTGATGTATCTCTAAGTGAGGGAAATCAAGAACCACTTGTTTGACACAGTCCAATGCTAGGATATTCTCCCTATGAGGAGATTTTTTAGGAGAATAACAAGCCACATGTGCATGACAAGTAAGGCTTTGTTCTTCCATAATAACTTCGTTGCCAATAGGGGAATGATCAATGATGGAATTATGAGGAGGGGAATGATGAATGTCCATTGTCATGAAGGGCTCATTCTCTTGTTCCATGTTCATCCAAGTTTGAGGTTTGTAAAGTAGCTTCATCACAAGTGGAGGAGGTATCAAGAGAAGAACCACTATGGTTTGCAAATAGATCTTCCCATAGGATAGAGACATTAGGAAAGGGAGGATCAAGAGTGTCATGATGCTGAATAAGGGTATCTTCTAATACCAGCCTATCCTCTTGAAATTGAGTAGGGATATTAGGAGATAGACAAGATTGATTGTCATGACCATGGAGATTTGGTAAGGTGATTTTGAGGAATGTGTCTATGATCTCATGCTCTTGTTGTGTAAGGTTAGCCAAAGGGGAATATAGAGATGGACAATCAAGAATTTCAGGGCTTGTGACTTCTTGCACCAAAATACCTTCATCACCAATAGGAGAGGTATCAGAAGAAGAACAAGTATGTGTGTTATGATTGTCTACATTTCCATTCTCATCAATGGGTAATGTAAGATTAAGAATTGAATTAATGGATTGTTTCTTAATGTCCCTATTATGGTAGTCAAAAGAAACCTCATAAAAGGGGATAGTATGCTTATAAAATCCATGTTTAATAAAATCAAGAGCATATCTTTTGAAAGAAAACATGCTAAAATTAAAGAAAGTGCAATGCAATGCAATTTTCAGTTTTGAAGTGTTTGTTTACACAATGCAATAATCTGAAAATGATATGTTGTGATGGAAAAAGTGAAATTAAACAATGCATGAAATAAGCTAATTGAAGTGAGATTTAACAAAATGCATGAGCTACAAAAATGCAACTGACTGATATATACAAGTTAAGGGACCAAACAAAAGCCTAAAACAAATTTCTGAGTTCTGTAAAATGCTGTTTCAGGGGTTAGAAGGGATTGATTCGCCCAAGGTGGCGAATGAGTCCCAGTATGGAATTTTTTCAAAAGTTTCAGAAATTTGTTACTGATTTTTATGAATTATGAGTGCTAAGAATGAAGACCGAAGTGAAAAATGCAGAATTTTAGAACTTTTCAATGATTAAAGATGCAAAAGGCAACCTATTATGCACTTTTACTCATGCAAAAATGAAATTCTAGAATGAAAGCTTACTAATTCAAAATGCAATGTAAGCAACTCTAGAATGATTAAGGGATTCCAAAATTAGAAAAGAGGGGATTCAAACATCGGGTTCACCAAAATGAAACATAGATTTTTGGGACCCACTTACTTTCTAACACTTCTAATATTTTTCACCTAAAATGAGAAAGATGGGTCCAAAAATTCTTATGTTTACATTCAAAAGATTAATGTGATATGGATGGAAAATGAAACATAGATTTTTGGGACCCACTTACTTTCTAACACTTCTAGTATTTTTCACCTAAAAGGAGAAAGATGGGTCCAAAAATGCTTATGTTTACATTCAAAATATTAATGTGATATGGATGGAAAATGCCTAAATGTGATATTTAAATGCAAGGAATTAATGAGATTGCTTGACTAATAAAAATAAACTATTGTAAAACAACTTGTTTGAAAACACATTGTGTAATGTAAAATCACCTACAAACAAATAGAAAATTGTAATAGAAATGAATCAGGCTGAAAATGTGCACTTGGAACTTTGATGAAGAATGAAAATTTCTTTTGAAATGTTGTTGATGATGTTTTTCAAGCCTAGAGGGATTCATTCACCATTCTGGGTGAATTAGTCCCAGTTCTGGTAAATTGAACCAGAATCTGTTTCTGTCAAAAGGGTGTCAGAAAATGCAGAAAACATGAAATTTACCTAGAAGTGGGACTCATTTGCCATCCATGGAAAATGAGTCCATTTTTGAATTTCTAAATATTCAAGAGTGGATTTCAGAGCTTCCGATATGCACTTTAGACTTCTACAGGTGTTCGCTTCTGAAACTCTGACTTATGCGTTTGAAAATGAGATTTTGTTGATTCTTTGACTTGTTGAATGAAGAGAGGAATTTAACAACCTTGAAACTTGATATTCAATGATTTAAAAGCTTCCAATAGACCTAAATATGCATACAAACAAGGAGAGAAGAAGAAATGTTGAATGTTAGGGCATGTGGGTTTGCCTTGGTCAAACCTCGTTTAGGTAATTAAACCAAAATGATGAAAGAATAGAATGAAACATGCAATAATGGAATAGATTACCTTGCCATGATGATAGATTTTGAAAGTCTACAACAAAACATGTAGAATATTCCCTTGGATGTCTTAGGAAGCTAAATTTATGTCTTGCAATGTGAAAGCCCTAACTTTCTTAACTTGAGATAGAAGATTGGATGAATGATTGAGAGATGAGGAGATTATGGGGGAGAGGTAAAATGAGGTGAAAATCACATATTTATACACACTTGTGCCTTAGTTAACCGTTCATACCTCATCACAGGTCGACATCAAGTATTTTTGAAAAAAAACCCAACAGGAAATTTTAAAAAATTTAAATTTGGAGCCAAGGGGACTCATTCGTCACCCATGGCGAATGGGTCCCACCTAGGACCTAAAAATATGTGTTGGGAATTAAGTTGTATTTAATGTTATTTATCAAGCTTACATTCAAAAATACACTTAATTAAGACATATGAGGGCATAAAGGGGTCAAATAAAGCATAAGAAAGGGATAAATAGTGAAAATGTGCCTAGAAAAGCGTGAAATCTTGTTACAAGACTTTACAACACTTCAAAATAGGACTTGTTTAGTGATGAAAAGGTGATTTTTAGGTAAATTGTAATGACTAGAGTCTAGAAGAATGTAGAAATGTCTTACAACACTTCGTAACACCTTCACAAGATGTGTTAAATGCATTTTATTTAATTTGCAAGGGTCCTAGACCTAGTGTGGATGCATAAAATGCCTCACAACACTAGATTAAGGCTCATTAAGTCCAATTTATCATGAATTAATCCCATGTCAAGCAAAGGGTCCTTTTTTCTACAACACAAGGGTATAGGGTCATGGTTTAGAATATTGGGTATATGGTTGAGGGTATTGGGTTTAGGGTTGAGGGAACAAGGTTGAATGTAGGGTTTAGGGTTAAAGTATAGGGTTCGAGCTTGTGGGTTTATAGTTCAGGCATAATGTTTAGGGTTGAGAGTCAAGGTTGAGTGTAAAATGTATAGGGATTAGGGTTTAGGATATTGGGTATAGGTTATAGGGTAGAGGATTGAGGGTATAAGGTATAGGGTTAAGGGTTGAGAGTTTAGAGTTTATGGTTTAAGTATAGGGTTGAGGGTATAGAGTTGATGGATAATGTTTAGGGTTTAGGTTATAAGGTTGAGGGTATAGGGTATAGGGATGAGGGTTGAGGGTGTAGGGTTTAGGGTTTAAGGTATAGGGATGAGGGTTGAGGGATAGTGTTTAAGGTTGTGGGTACAAGGTTAATTGTATAGGGTTGAGGGTATTGGGTTTAGGATTGATGGTTTAGGGTACAAGATTGAATGTAGGGTTTAGGGTTTAAGTTTATGGTTGAGGGATAATTTTTAGGGTTTATCTTATAATGTTGAGGCTATAGGGTATAGAGATGAGGGTTGAGGATGTAGGGTTTAGGGTATAGGGATTATGATTTATGATATTTGGTATAGGGTTTGGGATATTGAGAGAGAGGGTGAAAGGGAGAGAGAGAGAGGGAGAATTAGAGAGGGAAGGAGAGAGAGAGAGGTGATAAAGAGAGAAGTAGAGAGTGAAGGAAGAAGGTGGAGAGATTGAGAGAGAGAGGAGGGAGGTAGAGAGAGGTAGAGATGGATAGGTTAGAAAAAATAAGTAGAGAGGGAAGGTTGGTGGTGGTGGAGCTCTTGAATTTTCCAAATTTTTGCATTGGCTCCTTACCTGGTTATGATTTGATGTCTCTTTGTCCAAGGGTAGGGTTTAGGGTTTTGGTCTAAAAACCCTCGTTTCAACTTTTATTATTCTTAAACCTTGGGTGTTCTTTCCCTTCATTAACTTGTTCCATTTGGTCACTGGTCACCTAAGTTAAGACTTGAGCCATTTAAAACATGTTATCATCGACCCCTTTGCTCTAGATCTGTCGGTCACCAAGTATTTCCCATTGATTTAATTTTTCCTATGTCGAGTGAAATATTTTGTATTGAAATGACTTATGTCTTAAGTTTTTATTCCTGAGGGTCTAAGTCCCATTGACCTAGTCGGGTCCCCCTTTTAAACTAACCTTTTTGTGCATGTGCAGATTTATCAACTGCTTGATCAAAAGGTTTGATCTTGGTAGTCGCCCACTAGCCTTGAACAATTAAAATTATAGTTTAAGTAGTACAAAGGGGTTAGCAGGCCGTTGACATGTGTATCTCTACAAAGGTGGGGCCCGATATCCATTAACCTATCCGATGCCTTAAGCGCTCGAATCAACGGTTGTGATGCATCCTTGAGATTCAATCTCAATCGTTCCTTGCTCACCTTGTGGGATTAAAATAATGCTTTATGAGAAGTAGCGGGGTCAGCGGGCGAATGACACGTGGATATCTTGCTCTACTTGGAAGATGATGGTGGAGCCCATAGTTAGATGAGTTGGCATGTAACCGACATAATTCTATTGGCCGAGGATTGGCGAGCAATGGCGATGGAGATTGAAAGTCTATTGACTCAATCTGAGCCGTTCAACGCAACATCTCACACATAAAGATCGATGGTTGACATTCAAAACTGAAGGTATGGATATGGTAGTCATTTTGCTTTGCGCAAGCGAGCATTAATGGCTGAAGTCATATGCAGGGTTACTCAAATTTAATCATGAAGTGTGCGAATGATTAATTCTCTGTAATGATTAAGGGTGATATGAAATTCCAATGCAACTGGGGATTAATGGTTATAATTCAAAATCCAGTAGTTGATCGTTTGCTCGCTCATGCTGGAATTTTTGAGTATTAGCGATCAACTTGCTTTAGTTTCTTGATAAATGGGAGTTGATGGCCTTTGATTTTTCACAATTGCAATTAGAAATTGGTGAACACTAAGTCCGTGAAAAGGATGGTGATAGTCTTATTTTCTGCAATTTCTTTAGGTTGATAGGAATTGTGGGGACTTGAGTGTTTTTTTTTGTCTGCAATTGTGAAGTCTTGTTGTTCCCATCTTATTCTAGTTGAAAATGAGTAAGCCCAGTGTATCTATTTCCCCAATACAAAGGTCAAGAAGACTCATCTTGCTTGAGTCACATGACGATGAACAGGGAAAATTTGGAGTTTTTTGTAATTCCAAAGGGCAAGAGGAGTGCCTAAGGTAAGAAACTTGTTCAGGAAGCTGTCAAGAGCACCTAACATCTGAGGAACAGGGTTGTAGTGGGAGAATTGACTAAGTCTAAGGAGAAGAAGCCAACAAAGTTTGTGAGGGAGGAAAGAAGGAGAAACAAGTATTTAACCAGGCTTACATTAGACGACATAATTCACCCATTGTAATCTCGGATGGCCCCTATGACAATGAAACTAAAACTAACTCTAGCTACTGCTAGTACTTGCTCACTCTGGCTACTCTAATGGACTTTGAGGAAGATGAAGTGGCGGTTTCTCATGTTTCTACGAAGACACGAAGTGGGCGTGTGTATTTTGGTTCTGATTGATTAGGATTGCATCTTGGTCTGGGTTTTTGTTTTCTGATGACAATATTGCTTTGATGATGTTTTTTCTCTTCACTACATATCTTTGGCTTTTTGTCTTTGGTGCAAATTTGGAGGCTTTTTGGTTGGTGTGGTTAAGAATTGTAGACATGGAAAATATACCAATCACACCTAATCTTGATTTTACTAACACCATTTTTTCTCAAATCACCTTCTTAGCTTATCATCACTCTTCATCCCTTAATTAAATAAATAATTATTTATTTGATTAAGTCATTCTCTCTTGTTAATTAAATCAATCAATCTGATCTAGTTAATCCTATAGTCCCTCTTTTAATTAAATAATTCATTTTATTTAATTAATCTCTAAAGTCATTCCATTAAATTAAATAAATTAATCTTTATTTGATTTAATCTAACACCATCTTCTTTAATTAAATAAATCAAAATCTTTATTTAATTAAGTCTAAATCATTTTCCTCTCATTTTGATTTATTTCAATCCAAAAATCTAAATCAAATGGTCAAATCAACTAATCCCTCATTAAATTAATCAAATCCTGATTAATTTAATCCTAATCCATCAAATCCTCTAGCTTTTGCCACTTGCTCATGAAAATCAATTTATCAATTTATTAAATCATCTATTTTCTTTCAAAAAGGCATCAATGGTTGGAATATTCCTCCATTTCAAATCTTCTTCCAAATGAAATATGTCCTTCCAACAAGGCATTTATTTCATCTTACAAGTCCTTTTTCCTTGAGCCAAGTGGCCATAACTACATTTGGCTCTCCCTCCACCTTGTCATTTCACTAATTTCAAATTTCAAATAAAGGCATTTATGGGCACATTCATCAAAATGTGCACATCCTTCATCCATCCATCTCTTGACAAGTGGCATCTTGCCATTGGTTGAATGTTAGTCCCACATTGCTTCATTTTGGGAATTTCTCCATCTTATCATTCTATAAATAAGAGGTTTCTCTCCTCATTTGATCATCCAAAATTTGAGCAAACTTATTATACTCAATTTCATCTTCTAGGCATTATCATTTTCATCAATTTCATCAAGGCATAGCTAGGTTATTGCAGGTTTTCTCCATGGAGTTTATTTGAAGCAATCACCAAGTGGATCAATCATCACCAAATCATCAAAAGCTTGCATAGGAGTTGGGAAAGGGCCAATTTCCACATCAAATTGGCACCAACTCCCCCATAAGATCAAGAGTTTGCATGTTTTTAATAGGATTTGATCTATTTCCTTTCTTTTTCATTGTGTTCTTGTTTTTATTCCTATTTTGAGCATTGCTAATGGATTTTATGGGGAACTTTGATCTTGGCTTGCATTTGAATCTTCTAATGTGTTTATTTGTTGTGTTTTGCAGGTACTAGGATCTTGGTTCTACAAGAATCTTTTGCTCGATGCAAACATGGAGTCTAGAACCTGCTATAATGATTAATGGTACCCCTTGGGTGGTTTGGTCACTCTTGTTTAACAAGTCAAGAAGAATATTATCTTTTGCTTTCCCCTGTTATGCAAATGATTACTGTTAACAAAGATTTTGGCTCCCAAGGACTTTCTTACACTTCTAGGGTTTTTCACCTAAAAGGAGAAAGATGGGCCAAAATGGGAAATGTAAACACTCAAAATCAATGCAAGGATGGGTGAAGTATGTCTAAATGAAATGTTTAAATGCAATGAAATGATAAAATAAATGACTTATTAATGTAAAACCTAAGAAATGCAAATTGTTTTAAAACACATTGTGATATGCAGAATGATAGATTAAATGCAATAAAGAACAAGATAAAGATGCTAAACATAAATTGTGCACCTAGAAACCAATGAAGGATGAAACGATGATTGCAGATGCCTTTTAAATTTTGGAAAATCTAATTTTCTAGCCAATTGGGACACTTACGCAAAGTTGAGCGACTTAGTCCTAGATCAGGGAAACTGCTCAGGACCCTATTTTTGCCAAATGGGTATCTAGATCTACAAAAATTTCTGATAGACAAGTGCAGTGGGAATAATTTCCATTGTTGGTGACTTAGTCCACTTTGGATTTTCTGTAAATCCGAAAGTGGAAACGGAAGCCCACAGTCTACACTCTATTTTTTGATAGAAATTTGGATCTAAACTTGTGAAAATACCTGCAAAACAAAGTATAAATTGATTTCTAATGGCGGGTTTGCCTTGGTCAAACCCCTAGTTGGTATTTAAACCTTGAAAGAGATAAAATCTACATAAAACCGTAGCCCTAAGTGTCTCTAAGACTAGGAAGTCTGAAAATGAGATGCAACCCTATTCTAATATGCAAGAATAAGATGCATAAATGGAATTAGAAAGATGCAAGACTCATTCTAAGAGACCCTAGATCATATTAGAAATGAATCTTAATGACATGCAAACCTTCCTTAGGTTGAAGATAGAGAGAAAATGCAAGATGGAATCACTTTGAAAATAAGTCTTTAGGATTGATTTGATGGCTAGTTGCATCTCCTCAACCTAGATTTCTCCATGATTCTCCATAAGCATCCATGATCAACCCTTTTCAATGTGAGATCTTGGACAAAAAGTGAGCTTGAAGACCTACAAAAAACTCTAACTTGTTGCCCTAAAGCTTTAAATTTGTTGTAGATAGACTAATGAATCTTCTTGTGAAAGATATTTGACTCTTGACTCTTGAATTTGCTTGTTGAAAATGTCTTAATGTTGTGAAAAATGACCTAAAAACATATATTTATAGGAATCAACACCTAATTATTCTTTATTTTAACTTCATAGGCCGATATCCATCAGGAATTTGAATTAAGTCGGTGATTTTCCTGGAAAAGTGAAAAATCCCTCAAAAGGGACTAAGTGGCCACCCTAGGCGATTTAGTCCCACCAAGGGTTTTTGAGGTGGGTTTTCTGGAATTTGAATGAATTGAATGTTGCTTGTTGAGATTTGTATGATTTGTGAGTGGAATAGGCCTTAAAGTCCAAAATAATGAGTATTAGGGGCCTTTAAATGCAATTTTTAAGGGGTGATTAATGCAAAGGTGTCTAAAATAAGACTAAATTAGACCATAGATTGTACTAACTCCAAATGAGTAGAATTTATGTATCCACAGTTAGCCCCCACTTTAGCGCCCATATGAATCTACATGCATATGCAAGCTAAAGGACTCTAAACAGTGCACTTTACGTCATAAAGGGATACTCATTCAAAAGACGGGAGAATGAAGCCCCCATTGTAGTTATTAGCAAAACCACAACATTAGGAACCACATCCTGCAACACAAATTTGTTATTTGTCCAAAAATCATTTTATCTAACTTCTAGAAATCAAATTCAAGGGTAGATATATGCCCCCCCTTGATTCTGCTTGCTTTACGAAGGTGGAATCAAGGTAGCAAACTAGCCCCACCGAATAAGGAACATCATATCATAGGACATATCCAAGTACCATGCCTCATAATGATAGACAATTGATGATATTAGGTGCAGAATCATGATTCAAACGCATCAAACAACGTCAAAAATGGAGTTTCGTAGCACCTGTTATGGTGTTTTGAATAGAAAGTACTTTATGAACTCTTAAGATAGGAAAAAGCCTAATTTTATACATAAAAGTAAAAAAGAATGAAAAGAGGTAAAAATGAAGTAATTTGTCACTTACTATTTCATTTTACCTTCTTTTAGCATGAAAGTGATGAATGAAGACAGAAAGATGCCAAGCAGATGAGAGTACAGGCTTGCACGATTGGACGTTCTACGGGACTAGGTGGCACATGACGAGCGTCATCATGAGGTGAGTTGATTATGCTACCTGTGTTATGTGTTTATGAAATTATTTAATGATTATTACACATTTCTAGGTTAATTTAGGATCTTGGAATTTTTTTTTGCAAAGTGTCCCCTTTTTTCACGAAGTGTCCCATTTGTTTGCAAAGTGTCCCTTTTGTTCGCAAAGTGTCCCACTTTTTCGCAAAGTGTCCAGTTTCTTCGCGAAGTGTCCCAAAAGGGTTCTAAAGTGTATAGGGCCTTTAGGAAAGCACACTATATGAACTTTAGTACACTTTCATGATGAATAAAGTAAAAATTAAAGATATTAGATGATTTTTAGAGCATGTTTTGTGATTTTGATAGGTACCCACTTGTTCGCGGTAGCGTCTATGGGGTAGGTAGTTGAGATTTTTGAGAGATTTAGCCCCATCACTTTTAGAAAAGGAGACAGAGCACCTGTAGGCCATAGGTATCTACTGGGCATACCTCATGCCCCCCATGAGGTACCACGATGCTATGTTGATGGCGCTTTGTGAGCGCTGGGACGCAAACACATGCACATTCCACCTGCCGATAGGTGAGATGATGATTACCCTAGAGGACGTATACCACATTCTCCATGTTCCTATTTAGGGAGAGTGGGTACATTTTGAGAGAGACCGCACCTTCTATGAGTAGAAAGCATATATGTAGTATTGTCTGGGTGGTCCAGTGCACGATGAGCAAGTGAGAGGGCGGATAGACCTGGCGATTTTACTGTATTCACAAGCGGGTGAAATCACAATACTGTGTCTCACTTTTTGCCCAAGATGGACATTTACATCAATATTTTTAATTGAATCTTCATCTTTTGAGACCTATAGCAGCTAAACAATAAATAATTTGAAGATGATGTGAACTAGTTATTTATGGAAATTTGTCTGCAGATTCTAAATATATATTTTTTCAATTTTTTTGAAATAAGTCATGAATCTTTCAATATCTCCTTTAATAACTGGTTTTAGATAGAAAACAACATTTTTCAGAAAGTAACATTTGTGTCGTACAACATAATTTTTTTTTCTATAAAGGATTAAATTCTAATTTTTGGAATATAGATTCTCAACATCAATATCTAGGGAAATGATATTTTTTCATAATTTTTTGTTGCATATTTTTTCTTAAATTAATTTTTAAAGTCATTGTAACTATAATTTGGACATATGTGTGTGTCGTGCAACCTAATTTTTTGTGTATATATCAAAATCCAATTTTTCTTTTTTGGGTGAAACAAGGAAATCAATATCTAGGGAATGGGTATTTTTAAATTTTTTTTTACAATGGTTTACTATTTCTCCACCTCTGCACAACAAAGAGCTTAATGTTCAGAGAAAAACCTATGTTTAGTAAAAAATGAAAATTAAATACATGATAAAATGAAAATATATCAAACCTATACTTGTTGGAAATCTATTTTCAAGAGCTACAATATTGAAAAATATAATTTTTAAATGATGTTATTTAATCCCTCAAAAGGTACAAAAAAAGTGGTTTTTTTCCAACATTTTGATAGCTATGTAGGAGACTCCATTGTGGGTATGATTTAATACTATAGGGGTTCTATCCAAGGGGGTTTGATCTAAGGGGGTCTTATCTATCCCTCTTCAATTAAAACCCTTTAGATGGAGCCTCTCAAGACTTAATCGTTATTTTTTCTAAAAACAATGATTTTAGGAAAAAATCAACACATCCTAGAAGTGAGACACAGTATTGTGGCAGCAGCTGAGCGCCAGTGGTTAGATGGATCATGATGCATACAGTGGCACTATTTCTCTTCCCTGATGGGTGGGAAACACACCTTGAGGGAGGACTAGTTCATTTGATATGTGGGATGGTGGAGCATCGTACAATATACGCTTGGGGTCATTATATCTTAGCACATTTGTATTATGATCTTGGTCGGTTTGTTTTTTCGGGAGGTAGACAACATGGTGCACTGCATGCTTCTACAAGTTTGGTGCTTGGAGCATATTATGTGTACCAAACTAGTTGAATTCCCATTTGCTACAGTAGTGGGGTATCATCAGGCCTTTGGCTATCCTCTATGATGGTTATGGAAGTATGGGGATTTACATTTTTGGAGAGTGAGATTTGACCGACTAGAGGAGGATGAGATCTTACAGAGACCTTATCAGTCGACGCTACAGTGGCCAAATCAGACGAGATAGTTGAGGGGATTGCAATTAGATAGATTTTTGGTTGGCCGACATGATCATGTAGTACGCCACTTCTACTACGATCGAGTCATGCGGCAATTCAAACAGATTCAGACGCCACATCAGGCATGATCCTTTTTCAAGAGGTCAGTGCGAAGTGCCCAGAGACCAGGTGATATAGTGTGGCTCACTCTAGACCATGTTTCTGAGAGTGGCTCTGACTTCTCAGATAATGAGTACCCTCCAATCTCTAATGCAGACGACGTTAGTGCCACATGGGATTATGAGGACTGGTGGACAATATCACTACCAACTCTTATATATTTGATGGATGAGCCTGTAGGAGATGCAAGATCACTACCAAATGAGGGAGATGATAGAGAGGATAGGGCTGATGAGACATGATACAGAGTTGCAGACATATTTACTAATGTCATTGATGATGAGTATGATGAGGATGCAAATTCAGATTATGATGGCTAGGAGGGAGAGGAGGAGGATGAGGATGAGGAGGACCATGAGGAGGATGAGGAGAAGGAGCCACCCCTGAGTGAGAGTGATGAGGTAGTAGCTAAGGATCGACATGAGTGGGGAGAGCCCTCTCCCATTCATATGACGAGATCACGAGCAGTGGCTGCAACATGCATCAATAATCACAATCGTGGAGAGGCTAGCACATCTTCCATGGCCCCTGCATAGGACAATGTTGATATTGCTTAGCCTACTAGAGATATAGGTGATGATATTTGATTTTATGCATGTACTTTAATGTATATATATATATATATATATATATCAGGATGATGTGTATTGATTGTGTATTATTTCTACCTTGCAGGAGCGACGAGAGATTGGCAGGAGTTCTACCATCAAGCAGCTGCAGAGGTAGTGCCAACATCCATTGATGAGGAGGACATGGACTCAAATTATGTTCTCCCACCTATTGTGGAGTAGGATCTAGAGTCACTTAGGCCATTCATGAGATTATAGGCAACATATGAAAGTCTAAGGAGATGACTCCGCCGAGCCGAGACTGCGGGATAGTCATCCCAGACTCTAGCAGAGGTTGAGAGACTAGAGGAAAAGGTAGCATGGCTACAGGAGGAGAGGGAGTAGATAGTAGAGTAGCATCAGGTGGCCCTTGGATGGATACAGGGCCTAGAGTTTGCACTCAGATTCAGCGGATCACGATCACGATCACATACGACCATCTCTTGACGTCCTGCTACCGGATCACGAGTACTAGATCTCGAAGGGTTGAGTACCCACAGACCTCAGTGATATTGTATATTGTGATGATATGTACATAAAAAATTGGATATATATATATATATATATATATATATATATATATATATATGAGCATTTGATGTTTTATAAATTGTCTTAATGTGTTTGAATGTTAAATGACAATGTGATTAATTAAATAACCTTTGTTAGATTATTTGATTAATATCTTCATGATTTAACAAGACTTATGTGATCTAATTAAAAATTATTGCAGTTTCTTTTAGATACAACATGATGATTAAGTATGTTATGCTAAATTAAGTGTATTAATGATCTAACTTATCATAAAACACAAGATGAATGTGAATAGTATGAAACCTAAAGTAATTATAAAAATAAATTACATAATCACTTTAGTGCTCAAGACATACGCATGATTGATTTTTCAAGAACGAAGCAATGTGAAAGCATATAGGATATGACCCAATAGCTTTAACAACACTGATTTATCATTCATACTATTCAAAGGGGTTAGACATAATACTGATGCAAATGCATGACATTGATAGGTTCCTTAAGGGGTGTGCCATCTAGTTCTATTAACATGTATGCAGTAGACCCAAAAGTTTTTCAACGATGTATGATCCTAATCAATTAGAACTGAATTTATCTCTTTCATTTGGGTTGGCACTGACATTGCATTGATTTGCAAATAGAACTAAGTCACCCTTGTGAAATGATTAAGGGATAACATTAAGATTGTAATGGTGATGTTTTTGTTTACAATAAGCTTGAAGATGTTCAAGAGCGTTAATGTGTTGTTCATTGAGCATCTCAAGCTGGTGTAATCTTTGTTTTCGATAGTGTGTATCGTCAACAAGTCCTTGAAGAGAAATTCTTAGTGTGGGAATTTTTAAATCCAAGGGAATTATTGCTTCACTACCATAAACCAAATTATAAGATGTGGTCCCTGTGGAAGATCAAACACTTGTGCGATAAGCCAAAATCACATAGTGTAATTGTGTGTGCCAATCCCTATTATGTTTATTAACAATTTTCTTCAAAATTTATTCAAGGAATTTATTAATTGATTCAGCTTGACCATTAGGCTGTGGGTAATAAGGTGTCGAAAAACGATGTTGTATATTAAAGGTCTCCAAAAATTTCTTCACATCATTATTCTTAAATGATGTACCATTATCAAAGACTAATGTAGAAGGGAGTCCAAAGCGAGCAATAATGTGTTCTAGGATGAAACAAAATATTACCTCAGTTGTAGATCGAAGAGGAATGGCCTCTACCCATTTTGTGAAATAATCAGTTGTAGTGATGATAAAGGTATGTCCAATGAAAGAAGGGGGTGAAATTTTTCCTATAATGTCTAATCCCCAAACCGCAAAGGGCCATATCGAAAGTTGAGTTTGAATTTCACTAGCAGGAGCATGATGCAAATTGCTATGTTCTTGACATTTATTATATTTTTTTGAACATAATCAAAGCAATCAGGTTCCATGTTGTGCTAGTAATACCCAATATGGATAAGTTTTTGAACCAATGTTTTTCCTCCAAAATTTCCACCACAAGCACCTTCATGGGCTTGGTTAAGTGCTAGAGGTATCTCAGATTTGTTTAAGCATCTAAGTAAGAGACCATTGAATGACCTTCGATACAATGCACCAACGAGAATTATATATTTAGATGCAAGCTTTCGTAAACAAGCACAAAGGTTTTTGGTTGTTGGATCGGGAAAGGTACCACTTTTCAAATAGTTGAATATGGTATCATACCATTCACTCGAGTGTTCCTCATTTGTCATAAAAAATTCTTTCATTTTTTCATCGATCAAAGGTTTCATGATAGGGTGAATAGTGAATATGAAATTTTTTGAAGGATATTGAGGGGATATAAGAGAGGTAGCACTTGCCATTGCATCCACAAGTTGATTATCTTTTTGTGGGATGTTATCAATGGTAAATGTCTAAAAATTCTCTAACAAGTGCATGATAAGATCCTTGTATTTGGATGATTTGTCATGCCTGGCTTGATATGTTCCATTTATTTGTTTAATTATTAATTGCGAGTCACCAAAGATCTTAATATCTTTGACACCCATGATTAAAGCAACACACAACCCAACAATTAATGCCTCATACTTAGTTGTGTTATTCGTACATAGGAAATCTAATTGATATGACAAGGGAATAGGCTTTCCTTCGAGCAGAACTAATATCACTCCAGCACCAAAACCTGTTCTACACTTGGATCCATCAAAATATAATTCCCATATAGGAACATCTATTGTCAACACACTATCATCGGGAAAAGAGTCATTGCTATGTAATGTTAGAGGAGAAGGAGCATCAACTAAGTGGTTGGTTAAGGCTTGGCCTTTGATTGCTTTTTGTGAAACAAAATTAAGTTCAAACTCAGTCAACAACATTACCCATTTAGCTAGATGTCTTGATAAGTTTGTTTTATTAAAAAGATGTTTGAGAGGGTCAAATTTTGTCATGACTTGTATTTTGGCATTTAGTAAATAATGTCGCAACTTAATAGTAGTGAATACAAGAGCTAAACATTGTTTATTGATTGGTGTGTATTGCATTTCATAATCGATTAAAGTTTGATTGATGTAATAAACAAGATGTTCTTTTCCATTGTCATCTTGTTGAGCCAACAATGTTGCAAGAGCATGGGTAGATGTGGCTATGTAAAGGATGAACGGTTTGTTTGACATAACGGGTTGTAAAACGGGCGGAGTTGGAAGGTATTCCTTCAAAATCTCAAAGGATTGTTTACAGTCCTCATTCCAATCAAAATGCACATCCTTTTTGAGGAGATGTGTGAAAGGTAATGTTCAATCAGCTAAGGAGGCAACAAAACGACAGATGGCTTGAATTATTCCTTGTAATGTGCGCAATTGAGAAATGTTCCTAGGAGGTGGAATGTTTATTATAGCATCAATTTTCTTTGTGTCAACCTCAATGCCTCTATGAGATATGATAAACCCTAAAAGTTTTCCACTATCTACTCCAAAGACACACTTTTTCAGATTTAGTTGCATGTTGTATTTACGCATCCGTTCAAAGATTTGTTGAAGGACATTCACGTTGTCTTGTATTGTTAAGGATTTGGTGAGGATGTCACCAACATAATCTTCCAAGATTTTGTGTATGTAATCATGAAATATCAATGTCATTTCTCTTTGATAAGTTGCACCTACATTCTTTAATTCAAAAGGAATCATAACCCAACAAAATGTTCCCCAAATGAATGTAAATGCTATCTTATATTGATCTTGTGGGTTGATGAAGATTTGATTATAACTAGAAAATCCATCCATGAATGATAACAAAGCATGTCCCACAGTTGAATTCACTATCATGTCGATATTAGAAAGGGGAAAATAATCTTTTAAAGAGGCTTTATTCAAGTCACAAAAATCCGTACATATCCTAATATGATTATCAAGTTTAGCAACTGCGACAATGTTTGAGATCGAAGGAGAATAATCAATAGGTTGAATGAAACCCGCGTCAAGGAGTTTTTCAAGTTCTCATTTAACATGCAAGGCTATCTTAGGGTTCATTTTTCGTATCTTTTGGCGAACAAGATTAGCATTTTCAGCAAGAACAATGTTATGTGTTACTATCTTCAGGTCTATTCCTAGAATATGTGAATATTTCCAAGCACAAATTTTAGGAAAACCATGAAGTGAAGTTGTAGTATCCTCTTGTTCTTCATCATCAAGGCACTTCCCAATTTTAATGACCTTTTCTTTATCATCTATAACCATTGGTATATCAATTGTATCCCCTAAGGGGAGTGCATTTTACTTAGGAAATTCAGGATCATATGGTTCCATGTTTGTATGCGGCTTCTCACTTATGCCATTTTGCTTGGTGTTAATCATAGCACATGTAACCCATTTCATGGGAGGAGTAGAGGATGTTGTATCATAAACTCCTAATAGTTGTTTCAAATCTTCATCACTTTCAACATACTCCCATGACGGTGGTAAATCCATATCAAGGAATTTAGGATGTTTTAGTGTAAGATTCATTCTTGTTCTACATGTGATGGTGTTGATGTTGAGCGATGATCGGTGAGTTGCTTTTGTTATCTTAGAAAAGAATATCCCAAACCAGTCTTTGTCTCTTGTGTATTAGGTTCTATAGGAACACAAATTCCTTGTTCATGTTTTCCACATCCTTTAGCATTATATCCCAATTGTTTCATAAGTTGATAACCTCGTCCATAAAGTATTTCCATTTCCTTCAAGTTGGGTGGTTGTTGATAATCTATCTCATCAAAATTTGTTGTGTAGTATTTTCGTCCAAAGTAGATGAGGTAGATGTTTGGGAAGGTTCTTCCAAATTCTGAGTTGACATAACCGTGGGTTGTTCTTGTTTTTCATCCTCTTTTTCGTGTGATTATGTATTCAACCATAAATGAAGGTGTAAATTCTAATGTACCCCAATCATCGCCTAGAAATTTAGACACAGGTTCTTCTTGTTTGCTAGTCTCACGAAGTTCTATATGAGATGTTGGAATTAATGTGTTCAGAGGACTTGTTGTTCCTTTTTCAAGTTGTAAGAAACTGTCAGGCTTAGGGTCTATTTCAACTTGATAAAATTTGTTTTTATAGACATATTTCATTAATCGATGAAGTGTCGAAGGCATCGCATGCATCTCATGAATCCATGGTCTTCCCAAAATAAGATTGTATGCAAGATCATAGGGAATGACATGAATAGGAATTTGCAAGGTGGCCATTCTGATTGTAATAGGTAAATTAATTACACTAAGCAGTTGCTTTGTAATATTGTCAAATCCTCTAATAGATAAGGAATCAAGTTTGATTTGCAATTTATCCACACGTAACTGATCTAGGAGCTTTGCACTGCACACATTAAGGGCAGAGCCATTGTCAAAAAGGGTTCTTTTGATGCCTATTCTATTGAATTGAGCAATTATCATAAAGGCCTCACTTTGCTTCCTTAATTCTAATGGAGGGAGCTCATGTTGATGGAAGGTAATTTCTACATTTACTGCATTCATTCCTTGTATAAGGGCTGCCACATCATTTGCGTTTGTACTAGGTGGAACCACTATTTGTTGCAATGCCATTTGGAGCATAGAGTGATAGTTTGGTGAATTCTAAAGAAGATCCCAAAGGTATATATTTGTGGGAGTTCTCTTAAGTTGCTCAACAAGATCATACTCCATTAATTGAGGAGCACTAGGCAATATAGAATTGGGAAAAGGTAAAGAGATTGGGGTTGGTTGTGGTGGTTGCGTGTTATTTCTAGTGTAATGTGTGTGAGCAACAAATTCATGCTTAGGTGGGTAAAGGGTAAACTCGAGTTTAGGTGGAGGTTGAGGTTTATGTGAAGGTGGGTAAAGGACAAGTTGAGAGGTTGAATTACATTGACATCTTTTATTTTAGGTTGCTCACAACAAACCTTAGTGGATGGATTTTGTGAGATGAAATCCTCAAGGGCTTCATCTAACATGTCAAAGTCATCACTACTAAAAGGTTTGGGAGATAAGTTATCATTGGTTGGTTTGGTTTTGTCATCACAAGCCTTAGTGGATGAACTTAGTGAGAGGAAGCCCTGTAGAGCTTCATCTAACTTATCCAAGCCATCACTATTAAAAGGTTTGGATGATATAGTTTTTCTAAAGTGAATCATAGTTTTTATTGTTTCATTTGATGTTTTGAGGTTTTTGTTTGCATTTTCTGATGAATCTGATCAAAATGAACTAGGAACTAATGCTGAAAATGAACATTGTAAAAATTTAATTCTATCCATAATTGCCATTAAAGTAAATGATGCTAATGCTAATGACTTGAATCTAATAGAAAATAACTGAATAGAAATAGGAAAGGAACTGAAACAAACAGTAACTTAAGAAACTGGAAACAAAATTCTGAAAACACTGATACAAAATGTGCACTGGGACTAAGTTTCCCAGGGTGGCGAATTAGTCATAGTAAGGGTATTTTTGAAGTTTTTCTAAATTTTCTGATGGATATTGATGTGTTATGTATTGTACCATGCAAATCTAAAGTGCATAGGAAAAATTTCACTATTGTGCAAGGAAATGAGATGCAATAATGCAAGCTTAAATGAGCTTTTCACTAATGCAAAATTGAAAACCCTAGAGTGAAAAACAATGCACAACCTAATGCAATGTTGATGTAAGATATTAATAGGATGTAAATGCACTTGAGATGAGAAGCAAAAATGTTCTAAAGTTGGGTTCACCAAAATGTTAACAAATATTTTGGCTCCCAAGGACATTTTTACACTTCTAGGGTTTTTCACCTAAAAGGAGAAAGATGGGCCAAAATGGGTAATGTAGACACTCAAAATCAATGAAAGGATGGGTGAAGTATGTCTAAAATGCAATGTTTAAATACAATGAACTAATAAAATAAATGACTTATTAATGTAAAACCTAAGAAATGCAAATTGTTTGAAAACACATTATGATATGCAGAATGATAGATTAAATGCGATAAAGAACAAGATAAAGATGCTAAACAAAAATTGTGCACTTGGAAACTAATGAAGGATGAAATAAAGATTGTAGATGCCTATGAAATTCTAGAAAATCTAATTTTCTAGCCAACTGGGACACTTACGCCAAGCTGGGTGACTTAGTCCTAGATCAGGGAAACTGCTCAAGAACCCGTTTCTGCCAAATGGGTATCTAGATCTGCAAAAAAAAAATGACAGAAAAGTGTAGACTAAGTCACCATTGTTGGTGACTTAGTCTACTTTGGAATTTCTACAAATCTGAAAGTGGAAACGAAATCCCACAATCTGCACTCTATTTTCTGACGGAAATCCAGATCCTAACTTGTGAAAATACCTACAAAATAGAGTATAAATTGATTTCTAATGGGCGGTTTTCCTTGGTCAAACCCCTAGTTGGTATTTAAACCTTGAAAGAGATAAAATCTACATAAAACCATAGCCCTAAGTGTGTCTAAGACTAGGAAGTCTGAAAATGAGATGCAACCCTATTCTAATATACAAGAATAAGATGCATAAATGGAATTAGAAAGATGCAAGACTCATTCTAAGAGACCCTAAATCACATTAGAAATGAATATTAATGACATGCAAACCTTCCTTAGGCTGAAGATAGAGAGAAAATACAAGATGGAATCACTTTGAAAACAAGTCTTTAGGATTGATTTGATGGCTAGAACTTTGCATCTCCTCAACCTAGATTTCTCCATGATTCTCCATAGGCATCCATAGGCATCCATGATCAACCCTTTGCAATGTGATATCTTGGACAAAAAGTGAGCTTGAAGACCTACAAAAAACTCTAACTTGCTGCCGTAAAGCTTCAACTTTGCTATAGATAGACTAATGAATCTTCTTGTGAAAGATATTTGACTCTTGACTCTTGAATTTGCTTGCTGAAAATGACTTAATGTTATGAAAAATGACCTAAAAACATATATTTATAGGCATCAACACCTAATTATTCATTATTTTAACTTCACAAGCTAACATCCATCGGGATTTTGAATTAAGTCGATGATTTTCCCACTCAAAAGTGAAAAATCCTCAAAAGGGACTAAGTCGCCACCCTGGGCGACTTAGTCCCACCAGGGGTTTTTAATGTGGGTTTTCTAGAATTTGAATGATTTGAATGTTGCTTGTTAGGATTTGTATGATTTGTGAGTGGAATAGGCCTTAAAGTATAAAATAATGAGCATTAGGGGCATATAAATGTAGTTTTTAAGGGGTGATTAATGCAAAGGTGTCTAAAATAGGACTAAATTAGACCACATATTGTACTAACTCCAAAGGAGTACAATTTTCGTGTCCACAATTACATATAACTATCTTAGGAATTTCTCAAATTTAGGTGAAATTAGTTTTGAAATGAAAGTGAAATGTAATTGTAATTTAGCCTGATGCTTGTTTCTCCCTTATTCTATAAAAGGGATTTCAAGGTTGATTACATGGGTTCAAGTTTTGAGTCTTAAAAATATCTAGGTGAAAATCTAAGCTTAAACAGGAGCAGATTGTAAATAGATGAACTAATATATATATATATCAGTAACGAGTTTAGGGTTTGAGTCATAATGTAATGGTCTTAAAATGGTTTTACAGTAGAAACAGTAATAGAATAAAGTATTAGTTTTAAAATATATGCTCTCCTGTGTACTTTCCTTGTAGATTGTGAGTGAAATGATTAATGATATTTTCATTTTTCTTCAGTTGTTTAAATTGAACAAATGAGTTTATTTATGCTTCAATTCAAAGGATTGATTAAATGCTAAAATAAGGTCATGGGTTTTTGAGGAAAGGATATAGGATTTGGTAAGCAGTTATGTTTTAAATGCAGTGAATTGAATACCACAAAGTAGTATAACAATAGTCCACCAATTACTGAGTTAAATTACTAAAGTGTTATTAAAAATTTACAGATATGACTCTATTAGCCCAATGGATGAGGCACTGGTCTTTTCATTAGGTAATCATAGGGATAAATGAGTAAGTAATGCACCTAACCTAGGACTTGGAACAAGAATTAAAATCAATTAAAATAAATTCAATTACAATGTCCCGACTTGAAGTACCATCCCATTCCTTGCAATAGATAGTAATTTGTTTAAAGGTCAGCCAAATCTTTAATGAATATTGTCTATTTGCACTTCGTAGGAATTTATCTATCTAGAAATGTTCTTGATCAAATAAATATCGCATGAACATAATAAGGATTACCCTCATGGGTTTCACAGAGCCCGAAGAGTAGGAGTAGGGGCCTTTGAATCCTCACTCATTTTTTGGCCACTAACCTTGAAGGTTCTTGAGCATAAGGGTTGGCTACCCTTTAGAGAATTTCTAGGTTCTATTGGAAAAAACACCAACAAAATTGGAGACTTTGCTGGGGAAAGTTTTGCAACTCTAGTGCAGATTGACATATTACAGAGTCAAGTGTTTGGTGAATCTAAATATCTGGTTCAGACATTGAGAAGTTCTTTGACCTGGAAAAGGCTTTGTTGCAACATAATTCAAAGAATTAGTGTGTGACTCCGCTGTTGGAGAAAACCCATAATGAGATTTATCTTTGAAAGAGTTTCATATTATTTGAACTTTAGTCCTCTGTGAAGAGAGGTGGCAACTCTATCTAATGAACTAGTTAAAGATGCGAAGGAAAGTTCCAGATCTGCAATAATCTCCATTCAGGAAGAAAGGTTAACATCTACAAGTTTCCAAGTATTCTCATAAATCTAAAGAAAATATTATTATGTTTGAAAGCAGTTTATGAGAAGTTTTCAAGACTTAAGATGATAAATGATTTCCTATTAGGTGAAACAACACTAAGAAAGGGAATAGTAGTAGTAATTTTACATACTTCTAAGGTATAATCTGAATTTTCTATACTATGTTGAAGAAGTATGCTTGTTCTTGATTTATGCCCACTAAATAGACCTTAGGCATAGATGCATTTGAGTTATGCATTATGGTATTCTAAGGTCATGATGAAAGCCAGAAATAGGGCAGTGAATGATCAACTGTAGAGTTGATATTTGAATTTTGAAAATGCATATCAAAATGTATCATCAACCTATGCATCTTGGTATGGTTCCTAGAGCAACCATAGTTTGTGATCAGCCCCAACTAGTTTGTCAAAGAAATTTCAGCACTAAAAGATATAGAGCCAAAAATTTTAGTGGCATTTGTGGCTTCCCAAATGTCATACCATTTAAAATTAGAGATAAAATACCAAAATTCAATGGTGATAAGTTTGAATCAACAAGTAGGCATCTACAAGAGTTTGTTGATGTGGTGGGAGACTATGAACTTGATTTTGAGGATGTGATCATGAGGCTATTTGTCCAGTCTCTAAAAAGGGATGCAAGAGATTGGTTCTCTTATTTACCCACATGCTCTATTTATTCTTGGAAGGAGTTCATGGAAGCATTCATGGAACAATTTGGTGAGAGGGTTGATCCCCATTTTAATATGACAAAAAATTATGAGCATTGAGAAAGAAGATGATGAGTTAGTCCCAACTTTCAATCTCATATTTTCAAAGGCAGTAAGGGATATTCCAGAAATTCTAAGACCAAATGATGCAATGTGTTTGGTGGTGTACTTAGTTGCATTTGATGAAGAAATGAGTTATCTACTAAGAGATAAAGAACCCACAACATTGCATCAAGTATATAAGATTGCTATGGATATTGAGAACAATCTGAAATTTTCAATGATGAAAGGATATATGGCTGCTAGGGTTGGTTAGCCTAGCACATCTCATGCAAATGGAATTCATAGATTAGACAATAGAAATTCTTGTCAAGATGCTAATGCTTCTACTGTTATGATTTCTCCATCATCACAACATGTAGATAATAGTGAACTCCAAGTTGAATATCAACAAAATTTGAGCAAACCTGATCTGATGTTTTTTGTTCAAGAATTATCTAACATGAAGAGGAATAAGGGAGAATAACCCTATGATTTTTTTTTGAGATTTTTGGATGCTTGATTAGAGGTCCCCAAAAATTTCAAACCTGAGGATTCAATGTGCATTGATTTGTTTTGTGAAATCTATGATTCTGGACTGAGTACCTTGCCAAAAGAATTAAAACCTCACAGTTTTGACCAAGTACTTGATTGGATAAAGATTGTTGAAGGAGCCTAATGTGATTATGCACAAAATGTGATGTCTCAAATTGCAAATAGCAATTGTCTTGTTGAGAAAAATCAGGATGTAATACAAACAAATGAAAAGAGAATATTAGAAAATGAAGGTCCATATTTTGTGGATGAGGATATTGATTGTGATCAGTTCACAAGCATCACATATGCAGATCAACACAATAGTGTTGTAGACAAAGATACATGGTATGATGATAAAATAGATATGCATGAATTTTTTTCCTGTAATATCTTAGGTGATGAAAAAGTAAAAGAGATGCAAGATGTCATTCCATGTTAGGTTTTTATTAGTGAAAATAATGCAAGTATTGTTGATTTCTCAATACTAACCAGTCATCATGGTCTTTTAAATGAAACTTTATGCATTTATTCTAAATTTTTTGAGCCTGGTTTATGTAATGATGAATTTTCTTGTGATGAGAATCATGATACAATTAAAGTTTCAGAGTGTTTCCCCGAGGATTGTGAAGTCTCTTACAAGGATGACCTAGAGGTATTGTCTCCACATGAAGGATGCAATGATACAAATGATCATAAAGTTACCTGTCCACAAGTGAATGAACAAATTACATATGATGAATACTTGAAATGTAATTCAAGTTTTCTATTAATGGAGCATGTTAATTGTGCGGGTGATGAGGAATTTGAAGATGAGAATGCTGATCCTGAGCACAATGTTGGAAATGATGAAGATGTTGATGAACGTGCTTATGTCCCTGCTGTTCATGATTGTTTATATGAAGCAAAGATATAAATATTTGTGATGTATGAAGAAAATGATGATGTACATGTTGATGAAAGAATGGCTTCATTATTGAATGACCAAATGGTACATCATGATAAGTACATTGGGATTGAATCAACATTAAATTACCATTGATAATGTGAAGCAATATGATGGAGTTTCAAATTGTGTTAACATTGTAGAACCTTTTGATATATGTGTGGAGCAGTCACAAGATGAAAATAATGATAGGAGCACATTTTTGCTTGAGAAGGAACAATTCTCTTCCTGTGAAGAGTTTTTAGAATATCAGTCAAAGATGTTAACTATTGATGATGTGAATGAAGTTGAAAATTTGTTTGTATTCTTTTCTAGTGATTGTGATGATGATGATATGAAGAATTTAGACCTTCATTTTAAGAATGGCGAAGATTTCATGACAAAAATGAATGTAATGAATAACCACTTAGTTGATGAGCCTCCATCTTCATTAGTTATGAGAAATGATGATCCTTATTGGTGCAGAGATAATCCACTCTTCATTGAGAACTTTGATGATGCATATGATACAAGGTTAGAATGTGGTCCTGAGCATTTAACAAAGCAACACATTGATGATCTCCTCAAGAGCATTGCCTATAAATGTTTTACATTTGATGCAGATGTTGCAGGTAAGGTCAAGTATCATGATGCCAACAGTCAAGTGGATTACAAATGTTTCACTTTCTCAATTCAATCAGGTGAGTTTGTATGGGAACATGCTATTGAGCATATTGGTTATATACATTACAAAATGTATGGGTTCCAAATGATGTTTGATTTTATTTTTTAGATAGGCACATTTTATGACGATGAAGGAAACTTTGGAAACTTAGCATATATGGTTGATTATGTTAATAATGATGAAGTTTCTAGTTGGGATATTCATGGTAGAAATGTTGATCTATTACAAACAATAGAGAATAAAGTCTTTGAAAAAGGAAAGAATGGGCTTCAGATTTTGGGGGCCTGGGGCCACCAATTTAAGGATTGAAGCCTATGTAATTGCATGAGGTAGGCTTAAAGGTTTGTACATAAAAAGGCTTCTAGAAACTTTGAAAAAATGAGGACATATTGTACAGTCTTTTAAATAATTATATATTGGTTTGGTGTTTTTGCTTTTGGTTGCGTTTGCTTGCCTTGTCCTGGCAAGCTCCTTGGTTTTTGTCTCTCTTAGCTAGTCTGCTTCAACCAAGAGATTTGAATTCTCACCGTACCCACCAGGGGTATGCATCCCCAAGCTAGAGCCACTGGTGGAGCTCCTGAATTTTTCCAAATTTTTGCGTTGGCTCCTTACCTGGTTATGATCTGATGCCTCTTTGTCCAAGGGTATGGTTTAGGGTTTTGGTCTAAAAACCATCATTTCAACTTTTATTATTCTTAAACCCTGGGCGTTCTTTCCCTTCATTGACTTATTCCATCCTATCACCAGTCACCTAAGTTAAGACTTGAGCCATTTAAAACATGTTATCACTGGCCCCTTTGGTCTAGGTCTATCAATCACCGAGTATTTCCCATCGATTTACTTTTTCCTATGTTGGGTGATATATTTTGTATTGAAATGACTTATGTCTTAAGTTTTTATTCCTAAGGGTTCAAGTCCCATCGACCTAGTTAGGTCCCCCTTTTAAACTAACCTTTTTGTGCACGTGCAAATTTATCGACCACTTGATCAAAAGGTTTGATCCTTGTCATCACTTGCTAGCCCCACATGATTAAAATAATAGTTTCTGTAGTGTAGTAGGGTTAGCAAGCTGTTGACACGTGTATCTTTGCAGAGGTGGGGCCCGGTCTCCATTAACTTGCTCGATGCCTTAAGTGCTTGAATCAGTGGTTGTGATACAACCTTGAAATTAAATCTTAACCATTCCTCACTCACCCCGTGGGATTAAAATAATGCTTTATGAGAAGCAACAAGGTCAGTGGGCGAATGACACATGGATCTCTTGCTCTACTTGGAAGTGGATGGTGGAGCCCACGGGTGGATGATTTGGCATCCAATCGGCATAATTCTATTGGCCGAGGGATTGGCGAGTGATGGTAATGGAGATTGAAAGTTTTTCGACTCAATTTTTGCCATTCAATGCACCATCTCACACGCAGAGATTGGCAGTTGACATTCAAAACTGAAGGTATGGATATGATAGTAGTTTTTCTTCGCACAAGTGAGCATTAATGGATGAAGGAATATACAGGGTTACTCAAATTTAATCATTAAGTGTGTGAATGATTACTTCTCTGCAATGATTAAAGGGTGATATGAAAATTCTAATGCATCCGAGGATTAATGGTTGTAATTTAGAATCCAACAGTTGATCATTTGCTTGCTTGTGCTAGCATTTTTGAGTATTAACGACCAACTTGCTTAAGTTGATCAATAAATGGGAGTTAATGGCCTTTGATTTTTCACAATTTCAATTAGAAATTGGTGAATGCAAAGTCCATGAAAAGGGTGGTGATAGTCTTATTTTTTGCAATTTCTTTAGGTTGATAGGAATTGTGGGGACTTGAGTGGTTTTTTTTTTTTTTTTTTTTTTTAATGCAATTGTGAAGTCTTGTTGTTCTCATCTTATTCTAGTTGAAAATGAGTAAGCCTAGTGTATTTGTTTCCCTAGTATGAAGGTCAATAAGACTTAGCTTGCTTGAGTCACATGATGATGAACAAGGAACATGTGGAGTTTCGGTAATTCCAAAGGGCAAGAGGAGTGCCCGAGGTAAGAAACCTATTCAGAAAGGTGTCAAGAGCACCTATCATCTGAGGAACGGGGTTGTAGTGGGATAATCGACAAAGTCCAAGGAGAAAAAGCTAGAAAAGTCTATGAGGGAGGCAGGAAGGAGAAACAAGTATAACCAGGCTTACATTAGATGACATAATTCACCCATTGTAATCTTAGATGGCCCCTCTGATAATGAAACTAAAACTGACTTTGGCTACCACCAGTACTTGCTCACCGTGGCTACTCTAATGAAATATGAGCAAGATGAAGTGACGGTTTCTCCTATTTCTACAAAGACACGAAGTGGGCGTGTGTATTCTGGTTCTGATTGATCAGGATTGTATCTTGGTCTGGGTTTTTGTTTTTTGATGACAATATTGCTTTGATGGTGTTTTCACTCTTCATTGCATATCTTTGGTTTTTTGTATTTGGTGCAAAATTGGAGGCTTTTTGGATGGTGTGGTGAAAAATATTTTGCTCTATGCTGACATGGAGTCTAAAAGCTGCTACAATTACTAACAATACCCCATTGGGTGGTTTGGTTACTCTCCTTCGACAAGTCATGAAGAAAATTATCTTTTGCTTTCCCCTATTATGCAAATGATTACATATAACTATTTGGGGAATTTCTCGAATTCAGGTGAAATTAGTTTTGAAATGAAATTGAAATGTAACTATAATTCATCCCAATGCTTGTTGCTCCCTTATTCTATAAAATGGATTTCAAGGCTGATTACAGGGGTTTGAGTTTTGAGTCTTAAAAAGGTCTAGGTGAAAAGCTAAGCCTAGATAGGAGCAGATTGTAAATAGATGAACTAATGAATATATCAGTAACGAGTTTAGGGTTTGAGTCATAATGTAATGATCTCAAAATGGTTTTAAAGTAGCAACAACAATAGAATTAAGTATTAGTTTTAAAATATATGCTCTCATGTGTACTTTTCTTGCAAATTATGAGTGAAATGATTAATGATCTTTTCATTTGTATTCAGTTGTTTAAATTGAACGAATGAGTTTATTTATGCTTCAATTCAAAGGATTGATTAAATGCTAAAATAAGGTCATGGGTTTGTGAGGAAAGGATATAGGATTTGGTAAGTAGTTGTGTTTTAAACATAGTGAATTGACTACTACAAAGTAGTATAACAATAGTCCACCAATTACTAAGTTAAATTGCTAAAGTATTACTGAAAAATTTATAGATATGACTATTATCCCAATGGATGAGGAACTGGTATTTTCATTAGGTAATCTTAGGGATAATTGAGTTAGTAATGCACCTAACCTAGGACTTGGAACAAGAATGAAAATCAATTAAAATAACTTCAATTACAATGTCCCAACCTGAAGTACCATCCCATTCCTTGCAATAGATAGTAATTTTTTTAAAGCTCAACCAACTCTTTAATAAATATTGTCTATTTGCACTTCATAGGAATTTATCTATGTATAGAAATGTTCTTGATCAAATAAATATCACGTGAACATAATAAGGTTACCCTCCTGGGTTTCACAGAGCTTGAAGAGTAGGAGTAGGGGCCTCTGAATCCTCACTCATTTGTTGGCCACTAACCTTGAAGGTTCTTGAGAAAAAGGGTTGGCTACCCTTTAGAGAATTTTCAGGTTCTACTGGAAAAAACACCAATAGGAGGAAGGAAGGAAGAGAGAGAAACTGGAAGATAGAGAATATTAGAGAGGGAAGGAGGGAGGGAGGGAGAGAGAGAAGTGAGACCCCATTTCTTTGAGGCATAAAAAAATTAACAAGGCAGTGCTTGTTGTATGAAAAATGCCTCAAAGAAATGGGGTCTCACGGTGATGTACCTCATTTCTTTGAGACCCCATTTCTTTGAGGCATTTTTTCATACAACGAGCACTACCTTGTCAATGCTACTACATTGACACATTGGAATAATGCCTCAAAGAAATGGGGTCTCACAGTGATGTACATCACCATGAGACCCCATTTCTTTGAGGAAATTCTTCATACAATGAGCACTTCCTTGTCAATGCTACCACATTGACCCATTGACAAGGTAAGGCTTGTTGTATGAAAAAATGCCTCAAAGAAATGGGGTCTCACTGATTTTTTCATACAATGAG
>VDFB02000007.1:210016222-210042273 GCA_007258455.2 Sequoia sempervirens | reverse complement strand
ATTTGACATGCTGATTATTGAAATTTGGCTCATGTTTTGGAAATATTTTTTTGATTTCAAAAAATGCACATTTTTTGAACTCAAAATGTGTGGGTTTTTTGAAATTTAAACCATAACGCAAGTGCATTATAACACAAGTGCATTATAATGCAAGCGCATTACAACGTGAGCACATTATAATGTGAGTGTGTTATAATGTGAGTGCATTATAACACACTCACATTATGGCTTGGTAATGAGTGGGCCTAGGCTTGGTCACTACCAACCCATAACACGAGTACGTTTTACTATAATGTGCTCGCGTTTTCACTATTTCAGGATGAAAAATTAAATTGCCCACTTTTTGGCCCCCCATATTTTTGTACTTACCCTATCATTCTTCCATTGTGTTTGTTGTTCCACGAGTATTTGGGGAATGATGTCAATTCCAAACTCATTTAAATTATTGTAGAAAATATGTATATTGACCCCGGACCCATGGACCCCTTATGTGTTCATCTCTTGTGATGTTTGTTGTATTGCATTTGGGGGAAACCCCTTATCATGAGGCAAATTCATTTGGAAACATATCATTGGCATAGGGCTTTCCAAATAAGCTCTCATGACCCTTATCACACATGACATTTATCACTTTTATACCTTAAAGAAATTTCTCACAACATGGTGTTTAGCAATTACTTTAAGGTGAGGGCATACATTGGAATTTTTGCTTCACTTTGTTCACACATGCTAGAATTAGTGATGCATTGGAATATCATTTTGTAGCACCTTATTAGAATTATCAAGGAGTATAATTTTCTTGGTATGGTCGACATGGGTACACACCCAATAAAAATTGATCCTCACTAGTCCTTGTGTGTTTCTTATTTTTCTACTTTGTCTAGGGGCTCACTTAGTGAATATCAGACTTCACTAGCCTGTGGTACCTTCAATTTATGATTCACCTAACAAATATCAAACTTTTTTATCCAATGAGTCATGAATGCCTTTGGGTATGGATCCTAGCATAACACAACTTTCTAGTTCATGAGTATTCATACTCTCCTTTGAATTTTGTGTTGACATTGTGTATGCTTGTGTATGATATCTTGCTGCATCACATACATGTGTGTTCCTTTGTGCTTATGTTGGTTTTCCATGGGATCTTGAATCCTAGGGGCTTGCACACTCCCCCTAGGATTCCTTGACATCCTATCTCTTCAACATTTGGATAATCAGACCCCTCTTGACATATTTTCTACTTTAGTGTTTGAGTTTGAGTGTAAGTTCATACTCTCACTAAAGTGGGGGTTAAATGTAGCATCATAAATTATCACCCTTGATAATTTGACACTATGCTTTGCTACCCCCTAAGTGCATGGAGCTATTTTGCACACCTAAATTCCTAAATTATGCATTTTGTAGCCCATTTTAACAATTATTGATAAATTGCAAGTAGAAAACCAAAGTATTTATTTAATATTTTTCCCCTGACACCTTAAGTCTCACAAAATAGGGTTGGGACCTAGTTTCCTAGGGTGACCAAGTCCCCCTATTTTGCCTCCAAAATTGAATATATTAGAGGTGGTATTTTATTATTTGAATTTCAAATGTCCAAAGTCTGTTGTCAGGAATTAATTTTTGGGTAATTAGAATTATTGTGTATAAATACCTAGTTATTGCATCATTTGAAATCTATCTAGTAATTATTGGAAATCAAGAGCACTAGCAAGCAATAAAGTAAGTCAAGAGTAGTCATTTGAATATTTATTGTAGCAATTCAAAATCAAAGCATCATGTCAAAGTGTATGTTATCATATTTTTTGTGAGATCTAACCCTTGTAGGTCTTCAAGCAAATCAAGCCAACAATAATCAAGTCGTGAGTAGATCTTGTATGACTTTAGTTCTTCAAGGAAGCCATTTTTGGGTGGTGAGTTGTAGTCCATTATTTATTCATCATTCATTTTATAATTTAGTCTTATCCCTCAAAAGGATCTAGGCTCTATATACTGACATTTCCATTGTCGAAGTGGAAACACTAACACAAGGTTTGACTACGGCAAGCCCCTAAATGACACAACCTTTCTCCTCTCTTTAAATGTGCATGTTTTAGATCTAAAGAAGATTGGAAGAATCTTGAAGGTAATTATTCATTTCTGCAGTCAAACCTTACACCTTGACAACAAACATAAACTTAGTTACAACAATATTTGACAACACAATTTAAGTGGAAAAATAAGGCTTTGTAAGGCCGCCTGGTCTACTCCCCATAATGCATGCAAATATTTTCTAGCATGTGGTAACAATATACCTCATGACCTAGAGTTCATATAGTTTATGGTTGATTTACTTTCTACTTATAGATTATTTTACTTGCATTGTGATAATTGACCTAGTAAGCATAGATTTCATACTTTTCATTATTCAAATAAGAATAGTTATGTGTGGCTATGCTTGGTTGTGATTAGTAATTTTAACAAAAGAGGTTATAAATAAATGATATATGATCAAGTTATGATTGAGCATAATGATATCTTCAATTAATTGACTTAGAGTATAAAGTATTTGAGTTATTAATGTAAGTTCTTTTATACAATAAAGTCAGTTATTGAAAGGACCAATCGTTTAGAGTTTGTGAGGTATTTAATATTAAATTTAGTGCAAGTATTTGATGTGAGTTTAGACCTTAGGAGCATTTTGGGTACCTTGTCAACAATTTCTAGTGGCATGCTCAATAATCTAGTGGTGTAAGTAAGAAATTATTAGCTATTGTATTATATTTTATGATTAATGTTCTAATGGTTAAGTGCTAGACTCATTAATTACCTAAAGTTGGCTTAAATGGATGATGTGGGTTATTGTACCATATTGAGTTCAGGTTGATTAACAATTGGAGGTAAAAACTTGAATATTGGAAATTAATTGAATATGCCATCATAAAAGGAGTGCATTTAGTTGAAAAAGAGATAAGAAAATATGTTAAACCTAACTTTGGATCCATGAAAATATTTTACTAATATATTATGTTTGTGTATCTCTTGATGAGGTTAATGTTACCACCCTGATGAAATATTTAACCCTATTTAAACATTTAGTATGTTATCATATTAAATATTTCTTGAACTTATTAAATTGTTTCCTTGAGAATAACTCTTCATGCACTTTTGTTGATTCATCTAGATTTAAAATTTCACGTACAAATTGAGTCCCTATTTGTAACTACTTAACTCTATGTAAAAAATAAAGATGTATTTAGAATTGATGTATGTAGTTCTAATATTTTAAAATAGGAAGTATAATAGGAACTTTCATTATCATGCGATTTAAATAATTTTGGTTTCATTTTGGAAAGATACTATGTGGTTTCACTCCACAAAATAAAAGTATAATTGCCAAGAGAAAGAATAACTTCATTACTAGGTTGTCCAAATATGTATTAGATTTAAATAATCATGGTTGTAAAATTTAGAGATAGATACTTCTATGCTCACTCAATTCCAACAATGCATATAGAATTCTTAAGCATGCATATAGGATTTGAGATTAATTTTAGTGTATACTTGTCCTATTATTCATAATATAAATATTAAAGGAAATTCATAGGATGAACATAACAACATCATGTTACAAGGGTCAATCTTGCTATAAAACTTGACGTAGTCATTTTTACGATTACTATAGTAGTTTTATTTAGTAGAATTGATAAACAATTGAAAGTTCTTATAGTTGCATTTAATGATAGTTTCATTCATACACAATTTCTAAAAGTAATTGTTAATCATATTGTTTAGAGTGTAATTACTCCATAGACATAGAAACATAAATTATAATCATGCACTAGACATGAAAAATGTCTCAAGAAAACGTTCATCAATTAAATGTAATGGTTACAAGATGTATACAAAAGACTTCTTATAAAGCTATAGAATCTATTTTTCAATCACGATAGCAAATTATTAAGGCATTTACCATACCATAGAACACCTAAAATAATTCACATGGACTGCTAATCTACGCTTTAGGAAAATAAATGTAAACTTAAGCTATGTCTAAATACAATCCTCAAAAGATGCCCTCCATTTCCCTCAATTAAGTGATGTACATTTCAATAACTATTTAGATAACTTATAATTGCATATGAAATTTTAGATAAGATATAAATAGTAATTTTGAATTGTACGTATGATAATTCCTTCTTACCATAATTGCACTTAATGACTTTTCACTAATTGTTATCACCTTTGATATTTTTATCTATGCATTCTAATTCCCTATTTTGTGCAAGTTGTCTTTGATTCATGGATTTTGTAATTCACTGCAATATCAAATACCCAAACAAAATAGTGACAACCAAATTATTGTTGAAGTGAAAATTCAAGGTTACAGATCAATACATTTTCTATTGTTTAATGAAATTTATTCATTAATATAGTTTAATTGTATTGAATATACACATTTATATACATTTTATTTGTTATTTTATTGTTATAAAATATTTTTATAATGTATCTATCACATCCCCATAAGCCTGTCTCCTGTTGGGCATGATATGGTCTAGCAAATCAATAAATGGTAAGGAAATTTGAATTTAATGGAGGGAAAGGGGGACCAATGCAGTTGGCAGAGAAGATTGAACTGAGGGAGACAGATCTGCAACACAAGTATGGTGATTCTTAAATGCCATTAAGAAGGAATGGGCACATCTGAGTGAGAAGGCATCTGTGCCATAAGTATAGTATGGTAAGGCAACCCTTTTTCTTGGGAGGGGACTGGCGGGTCAAAAGAAAAGGAGGGCAGACTTTCAACCATCACGACCCCATTAGTTTCTCATAAAGTGTGGACTGGAGAACTAGAGGAAGAAAAAGGAATGCATGGGGAAGAAAAATGCAGAGGGATGGCTGGAATACTACGTAGAGGGTGGGTGGAGATTATTGGAAGGTGGGCGTTTAAACCAAGGGACGTTTTAATCATCTATTCATGTTGTGGCTATCTTACAACATCCGATGAAATCATGTATCCTTTGCACTTTATATATGTCCATACTCGATTTCCACAACTCCCCTTTGGCATAGGCTGTGAGGATGCTGGAAAAAATTGTTCACATGAGAACAACAAAACAAAGACCATGGTTAAGGCATCATGAGAAGTAAGTTATTATGGCCTAAACATCACTAGTAAGATATCAACCACTCACAATTAATTCAACAATAATCTAGAAATATAATTAGACCAAACAATCCATCACTTGTTAAAATTATTCACCTTTAGAGAAGACCATAATCTTAATCTTTATTGTTATATGATGTAAAGTTCCTTTTAATCATCTTTTAAACATGGTATAATAGTTAAATGATCTTCACTCTTGATCATATAAAATATGTTAAAATGAAGTAGATATTTTTATAAAACAATAAGGGGACATTCTTTTCATAAATTGGAAACCTAAAGATGAAATCATAATACTTTACTAATATCTTACAAATATTTAAAGATACAAAAGCTCCAATATAGAATTAGCTTGGAAATTTTATTTGAGACATTATGGTTATAGATATTTAACTTGTGGAATTATTTTGTTAGATTATTAGTATCTAAGTTTCATCTTGAGGGCTATCTAAGAGATATTATGATAATATTTTTTTTTTTTGCTTCATTCTATAGTTAATGGACATGATATGTAGAGGGTGTAGCATTGAATCAAAAGTATATCATTTGGTCAATTATAATATGATGCACATAGAAGGTGTAATAATAGGACAAAACCCTCTTATTACTTCTCTTTATAGTGAGAGGAGTTCTCATAGATTAACCATTATTGTCCACCTCTTTTGCATAATTTGTGTCCACTTGTATTATTGTTTCAAATTAATTACTAGGAGAGTTGGGGCGTCAATTCATTGTTGAGAATTTCTTGAGAAACCCTATAGTTGTATCTAGTGATGATTGGTTTGATTCTTAAAAATGGTTCTCATTTTACTAAATTTTGGAATGGCTTGTTATATGTACTAATCAAAGTGTAGATAAATCAAATGTGAAATGAACCTAAAAGGTGTACCCTCTTGTTGACCAATTTGTGTTGGTTAAAGTTCAAATTATTTGAACTATGAAGCTTCTGCACGTTACATAGGCAAGGCCATCAAAGATGAGCCTGTGAGGCATAAGTCTAGCCCTTAGGTCTTGAACCTTCATTATTACTTTGAAAGCTTTGTTGTTATACTTTATTTGAATAGCATGTGACTTGATTATGTTTTAGATTATTAATGAGTTATTAGAACTAAGTAAGTCTATCTCAATGATGTGAATTTCATGTCTCCTTTTAAAACCCAACCATGATTGTCTAAGCAATTTGATATGTGACTAAATATTATAATTTATAATTGGTCAAATGTTGTGATGATTTTTAGGAAAACATGCTTGGGAAATAAAATTTTGTGAGTTAGTCTCATGTTGTGGTCAAAATTTGGATTTTTTGTTGTGTCCTTAGCTGTGTTTTTGTTAGATTGCTTTGGGTACTATAAGATCAAATCTGGTAGATTAGAGGATTGTGAAATCAAATCCTAGATTCCTCTACTGGGACATAGTCACCTAGGGCGACTAGGTCCTCAAAAATTAGCTTCAAATTCATATCATAGGTGCATAGTACTCTGCTCAGTCCATTTTTAAAGTCTAAATTTCTCCGTGACTTTCTAGATCTATTGTTTTTGCATCAAAATAGTTATTTGTACATCATTATCCTAGTCATTTTTGTTGAACAAGACAATTGAGAGGGGGGGTGAATCGGTTGTAATAAATTTAATCTTCTAAAAACTTTCACCAAAAATTATATCATTCACAAAACCTTTACTCTGCTAATATGATTAATCATTAAGTGCAAAAGAAAAAATCAAAATACACACACAATAACACCAGATTTATGTGGAAAACCCAATAAGGGAAAAACCACGGTGAGGATTATCTCACAATATAGAGAATATCAAAACCGATTACAAAGGATCACTACTAGAGAAGGCTCATTGCCAAAATACGACTCACTGTCTGGAACAAGGGTTAACCACCTATAAGACTCACTCCCACACATAGACAAAGAAGATATAAGAGATTTGTTACAGAGCTCGAAAACAATCTCAATGCAACAAAGATTTCCACCACAATTCACTCAAACACTTGCATACATTCATGAATGATAGAGTAGACCTTTAGCTCACTGCATTCAAAAATTCACCACTAAGATTTCACACTGATTTTCTCAACCACACATTGTATTTCGCATCTATCTTGCTCTATTTATTTGCACACCTTTCACCAATATCTCATCCTGTATTTATACCGTCTTCAACTTTGAAACATATCCAAAGTTAGCCATACACCATTTAAATTCAAATTAGGTTGGTGCCAAAACATTCTAGGGTGGAATTAGAATAATGGTGACACAAGGTACATGCTTCAACACACTTCCATAAGCTTCAAAGGTAGTGTTAAACACAAGGTCATCCAAACCAGTGTAAAAAACATAAATCAATTAAGCACACACAACCTTAACATGATCCAATCTTTCCAGATAACAAAATTACCTTGAAAACATTCCCAACAGCTTATCCTGAAAACCACAAGTCATAAGACTCGAACAAGAAGAAATCCAAAGCAACTACATTTCTCTTGAACCTCAGCCAGATACACTAAAAAACACAGTTCACAACTAGTGAACATAACTCGCACTATGCAACCCAAAATTTGGATATAGCAACTTCCAACGACCATGATCAACATATTTGAACCACACAAACATAGGAGAAAATCCTAGAGCAAAACTTGGAGCAACCACTGAATACCTGCAACCTTTCTTCATTACTATTTTCTCAATATCCTTGACATATATAGCCAATAACCATTATCCATGACATCAATGACAACAACAACCAGTTGAGAACTAGTTAACTAGTTGACATCAATGACAACACCTTCATACTTGCAACAATCTCCCCCTTTGTCATTGATGACAAAACATGATGTGAAAAACCATCAAGGACAACACAACAACTTAGAACACACTTCCTCATGATTTTACAATTCTGTTTCTCCCCCTTAGTAGATAATGTTTTTCACATGATACTCTCTCTCTCTCTCTTTCACATCAATGACAAAGGAAAAATACATTTTACATTTATTTCCCCTTTAACATTAAGAACAAAATGCTCTTTCAATGACAACACATGACACTACTGTTGTGTGGTCTCACAACATGCCCCAAGACT
This sequence comes from Sequoia sempervirens, assembly GCA_007258455.2. NCBI lineage: Eukaryota > Viridiplantae > Streptophyta > Pinopsida > Cupressales > Cupressaceae > Sequoia > Sequoia sempervirens. The sequence continues at coordinate 210,034,041 of VDFB02000007.1, read as the reverse complement.
GTAAGACTTGGGAACCCAAGTGAAAACTAACACCGATGGAAGATATAAATAATAGTTGAAAAGATCACCAAAATGAAGAGCAAAGAGAAATCTTTAGTAAAATAATACTTTGTAATGTAGTGTTCTGGGTACTAGATACTGGGAACTCAGAATGTTTAAAAAGGCAAAAGGTAATGCAAGCATTGAGAAAAGTGTTCCGGTCTGATAAGATGGAAGTTCTAGTAAAATTGAAGTCTAGGAAAATGTCAGGGTAAAACTGAATACCGGGTACCAAGTAACGATGTGAAATGAAGTTTTAAAATCTTAAGGTTATCTAATGAGTCTGATAGTCCGATAACCCAGTATATAAAAGATAACTATGCAAGGATTTGTGATATGCTGAAAAACGTGTTATTTATGAGAAATTTAAATGATAATCAATTTAATGATGGTTTTATTTACATGAGATTTTGTTTTAAAATGGATTTAATGAGTGAAATTTGTGATTGCAGGAGATGCAAATTGTGATGCAGAGTTTGGGTATGGATGGTCAAACAAATTTGAATCACACATAGAATTATATCCAGATCGGGTTGCATACTTTGGGATGCTATAACGTAGAGGGCTTTGAGTCCACCACAATGCTGGAGACCCTGGTATTACACATGTGGTGGAGAGAAATGCTAGCCTTCGGGGAAGCCCATTCCCGAGAGTAGAAAGCCCGAAGCAGAACAAAGTGTAGGAATAGGGTGATAAAGTAATCATTTTGAATATATGGGAAAGTTCCTACACACTATCTTGATTCAAGTTATTTTCCTGGCGATAATAAAAGGATGAAAAACCTGAAGTGCTTCAACAAGCAGATTAAAGTTGACCTTCATTGACTTCGGTTGCAATCCTCTTACCAGTCACTATATTCCACGTGCCTTGATGTGATTTGTCCCTTGGATTTCCTCTCATGTATTTGTCTTATCCTATATGTGTCTTATTTCTATAAAAGGCTAGAGGATACCTTTTTTAAAGTTAAGTTTAGAATTTGTGGATGTTGGAAGAGCCAAAACTTCTCTAAGTTTTGTTCTTTTTTCCTATTGTCTGAATCATTCCGGTCTAAAAACTTGTATGCACATAGAAATTAATCAATATCAGAGCCAATTTGATAGCTACCTATCTCATGAATCTTTGTAGCTGGTTTTGTTAGTTCAACTGAACAAGACTATGTGTTGCATTGTTTAAGGGTGCATGAAGAACCTACTCGGTGTCCAAACTAAAACCCCTCTTTAAAAGCTCACGCCATTTTATATGTAGTTGTGAAGCAATCTGGTGAAGTATAAAGCGGTTTGCTTTGATTTGATTAAATCTTTGGGGCATTCATGGAGAATAACCAGGAGAAATTTTAATTTTCAGTATTTTTTTATGCTTTATTTTAGAATAGATGTTTAAATTCTTGAAAATGTTCCAAAAAATAGACAAATGGATGGAAATTTATTGAAAATATTTCATTTTCTATGAAATTGTTGAATGCTTAAAGCTAAATCTACTTAAGTGATAGCAAGAAATTTGTTGATGTTCATGAAATATTCTTTTAAATCTTTCAATTTCATGATATTATCTTATGATCGAATTAAAACCCATCATCCAATGCATATGATTCCAAACAATTGTATTCCCTTTGATATTAACAACAATATCACATCATACCCTGAAGTGAACCTAGTACGGTCAAGACCTAACTATTGGAGACTTGGGATTGAACTAAGCCAACCTCTTCCTATTAAAATAGATTCCCCTTTTAGGTTGTATTTATTTAATATCTTACAAGAAGGATAGGATCTTCACAGTTTTCTTGTGAGGAATTTATCTACATTATTGCTGCGAGTGACATTGTCGTCAACATGAACTAGCACTAGAAGGAGGGAAAATATGGAATTCGCATTATTCTCAGGTTTTAAAAGTAGCTTGTAAGGCGAAAGTCTTGTGCAAGCTGGTTCTTCAAAATGGAAGTTGAGAAACTTTGGAAAAAATTTAACTAGAGATTACATCCTTTGAGTTTATTCACCTTAAGTAGAGTCACCGAGTGTAGAATTCATGATACAACTGATCATGGTGAACTTGAGTGTGATTTTTTTAACAAGGGTGAGTTTGGCTATGTGTAAGGTGATTCCATTAACTAAATAAGTTTTAGTTGCTAGAAGAAAGGGAATGTTAACAAGAAAAGAGTATAACCCTAGTGGAATTGGAAATATTAAAAAGTTAACCGATACATCAAAACAGTTTGATAACTACAATTTTTATAAAGAAAATCCTAATGTTTTGTAGGAAAATAAGCGAGAATGCCGAGATTTAGAGACATCGCGTCAAAAATGAGGAAACAACATTGATAAGTCATCATTCTATGTATATGTGGAAAATGCAAATGAAGAGAAGGAGCAGGAAAATCGAGCGAGAAACACGTGTCTTTTGCTCCAAGTTGAAAGTTCACAAGCTAAAAAAGGAATTTTTTCTAATTTTATACAAGATACAGAGTACCAAGTTTTTACTTTTTCTCTCTCTGATAGTAATATAAATTGTGAAAGTGTTTGGTCTAACAAAGTGCAAAGTGAAAACAGGGCCAAAAACTCAAAAAATTTCAGAGGAGAAGAAAGTCGAGAAATGGACACAACATTCATGAAAATGAACATAGTAGAGAAACAAATCATGAACCAGGACTACAAGAAGGTAAAGTATGGTCGCATCAGACGAAGTGTGTGCAATTGACCTTTAATGAGGTCATTTTCATACATATGAGCTAAGTCATTGGTAAGTACACCTTTGAATTTATGTTTATTAAATGCAGAGAATTTAAAAGAATTCATTGTTATAGTAGGACATTTGAACTTTCTTTGGATGAATTTAGGGATAAACCTGTTGTAATTCGTACCAAAACAACAATTGAAATAGTCATAGAAATTAAAATAAATTTCTTTGTTAGGGTTAGTAGTTTGTTAGATTAGAAAGTTTGGTTAGTTAGGGTTAGTTTTCTTTTTGTAGGTTTTGTTTTGTTTTGTTGTTTTGTTTGTTTCTTCTTTCTTTCTTTTTCTGTTTGACCCTTTGCATTAGAAAATTCTTGTTAACTTATCATACACATGAGAGTTAATTCAAACATTTGTAACATTGTGCTGTGAAATGTAAAATGATAAAGCCATGCACAGTAAATACACGCTTTAAGACATACAACAAAGATATATATGTGTGTGTGTATCATGTATATACATCAAGTATCAAAATTCTTGCTATAAAATCAAAATATCAAAAAAGCAAAAAGAGAGGTAGTCGAGCTGCAGATATGAGTATCCATTCAGATGATGTGGGATGCCTCATCCATCAGGGTTAAATACCCTATGTAGGCGAGTTCCCAGTGAAATTCAAAGTCATTCATATGGAGGTCAGTGAGGAAAGACCGGAGTGGAACCACTTCCTTGTGTTAAAGGAATCGAGGAATATCATCCATGAAAGGGATTCCAATGGTCAGGTGTGCAATAGAGAGAATAATATCTAGTTTCTCCAAATATTCAGGCCGTACTATCTGTCTCGTAGCAGAGCAAACATCTTCAATAGAAATCTCAATATCCAGAAGTGATGCTACAAATTGAGAAGCCACGTCAAAATAGAACAGAAAGTAGCGATTAGATTCTATATACTTTTCCCCAAGGACTAAGCATAAGTTTGACATAATGAAACTGGAAGTCCTAACGAAGAAAACATTTTCAAGCCTTTGTGGTGTGATACTACCTAAGAAAAAATCTTGGTGGCAAGAGCAGGTTAGGTAAATTGAAGCATCCATGGCCTAGAAGCAAACAAGAACAAGCAGAGCAAGAAATGCAAAATAAAAAGAAAGCTAGGTAAAAGTGTGAAGAATTTGAGAAAGAAGTGCAAAATTTATAGAAAGTCATGAAGAAGTTGTGGTACATAATTGCCTCAAGTGAATTCTTAGAAATCATAAGCAAGGTGGCAACCAGATGAATTTTAAGAGCGAAATGTTAAATCAAATTAATTTTTTACACACAAGTGGTGATAATTCGCTTCAAAATCTGACCAGTACGAAGATTACGAATCAAACAAATTGAAGATTTCAAAATTAATGGTGGTCATTTCATTATGTTTTTACTAAGTTGTATTAATTATGAAGGTGCTTATGTGTGCGAAGCAGAAAGGAAAATTAAGCCTGTAAGGCAACACATGTCATCACCAGGGAAATTTGAAAGAAGTAATATGTTTGCATTGAGGCATGTGACTTTAATGCAGAATAATGTGATCGTGCTTAACTATCATAATGAAATTCTTGATCCATTAATGTGGTATAACACCGTCAAATCAGAAGTGCTAGCCGAGTATTTAGCGGTTGCCATAGAATTTGATCAAAAAAGGGTGGTAACTAATGGTTCTAAATTTAGATTTAAATTTGGTGATTAAATTGTTTGCTACTAAATTTTAATTTATGCATATCTTCTAACATATAGCGAGTTGTAGTGAGCTAGGATTTGGCATAAAAGTGGTAAAGTTTAGCTTGAAATACACACCAACAGGGAATTATTAAATGAGTTTTTGAGAAATAGTGAAATGATGAAGGGATTTGCATTGAATGAAAAATCAAAAGGTAACCTTCGCTACCACTGTAATTCCCAACCTAATAGCGGGATTCATTGCCTACAAGTTGAAAATGAGTTATCAATGAAATATTAAAAAAAAAAATCAACTCCTTAGGCTATCCAAATATCTCTACCGGGGCTATGGACGCTTGGCTAGCAATAGAGCTATGTTTGGGGGTAATTACGAAGATAACCTTGTCAGGGATATGGATGCTTGACTGGCAGCAAGGCTCTATCCTTGGTTGGCTTTGGAGGATTACCATATCATGTAGTTAAATTTCAATGATTTGATTTATTTAGTGAGTTCCAAAAATTGGAATTAATCAAAGCACACACAAATGTTTCCAAAATAATTTTACTATTTTTATGTTAGAATCTAGGTAAAGGTAAAGAGATATTGTTTTAAAATATGCATAAATTATAATTTACAACTGGTGATTTAATTTCAAGTTTTGGTTTAAATTTGGTTTTATTGGTTGCAAGTTGTTGTGTGGTCTCACAACACACCCCAAGATTGTAAGACTTGGGGACCCAAGTGAAAACTAACATCGATGGAAGATGTTTGCTAGTTGAAAAGATCACCGGAAATGAAGAGCAAAGAAAAATCTTTAGTAAAAGAGTACTTCGTAATGTAGTGTTTCGGGTATTGAATATCGGGAACCGAGAATGTTAAAAAAGGAAAAAGGTAATGCAAGCATTGAGCAAAGTGTTTCAGTCCGATAGTTAAGGTCCGATAGGATGGAAATTTTGGTAAAATTAGAGTCCAGTAAAATGTCAGGGTAAAGCTAAATACCAAGTACCGGGTACTAGGTAACAATGTGAAATGAAGTTTTAAAATATTGAGGTTATCTAATGAGTCTGATAGTTCGGTAACCCAGTATATAAAAGATAACTATGCAAGGATTTGTGATATTCTGAAAAGCGTGTTATTTATGAGAAATTTAAATGATAATCAATTTAATGATTGCTTTATTTACATGATATTTTGTTTTAAAATGTTTTTTTCTAAAAGGGATTTAATGAGTGGAATTTGTGATTACAGGAGATGCAGATTGTAATGGAGAGTTCGGGTATGGATGAACAGGAAAATTTGAATCACAGATAGAATTATATCTAGATCGGGTTGCATACTATGGGATGCTATAATGTAGAGGGCTTTGAGTCCACCAAAATGCTAGAGACCCCAGTATTACACATGCGGTGGAGATAAATGCCAACCTTTGGGGAAGCCCATTCCCGAGAGTAGAAAGCCTGAAGCAGAACAAAGTGTAGGAACAAGGTGATAAAGTTATCATTTTGAATATATGGAAAATTTCCTACACACTATCCTGATTCAAGTTATTTTCTTGGTGATAATAAAATGATGAAAAACCTGAAGTGCTTCAATGAGCAGATTGAAGTTGACCTTCATTAACTTTGGTTGCAATTCTCTTACCATTCACTATATTTAATGAACCTTGATGTGATTCGTCCCTTGGATTTCCTCTCATGTATTTGTCTTATCTTGTCTATGTCTTATTTCTATAAAAGGCCAGAGGATACCTTTTTTTAAGTTAAGTTCAAAATTTGTGGATGTCGGAAGAGCCAAAACTTCTCTAAGTTTTGTTCTTTTTTCTTGTTTTCTGGATCATTCTGGTCTAAAAAATTTTATGCACATAGAAATTATTCAATATCAGAGTCAATTTGATAGCTACCTATCTCATGAATCTTTGTAGCTGGTCTTGTTAGTTCAACTGAACAAGACTATGTGTTGTGCCATTTAAGGGTGCATGTAGAACCTACTCGGTGTCCAAACTAAAACCCCTCTCTTTAAAAGCTCACACCATTTTATATGTAGCTGTGAAGCAATCTAGTGAAGTATAAAGCAGTTTGCTTTGATTTGATTAACTCTTTGGGGCATGTGTGGAGAATAACCGGGAGAAATTTTAATTTTTAGTAATTTTTTTATGCTTAATTTTAGAATAGATGTTTAAATTCTTGAAAATGTTCCTAAAAAAAGACAAATGGATGGAAATTTATTGAAAATATTTTGTTTTCTATGAAATTGTTGAATGCTTAAAGCTAAATCTACTTAAGTGATAGCAAGAAATTTGTTGATGTTCATGAAATATTCTTTTAAATCTTTTGATTTCATGATATTATCTTATGATCAAATTAAAACCTAGTATCCAATACATATGATTCCAAACAATTGTATTCCCTTTGATATTAACAACAATATCACATCATACCCTGAAGTGAACCTAGTATGGTCAAGAATTGACTACCGAAGACTTGGGATTGAACTAAGCCAACCTCTTCCTATTAAAACGGATTCCCCTTTTAGGTTGTATTTGTTTAAGATCTTTCAAGAAGGATAGGATCTTCGCGGTTTTCCTATGAGGAATTTATCTACATTGTTGTTGTGAGTGACATTGTCGTCAACAACTACCTACTCCCCCTAAGAGGTAGCCACCAAAACATTAGTCTAGAAGAAAGATAGATCCATAGATCCACCAGACTGATGCATCTCCATATGCATCTAGTTCAAGAAAGAGGGGAAATAACCCCTAACTTCTCTCAAAGATACTCAAAATTATCTCTAGGAAGAGCCTTTGTAAATATGTCAGCAATTTGATCCTTCGTAGGTATATACTCAAGCTTTACTTCATTCTCCACAACCTTCTCTCTCAAAAAGTGATACTTGATAGATATATGCTTTGTCCTCAAGTGCATCATTGGATTCTTTGAAATATTAATTGCCCTTGTATTATCACAGAAGATAGAAATAGGATCATCATACATTACTCTAATATCATTAAATGTTTGTCTCATCCATAAAAATTGTGTATAGCAAGATGTTGCAACACTATACCCAACTTTAGCAGTGGATAAGGAAACCAAATCTTGCTTTTTACTTAACCAAGACACCAATTTGCAACCAAGAAAGAATGCACCACCACTTGTACTTTTTATGTCATCTACACAACCTGGAAAATCTACATCTGTATAAGCACTTAGTGTAAAATCAATATCCCTAGGATACCACAAGACATAATCTAGAGTGCCATTCAAATATCTAAATATTATGTTAACAACAACAACATGTGTTTCTTTAGGATCTTCTTGAAGTCTAGCCACAAGACAAACTGCATGCATGATATCCGGTCTAGTAGTAGTTATTTATACAACAACCCACCAATCATAGATTTGTATTTTCTCTGATCAGCCTTAGGTGAATCATCATATTTACTCAATTTGTAACCAGTCACGATAGGAGTGCATACTAGTTTGGAACCATCCATCCCAAACTTCTTCAACATTTCTCTTACACACTTTGACTGTGAAATAAAAATCCCTTTCTCTATTTGATTGATTTGTAGCCTAAGAAAGAAATTCATCTCTCCAAACATAGAAATCTCAAATTATTTTTGCATCTCTTCAACAAACATATTGCACATAGTTTCATTTCCTCCAAAGATAATATCATCAACATATACAACCACTATCAAGTTTTTTTCATTTTCAATTTTAAAATACATATTACTATTTGTCGTACCTTTGTTGAAACCTTGTTGAATCAAATATTTGTCTAACCTTGCATACCAATCTCTAGGAGCTTGCTTCAATTCATATAGAGCCATATTCAATCTGCAAACCATATCTGGTTGATCTGGCAACTAAAATCTTTCTGGTTGTTCAATGTAGACCTCTTCCTCAACTCACCATTCAAGAATGCAGACTTAACATCCATCTAATAGACCTTATCTTTATGAGCAGCAAATGCTAAGAACATTCTGATAGCTTCCATTCTTGCCACCAGAGCAAAATTATCCTAAAAATATATACCTTCTACTTGTGAGTAACCCTTACACACAAGCCTAGCTTTATTTCTGACTACTTCTCTATTTTCATTCAATTTGTTTTTGAATACGCATTTCAAGATTCAATTATGTTTTTATCTGTTGGTCTAGGGACTAGTTCCCAAGTTTGATTCTTCTTAATATGCATAAGTTCTTCTTTCGTAGCTTCCATCCAATTCTCATATTTACATGCTTCACTTATGGTCTTTAGTTCAATCTCAGAAAGTAAACACAAATTTATCTCACCAACAATTGCAGCTCCACTTCTTGTCAATGCTTCTTTCCTCTTGTCTCTAATGATTTGATCTTCTGAATGATTCTTTTGCACATATTTATGTGTCTTAGGGGATACCACTGGAGCTTCTTCTTCTTCTTCATTATGCTTCTCCTATTCTTCCACAAATTATTCAACTCTTACACAATCAAGTTTATCAAATACATATCCATCAACTTCAATTGAATTCTTCATTTGTTTCATCAACCTTGACATTTGTGCTTTCTAAAATATTTCTCAATATTTTATTGAAACATCTGTAAGCTTTGCTTCTAGTAGAATATCTAAGGAAAATACCTACATCACATATAACATAAAAGTTCCCTAAATTTTGTTCATCCCATTTGATATAACATTTTCTTCCAAACACTGTGAAATACTTAACAATAGGAATTCTTCTACACCATAGTTCATAAGGAATCTTAGTACTATTAGCTCTTTCTTGAACTCAATTGAAAACATAAACAACAGTGTGAATAGCTTCTCTCTAGTAAACTTTTGGTAGACTAGCTTTAGTAATCATTGATCTAGTAACTTCTTGAATCGTTCTCTTCTTCCTTTCAACAACTCCATTCTACTGAGGATTTCCCAGAGCAGATAAGTATATTTTATTCCATGAACTTCACAAAACATATTAAACTCATGGGAGGTGAATTCACCACCTCTATCAGACCTCAAGTATTTTATTCTCAAATTTACTTCATTCTCAACCATAGCTTTGAACGTCTTGAATCTATCCAATGCATCAAATTTCTCTCTAAGAAAAGTAACCCATGTATACCTAGGGTAATCATCAATCAAAAGCATTACGTACCTTTCGCCTAGCAGACTTCTCACTCTTGTAGGACCACAAAGATCTGTATGAATCAAATCCAGTAGTCCGGTAGTATATTTTTCCTTTGATCTGAAGTTGTTTCTCACTTGCTTTCCAAACCAACAATTCCTCCAAATAGCATTAACAGGCTTTGTAATCCTTGGTAAATATCTAACAACTTGCACTGCATTGATCCTCACCAAGTTATAAAAATTCATATGACACATTCTCCAGTGCCATAACCAACTATCATTAATCTGAGTCATAAAGAAATTTCCATCAACACCCTTAAGTTGATATATATTTCCTTCAGAATTCTTTCCTGCAACAATGACTATTCTGAATCCTTTCTTGATTTCACATCTCTCATCCTCAAATACAAGATTATATCATTTACAACACATCTATCCAACACTCAAGAGATTATTCCTTAAACCCTTAACATAGTAGACATAATCAGTATTATGCTTGCCATCAAAACTTACTGAACCTATCCCACAAATTTTAACACCAATATCATCTCCAAACATAACTAAGCCTCCATATTTTTCAAGTTTAACAAACTTACTCTTATCACCGGTCATGTGATGTGAACAACCACTGTCAACAACCCAATATTTATTTTATTGTTTAGCATGTAGGGAAGAGATTACAATATCTTCATCTTTCTTCGGAGGACATTCCTTCACCTATCTTTTAGATTTAGAATAAGTAGGTTCATATTTTATAGCCAAGAACAAGCATTCATTTTCATCAAAATCTCCATAATCAAATTCTTCATCATAAATACTAGCATCCTCATTCACATAATATGCTCTTTTGATCTTCTTTCCTTTGTTTTCTTTGTTAAATATTTTTTTGTTCTTCTTAGCTCTTTTTAGACATCTCGAAGCATAATGATTTATTCCTCCACAACTAAAGCATTTAAAGGGTAACTTACTGTCGTACTTACTAGAGCCTTTCTTCATCCTTCTCACAAAGTTAGCTTCTAATTCATCAAGGTTCTCTTCATCCAGATCTTTAGCTCTTGTAGCCTTGAAAGCAGTTTCTGATTTGGATCCATTTCTCAAATTTGGTTTTCTCATCTCATAATATGTTAGAGTTCTCAATAATTGATCTTTAGTATAAGTCTTGTAATCCAGATAATCTTCAATATCAGATACCTTTTCGCTATATACATAGGGAGAGTTCTAAGAATCTTCTTTACAATCCTGGATTCATCTACTATAGCACCAAGTCCTCGCATTCCACCTACCAACTCATCCACTCTCTAAACATAGGATTTAATGTTCTCATCTTCAGACATATGCAGGACCTCAAACTGTGCCTCCAAATTCTGCAACTTTTCTTCTTTAACCTTTTCATCTCCTTCACGTGTCTTTTCTATAGCATCCCAAACTTCTTTAGCAATCTTCAAATTTTGAACTTTAATCAACTTGGAATGTGAAAAACTATTCTTCAAAATGAACTTTTCCTTATTGTTTGCTTCATGTGCTTTGATTTCATCAGATGTACTCAGACCATTAGCAAGAGGAGTGTAAGCAGTCTTATAAGCTTTCTCAACATCATATCCACAATACTCTAGATATGCTTCCATCTATATTTTCTAGATAGCATAATTAGTTCCATCAAACCTAGGATACTCAAAATTAATCTTACTTGCCATCCCAGACCTTCCTTAAGCAGTGAAGCTCCTCTCCAAGGAACCAAGATCTGATACCAATTGTTGAACAAGACAATTGAGAGGGGAGGTGAATTTGTTGTAACAAATTTAATCTTCTAAAAACTTTCACTGGAAATTATGTCATTCACAAATACTTTACTTTGCTAATATGATTAATCATTAAGTGCAAAATAAAAAACTAAAACACACACACAATAACACCATATTCACGTGGAGCACCTAATAAGGGAAAAACCACAATGAGGATTAGCTCATAATATAGAGAATACCGATTACAAAGGCTCACTGCCAAAATAGGACTCACTGTCCAACAAGGGTTAACCACCCGGAGGGCTCATTGCCACACAAATACAAAGAAGATAGAAGAGATTTGTTACAGAGAGAAAAAAATATCAATGCAACAGAGATTTCCACCATAATTCGCTCAAACACTTGCAGACATGCATGAATGATAGAGTACACCTTCAACTCATTGCATCCAAAAACTCACCACTAAGATTTCACACTGATCTTCTCAACCACACACTCTATTTCGTATCAGTTTTCACATCTATCTTTCTCTATTTCTTTGCACACCTTTCACCAATATCTCATCTTGTATTTATACCATCTTCAACTTTTAAACATATCCAAAGTCAACCATACACCATTTAAATTCAAATTAGGTCGGTACCAAAACATTCTAGGTGGAATTAGAATGAGGACAACACAACCACATGCTTCAACACGCTTCCATAAGCTTCAAAGGTAGTTTTAAACATAAGGTCAACCAAACTAGTGTAAAACACATAAATCAATTAAGCACACACAACCTTAACATGATCCAATCTTTCCAGATTACAAAATTAACTTGAAAACATTCACAACAACTTATCCCAAAAACTACAAGTCATAAGACTCAAACAAGAAGAAATCTAAAGCAACTACATTTCTCTTGGATCTTAGCCAAATACACTAAAAAACACAATTCACAATTGGTGAACATAACTCGCACTGTACAACGATCCAAAAAACCAAAAACTGGATATAGCAACTTCCAACAACCATGGTCAACATATTTGAACCACACGAATATAGGAGCAAATCCCAAAGAAAAACCCAAAGCAACCACTAAATACCTGTAACATTTCTTCATTACAATTTTCTCAATATCCTCAACATATACAAAAAATAACCATTATCCATGACATCAATGACAAGAGCAACCAGTTGAGAACCAGTTAACTAGTTGACATCAATGACAACACCTTCACACTTGCAACAATTCATTGCATTTCATTCCCAATTTCATTCCAGATTTGGATCAAGGGCTAGTTGACTCACCTTTCAGGTTGCAATTCAATCTTATACCTTTCCCAAATTCATCAAACCCCTGCTACCACAAACCGACCTAAATGAAATGAGGAAAGATTCCTAAATCCTAGAGTCAAATCCTAGAGAGTTCCACTTTTCCTTCATTTTAGTTATTAGTGTCAATCTTTTTCTTAGTAAAACACATTTATTTAGGAGCCTTATTTAAGTTATTGTGCATTGTTTTAATACTATTGTATTCTTTTTTGATTTTTTTAATCCAAACCACATGTGCTTGATGTTGATGGTTGGAAACTAATCAATGCTTTTAAATTATGATTAGTGAATTTGTATTATGTTGTCAAGGAAATCCAAGAATAAAAAGTTGACTTGGTAGATGTGAATCTTGAAGGATTTGAGAAGTAAAACTAAATATTGGTTAATATGATTTCATTCCACCTTCTTGGATTATAATAGTAGTGACTATATTCAAAAGAAAAAATATTGCATCTATTACATGCATGATGTGTGTGTGTTGATCTATTCATACAAAGTATTACATGATCTTTTATAAATAAGGTAAGAGATAATGATAATAAAATATATCTACTCTCTACTTAGAGGAAATATGTATACCAATAGGAATGTGTAAAGTATTATTCACTATAAATATGTATGGTGTTTTTTATCTATATTTTGATAAAGAAATCTAGATGTAGTGTGTGACATAATGAAAGTAAGGTTAGTCTAGATATTAAGATGCACATTTTGCAATAAGGATAATTATTTTTATAGGATGTAATTTGGATGAAGTAAAATAATGAGATGAATTATATATTATTTCTTAACATGCAAAAAACAATAAATGGGTTGTTGACCAAATGTTTCACGAGGAATTGGGATGCATTGATTTAATATAATTATCTTGCTTATAGATTAATCAGAAAAGGAACCTAATCTAATTTATTATGTTGTCTTGACCTATGTTAAAAAGGTATTAAATTTTAGTTGACAAGGTCTAAATTATCAAATTCTAGGGACAATTACTATAGTCCTTGGTTTGATGGCCCTTATAATTGGAAAATGGTCTTGAAGAAAAAGGGACAAAAATACAATCAAGTAATAATCAATGAAATCTAGGAATAATTTTCATAACCATTCAGCTAAAACTTGAATAAGAGGAGGGAACATGTAGATGTTTAGTAAACATTGACATGTCTTCTTGCAAAGTATGTCCATAACTATTCAAGTGATACTTGAATAGGGGAAATGAATATATGGGTTGTGTGAAGGAATGCAATATCTTGTGATAACCATAGCTTCATGCTTTCAAGTAACACTTGATAAGATGAAGAAATCATGATGAAATCAAGTGACACTTGGTTCATGCATGTTTTGATTACCTAGTCAAGTTACACTTTTAAATGTGAAACTTTAATTGCACTAAGTTAGGTGATTAGACATATGACTCAAGTATTTTTTGAGTTTCACAAAGAAAGGTTAGTTATAATGATCAATATGAAAAGTATGACACCTTTAAGGAAGTATGATCTTAATTAGATTTGTTTTTTATGGAAGTGGATGGTTACCATTTATAGTTCATAGAAGTGAAATTACTGTGAGATAATATGCACTTTAACTACAAAACTTGTCCTATATGTTTTTAAGGTCTAAAATTAAGGTTATTGTAGCTTGTTTAGAGCCAATTTTTTTGTGTGTAACACTAAGAACCTCTAGATAAAATATCATGAAGAGTATTGATTAGATTTTTTATGTGTACTAAAAATATTTTAAATGACTATAGTGTAGTAAATTGCACACCCTTACAATTTTACACTATGTTTTATGCCTTCTTTGGTGTCCATTCCCTTAGTGCTTGTGGAAACTCATTTTAACCCTTGGATAAACCTTTCTCCCTCTTAGGGTGCTCAGGCCTTCTTTTTTAGCAACCACCTTTTTTGTCACTTTTGTATTAGCCCTACATTTTTCTTATCTCCTATCATTTTTGGGCATAAATTGTTTAGACACTAGCACCTAGGGTGAATGTATATGCTTAGCACTAGTGTCCCATAATAATTTGTTGTTCAAAGGTCATTTTTTAGCATTTTTTCACTTGTCACCTTTCCAAATTAGTGGAAATAGCTCATAATAATTCATAACAACTCATCAACCTCTTCCTCTTCCCTCCTCTTCTCATTTTTGGGTTTAATCTTTCGCTTGACAACTCTTTGGGCTATCTCTCTATCTCTCTCTAGCTTTCACAAAAGTCACAATATTTATTACACTTGAGAATGAAAACCATCAGGAAACATTATCTATATTGGCACAACACTAAAATCATTTACAAAAATTTCATACAAAATTGTCTCAAACTATTTTATAACATTTTTTCATCTCTCCTTTTCTCTCTTTGGCTTTCTCAAGCCTTCCAAATAATATCATTCTTTTTATTTTGTATCTCTAAGCATCTTGGGGATTTATCACATCCCTTAGATCAATATTATTTTATTTTAATCATTGTTCTTCTCTCTAGATACACTTATAATAAGAACACACACTATCTATCTATCTTGGCTACTATGGAGGTCGAAACATCAAAGTAGGGGTTTGATTGAGGATAAATCCCAAACGACCCCAAACAATTTTTGTCTTCTTGTGTTTGCAAGTTAGGTGGATTCTAAAACTAAAAATGAATATTCTAGGACTTGATGCTCGTGTCTATGTCGAATGATAACGTGATGTGAAGACATCCACGCTATGTGCTATTGTCCTTGGCCAATATTCTCAGGTTTTAACTTCACGTTCCTCATTGTCTGCATTTTTCATTTTTATAATTATTATATTTTATTTATTTTTATGTTAGTAGACATTTTCACCAATCTGTTCATTTTAAATATTTTATCTAATTAAACATATATGAATGTATGTAGTGAAATTTACTCTCAAAGAAACCTAACTTTCCTTTTGTCAAAGTCAATTTTTCTACATTACAATATATTAACATTAATATAATCTCATATCAAACTATTATAATTCTTGATGAATAATATTGCTCAATTTTCTTGCAATGTCTATTTTTAACTAACATGTTACTTTTCTTAATATTTGAAGCTATAATTTCCTCAATATATGATGATAACAAAGATAGGTTGGATTCCTATATGTTACATACAATGAAGAAAATACATTTGGCAATGAAGATTTGATTCCTCGCTGCTAACCTTTGACACTAGATGAATTTCATTGCATTTAGAGTGAAGATTCATGTTCATCAAAAAATATATGCTAGAAAAAGACCTACTATTCTTATATAACTACTAAACTATCTGGTAATCGCCTTTACTGTTATTAAGGTAAATAAAATGGATTGTATATGAGTTATTTGCAAATAAGTATTATGTTCATGAACAAGACATGCAATTGTGTTTAGAAAATTAAAATCTATTATTTTTGAATAGCTTGTTCAATTATTTGTTTTGAATATAAATTTCATCTATCAAGGCATTTCACTTTCTAGTGATGAGTATGAGAGTTCCATGTTTAATATTGATTTATAAGATTAAGTACAAGTTTGATTAAATAAGATTAGATAAATCATTACTCTGGTTCTTTGAAGAATTATAAATGTTTCACAAATTGGCTAAAGATGGTAGCCTTGGTGGTTTGATACTCTGGCAATACCAAAGTTAGCTACCATATGTTTGGTGAACCCAAATATTAGAGAATGTTTAATAAAACTCCAATGGGTAGATTATTTGTAATTTTAAAAGAAAGCAATAAATCTTACAAACTTCACATGAGCCAACCATCCGCAAACCATATTTTAGAGGAGTTGATTTTTGTTTTGTAATTGCTAGAAAAGATAAATACAAAAGAGTTGTGTTTTGTCTAGCAGTGCTACAATACACAATGAGTTAAATTTAAAAAATTAATAAATGATCAAATCAATCATCTATATCAAGGTGTTTTTTTTAGATAAAAGGAAAATCCTAAATATTATATATATTATAAAATTTCAAAGTTATATGTGTGTAGTGAAAGCACTTTACAAAAGTTGTGATTGGGCAGATTAGTATAGGCTGATTATGCTTGATCCATGAAGAATCAAAGCATAATGAAGCCACTAACATTGAATCTCAATAGGATCATTCAAATAAAAGTTAACTAAGCATTTATCAAAACTAGGCATTCTAAACTATGAAAGCATTTAAGTGTCTACTCTAATCCATTCAAAACTTATCCCGTTGTGGGAGTTGTTTTGCATTGATGTGGAATGACGACCCTTTCCCAATCCCGTGGATAAATGACCTTTGTTTCTGTAGACACCTAAATTTTTACAAATTTTCCCTCTTTGTCTAAATACCCTCTCATTAACATTAATTAAGTAATATTGTTATTATTTAATTAATACCCTTAAATCATCTAAACCCCCAAGGTATTCAGTTAATAATTAAATACCTTATCCTTTTCATCAAAGGAATTAAATAAATATGACATTTATTTAATTCCTCATATGTCACATCCCTTCTTTAATCTTAATCAACCTCCTAATTCCATCATTAGGAATGTCCACATGTCTAATCCTTGATTAGGATGTGTCACATCCTCCAACTTTTGCAAGCTGACCCCTAATCTCTCTTAGCCACCTAACCCTCCTCTAATCCTTCATTAACTAGTCCAATCAACCTCTCAAGGAATTTTTAATTCCTTTTATCCTTCCAAGGAATATTAAATTCCTTTTTCTCTCCCCCTTGTGATATTTGACTTGTCACATCAAATCACATGTGGACTCTTCCCCATGTAATATTTGACTTGTCACATCAAGTTACATGTAGAAAAGTGCTTCCCTCTTCATAATCTTTTCTTGTCCATGGGATTCTCCCAAGCATGTGAATTTTTAATTCACATTTATTTTCCCAACTACTTCCTCTTCCGCATGGAGATTTTTGAGGAATTCTAAAATTCTTCTCATGTCACTTTCCAACCATTTGGGAACAAAAACTTTCCCTTTAAGGAAATCTTCTCATCTCCCAATGTACTTTCAAGGTACATGTCCTTCTTCCACATCACATGTCCTTCCACCTCACCTACACCTTAGGGTTATTTAATTATATAAGAAGATTTAGAGATTTAAATTAAATATTTTAATTTATTTAATTTAACAAGATGAAGTGTTAACATGAAAGGGGGTGAATTAACCTGATTTGATAAATTAGGTTAATAGATGCAAATGATTCCATTAATTAATTAGCTAGGCTAATTTAATCAATTAAGTGAAAAGAGGATGGGTTTCAAGATGAAACGATGTTAG
>VDFB02000007.1:209949761-210016122 GCA_007258455.2 Sequoia sempervirens | reverse complement strand
TTTTGGGGAACCATCTTGGTGCACTTACCCTTTATTTACATGAGATTTAAAAAAAAAATAGATTTAATGAGTGGAATTTGTGATTGAAGGAGATGCAAATTGTGATGCAGAGTTCGAGTATGGACAGTCAAACAAATTTGAATCACGGATAGAATTATATCCAGATCGGGTTGCATACTTTGGGATGCTATAACGTAGTGGGATTTGAGTCCACCACAATGTTGGAGACCCTGGTATTACACATGCAGTGGAGAGAAATGCTAGCCTTCAGGGAAGCCCATTCCCAAGAGTAGAAATCCTGAAGCAGAACAAAGTGTAGGAACAAGGTGATAAAGTAATCATTCTGAATATATGGCAAAGTTCCTACACACTATCCTAATTCAAGTTATTTTCCTGGTGATAATAAAAGGATGAAAAACCCAATGTGCTTCAACGAGCAGATTAAAGTGGACCTTCATTGACTTCAGTTGCAATCCTCTTACCAGTCACTATATTCCACGTGCCTTGATGTGATTCATCCCTTGGATTTCCTCTCATGTATTTGTCTTATCCTATCCTTGTCTTATTTCTATAAAAGGCCAAAGGATACCTTTTTTTAAGTTAAGTTCATAATTTGTGGATGTTGGAAGAGCCAAAACTTCTCTAAGTTTTGTTCCTTTTTCCTATTTTCTGAATCATTCTTGTCTAAAAACTTGTATGCACATATAAATTAATCAATATCAGAGCCAATTTGATAGCTACCTATCTCATGAATCTTTGTAGCTGGTTTTGTTAGTTCAATTGAACAAGATTGTGTGTTGCATCATTTAAGGGTGCATGCAGAACCTACTCGGTGTCCAAACTAAAACCCCTCTCTTTAAAAGCTTGCACCATTTTATATGTAGTTGTGAAGCAATTTGATGAAGTATAAAGTGGTTTGCTTTGATTTGATTAACTCTTTGGGGCATTCATGGAGAATAACCAAGAGAAATTTTAATTTTCAGTATTTTTTATGCTTTATTTTAGAATAGATGTTTAAATTCTTGAAAATGTTCCAAAAAATAGACAAATGGATGGAAATTTATTGATTTTTTTTCATTTTCTATGAAATTGTTGAATGCTTAAAGCTAAATCTACTTAAGTGATAGCAATAAATTTGTTTATGTTCATGAAATATTCTTTTAAATCTTTCAATTTCATGATATTATCTTATGATCAAATTAAAACCCATCATCCAATGCATATGATTCCAAACAACTGTATTCCCTTTGATATTAACAACAATATCACATCATACCCTGAAGTGAACCTAGTACGATCAAGACCTAACTACTGGAGACTTGGGATTGAATTGAGCCAACCTCTTCCTATTAAAATAGATTCCTCTTTTAGGTTGTCTTTATTTAAGATCTTTCAAGAAGGATAGGATCTTCACAATTTTCCTATGAGGAATTTATTTGCATTGTTGCTACAAGTGACATCGTCGTCAACAGGAACTAGCGCTAGAAGGAGGGAAAATATGGAATTCATGTTATTCCCGGGTTTTAAAAGTAGCTTGTAAGGTGAAAGTCTCATGCAAGCTAGTTCTTCAAAATGGAAGTTGAGAAACTTTGGAAATTTTTTAACCAGAGATTACATCCTTTGAGTTTATTCACCTTAGGTAGAGTCACCGAGTGTAGAATTCATGATACAATTGATCATGGTGAGCTTCAGTGTGAATTTTTTTTAACTAGGGTGAGTTTGGCTGTGTAAGGTGATTCTGTTAACTGAAGAAGTTTTAGCTGCTAGAAGAAAGGGAATGTTAACAAGAAAAGAGTATAACCCTAGTGAAATTGGAAATATTAAAAAATTAACCTATACATCAAAACGGTTTGATAACTACAATTTTTTATAAAGAAAATCCTAATATTTTACAGGAAAATAAGCGAGAATGCCGAGATTTAGAGACATCACATCAAAAACAAGGAAACGACATTGATGAGTCATCATTCTCTATATATGTGGAAAATGCAAATGAAGAGAAGGAGCGGGAAAATAGAGTGGGAAATGCATGTCTTTTGCTCCAAGTTGAAAGTTCGCAAGCTAAAAAGGAAATTTTTCTGATTTTATACAAGATACAAAGTACCAAGTTTTTACTTTTTCTCTCTCTGATAGTAATATAAATTGTGAAAATGTTTGGTCTAACAAAGTGCAAAGTGAAGACAGGGCCAAAGACTCAAAAATTTTCAGAGGAGAAGAAAGTCGAGAAATGGACACAACCGTTCATGAAAATGAACAGAGTAGAGAAACAAATCATGAACCAGGACTGGAAGAAGGTAGAGTATGGTCACATCAGACGAAGTGTATGCAATCAACCTTTAATGAGGTCATTTTCATACATATGAACTAAGTCATTGGTAAGTACACCTTTGAATTTACGTTTATTAAATGCAGAAAATTTAAAAGAATTCATTGTTACAGTAGGACATTTGAACTTTCTTTGGATGAATTTAGGGATAAACCTGTTGTGATTCGTACTAAAACAACAATTGAAATAGTCATAGAAATTAAAATAAATTTCTTTGTTAGGGTTAGTAGTTTGTTAGATTAGAAAGTTTGGTTAGTTAGGGTTAGTTTTCTTTTTGTAGGTTTTGTTTTGTTTTGTTGTTTTGTTTGTTTCTTCTTTCTTTCTTTTTATGTTTGACCCTTTGCATTAGCAAATTATGCTTAACTTATCATACACATGAGAGTTAATTCAAACATTTGTAACATTGTGTTGTGAAATGTAAAATGATAAAACCATGCACAGTAAATACACGCTTTAAGACGTACAACAAAGATATATATGTGTGTGTATCACATATATACATCAAGTATCAAAATTCTTGCTGTAAAATCAAAAGATCAGAAAAGCAAAAAGAGAGGTAGCCGAGCTGCAGATATGAGTATCCATTCAGATGATGTGGGACGCCTCATCCATCAGGGCTAAATACCCTATGTAGGCGAGTTCCTAGTGAAATTCAAAGTCATTCATATGGAGGTCAGTGAGGAAAGATCAGAGTGGAACCACTTCCCCGTGTTCCAGGAATTGAGGAATATCATCCATGGAAGGGATTCCAATGGTCGGGTGTGCAATAGAGGGAATAGTATCCAAATTCTCCAAATATTCAGGCTGTACTATCTGTCTCGCAACAGAGAAAATGTCTTCAATAGAAAGCCCAATATCCATAAGTGATGCTACAAAGTGAGAAGCCATGTCAGAATAGAACCAAAAGTAGTGACTAGATTCTACATAATTTTCCCCAAGGACTAAGCATAAGTTTGACATAGTGAAACTAGAAGTCCTAATGGAGAAAACCTTTTCAAGCCTTTGCGGTGTGATACTACCTAAGAAAAATTTTTGGCGGCAAGAGCAGGTCAGGAAAATTAGAGTATCCATGGCCTAGAAGCAAACAAGAACAAGCAGAGTAAGAAATGCAAAATAACAAGAAAGCTAAGTAAAAGTGTGAAGAATTTGAGAAAGAAGTGCGGAATTTATAGAAAGTCGTGAAGAATTTGCACGATACATAGTTTCCTTGAGTGAAGTCTTGGAAATCATAAGCAAGGTGGCAACCCGATGAATTTTCAGAGCGAAATGTTAAATCAAATTAATTTTTTTACACACAATTGGTGATAATTCGCTTCAAAATTTGCCCAGTACGAAGATTGCAAATCAAACAAATTGAAGATTTAAAAATTAATGGTGGTCATTTCATTATGTTTTTACTAAGTTGTATTAATTATGAAGGTGCTTATGTGTGTGAAGCAGAAAAGAAAATTAAGCCTGTAAGGCAACACACGTCATCACCTGGGAAATTTGAAAGAAGTAATACGTGCACATTGAGGCATGCAAATTTAATGCAGAATAATGTGATTATGCTTAACTATCATAATGAAATTCTTGATCCATTAATGTGGTGCAACGTCGTCAAATCAAAAGTGCTATGTCGAGTATTTAGTAGTTGCCATAGAATTTGATCAGAAAGGGTGGTAACTAATGGTTCTAAATTTAGATTTAAATTTGGTGATTAAATTGTTTGCTACTAAATTTTAATTTATGCATATCTTCTAACATATAGCGAGTTGCAGTGAGCTAGGATTTGGCATAAAACTGGTAAAGTTTAGTCTTAAATACACACCAACAGGGAATTATTAAATGAGTTTTTGAGAAATAGTGAAATGATGAAGGGATTTGCATTGAATGAAAAATCAAAAGGTAAACTTCGCTACCACTGTAATTCCCAACCTAATAGCGGGCTTCATTGCCTCCAAGTTGAAAATGAGTTATCAATGAAATATTAAAAAAAAAAATCAACTCTTTAGGCTATCCAAATATCTCTACCGGGGCTATGGATGCCTGGCTAGCAGTAGAGCTATGTTTGGGGGGAATTATGAAGATAACCTTGTCAGGGCTATGGATGCTTGACTGGCAGCAAAGCTTTATCCCTGGTTGGCTTTGGAGGATTACCATATCATGTAGTTCAATGTCAATGATTTGATTTATTTCATTGAGTTCCAGAAACTGGAATTAATCATAGCACACATAGATGTTTCTGAAAGAATTTTACTATTTTTATGTCAGAATCTAGGTAAAGGTAAAGAGTTATTGTTTTAAAATATGCATAAATTATAATTTACAATTGGTGATTTAATTTCAAGTTTTGGTTTAAATTTGGTTTTATTAGTTGCAAGTTGTTGTGTGGTCTCACAACATGCCCCAAGACTATAAGACTTGGGGACCCAAGTGAAAACTAACACCGGTGGAAGATGTTTGCTAGTTGAAAAGTCACTAGAAATGAAGAGCAAAGAGAAATATTTAGTAAAAGAGTACTTCATAATGTAGTGTTTCGGGTACCAAATATCGGGAACCGAGAATGTTAAAAAAGGAAAAAGGTAATGCAAGCATTGAGCAAAGTGTTTCGGTTCGATAGTCGAGGTTTGATAAGATGGAAGTTCTGGTAAAATTGGAGTCCAGTAAAATGTCAGGGTAAAGCTGAATATCAAGTACTGGGTACTAGGTAACGATGTGAAATGAAGTTTTAAAATCTTGAGGTTATCTAATGAGTCTGATAGTTCAGTAACCTGGTATATAAAAGATAACTATGCAAGGATTTGTAATATGTTGGAAAGCATGTTATTTATGAGAAAATTAAATGATAATAAATTTAATGATTGCTTTATTTACATGAGATTTTGTTTTAAAATGTTTTTTCTAAAAGGGATTTAATGAGTGGAATTTGTGATTGCAGGAGATGCAGATTGCGATGCAGAGTTTGGGCATGGATGACCAGACAAATTTTAATCACGGATAGAATTATATCTAGATCGGGTTGCATACTATGGGATGCTATAATGCAGAGGGATTTGATTCCACCAAAATGATAGAGACCCTAGTAATACACATGCGGTGGAGATAAATGCTAACCTTTGGGGAAGCCCATTCTCGAGAGTAGAAAGCCTGAAGCAGAACAAAGTGTAGGAACAGGGTGATAAAGTTATCATTCTGAATATATGGGAAAGTTCCTACATGCTATCCCAATTCAAGTTATTTTCTTGATGATAATAAAATGATGAAAAACCCGAAGTGCTTCAATGAGTAGATTGAAGTTGACCTTCATTGAATTTGGTTGCAATTCTCTTACTAGTCACTATATTCAATGTAGCTTGATGTGATTCGTCCCTTGGATTTCCTCTCATGTATTTGTCTTATCCTATCTGTCTTATTTCTATAAAAGGCTAGAGGATACCTTTTCTTAAGTTAAGTTCAAAATTTGTGGATGTCGGAAGAGCCAAAACTTCTCTAAGTTTTGTTCTTTTTTCCTATTTTTTGAATCATTCTGGTCTAAAAGCTTTTATGCATGTAGAAATTAATCAATATAAGAGCCAATTTGATAGCTACCTATCTCATGAATCTTTGTAGCTGGTCTTGTTAGTTCAACCGAACAAGACTGTGTGTTGTGCCGTTTAAGGGTGCATGTAGAACCTACTCGGTGTCCAAACTAAAACCCCTCTCTTTAAAAGCTCACACCATTGTATATGTAGCTGTGAAGCAATCTGGTGAAGTATAAAGTAGTTTTCTTTGATTTGATTAACTCTTTGGGGCATGCGTGGAGAATAACTGGGAGAAATTTTAATTTTTCAGTAATTTTTTTATGCTTTATTTTAGAATAGATGTTTAAATTCTTGAAAATGTTCCAAAAAATAGACAAATGGATGGAAATTTATTGAAAATCTTTCATTTTCTATGAAATTGCTGAATGCTTAAAGTTAAATCTACTTAAGTGATAGCAAGAAATTTGTTGATGTTCATGAAATATTCTTTTAAATCTTTCAATTTCATGATATTATCTTATGATCAAATTAAAACCCGGTATCCAATACATATGATTCCAAACAACTGTATTCCCTTTGATATTAACAACAATATCACATCATACCCTAAAGTGAATCTAGTATGGTCAAGACTTGACTACTGAAGACTTGGGATTGAACTCAGCCAACCTCTTCCTATTAAAACGGATTCCCCTTTTAGGTTGTCTTTGTTTAACATCTTTCAAGAAGGATAGGATCTTCACGGTTTGCCTATGAGGAATTTATCTACATTGTTGTTGCGAGTGACATCGTCATCAACAACTACCTACTCCCCTTGAGAGATAGCCACCAAAACATTAGTCTAGAAGAAAGATAGATTTGTAGATCCACCAGACTAACGCATCTCCATATGCATCTAGTTCAAGAAAGGAGGGGCAATAACCCCTAACTTCTCTCGGAGATACTAAAAAGTATCTCTAGAAGAGCCTTCGTAAATATGTCAGCAATCTGATCCTTCGTAGGTACATACTCAAGCTTTATTGAACATTCTCCACAACCTTCTCTCTCAAAAAGTGATACTTGATAGATATATGCTTTGTCCTTGAGTGCATCATTGGATTCTTTGAAATATTAATTGCACTTGTATTATCACTGAAGATAGAAATATGATCATCATACATTACTCTAATATCATTAAATGTTTGTCTCATCCATAAAAATTGTGTATAGCAAGATGTTGCAACAATATACCCAACTTCAGCAGTGGATAAGGAAATCAAATCTTTCTTTTTACTTAACCAAGACACCAATCTACAACTAAGAAAGAATGCACCACCACTTGTACTTTTTCTATTATCTACACAACTTGGACAATCTACATCTGTATAAGCAATTAGTGTAAAATCAGTATCCCTAGGATACCACAAGACATAATCCAGAATGCCATTCAAATATCTAAATATTATGTTAACAACAACATGTGTTTCTTTAGGATCTTCTTGAAATCTAGCCACAAGACAAACTACATGCATGATATCTAGTCTAGCAGTAGTTATTTATAAAACAACCTACCAATCATAGATCTGCATTTTCTCCGATCAACCTTAGGTGAATCATCATATTTACTCAATTTGCAACCAGTCACGATAGGAGTGCATACTGGTTTGGAACCATCCATCCCAAACTTCTTCAACATTTCTCTTACATACTTTGATTGTGAAATAAAAATCCCTTTCTCTATTTGATTGATTTGTAGCCCAAGAAAGAAATTCATCTCTCCAAACATAGAAATCTCAAATTCTTTTTGCATCTCTTCAACAAACATCTTGCACATAGTTTCATTTCCTCCAACGATAATATCATCAACATATACAACCACTATCAAGTTTTTTTCGTTTTCAATTTTAAAATACATATTACTATATGTCGTACCTTTGTTGAAACCTTGCTGAATCAAATATTTGTCTAACCTTGCATACCAATCTCTAGGAGCTTGCTTCAATTCATATAGAGCCATCTTCAATCTGCAAACCATATCTAGTTGATCTGGAAACTGAAATCCTTCTGGTTGTTCCATGTAGACCTCTTCCTCTAACTCACCATTCAAGAATGTAGACTTAACATCCATCTGATAGACCTTATCTTTATGAGCAAAAAATGCTAAGAACATTATGATAGCTTCCATTCTTTCCACCAGAGAAAAAGTCTCCTAAAAATCTATACCTTCTACTTGTGAGTAACCCTTACACACAAGCCTAGCTTTACTTCTGACTACTTCTCTGTTTTCATTCAATTTGTTTCTGAATACCCATTTCAAGATTCAATTATGTTTTTATTTGTTGGTCTAGGGACTAGTTCCCAAGTTTGATTCTTCTCAATCTGCATAAGTTCTTCTTTCACAGCTTCCATCCAATGCTCATATTTACATGCTTCACTTATGGTCTTTAGTTTAGTCTCAGAAAGTAAACACAAATTTATCTCACCAACAATATTAGCTCCACTTCTTTTCAATGCTTCTTTCCTCTTGTATCCAATGATTTGATCTTCTGAATGATTCTTCTGCACATAGTTATGTGTCTTAGGGGATTCCACTGAAGCTTCTTCTTATTTTTCATTATCCTTCTCCTATTCTTCCACAACTTCTTCAACTCTTACACAATCAAGTTTATTAGATACATATCCATCAACTTCAATTGAATTCTTCATTGTTTCATCAACCTTGACATTTGTGCTTTCTACAATCTTTCTCAATCTTTTATTGAAACATCTGTAAGCTTTGCTTCTAGTAGAATATCCAAGGAAAATACCTTCATCACATCTAGCATAAAACTTCCCTAAATTTTCTTCATCCCATTTGATATAACATTTTCTTCTAAATACCGTGAAATACTTAACAATAGGAATTCTTCTACACCATAGTTCATAAGGAATCTTAGTATTGTTAGCTCTTTCTTGAACTCAATTGAAAACATAAACAATAGTGTTAATAGCTTCTCTCTAAATTTTTTTTGGTAGACCAGCTTTAGTAATCATTGATCTAGCAACTTCTTGAATCGTTCTCTTCTTCCTTTCAACAACTCCATTCCGCCGAGGAGTTCCCAGAGCAGATAACTATCTTTTATTCCATGAACTTCACAAAACATATTAAACTCATGGGAGGTGAATTCACCACCTCTATCAGACCTTAAGTATTTTGTTCTCAAATTTACTTCATTCTCAACTATAGCTTTGAATGTCTTGAATCTATCCAATGCATCAAATTTCTCTCTAAGAAAAGTAACCCATGTATACCTAGAGTATTCATCAATCAATAGCATTAAGTACCTTTCACCTTGTAGACTTCTCACTCTTGTAGGACCACAAAGATCTGTATGAATCAAATCCAGTAGTCCGATAGTAGATTGTTCCTTTGATCTGAAGTTGTTTCTCGCTTGCTTTCCAAACTGACAATTCCTCCAAATAGCAATAACAGGCTTTGCAATCCTTGGTAAATATCTCACAGCTTGCACTGCACTGATCCTCACCAAGTTATAAAAATTCATATGACACATTCGCTGGTGCCATAACCAACTGTCATTAATTTGAGTCATAAAGAAACGTCCATAAACACCCTTAAGTTGATATATATTTCCTTCAGACTTCTTTCCTGCAGCAATGATTATTTTGAATCCTTTCTTGATTTCACATCTCTCATCCTCAAATACAAGATTATATCATTTACTACACATATATCCAACACTCAAGAGATTATGCCTTAAACCCTTAACATAGTAGACATCAATATTATGCTTGCCATCAAAACTTATTGAACCTATCCCACAAATTTTAACACTAGTATCATCTCCAAACATAACTAAGCCTCCATCATATTTTTCAAGTTTAACAAACTTACTCTTATCACCGGTCATGTGATCTGAATGACCACTATCAACAACCCAATAGTTATTTTCTTGTTTAGCATGTAAGGCAGAGATTACAGTATCTGCATCTTTCTCTGGAGGACATTCCTTCACCTGTCTTTTAGATTTAGTAGAAGTAGGTTCATCTTTTATAGCCAAGAACAAGCATTCATTTTAATCAAAATCTCCATAATCAAATTCTTCATCATAAATACTAGCATCCTCATTCACATAATATTCTCTTTTGATCTTCTTTCCTTTGTTTTCTTTGTTAAATCTTTTTTTGTTCTTAGCTCTTTTCGGACATCTCGAAGCATAATGAATTATTCCTCCACAACTAAAGCATTTAAAGGGAAACTTACCTTCATACTTACTAGAGCCTTTCTTCATCCTTCTCACAAAGTTAGCTTCTACTTCATCAAGGTTCTCTTCATCTAGATCTTTAGCTCTTGTAGCCTTGAAAGCAGTTTCTAATTTGGACCCATTTCTCAAATTTGGTTTTCTCATCTCATAATATGTTAGAGTTCTCAATAAAGGATCTTTAGTATAAGTCTTGTAATCTAGATAATCTTCAATATAAGATGCCTTTTCACTATATACATAGGGAGAGTTCTAAGATTCTTCTTTACAATCCTGGATTCATCTACTATAGCACCAAGTCCTCGCATTCCACCTACCAGCTCATCCACTATCTAAACATAGGATTTAATGTTCCCATCTTCAGACATATGCAAGACCTCAAACTGTGCCTCCAAATTCTGCAACTTTGCTTCTTTGACCTTTTCATCTCCTTCGTGTGTCTTTTCTAAAGCATCTAAGACTTCTTTAGCAGTCTTCAAATTTTGAACTTTAATCAACTCAGAATGTGAAAAACTATTCTTCAAAATGAACTTTGCCTTATTGTTTGCTTCATGCGCTTTGATTTCATTAGATGTACTCAGACCATTAGCAAGAGGAGTGTAAGCGGTCTTATAAGCTTTCTCAACATCATATCCACAATACTCTAGATATGCTTCCATCTGTATTTTCCAGATAGCATAATTAGTTCCATCAAACCTAGGATACTCAAAAGTCATCTTACCTGCCATCCCAGACCTTCCTTAAGTAGTTAAGCTCCTCTCTAAGGAACCAAGCTCTGATACCAATTGTTGACAAGAAAATTGAGAGGGGAGGTGAATTCGTTGTAACAAATTTAATCTTCTAAAAACTTTCACTGGAAATTATATCATTCACAAAAACTTTACTCTGCTAATATGATTAATCATTAAGTGAAAAAGCAAAAACTGAAACACACACACAATAACACCATATTTACGTGGAAAACCTAATAAGGGAAAAACCACAATGAGGATTAGCTCATAATATAGAGAATACTGATTACAAAGGCTCACTGCCAAAACATGACTCACTATCCAACAAGGGTTAACCACCCGAAGGGCTCACTACCACACAAATACAAAGAAGATAGAAGATATTTTTTACAGAGAGAAAAAAATCTCAACGCAATAGAGATTTCCACCACAATTCGCTCAAACACTTGCAGACATGCATGAATGATAGAGTACACCTTTGGCTCACTGCATCCAAAAACTTGCCACTAAGATTTCACACTGATTTGCTCAACCACACACTCTATTTCGTATTAGTTTTCACATCTATCTTGCTCTATTACTTTGCACACCTTTCACCAATATCTCATCTTGTATTTATACCATCTTCAACTTTGAAACATATCCAAATTCATCCATACACCATTTAAATTCAAATTAGGTCAGCACCAAAAAATTCTAGGGTGGAATTATAATGAGGACAAGACAACCACATGCTTCAACATGCTTCCATAAGCTTCAAAGGTAGTGTTAAACATAAGGTCGTCCAAACTAGTGTAAAACACATAAATCAATTAAGCACACACAACCTTAACACGATCCATTCTTTCCAGATTACAAAATTAACTTGAAAACATTCACAACTTATCTTGAAAACTGCAAGTCATAAGACTCAAACAAGAAGAAATCTAAAGTAACTACATTTCTCCCGAACCTCAGCTAGATACACTAAAAAACACAATTCACAACTGGTGAACATAACTCGCACTGTACAACGACCCAAAAAACCAAAAACTGGATATAGAAACTCCCAACAACCATGGTCAACATATTTGAACCACACAAATATAGGAGAAAATCCCAAAGCAAAACCCATAGCAACCACTAAATACCTATAACCTTTCTTCATTACAATTTTCTCAATATCCTCAACATATACAACAAATAACCATTATCCATGACATCAATGACAAGAGTAACCAGTTGACATCAATGACAACACCTTCACACTTACAACAATTCATTGCATTTCATTCCCAATTTCATTCCAGATTTGGATCAAGGGCTAGTTGACTCACCTTTCAGGTTGCAAGTCAATATTATACCTTGCCCAAATTCATCAAATTACCCCTACTACCACAAACCCACCTAAATGAAATGAGGAAAGATGCCTAAATCCTAGAGAGTTCCACTTTTCCTTCATTTTAGTTATTAGTGTCAATCTTTGTCTTAGTCAAACACATCTATTTAGGAGCCTTATTTAAGTTATTGTGCATTGTTTTAATACTATTGTATTCTTTTTGGGAATTTTTTAATCCAAACCACATGTGCTTGATGTTGATGGTTGGAAACTAATCAATACTTTTGAATTTGTATTATGTTGTCAAGGAAATCCAAGAATGAAAAGTTGACTTGGTAGATGCAAATCTTGAAGGATTTGAGAAGTAAAACTAAATATTGGTTAATATGATTTCATTCCACCTTCTTGGATTATAATAGTAGTGACTATATTCAAAAGAAAAAATATTTCATCTATTACATGCATGATGTATGTGTGTTGATCTATTCATACAAAGAATTACATGATCTTTTATAAATAAAGTAAGAGATAATGATAATAAAATATATCTACTCTCTACTTAGAGGAAATATGTATACCAATAGGAATGTGTAAAGTATTATTCACTATAAATATGTATGGTGTTTTTTTATCTATATTTTGATAAAGGAATCTAGATGTAGTGTGTGACATAATTTATTTATTTATTTTTTTTTTAGACTGCAGGAATCGGGTAGCACGACCCCCTATAAACTGCAGGTGCGCCTGGTAAACTTTTTAACATGACCAGCGGCGCTGGTGCGACACGCCCTCCGGTACCACGGGGGTGGGGGGGACTAGAACTTGTGACCAACCTCCTGCTACAGGAAAGATTTAGCCAACCAAGCTAGGGCCCCAACCCCGTAGTGTGTGACATAATGAAAGTAAGGTTAGTCTAGATATTAAGATGCACATTTTGCAATAAGGATAATTATTTTTATAGGATGTAATTTTGATGAAGTAAAAAATGAGATGAATTATATTTTATTTCTTAACATGCAAAAAAACAATAAATGGGTTGTTGACCAAATGTTTCACGAGGAATTGGGATGCATTGATTTAATATAATTATCTTGCTTATAGATTAATCAAAAAAGGAACCTAATCTAGTTTGTTATGTTGTCTTGACCTATGTTAAAAAGGTATTAAATTTTAGCTGACAAGGTCTAAATTATCAAATTCTAGGGACAATTACTATAGTCCTTGGTTTGATGGCCCTTATAATTGGAAAATGGTCTTGAAGAAAAAGGGACAAAAATACAATCAAGTAATAATCAATGAAATCTAGGAATAATTTTTATAACCATTCAGTTAAAACTTGAATAAGAGGAGGGAACATGTAGATGTTTAGTAAACATTGACATGTCTTCTTGCAAAGGATGCCCATAACTATTCAAATGATACTTGAATAGGGGAAATGAATATATGGGTTGTGTGAAGGAATGCAATATCTTGTGATAACCATAGCTTCATGATTTCAAGTAACACTTGATAAGATGAAGAAATCATGATGAAATCAAGTGACACTTGGTTCATGCATGTTTTGATTACCTAGTCAAGTTACACTTTTAAATGTGAAACTTTGAATGCACTAAGTTAGGTGATTAGACATATGACTCAAGTATGTTTTGAGTTTCACAAAGAAAGGTTAGTTATAATGATCAATATGAAAAGTATGACACCTTTAAGTATGATCTTAATTAGATTTGGTTTTTATGGAAGTGGATGGTTACCATTTATAGTTCATAGAAGTGAAATTAGTGTGAGATAATATAAACTTTAACTACAAAACTTGTCCTATATGTTTTTAAGGTCTAAAATTTAGGTTATTGTAGCTTGTTTAGAGCCAATTTTTTTGTGTGTAACACTAAGAACCTCTAGATAAAAGATCATGAAGAGTATTGATTAGATTTTTTATGTGTACTAAAAATATTTAAAATGACTATAGTGTAGTAAATTGCACACCCTTACAATTTTACACTATGTTTTATGCCTGCTTTGGTGTCCATTCCATTAGTGCTTGTGGAAACTCATTTTAACCCTTGGATAAACCTTTCTCCCTCTCAGGGTACTCAGGCCTTCTTTTTTAGCAACCACCTTTTTTGTCACTTTTGTATTAGCCCTACATTTTTCTTATCTCCTATCATTTTTGGGCATAAATTGTTTGGACACTAGCACCTAGGGTGAATGTATGTGCTTAGCACTAGCGTCCCATAATGATTTGTTGTTCAAAGGTAATTTTTGAGCATTTTTTCACTTGTTACCTTTCCAAATTAGTGGAAATAGCTCATAATAATTCATAACAACTCATCAACCTCTTCCTCTTCCCTCCTCTTCTCATTTTTGAGTTTAATCTTTCGCTTGACAACTCTTTGGGCTATCTCTCTATCTCTCTCTAGCTTTCAAAAAAGTCACAATATTTATTACACTTGAGAATGAAAACCATCAAAAAACATTATCTATATTGGCACAACACTAAATTCATTTACAAAAATTTCATACAACATTGTCTCAAACTATTTTATAACATTTTTTCATCTCTCCTTTTCTCTCTTTGGCTTTCTCAAGCCTTCCAAATAATATCATTCTTTTTATTTTGTATCTCTAAGCATCTTGGGGATTTATCATATCCCTTAGATCAATATTATTTTATTTTAATCATTGTTCTTCTCTCTAGATACACTTAGAATAAGAACACACACTATCTATCTATCTTGGCTACTATGGAGGTGGAAACATCAAAGTATGGGTTTGATTGTGGCAAACTCCCAAACAACCCCAAACAATTTTTTTGTCTTGTTGTGTTTGCAAGTTAGGTGGATTCTAAAACTCAAAATGAATATTCTAGGACTTGATGCTCGTGTCTATGTCGAATGATAACGTGATGTGAAGAAATCCATGCTATGTGCTATTGTCCTTGGCCAATATTCTCAGGTTTGAACTTCACGTTCCTCATTGTCTGTATTTTTCATTTTTATAATTATTATATTTTATTTATTTTTATGTTAGTAGACATTTTCACCAATCTGTTCATTTTAAATATTTTATCTGATTAAACATATATGAATGTATGTAGTGAAATTTACTCTCAAAGAAACCTAACTTTCCTTTTATCAAAGTCAATTTTTCTACATTACAATATATTAACATTAATATAATCTCATATCAAACTATTATAATTCTTGATGAATAATCTTGCTCAATTGTCTTGCAATGTCTATTTTTAACTAACATGTTACTTTTCTTAATATTTGTAGCTATAATTTCCTCAATATATGATGATAACAAAGATACGATGGATTCCCATATGTTACATACAATGAAGAAAATACATTTGGCGAAGATTTGATTCCTCACTGCTAACCTTTGACACTAAATGAATTTCATTGCATTTAGAGTGAAGATTCATGTTCATCAAAATTTATATGCTAGAAAAAGACCTACTATTCTTATATAACTACTGAACTATCTGGTAATTGCCTTTAATGTTATTAAGGTAAATAAAATGGGCTGTATATGAGTTATTTGCAAATAAGTATTGTGTTCATGAACAAGACATGCGACCGTGTTTAGAAATTTAAAATCTATTATTTTTGAATAGCTTGTTCAATTATGTGTTTTGAATATAAATTTCATCTATCAAGGCATTTCACTTTCTAGTGATGAGTATGAGAGTTTCAGGTTTAATATTGATTTATAAGATTCAATACAAGTTTGATTAAATAAGATTAGATAAATCATTATTCTGGTTCTTTGAAGTATTATAAATGTTTCACAAATTGGCTAAAGATGGTAGCCTTGGTGGTTTGATACTCTGGCAATACAAACGTCAGTTACCATATTTTTGGTGAACCCAAATATTAAAGAATGTTTAATAAAACTCTAGTGGGTAGATTCTTTGTGATTTTAAAAGAAAGCAATAAATCTTACAAACTTCACATGAGCCAACCATCCCCAAACCATATTTTAGAGGAGTTGATTTTTTTTTTGTAATTGCTAGAAAAGATAAGTACAAAAGAGTTGTGTTTTGTCTAGCAGTGCTACAATACACATGGAGTTAAATTTAAAAAATTAATAAATGATCAAATCAATCATCTATATCAAGGTATTTTTTAGATAAAAGGAAAAATCCTAAATATTATATATATTATAAAAGTTCAAAGTTACATGTGTGTAGTGAAAACACTTTACAAAAAGTTGTGATTGGACAGATTAGTATGGGTTGATTATGCTTGATCCATGAAGAATCAAAGCATAATGAAGCCACTAACGTTGAATCTCAACATGATCATTCAAATGAAAGTTAACTAAACATTTATCAAAACTAAGCATTCTAAACTACGAAAGCATTTAAGTGTCTACTCTAATCCATTCAAAACTTATCTCGTTGTGGGAATGGTGTCGCATTTATGTGGAACAACGACCCTTTCCCAATCACGTGGACAAATGAGCTTTGTTTCTGTAGACACCTAAATTTGGAAACTTATATTTGTCCAAATTTTCCCTCTTCGTCTAAATACCCTCTCATTAGCATTAATTAAGTAACATTATTATTATTTAATTAATACCCTTAAATCATTTACACCCTTAAGGTATTTAGTTAATAATTAAAGACCTTACCCCTTTCATCAAATGAATTAAATAAAGATGACATTTACTTAATTCCTCACATGTCACATCCCTTCCTTAATCTTAATCAACCTCCTAATTCCATCATTAGGAATGTGCACATGCCTAATACTTGATTAGGATGTGTCACATCCTCCAGCTTTTGCAAGTTGGCCCCTAATCTCTCTTAGCCACCTAACCCTCCTTTAATCCTTCATTAACTAGCCTAATCAACCTCCCAAGGAATTTTTAATTCCTTTTATCCTTCCAAGGAATATTAAATTCCTTTTTCTCTTCCCCATGTGATCTTTGACTTGTCACATCAAGTCACATGTGGACTCTTCCCCATGTAATCTTTGACTTGTCACATCAAGTCACATGTAGACAAGTGCTTCCCTTTTTCAGAATCTTGTCTTGTCCATACGATTCTTCCAAGCATGTGAATTTTCAATTCACATTTATTTTCCCAACTACTTTCCTCTTCCCCATGGAGATTTTTGAGGAATACTAAAATTCCTCTCATGTCACTTTCCAACTATTTGGGAACAAGAACTTACCTTTTAAGAAAATCTTCTCATCTCCCAATGTACTTTCAAGGTACATGTCCTTCTTCCACATCACATGTCCTTCCACCTCACCTACACCTCATCACATCCTTGGCCATTTCACCTTCCACATGTCAAGATGTGAGGGATTGTGAGTCCTCAATTCACCATAGCCCTTCATCTTGGCCATGGTGGCTCAATCTTGACCATTGAATTCTCTAGAGAATTCAATAACCTCTATAAATACCCCCTTTTTTCTCTCATTTAAAGACCTTATGCATTTGATACCAAACTCTTTCCCTTTTTCCATTTGAAGCCATACTTAGCCAATTTGCATATTTTGCCTTCATCATAGCATTTGAATCCACTAATCATCTACTTTAAATCATCTTGCATCCCATCTTGCATATTTAATCTCATTTTCCATCCAAGGAGCATACACAACATCAAAGATCGAAGGGCCAACCAAGGAACAACTTGACAAGGTATAATCTTTTTATTCCATCTTCTTTAAGTTCAACGTTTTTCCCAATCTTGAGGTGTTAGGTGTTCTTCGTTGTTTCTTGCATTCTTGTTGTTGTTGCACATTTAGGAATAATGATTTTCACCTGATCACATTTTTGGCATGCTCGGTGGGACCCACAAATGGGTCTTTTGCTCTCAAGTTTTTTGTTGTTTCACTGTCTGCAAGTTCAGGTTGCAGAGAGGCGGACTCACTCTCGCAGAGAGGCAGACCTTCCCATAGAGGGGCGGACTTTCCCACCAAGGGGTGAACCTTCCCTTCACAAAACCCAAAAACAACAAGTTTTCTAACTTTCAACAGAGGAGCAGACCTGCCCTTGCCAAGGGGTGGACCTGCCCAAACAAAGGGGTGGACCCACCCAAAACAACATTTTCCAGAAGGTAAGAACTACATTTTAAGCATCATTTTCTATTGATTTGAGTATTTATGATCCCCTAATGTGTGTTTTTTGTGTCTGTGTAAGGATTTGACTAGCGTTTTGTGGAAAACGAGAAACAAATTACTAACAAGTTTCTTGTAGGGCCATTCATTTTGAAGCTTTTATCAACTATTTGTTATCATTTTTCTTTAATTTAGACACAGTCTAATTAGGAGGAGGTCAAACTTACATTGTGTGTTGTGTTTGTGGTAAGCTATTAACATATCCAATCCCCTTACACCATTTGGCGATCCTAGGTGAAGAGAAATCGTAGCTTACCAAGTCCTTTGAGTCACCTTTTTGCTTTTTCTTAGGGGACCTGCTTGGGGATTTCATCACCCCAAGGGACGATCCCAACCGCATGTACTGATAGGGTATACAAAGGGGGGAGGCCAAAGTTGTACCCTAATCTAGCCACGTCATTATTGGTGAAGCATCAGGATGACGTGAAGAGTTGGTTTGAGCCTTGAGTATCTCGCTAAGGTTCCTGACTCATGCTTGTGATGGGCTGGTGTTCACGGTTTGGGCCTCACGTACCGGGTGTATATCGAGGACTCCCTAGCCACCTTGTTTATCCTAGATAGAGGACTTTGTTGGCCATACCCATTCTATTAATCTTAGGATCGTACTGCTTGAACTTTTTTCTTTGTGCAAAACCAGTGATTTTCTATTTAGTTAAGTCAACCTTATCCTCTGATTATTGTTTGTTGTGTTTTGGGTCCTTTGCCATAGTCATTTTTGTGAAAATCAAGTTCAGGCTTGTGCAGGGGGGGCGGACCCACCCTTGTAGAGGGGTAGACTTGCCCTACCAGGGGTGAACATGCCCTCTGTCTCAGTCCCTTTTCAACCTGTTTTTGTCAGATTTTCCCAACTTCTTGTCAAACGGGCATACCTTCCCTAGTAGGGGCGTACCTGCCCTAGTAGGGGTGGACCTGCTCTTGGAGGGGCGAACCTTCCCTTGGACAGGTGTACCTATCCCTTGAATAGTCAATTTTATCACCCATTTCATCATTTCGAACACTCGTTTCATCATTCCAAGTGCCCATTTCATCATTTCGATCACTCATTTCCGCATTTTGAACATTCGTACATCCGTTCCAAGAATCCATTCCCTGTCCTGAACATTCATCCTCTTCATCCAAACATCCATTTCCTCATTTCATGCATCTGTTTACTTGTTCCAAACAACTGTTTTTGCCCGTTCTTCACTGAATAGGTGAACCTGCCCTTGGATGGGTGGACCTTCCCTTGGATAGGCAGACCTGCCCCTTTCAGTAGGGTGGACCTACCCTTGGATGGGCGGACCTGCCCTTGAATAGGCGTACCTGCCCCAAATAGCTATTTTTGCTTGTTTTTCACTAAATAGGTGGACCTGCCCTAGCCAAGGGGCAGACCTGCCCACAGAGGGGTGGACCTGCCCAAAACAAAGGGGTGGACCCGCCCAAAAACAACATTTTTCACCCTTCGTTCAGTCATTTCGAGCACCTGTTTTCCCGTCATCAACACTTTTTCGTAAGTCATCATTTCATCAACCAAACCACATGGGCGCTACTTAGAACATCATTAGAGTCCATATCCATCATCAAATCATCCATTCCAATCATCTAGACTTCATTTTGAGGGTTTTGATTTTTATGCTGAAACTTCTGGAGGCCACAACTTTTGACTTGAGTGTCTGATTGGGCTGAAATTTTATAGGTGGTTGCATTATGAGGTGGCATGTGGATTCCCAACCGACATTGAGTCGGTTGGCCCCATTTAGACACATTTTTGGGGCTTCAAACTTTCATCTTGACCCTCAAAATCGTAATTTAGTATTTTTTTCAGTTTTTGAAAAATCATTTTCGTTAATAACTCAGAACACATGTCTCGAACTCAGGATGTTAGTTGGGAATTCATCCTATCTTAGTTTTGGGAAAAAAATTGGACTCTCAAAGGTATGCCTATAAAATTTCCTAAAATGGCAAAATTTGACAATTTTTGAGAACTACCAAATCTGGAAAAATTTGATTATCGGCACCTTACGTCCTTTAAACCCTTGAACTTGGTGTAGGATCAATCCCATCACATCCTCCAATCATCCTAATCTAAGCTTTAATCTACTCCCAACCTGAGTTTTAACCAAAATCCTAATCTGCACTTGCCCTACCTTAGGTGAACCTGCCCTTCAAACAACTGATTTCACCCTTCGTTCGGTCATTTCGGGCA
The DNA here is from genome assembly GCA_007258455.2 of Sequoia sempervirens. Lineage (NCBI taxonomy): Eukaryota > Viridiplantae > Streptophyta > Pinopsida > Cupressales > Cupressaceae > Sequoia > Sequoia sempervirens. The sequence goes on along the minus strand of VDFB02000007.1, from coordinate 209,995,686 downwards.
CCCTTCTTTGCATCTCGAGCATTCTTCACCTTGTTACGAGTATCCTTTCATCCATTCCAAGAGTCAGTCTCCCAATCTGAGCATTTGTTCATCCATTCTGAACATTCATTCTCCTCATTTTGAACTCTCGTTCACCCTTTTTGATCATTCGTTTACTGATTCTAAGTAAACGTTCGTCCATTTCAAACCTCCTTCTATCATTTCAAACTCTCGTTTAGCCGTTATGTTCATTCGTTTACTTGTTTTGAGTAATCTTTCATTCATTCTAAGCTTTTGTGTCCTCGTTCTGAGAACTTTGTTCATTCATTCTTAGCAGTCATTTACTCATTTTGAGTAGTTTTTCATCCCTCTCAATCATTCGTTTACTCGTTCTAAGTAATCATTCATTTTTTTCAAAACTTCATCTTCTCGTTCTGAGAATCATTCATCTGTTGTGAGCAATCGTTTACTCATTTCAAGTAGTTGTTCATCCCTCTCGATCATTCATTTACTCTATCTGAGTAATATTTCATCCATTATGAACCTTCTATCATTTCGAGCTCTTGTTCAGCCATTCCGATCAATCGTTTACTCGTTCCGAGTACTCTTTCATCCATTCTGAGCACTCATTCACTTGTTTTGAGTACTTGTTCATCTGTTTCGAATCTTCGTCCCCTTGTTCTGAGAGTCGTTCATCCATTATGAGCACTCGTCCATCCATTTTGAGCTTCCATCTCCTCATTCCGAGAGTCATTCATCCATTCCTAGCAATAGTTTACTCGTTTCGAGTAGTCGTTCATCCCTCTCGATCATCCGTTTACTTGTTCCGAGTAATCTTTCATCTATTCCAAACCTCCTTCTCTCATTCTGAGTAGTCGTTCGTCCATTTCTATCATCTGTTTCCCCAACCAGATCATCATTTTCCCCATCCAAATCCCCTGAACTTCATTTCAGGTTATTATCTAAATTGACCTAAGTGCCTGAATTGATTGTCATCCGTCCTAAGTTAACCATCATCGTCGGCCCAATCAATCCACTTTCAATCTCAAAGTGGATTCGGTGTTGTAATCCCATTTATCCTTTAATCTGATCAATCAGTACCCTAAGTCACCTAGGGTAATCTCTGAACTTGGTTTAGAATCCCTTTCAACATCTTATCCGATCCATCAGTCGATCTTATCAATCATCGATCGATCTTATCCAATCCAATCCAATCACTTCCCTATCCAATCACCTTCGACCCAATCAATCTACTTCCATCTAGAAGCAAATTCAATGTCATGATCATCCTTCAATAATCAAATCCAATTTTCAGAACCAATACCATCACATCATCCAATCATCCTAATCTAAGCTTTAATCCAATCTCGATCTGAGCTTGACCTAAATCCCAATTTGAGCTTTAGTCTGTTTCCATCTAAAATATTTGATCCATCCTATTTATCCTTTCATCATCATGAATCATTATCCTCCATCAATAGTAGTCAAGGGAAACCCTAATTACGTCGACGATGATAACGAAAGTCTTGTCGATCAAGAGGTATACGACATAGATCCTCTTGACACTATCATCACTAGTAAACTTTCTCCACCCGCTTTCCAAAATCCAATCACCCCTTCAAGCTATCCCATTATGTATTCATCCATGCCTAATCACGATCCTTATGCTACCTTTGACAAGGGATATTCACTATCTTCCTCGTCCGCATATCCATCATATCCTTCATCTACACCTTCTTCTTATCTGACACCCACATCTTCTTATCGTAATTCATCATCCCAATACTCATATTATAATCCCCCATCCATGTCCCCCTATCCTAATCCTCCTTCCTATTCTGCCCATCCTAATCCTACATTCACACCTTTTTACCTTAATCCTATGTCCCCATCTATCTATCCTAATCCAAAATCCAAGTCTTCCCATCTTAATCTACCATCCATATCCTCTTGTCCTAATCCACCGTCCCAATATCCCTATCTTATGTCCTCCAATCTTAATTCACCATACCAATATCCCTATCTTAACCCTTCATCTAATCTTAATCCTCCATCTACTCCTAGTCCTACATCCAACCCTAATCCTCCATCTACTTCTAGTCTCACATCTACTCCTAGTCTTCCATCCAATCCCGTTCCTCAATATAATCCTTCATCAATCCCTAATCCTTCATCCACTCCTACCTTGCCATCTAAGCCTCGAGCATGCAAATTTCTCATTCCAGAAGTTCTCCAAGGACTCATGAAAAAGAAGACATTCCCCACTCCACCTCTTGAAGTCGTGGAACCATGCCATCCCAATCCATCATCCATGGTCACTAGTGATTATACCCTTCTCCGTATCACACCTATCATTGATGTTACAACCCCTAGCACCACTCAAACCACTGAAATCATCAAACCCACTGAATCCATTGAGCCCCCATCTCCTACTCTAAGAACCGCCGAACCCATCAAAGATAACCAAACCCCATCAACATCTTCTACTCTTATATCCACCCAATCCATCAAAGACACCCAAATCCAATCCACTTCTCCTACCCCTAGTATCACCGAAATCCCCTCTCATGAACTTCATGAATATTCCATCCTTCCATCTCCCCCACTTGAGGAGTCTCTCCAACACTCTGTCATCCTGCCATCCACACAAGATGAGTCATGCCAAGAGCCTGATCCAAAGCATGCCAACATATCCCCTTTTCCACATCAAGATCTTGTTGACCCACCTAGTCCTACTCAAGATCACATTCCTCCATCCACTCCATCTCATGACTCCCTTGACATTGAAAATTCCACTGCTCCATCTCATGAGCCCGTATCTCTAGCTCCATCGCATGATCCCTCATCGCCTACTTTCTCAAATCAAGATACTATCATATCACCTAATTCCTCTCCTAAAACCACCCATCTAGATGCTGCTATCCCCTCATCTTCATCTCACAATCCTCCATTGTCACCTAAACCTACTATCCCCTCACTGCTTTTATATCCCCTTGGTACTCTCACATTCTTCCATGGTGGTATCCTTGCAGAAGAAAATCAAAGCATATATACCATCCATTATCCTCCACCTAATAATGGAATCACATCATTCTTCTAGAATAACAAGAATCTTGTCATGGATCAAATGCTTAAGAGCATGAATTATCAAGGAAAAGGCTTAGGCCTTCATGATCAAGGTATTTTAGAGTCCATCCAGGTCAAAGAACAAATCTGTATGCAAGGTCTTGGACATATTTCTCAAGACTTACTATCTAAAGATGTTGGTATGACCTCTAGATGTCCTCAACGAGCCTATTCCAAAAGAAATATAGGCTCTTCCCATCGCTCCACAAGATCATTTTCTGCCATCCCCCCCTCCTCCATCGTACCGCCTCAAAAAAACCATCCATATTCCTCCCTCATCTGCTCCATCCATTTTGGGTCCTTATGTCCCTCCACCCACTACGTCTATTTTGGGCCCTTATATCCCAAAATCACCTCCTCCACCTCATCCTATTTATCCTTCTATCCATCCATCACCCATCCATGTCACCCATCATCCACAACCCACTCTCATGTTCCCTAATCAAGATCAACAAAGGCACATACCAACACATCCTCCGTCCACATATCATCCTCAAAATCCTATCTCCATCACTCCATTCATGTTTCCTCCACACCACCCATCTCATCATACCCATCCCATTGCTATTCAACGCACTTTGGATGCCAAAGCACAAATGCCTAAATCTAAAGATCCACATGAATCTAAAGCTCCTCATGTCCCCTCTAAAAGACATGGTGAAGAAAAGAAAAATAAAATCCACAATCAAAATCAAACCCATCGGCCACAAAGGCCCACCAAAGAAAAAATCAAAACCATGTGGATCCCAAAGAAAAAAGATGCAATGCCTTCAAATGAAGCATCCATAACCACATTCAAAGTTTCTAATCCAAAAGCTAATCATTCACATCCACTGTCTCCTAAATCTATTTTGGGTCCTTATATCCCAAAATTCACTATCCCATCTCCTCCATTATCCCCACATTCTCCATCCATTAATCCTCCTATCTTTTGACATACACCACCACATGTGCCAATGTTGGTCCTAAAAAAACCTACCCCATCATTCTATCCATACCTTTTCCAGCGTCCCTTCCATTATCCCACATATCTTCCCCATCAAATCCCTTTAATTCATCCTCTTGCATAATCCATTTATCCTAATAAGGTTGTACAAACATCCAACAGTCGCTTCACACATGGGCTCTTAATACCTTGTATGGACCTTGATGCTTGAGTCCTTCATCCATATCCTTATCGTGTATCTTCTAAGTCCCCTTATCCACATCCCTATCCTTATCCATCTCCATTGGCATGCTATCCAAAAAATCAAAAAAGTAAAAAAAATCAAAAAATACAAAAAAATCAAAAAATCAAAAAAGAAAAAATCCAAAAAAATAGTAAAGAGAAATAATTCGTCCATTGGTGAAAACTTGGAAAACAAGTGCCTTGGATAAGTACCATGATGAAAACCTGGCAAACAGGAATCATGCATAAATCCCCCTCTATCTTTTTCCACACTTGGAGGCAACTCCCTTCCCTTCACCCATCTCCTCCATCTAACCTATCGTACACATCCTTCTCGTCATACCCCCTTTATCCAAATCCCTCCATCCTCTTCGTGATCTTGATATTGATAGGGGCAAACATATAAACATGCTTTAGACACCTCTTGGAATTCATTCCCCTCATCCATACACTATCCTAGTCCTTATTTTCCTCCATGTCCACCCATCATGCTACCATTAATCTCCCTTGCTTATCTGTGCTTCCTACCGATATCCATCTCACTCCCTTATTTACCTATCCTTCTATCTTCCATCCCTCATGCCTCATCATACATGACATATCTAGAGTGGGGGCATCTATCTTCCTTTGTGATATAGTCCTTCGAGACATCATTCATCCAAACAATCCTTTCCATCTCACCATCCTCATCTTCCTATCCATCATAGCATCCCTTTTCATCTATCCATCTGGTAACCTTTTCCTTATCTAAATCCTTATCTTCCTATCCATCTATCCCAACATCCCTTCCATCTCCCTGTTTTTATCTCCTTACCAATCCAAACAATTCTTTTCATCTCCCCATCCTTATCTCCTTATCCTCATCCCATCTTATAATCCCTTGCCATTGGTATCTCGCTATAGGCTACTCCCCATGCAATCCAATGTCATCTATCTCATTGTCATCACTCCCACTTCTTTTGAACATCGTTCAAATCTCCTATCACTTTTCATCATTCATCTCTCCATCATATCATCCTCCCAATTCATTTTGTTGATTTGGATAACTATCCCATCCCTGAGCTTCGTGTAATCCCCATCATCAATCCTATCCAATCCAACAAATCTATCTTGTTTTATCATATCAGTCCCATCAAATTTATCTTGTTTTATCCCCTTATCAAGGTTATCTCATCATCCCTTATCCATCATTTTTCTTCGATCGTTTGTTGAACTACGTTGCCCCTACACTTTCACATAGGCAAGTTCGATCATTTGATCCACCCCCGAGGCTTTTGTTCATCCTGTCTTGGTCATCCATCGAGGTCTTCATTATCCTCTTTCCACCTTTATCCATGGTCAATTGTCTGTCTTTAATCGAACTATGAGGGCTCTGTGCTTTCACGTAGGCAAGGCTAATTTTTGATCGGCCCCTAACCCCCTAGGTCTTTAGGGTGTGTCAGTCTCATGTCTTGTCTCTCTTGTGTCATGTTGTCAAGCTATTCCATTATCTAGCTAGTTCTTAACAAATGAGATCCACTTGTATCATGAGATCCAATCAATTTTGAATATCCTGCGTCATATCGATCTTTTAGTTAGTATCCATCATTGGTCTCAACAAAATGCATCCTTCCTAACATACCTCATCAATCCCATCCATTCCCTTGATCCTATGGAAAATGACGTTTGAAATTGATTGCAATCTTTTGATGCTTTTGGATTTTGTTTATCATTTGAGCTCCCTATCATCACTTGTCATGGTCGCCTTGATCCATCATATCATGGTGTGCTTTGACTAGTAAACATAGTGGCATATCTTGATCTTTTTTCTATTTGTGTCTTCTTGGTTGTCCTGCATAGTACCCACTAAGATCCTTGCGATCTTGTGTGATGTTGGGGCATCCTATGTGCTTGTGGTTATCCCAATACCTGGCCTGACCAAGGTCATCACGAGTTTGGGGTGTTGGGAAATCCTTCTTGTTTGTTGTGTTTGTTTCATGCATTAGACACTAATCTGCCTTGGTCCTTTATACCTTGGTGTATCGTGCCTTCCGCTATAAAAAAAATAAGTGCTCCTAAAGATGGAAAATTGCATTTGGATTGTATTTCATCTCCCATTCCACAATTTTCCCCCATCCATTCATCCTTCATCAATTTTTAGCCTTGATCTCATCATCATCATCATCATCATCCAGTTGTATCCTCCCCTCTACCTTCAGTGCTATTTCGAGATGTATCCTTCCCTCATCAACAACACTTTAATCATCATCGTTGGGATGTATCCTTCCCTATCCTTGTGTTGTTTCAGAATCTCTCATTCCCTCATTGACAACACTCTATCCATCATCAACCCCTTTTGGCTTGTAGCTTGACTGGGGAAACATCACCTTTTGTCCTTAAATTTATTTGTGCTTCATCCATCCCCTATCATTTATCATCCTCTCTTATCCATCACTTTGCATCATCTTCCTCATATACTCTTGTATCGTTTCATCCATTTCGAGAGTACACCCATGTTCTCTTGAACCCACATGTCCTCTTGAGGGGGCATCCTCAAACCCTACTCTTCATCTTCACCCCCATCATTTTTTCTTCCTAGTCACTCCTTTGAATGGCTGGGGCATCTTTTCCGATCTAACCATCTTCTTCTGGGTTCTATGTTTTAATCTTCTTTGAAATGATGCTACTTCGTAACACCATCTTAAAGAAGGGAAAAATGTAGACACCTAAATTTGTCCAAATTTTCCCTCTTCGTCTAAATACCCTCTCATTAGCATTAATTAAGTAATATTGTTATTATTTAATTAAGACCCTTAAATCATCTAAACCCCTAAGGTATTTAGTTAATAATTAAATACCTTACCCCTTTCATCAAATGAATTAAATAAATATGACATTTATTTAATTCCTCACATGTCACATCCCTTCCTTAATCTTAATCAACCTCCTAATTCCATCATTAGGAATGTGCACATGCCTGATCCTTGATTAGGATGTGTCACATCGTCCAAATTTTGCAAGTTGGCCCCTAATCTCTCTTAGCCACCTAACCCTCCTTTAATCCTTCATTAACTAGCCTAATCAACCTCCCAAGGAATTTTTAATTCCTTTTATCCTTCCAAGGAATATTAAATTCCTTTTTCTCTTCCCCATGTGATCTTTGACTTGTCACATCAAGTCACATGTGGACTCTTCCCCATGTAATCTTTGACTTGTCACATCAAGTCACATGTTGACAAGTGCTTCCCTTTTCAGAACCTTGTCTTGTCCATGGGATTCTTCCAAGCATGTGAATTTTTAATTCACATTTATTTTCCCAACTACTTTCCTCTTCCCCATGGAGATTTTTGAGGAATACTAAAATTCCTCTCATGTCATTTTCCAACCGTTTGGGAACAAGAACTTTCCTTTTAAGGAAATCTTCTCATCTCCCAATGTACTTTCAAGGTACATGTCCTACTTCCACCTCACCTACACCTCATCACATCCTTGGCAATTTCACCTTCCACATGTCAAGATGTGAGGGATTGTGAGTCCTCAATTGACCATAGCCCTTCATCTTGACCATGGTGGCTCAATCTTGACCATTGAATTCTCTAGAGAATTCAATAACCTCTATAAATACCCCCTTGTTTCTCTCATTTAAAGACCTTATGCATTTCATACCAAACTCTTGCCATTTTGCCATTTGAAGCCATACTTAGCCAATTTGCATATTTTTCCTTCATCATAGCACTTGAATCCACTAATCATCCACTTTCAATCATCTTGCATCCCATCTTGCATATTTAATCTCATTTGCTATCCAAGGAGCATACACAACATCAAAGATTGAAGGGCCAACCAAGGAACAACTTGACAAGGTATAATCGTTTCATTCCATCTTCTTTGTTTAAGTTCAATATTTTTCCCAATCTTGAGGTGTTAGGTGTTCTTCGTTGTTTCTTGCATTCTTGTTGTTGCTACACATTTAGGAACAAGGATTTTCACCTGATCATAGTTTCAACTAGTTTTTATTGAAGAAAATTGATGAAACCAATGTGGGATGTGTGTTGAAACATGATTTTAATCTAAATGAGCATAATGCAAGCTAATTTAACATGATTTTATGCTAAGATGATTTTAGATATGCAAATACAAAGCTAATTTAGATGGATTTTAAACTAAAATATTCAAACCCTAATTAATCTATAAGATAAATATATGCATCTAAGTTACCATGGCAGCCATTAATGAAAACTAAGCTATTATGAAAGTGATTAAACTAAAAAGATGCTAAATATGAGTGTGAGTGTGGGTGATTTCAATAGCATGAGTTTTCTTTGAAAAAGATGGATCCATTTGTCTCCAAATAGTGACCTATTTATAGGAAAGCAAATGAGAAATGAATGGTTGAGACCAAAAAGGTCAATCAATGGTCAAGGATGGAAGAAAATGAAGGCATGGATCATGGATTCTCATCAACAGATGAGAATGCAAGATGAAATTTAATCAAGGGTTAAAATTCCTTCAAACAAACACACTTTCAACTTGTCCAAGAGGTCAAAGTTAACTTCCTCAAGAAACTAAGTAAGTTTGTTGAGAAAAAGGAATATTCCTCTTTTTCAAATAAGTGAGGAGAGAGAATATTCTTTGGAATATTCTCATGGGTGAGGGAAAAGGATAATTTAAGCTAATTAAAATTAAATTAAATTGTGCAAAGGAATATTCACTTGCAAGTGGGGCGAATTAGATTTAGTTGATAATTAAACAATATTAATTATGCAATTAGGGGATCTAGAAGAATTACATTATATTCATTAAATAAAATGATTTAATGAATGGGGGAAAGGTGGAATGATATTTAATTAAATACTTTAGGTTTATTTAATTATATAAGAAGATTTAGAGATTTAAATTAAATAGTTTGATTTATTTAATTTAACAGGATGAAGTGTTAGCATGAAATGGGGTGAATTAACCTGATTTGATGAATTAGGTTAATAGATGCAAATGATGCCATTAATTAATTAGCTAGGCTAATTTAATCAATTGAACAAAAAGAGGATGGGTTTCAAGATGGAACAATGTTAGTATATCTGATTTGAGTGCATGATATCATTTGAGACATTTTTAAGTGTCTACATTTTTCCCCTCTTTGAAGTGAGATAACTGTTACGTTGGTTCAAATTTTGACACTCTTCAGATGAAAGACTGTTGCTTAAATCAAAAAATAATTTTTTTCTAATTTTTAGATGCCCCACTGTTGCCCCAGTGGAAGGAAAAAGCTAGTTCCCTACCCCCTCAAGAAATTGGGCAGAAATTTTGAATTTTGGGTTGATTTATCAACAAAGGTTAAAATGTTGCCCGTCTGGATAGGCTCTAGGATGCAAAAAACATGCCAAAAATGTGAAAAACAATGCAAATTAAGCTTCAGTTTGGCAAGATTGGTGAAATTGATGAAAATCCTAGCTTGATGGTTAAATTAGGGAAAAAAACCCTAATTTGCAAGCATAAATAGGTGAGGAAGGGTTGTTGTGCATGTTTTGTACCCACCCCGCTGAAGGTGGGGACCCCTTTTTTTTGCTTTTGCTTTGCTTTTGTCAGCTTGCCCTTTCTCTTTTTTGATTTGCTTTCACCTCTGTTTTTTGACTTTGGGGACAAGTTGCCTATGGATTTGGGATGCTTCCATGATGCCTAAGTGAACTGCTGAGGTTTCATTGAGTTTTGTGAAGTTGCAGAAATTTTACAAGTTGTTGTCCATGGGTTTCCATGTGTGGGTCGTCGTCTGAGGGTTTCCGTGTGCAGGTTTCCATTTACGGGTTCCTGTGTGTGGGTTGTCGTTCGTGGGTTCCGTGTGTGGAATACCATTTTTTTACGATGCCAGACCCTACGGCTTCCACATTTCAAAAAAGGCTACAAACTTCATTTTTTCAACATCTAGGGCCCATAAAATGAATGTTTCCACATGCCCAAAGAGGTTTGAGTCAAATTCGCCAAGTGTTTAGACATTGTGGAAATTTCACTATGGAAGTCCGTATGCGAAAGTCTGTTCACGGAAGTCTATTTTTGAAATGTAGTTGCAAACGGTGCTGGACACTTCGACTTCCACATTCCAGATTTCTGCAATTTTCGAAATGAGTCAAGTCTTAAGGAAATATGTCTAGGCACTCTTTCTACCCCTTTTCCCATGTGCTAAAATTGAAAAATCTCAAATTTACTAAGTTTTAAGACTTTGCAAAAATTTCACTACAGGTTGTTGTCCGCAGAAGTCTGTTCACGGGTTTCCATCCACAGAAGTCCATCCATGGAAGCTCATCCGTGGAAGTCCGTTAATGAAATGTCGTTGCAAGCAAGACTTGACCCTCCAGCTTCCGCATTCCAAATTTTTGCATTTTTCAAAAGGGGTCAAATCATTGAGAAATAGGTCTAGGCACCCTTCTAATGCATCGTTCAAGTGCTTAATTTGGAAAAAAACTCAAAATTGCTAAGAGTTGTGGCTTTGTGGAACTTTTCATGCAGGAAGCCGCCTTGCAGATGTCGTGGTCCCTAATGCCGTTTTTATGACGCAAACTTGTTCGACTTCCCACCTTCCAACTTCTGCATTGCTCCGGCCCTCAAAAGTGAAATCCCCTCAAAATTCAATTTTCCGAAAAGGAAAGTTTCTCGAAATGTCGAAAAGGAAATTGTCTTGAAATGAAAATTTTCCCAAAATGGAATTTTTCCTGAAATAGGTTTTTTCCAAAATGGAATTTTTCTTGAAATGCAAATTTTCCCAAAATTGATTTTTCTTCCAAAATAGCAAGATTTCCCAAAATGGAAAGTTTCCAAAAATGGAATTTTTTTTGAAACATGAAATTTTCTTGATGGACTATAAATTGATACATTTTAATATTGTAAATGAGGAAAATTTATCATTTTTGGAGATTTAAATCATGATATTTTATGACATAGGTGCTTTTAAGGATGCTTGGAGGGATAATGGATCAATTCATTAAAAGAACCAACATATGAAGACGTGTCGAGAGGGGAAATTTTAATTCAAATTGCCAAGATGGAGATGGGTTTACCTGTGGATGCACACCAGAGGATGCTACTTGAACATCTAATTGCCAAAGCCTGCTTAAGAATCTGTGTCGAGCAATACAATAACTGGAGAAATGCTTTCAAACAAGACAACATGGGGGGCTATTTTATTTTCTGCCAATGAAGAGTTGTCCGCCAGGGCCTGGGAGGATATTTATGCTTCTCATGGATGCAAATCTGTAGGAAGATTCACCTGATTGAATGAAGAGATGCTAGAAATGTATCAACAAAAGGAAAATTTTAATAGTTCCCAGCTACAAAAAAGGGTAGCTAAAAGAAAAAATAGCTAAAGGACGAAATAGACTACAAGACACAATAGAGAAAATAAAAAATAGTCTATTTTAAATTGTAAATATTTTACTCATCTTGAACTTGATGTGAACCCTAAATTGAAAATGAATCTGGGCCACACATTGCAAATCAATCCTATCCATTCATTTTACTTTTGGAAAACTATAAATAGGGGCTTGCTCCTCATTTGTAAGAGAGGTGAATTGTTGTAAAGGGCATTTTGAAGCAATAGAAGAAAGTAATGAAGTTAGGTGCTTTCTTTGAGCTTGCTCATTGTGCATGCATGATTCAACCTCCATGTTCATTTTAGTTTGTTAGTTTCTTGAATGGCTTTAATGGTGGTTGCTTGTTATAGTACTTGATGCACTTCTAGCCCACACTTTTGGCAATTTGTCGATGAAAAACTACTGTGTAAAGTTTGTCTGAGATTGTTTACGTGTTGCACCTAAGTTCAACTGTTTGTTCATGCCAAAAGGGTGAATGAACAGTCTGAAAATCTGTAAGGTTACCTTGAAGATTGCACTAGTTTTGTGGCACTGTAGGTTTCTCTTGGTCACTTGCAAAACTTAGTTTTCTGGGAGTCTGTCTACTGTAGCACTGATTATTGTTACTGTTGTTCATAGGTTTTAGAGTTAGAATAACTTCTCTCATCCCTTTTCTCTTTTAATATTTCTTTTAGATCTATGCTAGTTTAGGATCCAAAACACCATAACAATGTCATATTTGTGGATTGAAGTGAGTTTCAGCTTGTTGTTCTGAGTGTGTAGCCACTGTTCATTTATTTCCAAAATTTTGAAACTCCATTCGTAGACCTGAAACTTCCATGCTTTGTGAACCATAAAGGCCCCCTTGTGATTACCAACAAATCACATCAAACCATTGAGCTATTCTTGCACTGTCATGACCTGACACCCAAGAGACCTTGGGGTGATTATTTGAAGCTTAGTTGTAGAAAATTACCTTTCAAGAGAGACATTGCACTTGTGCTTTGTCTGTGTTGAGAGGTGCAAAAACACCCATCAACAAAATTGGTGCTAGAAGGAGGGTTGAGATCAAAGATGCAAAGTTGGAAGTTGAATGCACCTTCAAGAAAAGTCTGACATACCATAGATCTCATCATATACAAAAGTTTAAAAATCATAAAATTTGAAGACACCAAAACTTGAACTAAGATGGAGCAACAATTTCATATCAACATCACTCAGGTTCAAGAAGATTTGAGTAGAAGATTGGACAAACCATTGCATCACTTTACATTGTTAGATGAATGCAGAATTCATAACACTTGCAGACACAATGAAATGGAACATTTGACCTTCTTGGGAAGAATTGAGATGGCATTGCAGGGAGAAATATTCTTTTGCAATGTGCACCAACCGTTAGTTCTTGCTAATCCAAAAGAACTTGCTGATGTTGTAGCCAAAGCCTTCAAGGGGCTGATCCAAGAATAGTTGAGCAACGAGGATGGACTAAACTTAGAGGAGTTACTAATGTTTAGATGGTGCAAGGTGCATAATGCACCAGATAGAGCAACCAACCAATGATGAAGAACAATCATCCACCCAAGGAAAAGAATATTCAACATTTGAAAGACAACATACTAAAGCCGAATCAAGAAATTCTATGGAAGTAAGTGCTGAAATAGCCACGAAAGGGGCTAAGATCTTGGGGACAATAGGGAACAACAATGAGTATGCAAAGGAAATGAAATTTTAGGATGTCATTCTAATGGATGAAGGTAGTCAAACACCTAAAAAAGAAGATCTAGAGGGGTGAGATCAACCACAAGCTAAAGCAGTCCGCCATCAATCTTCTTCCACAAGTGCAAATGAAAATTTAGTATTGGAGAGATATGATGGACTCGATTCAAGGCTCATGAGGAATTGGTCAGAATTACGATACTATGAATATTTGGAGGTGTTTTTTCTTCCAAGTTGGTGTAGGCTCCATGATTCGGCACATTCAAAGTTCACATGTGAGTTGTGTTAAGGAGCCATTAGGCAGGTTAAGAAATGAGTGGAGCAACCAAACGCAAAGCCTCTTATTGTTGCTTCAAGAAGTGAACTAGAATTCAAAGAAATTGAGTCAAGGGATAGTTTAGCTGAGTGTAGCTCACAAGAGGGCTTTGGGACAACAGAAGATGAACAATACAGTCTCGATAATGATGAAGTATATCACATGATTGAACCATTGGTTGACCATCAAGAGTCCTCCCCTTTCACGGATGATATACCCATGGTGGATGATCAAATTTATGAGGAATCCTCAGAGGGAAATCACATATCATATTTTGGTCCCCTTGAAGTGGTAGAGTCATTTGCTAATCTCTTCCCACTTGAGGCGGCACTGAAGAGGTATAATGACATTGAGCGAGGGTATGTTTCAGAGGTTGGTAGTGATGAAGAAATATCACCTGAACCTCCAAATGATGAAGCATTTGAACTCCCAGATGAAGAATAGGATACCATTTTAGTGTACAACAATAGTGGACATGAAGAAATGGGTGGATATCCTGATGAGTAGTGATTTGGAGCTGCTAGTGACCTAGATGACAAACCACTTTAGTGGTTTGCTCAGAAATTGTAAAGGGAAGAAGACCAAAACAAGGAGTCCTTGGGGGCTACCAACAAAAGTGATATTCCTTGTGAACTGTTGAATGCCACAGGGAGTCTTCCTTCCACCTTCCCTACCCATGATCTCCCTCTACATGTCAATGACTTTAGCAGAATAGATTCGTCCATATTGTGTTGTTATGACATGAGGAACCATCAAATTAAAGTTAGCATGAGGGAAAGGAAATGGGACGTGTTGTCTTTTGAGGAAAACAATCAAGTGGAAACAAGGACTATAGACGATCAACATGACATTGTGTATCTCCTTGAGGAACAACCAACAGAGGTTACAAATCACACTAGGAGCTTGGAAAACGGGTTGGCTAAATCATTTTCTCAACCTTATGCAACTTCAAAATCAGGTAGAAGGTTCCTTGAATTTTAAAATTTTGATTCTTCACAGTGTCCACTACCTGACCAATTTGATTGTGGTTTGTAGTTCAACAATGTGAGGGGGATGCCGCACCATCCATTGCATCTGCCCGAGGCTTCCAATGCAATGACCAATGATTCCATGCATGATTTGAACCATCGAATACCGTTCCCTTCATAGGAAGACATCCAAGTTCTATCTTTCCTTGCTCCTAAGAATACTTATAGTTGCATTTATTATTTTGATTACGGGAATGAGGGAAGATGGACTTGTTTATGGATTGATCACGGGCTTGACGATTCACCTCAGTTGTTGATTCTCTCTGGTTTTATTGTTGAATTTGAATGCTGCAACATAATTTTTTATCTTTCTAAATATAAAGATGAATTTGCATCTACTTGTGCATGTATTATGAAGTGTTACAGGCGTGAGTGTCAATGTGCCTTTTCTTAACATGGTTCATTTTGAATCTCTTTGTGTATAGGAGTGAATTTGAACCCCTTGCACAAATTCCCCTTTTGTACATCCTCACCTTAGAAAACCAAATCCGAAGTCAAAATTCCACATCAGCTGGTTGACTTCTTTCCACTTCGCATCTATCCTTTGTGTCGATAGAAGAATATTTGTCGAGGATGTGCATGCGACGCGTAGACATTTGCATGACACATTTATGTTCGTGCAGTGAGCTTACGTCCCTAACATATTCTTGCATCTGAAGTTGGTAGAGGTGTTACACTTCCTATTGGGAATGATTTGTAACGTCCCTCTTTGACCAATCGACTCAGAAAATGGTAGATTCTTCCCTCTTCTTCTTCAAATTCATCCATTCTTCATTCGATTCATCTTTTTTTGCATCCTCTAAGCATTCAACTTCATTCTCTTGGAATTCTCCACTCTCAACAACACCTTAGCACTCTATTACAATAACAACAACACTCCATCAACTCCATTAAGCAAGTGTGAAGCAAGCCATTGCAGAGTGGGCTTGAGGTATTGTGAAACCTCCCTTCATCGCGGTTGAGGCTGTGGTGATTGTTCAAGTCCTTTTTTCTCCTCCATTGGCTAGTGAGCTCTTAGTGGAGGTGGTAACATTTCACTTCTCTCCTTTATGATTTGGTTGAGTAGCTCTTTACTATTTTGTAGTGTTATTTGCATTTCTTCTTTCTTTACTTCTTTATCATATATTTCTCTATTGTTTCTATCTGGTTGTCCATGGAGGTGGAAACACCAAAACGGGGGTCTGACTGAGGTAGGCCCCTATACAGCCCCAACAAATTTCCCTTCTTTCGTGTGTGTCAGAGAATGTGCTTTTTGGAGCTAGCTGGCAAACAAACACTTTTGTGAGATTATTTTCGTCACCCTAGTTCTTGTCTATTTACTTTATCATTTCATTATCTATTTTGTATGCTTTCTCATTCCGTTTTTACCATCTATATTGAACTAGCTAGGCTGTCAGTAGGTCTTTTTGGTAGTTTTACCATGTTCACTATTTTATGGCTATACGAACGCCAACGCGCCTGAGAGATGCCAGCGTGCTGCGTTGACATCCCAAAATTACATTGCTGTCCTCGAATAGAGAATTGTCAGAGGCACAATACCGACTCCAAGAAACCAACTCGCCTAGCCCAATCCTAATTTTAGGTCTATAGAGTGATCGAAGGACATTATAGTTATAATCATTCTCGTCCCTCATTTCAAACACCCCTTTAGAGTGAGGTAAGTTAGGGAAATCTTCCGCTCTTGGCTCTTCGTGACTTGGGGCCTTGACGTGGTTGGTCCCCCTCTCTTACATTTTTGGTGAACCTGTCATGAACCATTTTGGTTCCGTTTGGTGATACTGAAATTTCCTTTCCACATATTCTAGGAGTGTTATAGGTGTGAGTGTTGTGAGGCTTTTGCTTTACAACCCAACCTGTGACCCCTAGTAGGCATAGTTGGAAGTTTTCGAAAGTGTTGCGCAATGAAACCTTAATTTGGTCACTGCCCTATCTTGCAACCTTTGGGGGTCTTTGTGAGAGTATTATTTAGTGCATGTGATGGCCTCTTTCCTGCATCAACCTATCCCCTCCACACAACTTGTAAGCGACGGTATTGGTATAACCTCCACCTCGCAGGATCTGTCGATGGGTTTTAATAGGGAACCATCTCCTCTCTACATCCCTGCACGAATAAATGAAAACATCATAATAGGTGTTCTCATTGGTTTGAAATCTCAAGTGAATATCATAACTGAGGAGATCATGCTAATCAACTTTCTACATAAAGATGGATATGATGCACCTGTGAGCACCATCCACACACATGACAGACTTTTCGTGCTTCTTTTGGGTAGTATTGTCTTGTCAGTTTTGGTTGCACCTAAATCCATGAATCTTTTGTTTGACATAATGCCTAGATCTAAACTCTTTAGAGTGAAGCTTGGTATCCCTTTGTTAGTAGCTATGAATGTCATACCCTTGGTTGTACATAGATGTCTAAAATTTATCCACGAGGGTTTAGTGCATGTGATTCATGACACCGGTTATAAACCATCAGTCGCTCATGGTAGTTACTCCTTGGATTACTCTTGGCCTGCGCCCATTGGTCCTCTTCTGCCTAGGAAGGACCTTTTGTACCGAACTTATCAAAATTACAAGAGAGGTCACTTAATGCCAAGAGTGAGATACCCTTCATCGCTTTATGCTGTTTCACATAGGGCTTGCTTAAAAGTTGATAGTGATGTCGCCATGGCACATAGAAGGGAAGAAGAGAAGTGGTCCTGAGATCTTCCTTCTTTCTCTTCCGTTGTTTAGTCTGATGCTCCTACTCACCCTACTGTGGCGCCATCAAATTCTGCTCTGTGTCTGTGAGAGAATCCTATGGTACCCACTTGGTGAAAGCCCAAGCGTCTCGCATTTGAGCTTCTTGTTCTTCCCATAGATCCTAGGTCCATTCGGTATAGCAAGAAGAAAGGTCCTCATGGGGAATCTTCTATGTCTCAGCCTCTGCATGCTCCTACCACTTTTTCTCCCAAGACAGTAAATGGTAAGAGGCCCACTACCGAGGCATTAGAGCCAACTCCCCTTGTTGTTTCTCAACCTACTCCTCCTACTCCCATTTAGGAGCATGTCCCTCTGCTAGAAACATCTATGGTGGACACTCCCATGGCTGAGCAGGAGCCTTTTGTCCCTTCGCAACCTCTAGTCTCTAGCTTGAAGATTCGTAGAAACTGCCTTGCATACGAGCGCAAGCGTTGAAAAAAGGCTCTCACGACTGAGAAAGCCACCTTGTAGAGGAAGGAAGAGGAGATGACCACCCCTGCTTCAAGGCCTCCTGATGAATCCTCCTCTCTCCTCCCCTCTACTTCCATTCAATCTAGTTCAGTCTCGCTTCCAACTTCCTTTGTGAGTATGAATGTGCCTGACCCCAAAAAGGTGCAGGTGTTCATCGCTCCTTCAGTGGAGCCACCCTTGTTGATGTCCCTTCCAAATGTCCCTCCTTTCCCAAAACCCATAGATATGTCGAACACTTTGGTGGTATTTGCTGCGGTTTTCTCCTCCTCTTCCTCCACACCTCTTGCCTCGTTTGTGGGGAGTTCATGTCCCTCGACGAAGAAAAAGGTGGAGGGTGCTCCTTCCAACAATGGAGGATGTAAGAGGATCCCACCTTCTCCAAAAGGTGTTCCCACGTTGACTTGTTCTATTTTAGTAACGAAACCAATCCCGACTTCCCTTGAGTTTGTCACCACTCCCGAGTTACTCGGTGAGCCTAGCGGTGAACCTCAGGCACAACCTTCCCTGTCCGTTGAGGTACGACATGGCACTCCAGTAAAGTGCATGTTTAACTCTTTGGATGAATTTTTAACCTTGTCAGCAATTATCGTGAAATCGTTTACCATAGCTCCACAAGAGTCGAGTGGAGGAGACCTTGTGGGGCTTTCTTCCTTAGCCCTTGTTGTGGGAGGGTCAAAATCTCCTCCCCTTAATATTCCACTGCTACAGGCTCATCCTCCTTCCCCCTATGATGATTTGGAGTGGGAAGCAGATGACCTCCTGGTTGATCAGTGTTAGGGGGAGGCCTCTTCTTTATCTTTATATTAGATGTGTGTGTGTTGTGATGTGTTCCCCCGTGATCGTGCTATGTGTTCCTGGACGACCCTTGTCACCCTTGTTGATGCTTGGATACAAGAGTGATTTTTGTGTCATAAACCTTCTTCTATTTGTATCATCATTCTTCCATGTTTGTGATTGACTTTTAGTAAATTGGGGATGATGCAAAGTGTTGGGGGCATCTAGGCTTCCCTTCCATGTTGACCAAATTTTTTATTTTTACTTTTTCTTCTCATGCATTCTTCACATGGTCTAATATAGTAGAGGGTTGATGACAGTTCATTTTATATACTATTATTATACTTATATATATATTTATGAGCAACTCTGACCCCCAAATATCAAATCACCCCTATGCCCTCTATTTGTGATTATCTCATTTTTTCTCTTCTTTTATCATTCTCTCTTCTTTGCTTAAGTTGTCCCTTTCATGTGTGACAATGTCATTACTTCAATTTTTGGAAAATGCATTTGTTGCCGAACGAATCTTTTCTCGAGAATCTTTGCAAAATTTTTCAAAGAATCACATTCTCGACTTGGATCTAACAGAACATGTTTCCTTCATCGTGGGTTTGCAAAGAAAGAACTTGAGACCTTTCCTTCAAAGAGGGAGCAACTTTGACCTTCCCCTCACAAGGGGACATTTTCTTCCTTTTGAATTTCTTGATGAAGTGAACATCTTTCAAAAGGATTCCTTGATGATGAATCGATTTGAGAAAAAGCATATCTTCCGCACTTTCAAACAATGCCTCCTTTGAGTGGAACCCTTTCTTCACACCAGGTTCCTGAGGGACCCCTTTGAAAGCTTTCCAATCTATCAACGGTTTGCATGACTATCCGCTTACTTTCCTCTGTGGCCATTTTTAGACATGTTCTATCTGCAAGTAAACATGTCGCTTTGGAGGTGCGCCTGTGAAGTCACTTTCTGACTCTACGGAGTCCCCTTTTTATGGGTTTCCTTCATGTGAGAGATCTTGGAGGACACCTTCCCTTGCAGGTCTACGAGTCTGTAAGGCACTTTTTCTGGGGTTTCCTTGATGTGATAGATCTTGGAGGACACCTTCCTTGCAGGTCTGCGGGTTTGTAAGGTGCTTATTCTGGGTTTCCTTCATGTGAGAGATCTTGGAGGATACCTTCCCTATAGGTCTGCGGGCCTGTAGGTCACATTTTCTGGGGTTTCCTTCATGCGAGAGATCTTGGAGGAAATATTTCTTGCAGGTTTGTTGGCCTGTAAGGTGCTTGCTTCTCAGCGCTTCCTTCATGTGAGAGATCTTGGGGGTCGCCTCCTTGCAGGTCTGCGGGCCTATAAGATGCTTTCATTCTACAACTTCATAGTTTTGTGGGGCTATGGAGTCCTTTGCCTACCCTGCGCTTGTAAGCTCGCCAGATCGCGCTTTGATTCCTCGATGGTTCATGTATAAATTTATAACCCTATTCACTCTTCATTCTACTTTACCAAAGCACTCATCAGTATTTGTGCTCGCTAAAGAGTGATCCCACAATACTAGTTTACAATATTTAGGAGATCTTGATTTTTGCTGAAATCACATATTTTTAGAAAATATAATGATTTAAGCCTTGAAAAGTTCCATTTAAAGGATTCAAATTAAAGAGGGTTTGATTGAACCACCTTAGATCAAACCCCCTTGGATAGAACCCCACTAGTTTTAAACCATACCTATAACAGAGTCTCCTTTACACCTATCAAAATGCTAATAAAAAACCATTTTTGATTTACCTTTTGGGGGATCAAATGAATTCATTTAAAATCTATTTTTTAAAAGTATGTAGTCCTTATTATAAGCTTCCCAAAAAGTATAATTTTAAATAAATTTAATTTTATTATTCTATTTATTTTTTATTTCTTGTGAATGTAGGTTTTCACGAAAATCAAGCTCTATGTTACGCACATGTGGAAAAATAGCAGATTAATCAAAAATTGAAAAATGATTGCACTAGATATTGAAGTCCTTGATCCAAAAAAAAGAAAAGAATTCGATATATAAAGAAAAGTTATGTTGTATCTGATCCCGTAGATAATGAATCGTAATTGGTTTGACTTCAAAACTTGATTAAGGAAAAAATATTCAATAAAACACTATGAAACCAAATGAAATCGCTTTCGATATCGTAGTTACAAATCTAAATTCAAAAAAAAAGAATTTTATCTTTCATGGAAAAAAAATTATGTTGTATATGGTGAGCATCACTCCTTAAAAATGGTGTTTACTGAAAAAAACTAGTTTTCGAAGGAGATGGAAAAAGAAGTGCAATACGATTCCAAAAATTTTGAAAAAAATATATTTAGAACCTACAAAAAAAATGTCACAAATAACTAGTTTGCATCATCTTCAAATTCCTCACGGTTTAATCGCTATAGGTGCCCGAAGGTGAAGATTTAGTTAGAAAAAATCAGTTCAGTGTCTAGTTTGGCCAAAACTTGTAAACCAATATTGTGGGATCACCTGTAAAGTGGGGGAAAAATGTATAGGAGCGAATTTTCACCTCTTGTGCAAATTCCCCTTTTGCACATCCTCACCTTAGAAAACTAAATCCGAAGTCGAAATTCCACATCAGCTGGTTGACTTCCTTCCACTTGGCTTTTGTCCTTTGTGTTGGTAGAAGAATATTTGTCGGGGATGTGCATGTGGTGCGTAGACATCCATGTGGCACGTTTACGTCCCTGACGGATTCCTGCATCTGAAGTTGGCAGAGGCGTTACACTTCCTATTGGGAATGATTTGTAACGTCCCTCTTTGACCAATCGACTAAGAAAACAACAAATTCTTCCCTCTTCTTCAAATTCATTCATTCTTCATTCAATCCATCTTTTTTGGCATCCTCTAAGCATTCAACTTAATTCTCCACTCTCAACAACACCTTAGCACTCCATTACAACAGCAACAACACTCCATCAACTCCGTTAAGCAAGTGTGAAACAAGCCATGACAACATGGGCTTGAGGTTTTGTGAAACCTCCCTTCATTGTAGTCAAGTCTGTGGTGATTGTTCAAGTCCTTTTTTCTCCTCCATTGGCTAGTGAGCTCTTGGTGGAGGTGGTAACGTTTCACTCATATCCTTTACGATTTGGTTGAGTAGCTCTTTACTATTTTGTAGTGTTATTTACATTTCTTCTTTCTTTACTTCTTTATCGTATATTTCTTTATCGTTGCTATCTGGTTGTCTGTGGAGGTGGAAACACCAAAACGGGGGTCTAACTGAGGCAGACGCCTATACAGCTCCAAAAAATTTCCCTTCTTTCGTGTGTGCAAGAGAATGTGCTTTTTGGAGCTAGTTGGTGAACAGGCACTATTGTGAGATTATCTTCGTCACCCTAGTTCTTGTCTATTTACTTTATCATTTTAGTATCTATTTTGTATACTTTCTCATTCTATTTTTACCATCTACATTGAACTAGCTAGGTTGTTAGTAGGTATTTTTGGCAGTTTTACTGTGTTCACTATTTTCTGGTCGTACGAACGCCAACACACCCGAGAGATGCCAACACGCCACGCTGACGTCTCAGAACTGCACTGTCATCCTTAGACAGAGAGTTGTTTGAGGCACAATACCGACTCCAAAAAGTCAGCTCGCCTAGCCCAATCCTGATTTCAGGTCTGCAGAAGAATCGAAGGACATTATAGTCCTCATCATTCTCATCCCTCATTTCAAACACCCCTTTAGAGTGAGGTAAGTTAGGGCAGCCTTCCCCTCTTGGATCTCTGTGACCTGGGGCCTTGACGTGGTTGGTTCCCCTCTCTTACACTTTGTATATAGCTTAGTTTGAGTAGTGTAGGTTTCTTTGTACATAGCTTTCTTTCTTTCTTTTGTTAGATTAGTTGGTTTGTCGTAGATTAGGTTGCTTTAGATAGTTTCCATTTGATTTTCTCTTGCTTTCCTGCTTTGGTTATTGTAGGTGGTTGCTTTGGGTTAGTTTTTTTTTGGTTCAGGTTTTCTTCTACTTTGCTTCTTTGCTCGGGGTCCCTCTGTTTTTTCTAGGTGTGTTCACAAGCACAACAACCATTTCATTACCTAGGGTTTTTCTAAGTATTTCTTCAAGAAACTTTAATCAAGTTTTCAGAGTGGATAGTGAAGGTCTTTTGTTAGCATCAAGTGACCTGGATGTTTGACTCAAAGTGGAAAAGTCGTTGGTCCTGTTTGATTATGATGTATTCTAAAATCTTACATCTCTCACACATCTTAAGAATCCAAAGGTTGTTGTAGGCTCCTTTGCAAAGTCGGGTTAAGTGAAAAATCTAAAATTTTGCTTTAGCACCATTGTGATTCTTAGCCCTAAGTGCAAACTTCACTGCTTGTGGGTTGAAATGAAAAGAAAAGAAAGAAAAATCAAAAGAAATAAAATGAAAAGGAAAGAAAACAATGAAAATAAAAAGAAAGAAATTCAACTTTTAGGAGGATCCAAACAACTCTACCAGGGCTATGGACGCCCATCTGACAGTAGAGCAATGTTTGAGAGAATCACATCAACAACCTCGTCAGTGCTATGGATGCCTAACTAGCAATGAGGCAATATCCGTGATGCTTTTGGAGTTAGAATCAACCACGTAGCTTAACTTGATGGAGCTTAGGTTCGTGTAGTGATTTAAGGAGGGAATGAATGCACTTGCACACACTTGGATTTTTAGCATACAAAAGGTTAGACTGATTGGTGGTTTTGATTTTTTATTCAAGTATTTCAATTTGTTTGTCCTAATGTGAAGGTCAGAACCATAGATTCTAGGTTTGTGATTCCAGTTTGTCATCGAAATGCTTTGGAGCATTTCCCCAGTTGAGTCACGATTTGTTGTGCATGTTTTGTACACAAACCCCACTGAAGGCGAGGACCTCTTTTTTTTTGCCTCTATCGGCTTGTCCCTTCTCTTTTTTGCTTCACTTTCACCTTTGTTTTTTGACTTTGGGGACAAGTTTCCTATGGATTTGGGATGTTTACGTCATGCCTAAGTGAACTGTCGATGTTTCGTTGAGTTTTGTGAAGTTGTAGAATTTTTATTGCTAGTCATCGTTCATGGTTTTCCATGTGTGGGTCGCCGTCTATAGTTTTCCATGTGCGGGTTGGTGTCTGCGGGTTTCCGTGTGCAAGTTTCTATCTGTGCAATACCATTTTTTTATGGCGTTGGACCCTACAACTTTCACATTCCAAATCTTTGCATTTCAAAAAAGGCTGCAAACTTCAAGTTTTCAATATCTAGGGACCATAAAATGAATGTTTCCACATGCCCAAAGGGGTTTGAGTCAAATTCACCAAGTGTTTAGACATTGCAGAAATTTCACTATAGAAGTTTGTATGCAAAAGTCCATCTGAGAAAGTCCGTTTGTGAAATGTCATTGCAAATGGCGTTGGACCCTCCAACTTTGGCATTCCAAATTTCTACAATTTTTGAAATGAGTCATGTCTTAAGGAAATATGTCTAGGCACTCTTTATACCCCTTTTCCCACGTGCTAAAATTGAAAAATCTCAAATTTACTAAGTTTTAAGACTTTGCAGAAATTTCACTGCGGGTTGCTATTCATGGGTTTCCATCCATGGAAGTCCATCCGTGGAAGCCCATCCGTGGAAGCCCATCCGTGGAATTCCATTTATGAAATGTTGTTGCAAGTGGCCCCAAACCCTCTGGCTTCCGCATTCCAAATTTCTACATTTTTTGAAAGGGGTCAAATCATTGAGAAATAGGTCTAGGCACCCTTCTAATGCATCGTTCATGTGCTTAATTTTTAAAAAACTTAAAATTTCTAAGAGTTGTGGCTTTGTGGAACTTTTCATGCAGGAAGCCACCTAGCAAATGTCGTGGTCCCCAATGTCGTTTTCATAGTGCAAACTTGTTCGGCTTCCCACTTTCTAACTCCTGCATTGCTCCGGCCCTCAAAAGTGAAATCCCCTCAAAATTTAATTTCCTAAAAAGGAAAGTTTCTCGAAATGTCGAAAAAGAAATTGTCTTGAAATGAAATTTTTTTAGAAATGGAATTTTTCGAAATAGAATTTTTCCAAAAATGGGAATTTTTTTCCTGAAATGCAAATTTCCCAAAATTGATTTTTCTTCCAAAATAGGAAAATTTCCAAAAATGGAAAGTTTCAAAAAATGGAAAGTTTTTTGAAACATGAAATTTTCTTGATGGACTGTAAATTGATACATTTTAATATTTTAAATGAGGGAAATTTATCATTTTTGGAGATTTAAATCGTGATATTTTATGACAGGTGCTTTTAAGGATGCTTGAAGGGATAATGGATCAATTCATTAAAAGAACCAGCATATGAAGACATGTCGAGAGGGGAGATTTTAATTCAAATTGCCAAGGCAGAGATGGGTTTACCTCTAGATGCACGCCAAGAGGATGCTACCTGAACATCTAATTGCCAAAGCTCGCTTAAGAATCTATGTCGGGCAATACTATAGTTGGACAAGTGCTTTCAAACAAGACAACATGGGGGGCTATTTTATTTTCCACCAATGAAGGGCTATTCGCTAGGGCTTGGGAGGATATTTCCACTTGTCATGTATGCAAATCTGCAGGAAGATTCACCTGATTAAATGAAAAGATGCTGGAAATATATCAACAAAAGTAAAATTTTAATAGTTCCTAGGTATAGAAAGGGGCACCTAAAAGACAAAATAACTAAAGGACGAAATAGACTACAAGAAAAAATAGAGAAAAAGACAAAATAGTCTATTTTAAATTGTAAATATTGTACTCATCTTGAACTTGATGTGAACCCTAAATTGAAAATGAATTTGGGCCACACATTGCAAATCAATCCTATCCATTCATTTTACTTTTGGAAAACTATAAATAGGGGCTTGCTCCTCATTTGTAAGAGAGGTGAATTGTTGTAAAGGGCATTTTGAAGCAATAGAAGAAAGCATTGAAGTTAGGTGTTTTCTTTGAGCTTGCTCATTGTGCATGCATGATTCAGCCTCTATGTTCATTTTAGTATGTTAGTTTCTTGAATGGATTTAATGGTGGGTGCTTGTTATAGTATTTGATGCACTTTCAACCCACACTTTTGGAAATTTTTTGATGACAAACTGTTGTGTAAAGTTAGTTTGGGCTTGTTTACATGCTGCACCTAAGTTCAACTATTTGTTCATGCCAAAACGGTGAATGCACAGTCTAAAAATATACAAAGACCCCTTGAAGATTGCACTGGTTTTGTGGCACTATAGGTTTCTCTTGGTGAAGCAAAACTTAGTTTTTTGGGAGTCTGTCTATTGTAACACTGCTATTGTTACTATTGTTCACAAGTTTTAGAGTTAGAATAACTTCTCCCTGCCCTTTCCTCTTTTGCTATTTCTTTTAGATCTATGCTAGTTTAGGATCCCAAGCACCATAATCATGTCAAATTTGGTGATTGAAGTGAGTTTCAACTTATTTTTCTGAGTGTGAATCCACTATTCATTCATTTCCCAAATTTTGAAACTCCATTTGTAGACCTAAAACTTCCATGCTTTGTTAACCATAAAGGCCCCCCTTGTGATTACCAACAAATCACATCAAACCATTGAGTTATTCGTACACTGTCATGACCTGACACCTGAGAGACCTTGGGGTCATTTTCTAAAACTCAGTTGCAGAAAATTACCTTTCAAGAGAGACATTGCACTTGTGCTCTATCTGTGTTGAGAGGTGCAAAAACACCCATCAACAAGGGTCACTTTCAATTCATTTGTGCATTCAAACCTTCAGGATTTATTGCATTTTGAGCTCTGAACCTCTAACAAAATGGCGCAATGTGTGCTCCCACGATACATTTTTGTCTAGGTTCAAGAGTACCAGAGGATTCTAGGCGTAGGACTACTGGTATGTGATTCAAAACTTGATTTAAAATTTAGATTTTGGTGCATTTAATGCATTTTGAAATTTAAACTTTGGCGGTGTCGCTCTACATCGACGCTATTTTGAGAATCAACAACGCTAATTCAATTTTTAGCGACGCATATGTGAATTGCAACATAATTCACAATTTAGAATTAGGGTTTCAAATTCTAAATAGTGACGTATATCTAAATAGCGACACATCTTGTGATTTGAAAATTAGGGTTAGGGTTTTGCCAAAGCTAAATTGTGACGCATATGTTTTTAGTGATGCAACTTGTGATTTGCAATTTAAATGCCTCGGGCGTCGCAGTTTGAAATTTGAATTATAGTGACACTATCATAAATAGCGAGACTATTATCATTTTGGGGGATGAAAACTCCAAACTTAGCCAATTTTTTTTGAATTTTGATGTTGTGGGCTTCATGGGTGCAAGTGGCTATCCCACCTTTGATGTCTCGTGAGCACCGTCCCACAGTTTTGTCCAGACTTAGCAATTTATTTGAGTTGCGACAAGAGCATCTAGGGGAGATTGGTCTATAGTACGTTGCATACATGCCCATCGTTCAAACACATTTGGCGATGATGATAGTGTTGTGCGAGCGATGGCATAGTGAGACCTCATCATTCCACCTTCCTACCGACTAGGTGAGAATGACGCTAGAGGATATATGGTGGATATTGCATTTGCCGATACATGGTGAGTGTGTGATATATGATGTTGACGTTGGTTACGATGCATGCCATGAGGTGATGGGCCAGGAGGAAATTGTGCTAGTCATCTCCCAGATTGACCTCGAGATGTACAGAGGTCGGTTGTCTACCTTTAGACTAATTATTACAACTATTATCTTAGGCTTGGTTGCTCCAGATTGACGGAGCAGAGGGTTTAGTTCGGGATGGGGTCTGGCTTGGTGCAAGATGTTGTTTAGGATGACTCAGTATGCTTGGAGGCTAGTGATGCTAGCCTCTCTATACCATGATATGCAAAATTTTGTATATTGCAATGGCAGGGCTATTAGCATAGGGGTTACCCTTCTCCACATTTGGGCCTAGGAGCACATTGTTGTGCTCCGGCCGATTGTTCAGATGGCAGAAGTATGTATGGATAATGCAAATATTCATGCTCATGATATGTCCATGCAATGCATATGAGATGTGATGCAATGATTTAAGATGCTTAGAATAACAAATCTATATTATTCATCACAACTTAAATAAGAATGATGATGCGGGATGGATGTTTTATTATATGCTATGAGTATGTTGTGATGTATGAATGCTGATGATTTGTGGATGTAGGATGGATGCATTGATGATGTTTTTGTTGAATGTCATGATACCAGGTTAGTGCGAAGAGAAGATAGAAGAAACAAGATGATTGACCATTGATTTTGATGATTGCTTCAAAAGATCCAACAAGTCTATGATCCACCGAGACTTTATTAGAGACGATGATGAGAAATGCATGATGATGATTTGTTCATATCTTGGGATTGGGATTTTTTGTCATTCCTTATTGTTTGATATAACACATAGTCACGATGCATCGAGGTATTAATAACTAGAACAATGTTGTATCTAGTGTAATGGAATTTGACTCTGCAAATAGATAGGATAGTTCTTGTTGATACCTTGACATACAAAAACCTTGTTGCAATGTAAGTTAGAAGTTTAGAATACATCAGACGAAAGCATACACAATAGTTAATAATGTACTCCCAACAACCTTCCTACACACAACTAAGCAAGTATGCACCAAGATTATTTTACAAGAGTATCCACAAGCACAAAAAACGAAAGGTAATGATCGATGCCCCATTCCTTTCTCTCTAAATCATTTTGATAGAAATCATTGAGAGGTCCTCGGAATGGGTCATTAAGATAAATTAGAAGAAAAGATCAAAGAAAAAAAATTACTGTTATCTATATCTCTTGCCAGTTTAACTTAGCTAAGGTGATTTCTAATATTGATGCCCATCGCAAGAAGGATACATCCTAGGACATGTTGATCAAGGGTTGTTTGATTAGGATGAGGTTTTATGATAAGTCGTTGATACAAAATTCACTAACATATTTACCTATGATCTAGGCTTCAGATTTTGACATTTAGGTTCCCACTTTACGACTTGTGATACTTGTTTTCTATTTTTTTACCAAAGGTTGAAGGTGACGATCGATTTATTATGGGTGAAGGTTTATTGCTGGTGAAGGTGAGATGGGATGGGTGGTTTTGGATTTTCTGGAATATTTCAATGTTTTTGGTATTTTGAAAATGTTTTGAGGTTGTTTTTGGTCTTTTCGAAAGTTTTATGTGAATGTTTTGGTTTTCGGTTATTTGAGGTTGTTTAGGGTTTTCTAAGGTTTTATAAATATTTAAGGTTTTTTGATATTTGAATGTTAAGGGATTTTCTGATTTTCAAATGTTTTGGGATTTTTTGAGATTTTGAATGTTTTGGGGTTTTCCAATATTTGAATGTTTGGGGATTTTCTAAGTTATCTAGATTTTTAGGGGATTTCAAAGTATTTGACCAAGAACCTAACCTAAAAGACCTATCCTAGGGGCCTTGGGGGTTGATCAAAGATAAGCCATGCCTACATTATACACATAGAGACCATGTAGTTCGACTAACTCGACTTATTGAAGATGAAGATATGAACAGTTGATGGAATACCAGTTTATTATGGCGAACTCCTAAAGGACTGACCTAGGGTGTCTCGGGGTTGATCAAAGATTATGACGTAGTTCGACATTGTTCTATTTTTAGGTTTTCAATGTTTTGACCTTTTTAGGGATTTTGATGTGTTTTGGATGTTTTGGATTTTGACATTACAATTTTTTGAATGTTTTTGGTGTTTTCAACTATACAGGATTTTGATATTTTTTGGATTTTCTGATTTTACAAGTGTTTTTAGATTTTTCACATGATCTTGACGAGTGTATGGATATGTGATTATTTCAGTGGTTTGTTTTGGAATTTTGTTGGAAACCAAGCTTAGGATTGATTGATCTAATTGATGGATTGATGATGATAACATTGTTGAGGATACACAACAATGCAAGGATAGTGTTAAGCAACACAAGGATTGGGAAGGATATCTCAAGATGATGATGGATTGATTAGATAAGATTGATCAAGATTTTGAAGCTTGGTTTGGAACAAAGTTTGTTGGAATGATTTGATGTGACGTTGAAGTACAAGGTAGATTCAACTGATATGGATTATTTGGGTTGATGTTTGATAAGAGATAAAGCTTGATAAGGAACATCTTCTCGTCAAAATGTGCCATGGGCTAGTGATTTGGATTTTTCTTCAAATGATTTGACCAATTTAATTTTGTGTTAGCAAATTTTTTAGATCACCACATAAGTTATAAGATATAGTTCAAGATTTATTCATGAAGCAAGATGTAAGTATCTACCCTAGTGTCTAGCAATGTAGGGAATGATATGGGTGGATGTATGGATAAATGAATGGATGGATGAATATGATTATCTTGTGATAGGATAACATGTTTGGATAGAGTATGCCTCTTTGGAAAATGCCTCATGGCTCAAGTAATGTTGGTTAGGATAGGATCAATGATAGTGACCCATGTCAAGATGTTTACCATAAGCAAGTGTGAAGTACATATTGAACCTTTTCTAAGATCAAGATAAGTTAGATTGGATGAAAATGGATTGGATAATGAAGGCTTCCTGGATTTATTATGGATAAGATGGATGGAATGTGGGATTTATTATGGATGGGATGTGATGCTTCCACCTGAAATGGTTTACATAGATGCTTGATTCTACTCATGATGCCTGTTTTCTAGGTTTTCATCATGGTACTTGTCCAAAGTGCCACCAAAGTGGTTTTCACTATAGGATGATTTTTCTCTTGACTATTTTCTTGATTTTTTTAATTTTTTGAAAGTTTATGTTCATGTCGAACCACCTGGTGGTGTTGATGTAGACGTTGATGGTGTTGATATAGATCTTGTTCTCATGATGTACCAACGATATCCTTCTTATAGGAGTTGTTTTGCTAAGATACAGGAACTTGAATGTAACCATTGGATCTTGTCATCTTCTTTATTGATACTAGAGTAAACCTTACTTGGATGTGCACATCATGATATAGTGCCCTTAGAGTCCTTATGATAAAGAGTTTCTGCCAACAAATGGTCAATACGAGAGTTGGATATCATGGATGTTGAAGTGGATGGTGGAATGTGTTGAGGGATATGAGATGCAGATGGACTGGTCGATAGTTTGGAATCGTTGATTCTCCAAACTTGGGATGATGAGAAATGATGGGTGGATATGGAGATTTGATTGGGACCAACTTCTTGATATACCTTGTAGGTTGCTCTTGAAGCTTTCTTTTGTATAGATGGACAGTTTTGATGGATACATTTCCCTTTTTGACTTTGCCCCATAGTTTCTTTGACTCATGGAGTGTGATAGGGATGATTTTCTTTATTTTGCTTTGGTATCCATTTGGTTTTTTCTTGTCCATTTTTCTTTGTCGATTCTTTTGCTTCAATAATTTTCTCTTTTCTTTGATATAGACCTCTTTCTTGTTGTTGGTCCCAATTAGGGGGGGGGGAGATGTGTGGACGATGATTCCTGATATGAATGGTTGGAGTGTTGGTAGCTATTTCATCATAAGGACTCTTCGTGCTCCCCATGTTCATGTTTGCATTAGATAAAGTTGCCCCCAATATTATGGGATTATTACTGACATGCTTTGATTCTGTTGTTGAAAAACCATTTTCTTGTTGTTCAAGATGCTTTAGCTTTGTTGATTCTTGACAATGCTTGACATCCTCATAATCACTTTCTTCAATCGGTATGGAGGGTGTGCCTAATTTTGATGTTTCTTCAAAAGGTGTTGATGCTTTACAATCCATATAGGATTCATCCCCATGATCCATTTTTGCTTGCTCTTCAAATGATGTTTCTGATTCACCCTCCATGTTGAGGTTTTCTTCATGATCGATTTTTGATATGTTTATGAATTCTGCTATGCCTTGATCATGTGTAAAGATATTAAGAGTAGGAGACTCATGTTCCTTGGTAATGATATCAAGAGTATGAGACTCTTGTTTTGGATGAATATCATCTACATGTCCATTAGGAGTTAGCATCTCATGGGTAGATGGAGGGGTATGTGATATATGGATATGATCATTATTTGCAACATCTTGTATGGATTGGAGAATACCCATTAGATCATGGTAGTATCTTGGAGATATGGATCCTTGATCTTGATTCAGTGTGGTGTTATCTGTAATATGCTTTGGTTCATGTTCTTGACATGGATCAATTTCAAAGGATGGATAGTTTGCAAAGGGTTCTTGAATGTCTTTATTAGGCATGGATATTGGCTCAATATTTTCTTCATCATTGAGTGGATTTTGATCAAGTGTTGAATTAAGGATTCCTTCAATATCTGCAACCATGAGGTCAAATGATATCAATATGCCTTGGAAAGGACCATTTCTAGACTTTTATGAAAGATGTTGATCATGCTTTGGAATAAATTCTTGAGATATGTCCTCTAACTTGTTGGGTGATGTAGAGACATTATCAACATGATCATTGGCAGATGAATCTTGAATTTTGTCCTCAAACATGGTGGTGAGGATATTGTCAATGTTTTCAATCATAGGATCAAATGATGTTAATGCTTCTTGAAATGGATCATTGTTGGATATTGTTGATGGGTCTTGATCATGATAAAAAAATGACTCTTGATATATGTTGATTTGATCGTTGGATGTGGTAGAAACATCTTCAAGGTGCTCATTGATGGATAGACCTTGATCATTGTTTTCAATAATTGTGGTGGAGAGATTGTCACTGCCATCATTAATGGTTGGATCTTGATCATTATTTTCAACAATTATTTTTTCTTGATCAAGAAGGTCTTGGATGAGATCTTTGAGTTTGATACAATCTAACGTGTCATGAACTTTTGTACTATGGTATTCGCAATAAGAATTATCATCATCCCATGGGAACTTGATGCTAAATTCACCTCCACTTAATGCTTTTAGAAGATTGATAAGTTTAGCATGGACTAATGTGTTCAATGTTGATTCAATTGGCTCCCCTAAAGGAGTGTATTCACATTTGGTGATGGTGTTGCTATCTTTTGAAGCTTGTGCTTTTTGTGTTTGATCTTGTTGTGATTTATCTTGCAGATGTGGTGATTGATCTTGTTGAGGTTGTTGACTTTGACATCTAGCTTCTTGATATTGAGGATGTTGTTCTTGATATGGTTGTGGACACAACTCAATTTTTTGATGACATGGTTTAACCAATGGGGGAGTGTGTCGATTTTGGGATGGAGATGTCTCTTGGTGATATGAATCAACAAAATTTCTAAGTATAGCAATTTGATTTCACATAATTTGATCTTGATTTGGTTGTTGGTCAAGCATATTTGGAATATAAACTTGTGGTATTTATATGGGCTCATGCACAAATTGGTTTTGGACAATGTTCTAATTTGGGATGATGTTTAGATTTTTCATTATAGGTTGGAACTGAACATTGTTGTGGTTGGGAAACACATTGCTTTGATTTAGGTAACCTTGATTTTGCATGGTGTTACCTTGATTTGGATCAATACATTGAGTTTTCAATATATTGTTTGTATTTGAACAACATTGGTGTGAATTGGAAACATATATATCCCATAGTTCACCACTTGTGTGGATTTGATATGTTCATGTTTGGTAATTTTGTGTTTGGTATACTCACATTTGGCATTTGGCATGTATTGATTTGATGGGGTAATGTTGTTTTGTTGAAGACTCATGTATTGATTGTTTGGTTGATAGGTTTGTAGTTTTTGACTTTGATTTAGATCTACCATTGGGAAATGTGTTCCAAAATTTAGATTGGGCAGTACCCACATTTGTTGTAGCATTGAGGTTTGTAGGATATAATGATCCTATGTGTGAATTGTATAAATGTGAGTTTTTATAATCAATTGGCATTGTAAGGTTTTGATAGTTTGGTTGATTTAGACCACTCATGATGTATGAATCAATTTTATATTCCATGCTTTTCTTGTGTTTTGACCTTGTTGCAAAAGTGAACCTCTAAGGTGTTTTGGACCAATGGTGACAATGGGAGATGAAAAAGGTGAATGATGTGGAGAGTGATCTTTCCAAACCTTTTGGGACAACACTTTTGACTAAAAGTTTGATTGTTTGATGTTTGGATAGAGGATGCTAATGAACTTGTGAATCTTTAGGGTAGACTTGTGACCTTCAAGATAAAATAGTCCACAAAATGATAACTAACTTAACCAAATGCATGGAAAAGGATTCATTTCACATACAAAGTAGCTAAGTTAGGGTTTTGGTTGATTGATTTTCAAGTCTAAAGTGTTGGTGTGTTCAAGAGTTTGCAAAGTATGGTGAAGTGAAGGATGAAAGTTGACAAAGGGATGGATGAAATTTTTGACCCAATGTTGACCTAGAATGAACTTTTATTTTCCAAGACCACTTGGTAGTGAGAAAAATTCTATACCTGTAAAGTGATCAAACCCTAAGGACTCAATGATTTTGGTAAAATAGAACTCAAATGATTTTGGAAATAGGACCCAATGATTTTGACAATAGAATTTGGACTCAATGTTTTGAAATATTTTTCTTGTCTCAATTTGCTTGTTTTGGGGAGTCAAAGTTTGAACATACATCAATGTGGGGTGTTCATTTGATTTAATCTTGGATTAATGAAGTTATTTTTACCACAAACACTTGTCTTGCTCAAGTTTCAAACTAAATTTCTATGTCAAAAATATCATAAATTTCACAAGGTCGATTTTGTGAAAATCATGAGGTTTGATCAATAGTTGCCTATGTTAACTTTGGGAAGTATGGATTGAGATATAAACCAAAATACTTAGGAGTCTCTAAGAATAAGTTCTGAGGACAAACATTAATATCAAGGTTTTGTCAAAGGGTATCCATACTTAGACCAAAGGGTTTGAAATTTTGAAGACTTGGGTTGATGTTTGTTTTCAATGTTTTGGAACCAAGCAAAGTGTTAAACTGACTCACAAGCATTTACCACCTTAGGTTCAGAAGATACTACTTGCTGAATCTCCAGTTGGATTTCTCCAAAAACTAAGACAATGTGAACAACTAGAGATTTGGCAACATTGGCTCCCCTCCACGACACACACTTCTTGGGACCACCAAATCTCAAATCCTGAAGATCCAAAGATCCTAAGGATTTTCCTATTTTGACAATGAATAGTAAAATGTGAGGCAAATTCAAAACGATTGTTCTTGCACCAGTAAGCATACAGGTTTTTGGCTTCTAAACAATGGTTCTTAGTAAGGGATTTAGTTCAAGGTGGCCATAAACATGACAAGATTAGCTCAAGATTATTTCAATCAGGAGGCCTCCCAATCTCTTCTTAAGAAGATATTTTAACGTATCACATAGATACTAAGGGTGACACTTGTCGGTATGACACATCCGCACCTATTGTTTATGAATTTTGTTGCAAAAACATTTTTATATAGCGATTTGAAAGAGCTTGGCTTTAGCTCATTACCGCTTGGGTCATTCCATTCTTTCGAAGTGGGGAGGCAGACCCTCTAAAGATAAACAAAAGCAAGAAAGTACATTTGTAGTTTGATCTCCCTGTTCACATGAAGCAAGGAGAGAACACACACAATGCCTTTTCCCTACACTAGCATGGGGTTCATTTTAATCCAAATTGAAATATGTGGGTGATTATACAAAATGTCAAGGAATTATTTTGATTCCCAAGATTGCCAAGTGGCATGAGAGAAGAGAATACACATTCAATAACACAAATGTAAATCACAAAACATAGCAAACAATTGTTAATTTTAACCCTCAAAGCAAATGTGAGTTTATTTTAAGCACCAAACGAAGTGTTAAGTTGTATTGTTCAATTTTAAACCCAAAGTAAAATGATGTGAGGGTTCATTTTAATCCTGTTTGAGTGTTCATTTTAAAACCCAATTGAAAGCTAGTGTGGTCCTAAAGCATAAGATAAAAAGCATGATAAATGGGTTATAATTGCCCCAAAAGTGTCAAAACACTTGTTATAATTATAAGATTTAAATGCCTTTTTCTTCAATTAAGTGCTCCACGCTCCTCTTCAAACCTACAATCCATGTTCCTAATCTTAGATGAAATCAAGAAAACAAGATGTTAGGGTTAGATAAATGATTAAGTATTAAAACCCTACAACCTAGACCAACTTGTAATGTGATTTGACTTTATGTGCAAAAATGGAAAATTGAACTCCACCAAAATTAAAAAACAACTATACCATTGCGTAGAGCATGAAATTCTACCCCATTTAAAAAAAAGCTTCGAAAAAGACCTCTATATGACCAAGATATGACCATTTTAAGATAGACTATATAAGTAAGAAAACGATAGCGTCACTATAGAAATATAGCAACACCCTTTGCATTTAATTGTGACAATTTTTTCAATTACAGTGATGCTTTTGTAAAAGCGTCGCTCTGGTGAATAATAGTGTTGCTTTGGTAAATAATAGCATCACTCTAGCAAAATTTAGTGTCGCTATAGCTTCCAAAAGCGTTGCTCTAGCCCAGAAACCTGCAACTCACAAAGTTTTTAAGAAAAAAGTCATCAAACAAAATTAGTAAATCCATCCTTCTAGCACCAGAATGTGATTGGACAGATTAGTATGGGCTGATTATGCTTGATCCATGAAGAATCGAAGTATAACGAAGCCACTAATGTCAAATATCAACAAGATCATTCAAATGAAAGTTAACTAAACATTTATCAAAACTAAGTATTCTAAACTACAAAATCATTTAAATGTCTACTCTAATCCATTCAAAACTTATCCCATTGTGGGAATCCAGTGTCACATTGATTTGGAACAATGACCCTTTCCCAATCTCATGGATAAATGGGCTTTGTTTCAACCAATTTTATTGAAGAAAACTAATGAAACCAATGTGGGATGTGTGATGAAACATGATTTTAATCTAAATGAGCATGATGCAAGCTAATTTAACATGATTTTATGCTAAGATGATTTTAGATATGCAAATACAAAGCTAATCTAGATGGATTTTAAACTAAAAGATTCAAACCCTAATTAATCTATAAGTTAAATGTATGCATCTAAGTTACCATGACAACCATTAATGAAAGCTAAGCTATTATGAAAGTGATTAAACTAAAAAGATGCTAAATATGTGCTAAATATGAGTGTGAGTGTGGGTGATTTCAACAACATGAGTTTGCTTTGAAAAAAATGGATCCATTTGTCTCCAAATAGTGACCTATTTATAGGAAAGCAAATGAGAAATGAATGGTTGAGATTAAAAAGGCCAATCAACGGTCAAGGATGGAAGAAAATGAAGTCATGGACCATGGATT
This sequence comes from Sequoia sempervirens, assembly GCA_007258455.2. Taxonomy (NCBI): domain Eukaryota; kingdom Viridiplantae; phylum Streptophyta; class Pinopsida; order Cupressales; family Cupressaceae; genus Sequoia; species Sequoia sempervirens. Next base: position 209,958,756 of record VDFB02000007.1, on the reverse strand, counting down.
ATCATCAACAGATGAGAATGCAATATGAGATTTAATCAAGGGTTAACATTCCTTCAAACATACTTTCAACTTGGCAAAGAGGTCACAAGCTAACTTGCACGATAGGTCACAAGTTAACTTGCTCAAGAAGCTAAGTAAGTTTGTTGAGAAAAATGAATATTCCCCTTTTTCAAATAGTAAGGAAAGAGAATATTCTTTGGAATATTCTCATGGGTGAGGGAAAAGGAAAATTTAGCTAATTAAAACTAAATTAAATTGTGCAAAGGAATATTCCATGGGAATATTCCCTTTTTGGAGGAATGTGCAAAGGAGAAATATTCCCTTGCAAGTGGGGGGAATTAAATTTAATTGATAATTAAACAACATTAATTATGGAATTAGGGGATTTAGAAGTATTATATGACATTCATTAAATAAAATTATTTAATGAATAAGGGAAAGGTGGAATGACATTTAATTAAATACCTTAGGATTATTTAATTAAATAAGAAGATTTAGGGATTTAAATTAAATAGTTTGATTTATTTAATTTAACAAGACGAAGTGTTAGCATGAAAGGGGGTGAATTAACCTGATTCGATAAATTAGGTTAATAGATGCAAATGATGCCATTAATTAACTAGCTAGGCTAATTTAATCAATTAAGCAGAAAGATGATGGGTTTCAAGATGAAGTGATGTTAGTTATCTGATTTGAGTGCATGATATCATTCGAGGCATTTTTAAGTGTCTACAAAAGTTTACAAAATCTATATCAAGGTGTTGATTCCACTTCAATCTGTATTATGGTAGCTGTGCATTTAGATTACTTCCTTCACAATGACAAAAGCTGAATATAAGATCATTTCCTTCTAAAATTCCATAGAGTAGAAGCATGTTGGAATCACCATAATTAATTATATTCATGCTTAAATGCATAGTTTTTTTAATGTTTCTTGAAAATACTATTTTTTATAGAGTAAAAGTTATTAATCTTGCAAGCATAAATAAATAAGAAGAAATTATATGGAATGTAAATATCGATATTGTAACAAATATAAAATCGCAACAAAATACTATTAATACAACAACATAATTGACAATAAATCTGAACATAGGCTCAACATTCCAATGACACAATGGAAATAACTTCAAGGTGTGGGACCTTGCAATTGAGGTTAGATCTCTGGAGAAGGCTAGATTCATCTCAAAACTAGATATAATAATACTGGTCCAACCTAGTACTGGATAACTCTACACTAATCCTAATCTATCAAATTACAAAAGGAAAAGGGAGACGAGGATGCTGAAAATTAGAAAATGGTGATGCACCAATATTTAAAGTGTTTCTTCCTACCTTTTATTGTATAGGGTATAAAAAAAACCACTCAAGAAACTCACATAGTTCTCTATTTTACCGGATTTATAAGAGAGCATGGAGGCTAGGAGTTTGAAAGATCAAAAGGGGTAGAGATTACCCACAATTAACACTTCCAAAAAATTAGCACATAAAAAAGAATATTTTATCAACATGGAGGGAAAATTAGTCTAAGAGTTTTTAACTTGTAATGATGAAATTAGCATGACAATATACCATTTGATTTTGGGCTCATTTTTGAAGAATGACTCAATATAATTACATATTGACAACATACTCTTATGTTAAATTTTTGTTCACGATATGATGTTTATCCTTGTTTGTTTTTTACTAATTTATGCTTATTTCTATGCATTTCACCTTATTTCATCTTTATATACATACACTATTCATATATTTACTATTATTAGTCATTTATTGCACCTAAAATTGTACAAAAAAAATACTAAAAAAGTAGTAAAAAATCTCACATTATTTTTAATTTTTACATATTAAAAAAATATATTTACAATTTTATATTTGAAGGAATATGCTTTATAAATTGTAATATATCACTATTATTATTTATATTTATTTTAAATTTTAATTTATATATATCTAAAAAACATAAATAAAAAATAATTAAATAATGTATTTATTTACAATTTTAGTATTAAATATAATTTTAAATTTTAAATTGGTTTATATTTAAAAAATTACGATTATACTTACTATTATAGAGAGAGTTAGGGTTTAATTAGGGTAAGGGTTTAATTAGAGTTGGAGTTATGGTTACAATTAGTGACACAATAGGTTAGGATTATGGTCAAAATTGAGATTATTATTAAGATGAAGATTAGAGTTACACTTCAATTAGGGTTTTAGGATGTTTTTGATTTGATAAGAAGCATTTATAGGGTGATGTACCCTTTACACAGTGAGCCACAAGGGCCAAAAAAGATCAAGTCCAAAAAACTAAAACAACTAACCAAAAAAACATAGACATAGCGGACCAACAACCGATAGATACACCATGCAACAACAATAGATTAACTGACATTCTCCCAATTCTGAGAGAGGAGATTGACATCATTCCTAACCCATTCGGGGCCTTCTTCATCAATCTTATTATCCATCTCATCCTTCATCACAACAAAGAGGGTGTTGGTAACACAGTGGACTAACTTGATAGTGAAATGGGTTAAGCCACTGAACTTCTTCTCCATCTTCCCCATCCTTTCCTGCAACACACGAAGATCCTCCCCTTTATCCACATTCTTCACCATATTAGCACACTCCACATCCAAAGGATTAGAGGACTGGGAAGCTGAGTTCTCCTTATGCACTTTATTAAAGTCTGAAATGTTGTGGGGCCCTTCAACATACTCCTCACCATCCCCAGACTCCTCCATATCCCTAATACCTTTGTTGTTAGACCGCTCCTCATCAGAATCCATTTCATTAATCTACATTTTTTTGTTATTTTTTGCTCGCCTACCAGACCTCCTGATGTTGGGATTTTTGACACCACTCTCGATCATAGAAACGACCATAGTATCCCCCTTGAAATCCCTTCCCACCACATTTTTTCCTCTATTGTCCGTGGCCGATGGCTCCATCAAACCCTTCCCCTCATCCTTCACTTTCTTTTTAGTGGTAGGTTTGCTGACAAACTTGACATGGGCAGACTTAAGCTCACAAAGACTAGTTGCAACACTTGATTAGGCAATCCTCGCACTCCCGTTAAACTTATTGGCAGATGGTTTAGGCTTATGAGTTTCAGCAATAACCAGAGGGGTTTTTCTTATGGGACCCTTGGACTCAACTGGGGAGATATTGGTCAGAACAAGGGGTTCAATTTCCTCAACATAAAAATCGAAAATAGGCTTGGGCGGGCGTAACGCAAGATGAAAGTGGTAGAGCCTCAAAATGAGGCCTTCGTGTAGTGGCAGGGGAGGAGGATCCTCCGGGTTTTGGCCAGTAGACTCAATGCACTTTTCAACAGAGCTTTCTAAATCCTTAAGTAAGAAAAAAGGGGAGCTTAACAAAATTTTGTGGTGGAGGTGATTCAAAAGAGGAAAGTGATAGAAATAGTAGGTTTTGTATCTACCTTTTAAGGTAATGCACTTCATAAGAGCGAGACAAACCTGATCCCAAGGCTGCGGGAGAGCTTTTCTTTCAAACCCCGACTGATTATGAACAGGTTTTTCATTACCCACAAAGAAGGCATTTAGGCTTTCAGGCTTTAGGGTTTTAGGATGTTGTTTGGGATTAAGGTTAGAGTTAGGGTGATTGGGTTTAAATTAGGGTTATAGTTAGGATTCAAATAAGATTAGATTATTTATAGCTATAATTATATAAATTATTAAATATTTGTTATATGTTTTAAAAACTTATATTAAAAAATATAATTTTATAATTGTACTAATCTATCTCTCTTACATATTCCATTTATCAATGCTACTAGCATTTATATCCTTTTCAAGACTATTTTTTAATCTATTTCTCACATATGCTTCAAAATGGATTGTTGTCAACATATTTTATATAAATTATTAAAGATATATGTTAGTTCCAATTTACTACTCTACATAGAGTTTTGTAACTACTTTTTCAATGTATTTATTTGTATTACGTCAATTAAACGTAACTCTAGAATGGCAACACCACAACATATCATGAAAGAAAAACAAAAATCTACTTTCTATTTTCATGTGCAATTATATTTTATTGATTTTTTCAATTATTTAAAAAGTGGCTAGTGTTATAAAATTCTATTTTCATTATTTAATTACAATAATTTTTGTTTTTTCCATCTAATAAGTCATACAATGTTTTTAAATTTATTTTAAGTTTGTTAATCGAAAAAATAAATGACTCAATATCTTTCAATGCATTTTATATAGATTATCTTGAAGATATAAATGCTGGTTTATTTTATCAAAGATAAATTGAAAGTACAATCCAACCAACTTAATTTTTAAAAAGGTGAACCCTCCTTATATTCTAAGTTCTCCTAAACATCTTTTGCTTGAAAGAAAAGAAGGGACGTGAATCATGAATGAATGAAAGATTTTAATGACATCCACAAGACTAAATAGTCTATGGGACTGAGACAAACAACTTAATTTGTCTTCATGCTCTTTTCCAAGTTGGATCTCCTGCTATTAATTTTGACTAGAAGACTGGCCATCTGGTTGACCTTATCCTCCTCAAATAAATATTGCATATTGTCCACACCCAAACTATTTGTGTACTGATTACATATATCTTCATAAGCTGTGCATTCCATGACGAAGTGCTATACTATCTCCACCACTCCTTTAGTACAAAATATACACATTCTTTCTTTCCAAGTTTCCTTATGTATCTTCCACCTACTAGTCTCACACCTAAGATAGTGCGATCCCTTCCTCAATTGTGCAACTAACAACGTCGATTTCCCTTTAATAGCTGCACTTAAATAGGTTTTTTCACCATGATCCTTTGTCAGGTTAAACTCTTTGATGTAGTATGTTTTTTTTCACCCAATCTGATTTGACCACATGACAATCTTAAATTTTTCGCTCACAGTATTTTTTATTTCATTATTGGTGCCAAGACACTCATGTAATTTGATGTCCCACTTGTTCAACCACTTGTTGTTCTGCTTCATCCAAATTTTCTTTCTTCGATCTAACATCTCCTCCATAACCATTTTTAACCACCGATAATTATCCATATTTTTGACCTTGTTTAAATAAGATTGGACTACATGATAATGTGATACGTTGCACAAGTGATGTTGGGTGGGAGGGGGGCCTAGTACCCACGGTGGTGTTATGATGACACCACGTCCCCACTTGAGGCTTTCGGCGCACGCAAAAGAGAAAAGATGTTTATTGTGGAAGATCCGTGGAAAATCCGTCGCAACTTTACACGCAGGGTGACACCACATTTTATTGTGGAAGATCCGTGGAAAATCCGTCGCAACTTTACACGTAGTGGAGAAATTTTTTTCTCTATCCGAATAAACCCAAAAGGAAAATATATTGATTGTGGAAAATCCGTTGCAACTTTACACGCAAGGACCTGATATTTATTCTCCATCCGAGATGGAGTGAAACTGGAAGCAAAAAGTTAACCATTTTCAGTGCGCCCCACTAAAAAGTTACCATACTATTCTTATAATAAATTACCGCCATCATTTTTCACTCCAATTTGGTCGGTGCTTGGCTCTATAAATGGGTTTCATCTCAATCTTCATCTACAGATTTTCCTTTGCATTTGGTTCTCAGCCTTTTCAATATGGGGAGTTTGATGCGCATGAAAATAACCACACTGCTTCTCCTGCTCTTGTTTCTGTTCACTGTGTATGTCTGTGTTGGATATAACCTCCCACATCCTCCCAACAACAATAATCTACTTACAGGCATGAAGACGCCCGGTACGCCCTGCAAAGGCCAAGGTAAAGACCCAAGATGCTCCCCGCACAGCAGTAAGGTTGTTTTCTCACAGCAGAAGAGGGAATATGGGCGTCTCGCTCATAATGTAGAAGGGCCTGCTTCCTAGTCTCACTTTAGTGATTTGCCAGAGAGTAGTGAGGATTTATCTTTTTAAAATTATAATAATAGTACTTAATGGCGAGTTGATAGATGAATAACAGCATAACAAATTTAGGGTAGAGGGGATAATAGTTTGAGATAATAAATTATTGGAAGTCATATGTATTCTACAGCTATGTAGTGGCGAGTATTTACCTTTGTAGTATTGTAATAAAAGTGTTTGTTATGTAATTATAAAAGAGTCCATACATTTTAAGATTAACAATATTTTTACAGATGGTTGATCCAAGTTTGATTGATAGTAGCATAACAATTGTGAGTAGTATAGTTGAATTTGAGTTTGTTCATTAGAATACATATGTGAAATTCATTCACTAGAATAAATGGGTTACCTTGAAAGGGGCTATTGCAACAATTCTTTTGTTTCAAATGACCCTTTTTAACTAGTCAAAAATGATAGAAAATAAAATGCTCTATTTAGCCTAATTGTGTAAATGCTCTAATAGACCAAAATATAATTTGAAACTAGTTTTAATTATGAGGTGGCCAATTATGTTTGACTTTCTTTGGTTATTATTGTCATGGAGTTATATTATTTTATGGATTTTTGGTGTTTGAATTTACTTATGAAATTTCATGGGGTACAAAAGGTGTAGAAAAGGATATTGGAGGAGGAATTAGTGGTAACCATCATTAATGTAGGTATGTTTTCTATATCAAAGAAGTTTAGAAATCTGTTTGTTGAGGATTTTGAATATGTAGAGTTTTAAGAGCCATAGTGCATATGTTGTACACATTATTCACATAACAATAGTACGTTGAGAGAACATGACTACATGGAGTTTTTCATCTTGATCAATGGTAGACCAAGCAAAGAAATATTTGTGTAAAGCACAACTCGTTAATGTTCCTTATTAGCTCATAATCTTGCATATGGCAAACATTTCAATTATTTCACCTCTTGATGAATATTGGAAGCAAATCTCCCTTATGCCAATGGGATAACTATAGAACCTGTGTAGTGGGAAATGTGGAATGTGTTTTGCCAAGATTTTGAAATTCCATCTTGTTGTTGCAATTCTCAGATCAAGCAAGTAGCATTCTTCATTTGTGTTTGAGGGAAAATTTAGATGTTATGAGTTCTCCACAACCTTCTACATTTTTGGGACACACTTGTATGGGAAATGCCTATTGCAAGATATATAGTCGAATTTTTACCACTCCCACTCATGCAATACTTAAGAGGAGGAAAAAGGTGAACATTATTTCTTTGATGATGAGTCAATGGATACAAACGTTGGCTATGATGAAACCCATCATCCTACACTTTTGTGGGTTATATAGAATTTAACCACAATGAATGTGGAAGTGGATGATTTGAGGTGTTTTTTAATGTCAAAAGAGGATTGCTTTAGGATCAAAAGTCGAAGAACTATCTTGTGAGCATCTCCATCATGATGAGCTCATTACTCAATGGTTGAGTCTTAAAAACATTTTCTTTGTCTATTCATATGGGTTTCCTAAAAGGTTCCCAATCTTGAAAGAAACTAAGATTTTCATACTAGAGCTATAATTAATGATTTTGTCTTATGTTTAACCTAGGGGAAGTTCATTCAATTTTTATCTATGCATATAGAGCTTGAGAAAGTAGGATCATCAACACTACCAACACTTACAATTAAATTGTTTTATTTATTCATGATCTTGGATTTGTAAGTTTTTTTAGACCTCTTTTAATAGATTGTGCAAGTTACATGAAGATGTGTCTAGATTAAATTATACTCAAATTTAATAATTAAAGATTAAATATTGAATTGAACTTGGGGTTCATATTTACACTATGAAAAATTCATGTCAATTCTATGTAAATATTGTTTTGTGGGTTGTGTTCTTTTTCTTTATATCTTGCAGGTTTTGGTTTAATGATTTAAAGGTGATGATTGTTTGTTATTTTAGACTAATATTAATTAATTTCTTTAGAACAAGTTTATGTTTTAATTTTATTGAATGTTTTGATATTTTAAAATGGTGATGATGGGATTATACTTTGGCTAATTTTTGTAGTGAGAAGGATCTATGCATTTTTTTTCTATCGTGAACCCTATCCTCCTTATTCATGACTCTTGTTCATGAAATTGACATTGACAATGATAAAACTAAAATGAAATAAAAAAAAACACACCTCCATTTGATATAATGACATTGTAAAAAAAACACTCTTCAATCCTTAACATTTTAATTTAAGAAAATTATTTATTGGTGTAGGGTCAGGCTTAGGAAATCCTTGCCTTCAAACTGAGATTGAACTCTTGACCTTCAATTAAACAGAGCAATTGAATGATAGATCTTTTGATCACATAACTAAAGGAGAATCAAAGTTTGGAGTTCAAGAATATCAAATTAAGATTATACTTATATTGATTAAATAAATACATGTCTCAAGAAATATATCTCTTGACGCTTTCAATTCAATCAAATATACAAGTCTCGAGAATGATATCTCAACATCTTTTATAGATTTTTCTAAAGATGGGTATGCTAGCTTAGCTTAATACTCTACATAATATTTTGTAACTACCTTCTTTATTATAATTTTAAACTTCTATTTTTTCTCCTAGAAATGTTTCACTTGAATGAATGAATATTTTTTAATAATGTTCATGAGGCCAAACAACCTGTGGGACTCACAAATAGCCAACAACACAAATAAGCACAACAATCCAAAAAAAAAGGCAAATTGCAACATCATGCCTACGCGATCTCCCTTTCCTTTTGTAAATTGGATCTTCTATTGTGTATCTTGATCAAGTAATCTATAAATTTTGATATCCTTTCTTCTTCAAACAAGTTACTCAAGGAGCCCACATTTAAAATATTGATGTAATTGGTCTGAATATATCTATAAGCGAGACATTCCATGATGCAATGTCATTTTGTCTCCACTAATTCTAGAGTAAAATAACAAAATCTTCTATCTGTGTACTCTTCTTTAAGTATTGTCCACTTTTTGATCTCACACCTAAACTAATGTGAAGCAATTCTTAATCAAGTCATTAACATTGATATGAGTACATTTCTTAAGTTTGTAAGAGTGAAAATGAAAGCACAAACGTCTA
>VDFB02000007.1:209863647-209949661 GCA_007258455.2 Sequoia sempervirens | reverse complement strand
TACCCCTTTTCCCATGTGCTAAAATTGAAAAATCTCAAATTTACTAAGTTTTAAGACTTTGCAGAAATTTCATTGTGGGTTGTTGTTTGTGGGTTTCCATCCACAGGTATCCGTTTGCGGAAGTCTATCCACAAAAGTCCATCCATGGAAGCCCATCCATGGAAGTCCATTTATGAAATGTCGTTGCAAGCGGCCCCAGACCCTTTGGCTTCCGCATTCCAAATTTCTGCATTTTTCGAAAAGGGGTCAAATAATTGAGAAATAGGTCTAGGCACCCTTCTAATGCATCATTCATGCGCTTAATTTTAAAAAAACTCAAAATTGCTAAGAGTTGTGGCTTTGTGGAACTTTTCATGTGGGAAGCCGCCTTGCAAATGTCGTGGTCCCCAATGCCATTTTTACAGTGCAAACTTGTTTGGCTTCCCACCTTCTAACTCCTACATTGCTTCAACCCTCAAAAGTGAAATCCCCTCAAAATTCAATTTCCTAAAAAGGAAAGTTTCTCAAAATGTCGAAAAAGAAATTGTCTTGAAATGAAAATTTCTCAAAAATGGAAATTTTCCCAAAATCAAATGGAAATTTTCCCAAAATGAAAATTTTCACGAAATAGAATTTTCAAAATGGGATTTTTTTGAAGTGAAAATTTTCCCAAAATTGATTTTTCTTCCAAAATAGGAAAATTTCCCAAAATGGAAAGTTTCAAAAAATGGAAAGTTTTTTGAAACATGAAATTTTCTTGATAGACTATAAATTGATACATTTTAATATGTTAAATGAGGGAAATTTATCATTTTTGGAGATTTAAATCGTGATATTTTATTACACAGGTGCTTTTAAGGATGCTTGAAGGGATAATGGATCAATTCATTAAAGGAACCAACATATGAAGACATGTTGAGAGGGGAGATTTTAATTCAAATTGCCAAGGTGGAGATGGGTTTACCTGTGGATGCACGCCAAGAGGATGCTACCTGGACATCTAGTTGCCAAAGCTCGCTTAAGAATCTATGTCAGGCAACACTATAGCTGGAGAAGTGCTTTCAAACAAGACATGGGGGGCTATTTTAGTTTCCACCAATGAAGGGTTGTCCGCTAGGGCCTGGGAGGATATTTCTGCTTTTCATGGATGCAAATCTGTAGGAAGATTCACCTGATTAAATGAAAAGATGTGGAAATATATCAACAAAAGGAAGATTTTAATAGTTCCTAGCTATAGAAAAGGGCAACTAAAAGACAAAATAGCTAAAGGACGAAATAGACTACAAGAAAAAATAGAGAAAAACACAAAATATTCTATTTTAAATTGTAAATATTGTACTCATCTTGAACTTGATGTGAACCCTAAATTGAAAATGAATCTGGGCCACACATTGCAAATCAATCCTAACCATTCATTTTAATTTTTGAAAACTATAAATAGGGGTTGCTCCTCATTTGTAAGAGAGGTAAATTGTTGTAAAGGGAATTTTGAAGCAATAGAAAAAAGCATTGAAGTTAGGTGTTTTCTTTGAACTTGCTCATTGTGCATGCATGATTCAGCCTCCATGTTCATTTTAGTATGTTAGTTTCTTGAATGGATTTAATGGTGGGTGCTTGTTATAGTATTTGATGCACTTTCAGCCCACACTTTTGGCAATTTTTTGATGAAAAATTGTTGTGTAAAGTTAGTATGGGCTTGTTTACATGCTGCACCTAAGTTCAACTATTTTTTCATGCCAAAACGGTGAATGAACAGTCTAAAAATCTACAAAGACCCCTTGAAGATTGCACTAATTTTGTGGCACTGTAGGTTTCTCTTAGTCAAGCAAAACTTAGTTTTTTGGGAGTCTTTCTACTGTAACACTAGTTATTGTTACTGTTGTTCATAGGTTTTAGAGTTAGAATAACTTCTCCTAGCCCTTTCCTCTTTTGCTATTTCTTTTTGATCTATGCTAGTTTAGGATCCCAAGCACCATAATAATGTCAAATTTGGTGATTGAAGTGAGTTTCAACTTGTTTTTCTGAGTGTGCATCCACTATTCATTCATTTCCAAAATTTTGAAACTCCATTTGTAGACTTGAAACTTCCATGCTTTGTGAACCATAAAGGCCCCCTTATGATTACCAACAAATCACATCAAACCATTGAGCTATTCCTACATTGTCATGACCTGACACCTGAGAGACCTTGGGGTGATTTTCTAAAACTCAGTTGCAGAAAATTACCTTTCAAGAGAGACATTGCACTTGTGCTCTGTCTGTGTTGAGAGGTGCAAAAACACCAATCAACAAGTGTCACTTTCAATTCATTTGTGCATTCACACCTTCAGGATTTCTTTCATTTTGAGCTCTAACCCTCTTACGAAATGGCACAATGAGTGCTCCCAAAATACATTTCCATCCAGGTTCAAGAGTACCAGAGGCTTCTAGGTGTAGGACCACCGGTATGTGATTCAAAACTTGATTTAAAATTTAGATTTTTGGTACATTTAATGTATTTCAAAATTTAAACTTTGGCAGCGCCGCTCTACATCAATGCTATTTTGAGAATCAACAACACTAATTCGATTTTTAGCAATGCATATGTGAATTGTGACACAGTTCACAATTTAGAATTAGGGTTTCAAATTCTAAATAGCAACTCATATCTAAATAGCGACACATCTTGTGATTTGAAAACTAGGGTTAGGGTTTTTCCAAAGCTAAATTGTGATGCATATGTTTTTAGTGACATAACTTGTGATTTGCAATTTAAATGCCTCGGGCGTCGCAGTTTGAAATTTTAATTATAGCGACACTATCGTAAATAGAGACACTATTGTCATTTTTGGGGATGAAAACTCCAAACTTAGCCAAATTATTTTGAATTTTGATGTTGTGGGCTTCATGGGTGCAAGTGGTTATCCCACCTTTGATGTATCGTGAGCACCATCGCACAGTTTTGTCCAGACTTGGTGATTTATCTGAGTTGCGACAAGAGCATCTGGGGGAGATTGGTTTATGGTACGTTGCGTACATGCCCATCATTCAAACACATTTGGCAATGACGATAGTGTTGTGCGAGCGATGGCACAACGAGACCTCATCGTTCCACCTTCCTACCGGTGAGGTGAGAATGACGCTAGAGGATATATGGTGGATATTGCGTTTTCTCATACATGGTGAGTGTGTGATATACGATGTTGATGCTGGTTACGATGCATGCCATGAGGTGATGGACCAGGAGGAAATTGTGCTAGTCATCTCCTAGATTGACCTCAAGCCTCGAGATGTACAGAGGTCGGGTTTCTACCTTCAGACTAATTATTACAGCTATTATCTCAGGCTTGGTTGCTCTAGATCGACAGAGCAAAGGGTTCAGTCTGGGATGGGGTCTGGCTTGGTGCAAGATGTTTTTTTATGAGGACTCAATATGCTTGGAGGCTAGTGATACTGGCCTCTCTATACCATGATATGCACAATTTTGTAAATTGCAATGGTAGGGCTATTAGCATAGGGGTTACCCTTCTCCACATTTGGGCCTAGGAGCACATCACTGTGCTCCGACCGATTGTTCATATGGGGGAAGTATGTATGGACAATGCAAATATTCATGCTCATGATATGTCCATGCAATGTATATGAGATGTGATGCAATGATTTAAGATGCTTAGAATAAGAAATATATATTATTGTTCACAACTTAAATGAGAATGATGATTTAGGATGGATGTTTTATTATATGCTATGATTATGTTGTGATGTATGAATGCTAACAATTTGTGGATGCAGGATGGATGCATTGATGATGTTTTTGTTGACTATCATGATAACAGGTTAGTGAGAAGAGAAGATAGAAGAAACAAGATGATTGACCATTAATTTTAATGATTGCTTCAAAAGATCCAACAAGTCTATGATCCACCGAGAATTTATTAGAGACGATGATGAGAAACACATGATGATGATTTGCTCATATCTTGGGATTGGGATTTTCTGTCGTTCCTTATTGTTTGATATAACACATAGTCACGATTCATCAATGTATTAATAACTAGAACAACGTTGTATCTAGTGTAATGGACTTTGACTTTGCAAATAGATAGGATAGTTCTTGTACATACCTTGACATACAAAAACCGCATTGGAATGTAAGTTAGAAGTTTAGAATACATCAGACCAAAGCATACACAATAGTTAATAATGTACTCCCAAAAACCTTCCTACACACAACTAAGCAAGTATGTGCCAAGATTATTTTACAAGAGCATCCACAAGCACAACAAAGGAAAGGTAATGATCAATTCCCCATTCCTTTCTCTCTAAATCGTTTTGATAGACTTCATCGAGAGGTCCTAGGAATGGGTCATTAAGATAAATCAAAAGAAAAGATCAGAGAAAAATAGTCAGTGTTATCTAATCTCTTGCTAGTTTAACTTAGCTAAGGTGATTTCTAATATTGATTCCCATCATAAGAAGGATACATCCTAGGACATGTTGATCAAGGGTTGTTTGATTAGGATGAGGTTTTATGATAAGCCGTTGATACAAACTTCACTGACATATTTACCTATGATCTAGACTTCAAATTTTGACATTTAGGTTCCCACTTTACAACTTGCGATACTTGTTTTCTATTTGTTTTACCAAAGGTTGAAGGTGATGATCGATTTATTATGGGTGAAGGTTTATTGTTGGTGAAGGTGAGATGGGATGGGCGGTTTTGGATTTTCTAGAATATTTCAATGTTTTTGGTATTTTGAAAATGTTTTGAGGTTTTTTTTGGTCTTTTCAAAAGTTTTATGTGAATGTTTTGGTTTTCAGTTATTTGAGGCTATTTAGGGTTTCCTAAGGTTTTATAAATATTTAAGGTTTTTTGATATTTGAATGTTAGGGATTTTCTAATTTTTAAATGTTTTGGGATTTTTTGAGATTTTGAATGTTTTGGGGTTTTCCGATATTTGAATGTTTGGGGATTTTCTAAGTTATCTAGATTTTTAGGGGATTTCAAAGTATTTAACCAAGAACCTAACCTAAAAGACCTATCCTAGGGGCCTTGGAGGTTGATCAAAGATAATCCATGCCTATGTTATACACACAAAGACCACATGGTTTGACTAACTCAACTTATCGAAGATGAAGATATGAACAGTTGATGGAATGTCAGTTTATTATGACGAACTCCTAAAGGACTGACCTAGGGTGTCTTGGGGGTTGATCAAAGATTAGCCTTGCCTACGTTCAAGATCAAAGATGATGTAGTTCGACATTTTTTTGTTTTTGGTTTTTCAATGTTTTGACCTTTTTATGGATTTTGATGTGTTTTTGATGTTTTGGATTTTGACATTACAATTTTTTGAATGTTTGTGGTGTTTTTAACTATACAGGATTTTGATGTTTTTTGGACTTTTTGATTTTACAAGTGTTTTTAGATTTTTCGCACAATCTTGACGAGTGTATGGATATGTGATTATTTAAGTGGTTTGTTTTAGAATTTGGTTGAAAACCAAGCTTAGGATTGATTGATCTGATTGATGGATTGATGATGATAATATTGTTGAGGATACACAACAATGCAAGGATAGCATTAAGCAACACGAGGATTGAGAAGGATATCTCGAGATGATGATGGATTGATTAGATAAGATTGATCAAGATTTTGAAGCTTGGTTTGGAACAAAGTTTGTTGGAATGATTTGATGTGACGTTGAAGTACAAGGTAGATTCAACTGATATGGATTATTTGGGTTGATGTTTGATAAAAGATAAAGCTTGATAAGGAACATCTTCTCATCAAAATGTGCCATGGGCTAGTGATTTGGATTTTTTCTTCAACTGATTTGACTAATTTGATTTTGTGTTAGCAAATTTTTTAGATCACCACATAAGTTATAGGATATAGCTCAAGATTTATTCATGAAGCAAGATGTAAGTATCTACCCTAGTGTCTAGCAATGTAGGAAATGATATGGGTGGATGTATGGATAAATGAATGGATGGATGGATATGATTATCTTGTGATAGGATAACATGTTTGGATAGAGTATGCCTCTTTGAACAATGCCTCATGGCTCAATTAATGTTGGTTAGGATAGGATCAATGATAGTTACCCATGTCAAGATGTTTACCATAAGCAAGTGTGAAGTACATACTGAACCTTTTCCAAGATCAAAATAAGTTAGATTGGATGAAAATGGATTGGATAATGAAGGCTTCCTGGATTTATTATGGATAATATGGATGGAATGTAAGATTTATTATGGATGGGATGTGATGCTTCCACCTAAAATGGTGCACATAGATGCTCGATTCTACTCATGATGCCTGTTTTCTAGGTTTTCATCATGGTACTTGTCCAAAGTGCCACCAAAGTGGTTTTCACTAGAGGATGATTTTTCTCTTGACTATTTTCTTTATTTTTTTGATTTTTTGAAAGCTTATGTTCATGTCAAACCACCTAGTGGTGTTGATGTAGACGTTGATGGTGTTGATATAGATCTTGTTCTCATGGTGTACCAATGATATCCTGCTTAGAGGAGTTTTTTTGCTAAGATACGATAACTTGAATGTAATCCTTAGATCTTGTCATCTTCTTTATCGATATCGGAGTAAACCTTACTTAGATGCACTCATCATGATAGAGTTCCCTTAGAGTCCTTATGATAAAGAGTTGCTGCCAACACATGGTCAATACAAGAGTTGGATATCATGGATGTTGAATTGGATGGTGGAATGCGTTGAGGGATATGAGATGCAAATGGATTGGTTGATAGTTTGGAATCGTTGATTCTCCAAACTTGCGATGATGAGAAATGATGGGTGGATATGGAGATTTGATTGGGACCAACTTCTTGATATACCTTGTAGGTCGCTCTTGAAGCCTTCTTTTGTATAGATGGACAGTTTTGATTTTATACATTTCCCTTTTTGACTTTTCCCCATAGTTTCTTTGACTAATGGAGTGTGATAGGGATGATTTTATTTATCTTTCTTTGGTATCCATTTGGTTTTTTCCCTTCCATTTTTCTTTGTCAATTCTTTTGCTTCAATAATTTTCTCTTTTCTTTGATATAGACCTCTTTCTTGTTGTTGGTCCCAATTAGGGGGTGGAAAGATGTGTGGACGATGATTCATGATATGAATGGTTGGAGTGTTGGTAGCTATTTCATCATAAGGACTCTTCGTGCTCCCCATGTTTGTGTTTGCATTAGATAAAGTTTCCCCCAATATTATGGGATTATTACTAAAATGCTTTGATTCTGTTGCTGACAAACCATTTTCTTGCTGTTCAAGATGCTTTAGCTTTGTTGATTCTTGATAATGATTGACATCCTCATACTCACTTTCTTAAATCAATATGAAGGGTGTGTCTGATTTTGATGTTTCTTCAAAAGGTGTTGATGCTTTACAATCCATATAGGAGTCTTCCCCATGATCCATTTTTTATTTCTCTTCAAAGGATGTTTTTGATTCACCCTCCATGTTGAGGTCTTCTTCATGATTGATTTTTGATATGTTTATGAATTCTGCTATGCCTTGATCATGTGTAAAGATATTAAGAGTAGGAGACTCACGTTCCTTGGTAATGTTATCAAGAGTACGGGACTCTTGTTTTGGACGAATATCATCTACATGTCCATTAGGAGTTAGCATCTCATGGGTAGATGGAGGGGTATGTGATATATGTATATGATCATTATTTGCAACATCTTGTATAGATTGGAGAATACCCATTAGATCATGGTAGTATCTTGGAGATATGGATCCTTGATCTTGACTAAGTGTGGTGTTATCTTTAATATGCTTTTGTTCATGTTCTTGATATTGATCAATTTCAAAGGATGGATAGTTTGCAAAGGGTTCTTGAATGTCTTTATTAGGCATGGGTATTGGCTCAATATTTTCTTGATCATTGAGTGGATTTTGATCAAGTGTTGAATTAAGGATTCCTTCAATATTTGCAACCATGAGGTCAAATGATATCAATATGTCTTAGAAAGGACCATTTCTAGACTTTTGTGAAAGATGTTGATCATGCTTTGGAATAAATTCTAGAGATATGTCCTCTAACTCATTGGGTGATGTAGAGACATTATCAACATGATCATTGACAGATGAATCTTGAATTTTGTCCTCAAACATGGTGGTGGGGATATTGTCAATGTTTTCAATCATAGGATCAAATGATGTTAATGCTTCTTGAAATGGATCATTGTTGGATATTGTTGATGGGTCTTGATCATGATAAAAAAAATGAATCTTGATAAATGTTGATTTGATTGTTGGATGTGGTAGAAACATCTTCAAGGTGCTCATTGATGGATAGACCTTGATCATCATTTTCAATAATTGTGGTGGAGAGATTGTCATTGCCATCATTAATGGTTGAATATTGATCATTGTTTTCAACAGTTATTTTTTCTTGATCAAGAAGGTCTTGGATGAGATCTTTGAGTTTGATACAATCTAACGTGTCATGACCTTTTGTACTATGGTATTCGCAATAATAACTATCATCATCCCATGGGAACTTGATGCTAGATTCACCTCCACTTAATGCTTTTTGAAGATTGATAAGTTTAGCATGGACTAATGTGTTTAATGTTTATTCAATTGGCTCCCCTAAAGGAGTGTATTCAAATTTGGTGATGTTGTTGCTATCTTTTGAAGCTTGTGCTTGTGGAGTTTGATCTTATTGTGATTGATCTTGTTGAGGTTGTTGATTTTGACATCTAGCTTCTTGATATTGAGGATGTTGTTCTTGATATGGTTGTGGACACAACTCAATGTTTTGATGACATGGTTTAACCAATGGGGGAGTGTGTTGATTTTGGGTGGAGATGTCTCTTGGTGATATGAATGAACAAAATTTCTAAGTATAGCAATATTTCACATAATTTGATCTTGATTTGGTTGTTGGTCAAGCATATTTGGAATATACACTTGCGGTATTTGTATGGGCTCATGCACAAATTGGTTTTGGATAATTTTCTGATTTGGGATGATGTTTAGATTTTTCATTATAGGTTGGAATTAAACATTGTTGTGGTTGGGAAACACATTGCTTTGATTTAGGTAACATTGATTTTGTATGGTGTTACCTTGATTTGGATCAATACATTGAGTCTTCAATATATTGTTTGGATTTTGAACAACATTGGTGTGATTTGCAAACATATCTATCCCATAGTTCACCAAGTGTGGATTTGATATGTTCATGTTTGGTAAGTTTGTGTTTGGTATATTCATATTTGGCATGTATTGATTTGATGGGATAATGTTGTTTTGTTGAAGACTTGTGTATTGATTGTTTGGTTGATAGGTTTGTAGTTTTTGACTTTGATTTAGATCTACCATAGGGAAAGGTGTTCCAAAATTTAGATTGGGCAATACCCACATTTGTTGTAGCATTGAGGTTTGTAGGATATAATGATCCTATGTGTGAATTGTATAAATGTGAGTTTTTATAATCAATTGGCATTGTAAGGTTTTGATAGTTTGGTTGATTTAGACCACTCATGATGTATGAATCGATTTTATATTCCATGTTTTTCTTGTGTTTTGACCTTGTTGCAAAAGTGAACCTCTAAGGTGTTTTGGACCAATGGTGACAATGGGAGATGGAAAAGGTGAATGATGTGGAGAGTGATCTTTGCAAACCTTTTAGGACAACATTTTTGACTAAAAGTTTGATTGTTTGATGTTTGGATAGAGGATGTTAATGAACTTGTGAATCTTTATGGTAGACTTGTGACCTTCAAGATAAAATAGTCCACAAAATGATAACTAACTTAACCAAATGCATGGAAAAGGATTCATTTCACATAGAAAGTAGCTAAGTTAGGGTTTGGGTTGATTGATTTTCAAGTCTAAAGTGTTGGTGTGTTCAAGAGTTTGCAAAGTATGGTGAAGTGAAGGATGAAATTTTACAAAGGGATGGATGAAATGTTTGACCCAATGTTGACCTAGAATGAACTTTTATTTTCCAAGACCACTTGGTAGTGAGAAACATGCTATACATGTAAAGTGATCAAACTCTAAGGACTCAATGATTTTGGTAAAATAGAACTCAAATGATTTTGGAAATAGGACCCAATGATTTTGACAATAGAATTTCGACTCAATGTTTTGAAATATTTTTCTTGTCTCAATTTTCTTGTTTTGGGGAGTCAAAGTTTGAACATACATCAATGTAGGGTGTTCATTTGATTTAATCTTGGATTAATGAAGTTATTTTTACCACAAACACTTGTCTTGCTTAAGTTTCAAACTAAATTTCTATGTAAAAAATATCATAAATTTCACAAGGTCCATTTTGTAAAAATCATGAGGTTCAATCAATAGTTGCCTATGTTAACTTTGGGAAGTATGGATTGAGATATAAACCAAAATACTTAGGAGTCTCTAAGAATAAATTTTGAGGACAAACATTAATATCAAGGTTTTGTCAAAGGGTATCCATACTTAGACCAAAGGGTTTGAAATTTTGAAGACTTGTGTTGATGTTTGTTTTCAATGTTTTGGAACCAAGCAAAGTGTTAAATTGACTCACAAGCATTTACCACCTTAGGTTCAGAAGATACTACTTGTTGAATCCCCACTTGGATTTCTCCAAACACCAAGACAATGGGAAAAAATAGAGATTTGGCAACATTGGCTCCCCTCCACGAAACACACTTCTTGGGACCACTAAATCTCAAATCCCGAAGATCCGAAGATCCTAAGGATTTTCCTATTTTTACAATGAATAGAAAAATGAGAGGTAACTTCAAAATGATCGTTCTTGCACCAATAAGCATATAGGTTTTTGGCTTCTAAACAATAGTTCTTAGTAAGGGATTTCGTTCAAGGTGGCCATACACATGACAAGATTAGCTCAAGATTATTTCAATCAAGAGGCCTCCCAATCTCTTCTTAAGAAGATATTTTAATGTATCACACAGATACTAAGGGTGAAACTTGTCGGTATGACACATCTACCCCTGTTGTTTATGAATTTCATCGCAAACACATTTTTATATAGCGATTTGAAAGAGCTTAGCTTTAGCTCGTTACCGCTTGGGTCATTCCATCCTTTTGAAGTGGGGAGGTAGACCCTCTAAAGATAAGCAAAAGAAAGAAAGTACGTTTGTAGTTTGATCTCCCTTTTCGCATGAAGTAAGGAGAGAACACACACAATGCCTTTTCTCTACACTAGCATGGGGTTCATTTTAATCCAAATTGAAATATGTGGGTGATTATAAAAAATGTCAAGGAATTATTTTGATTCCCAAGATCACCAAGTGGCATGAGAGAAGAGCATACACATTCAATAACACAAATGTAAATCACAAAACATAGCAAACAATTGTTAATTTTAACCCTCAAAGCAAAGGTGAGTTTATTTTAAGCACCAAACGAAGTGTTAAGTTGTATTGTTCAATTTTAAACCCAAAGTAAAATGATGTGAGGGTTCATTTTAATCCTATTTGAGTGTTCATTTTAAAACCCAATTGAAAGCTAGTGTGGTCCTAAAGCATAAGATAAAAAGCATGATAAATGGGTTATAATTTCCCCAAAAGTGTCGAAACACTTGTTATAATTATAAGATTTAAATGCCTTTTTTCTTCAATTAAGTGCTCCATGCTCCTCTTCAAACCTACAATCCATGTTCCCAATGTTAGATGAAATCAAGAAAATAAGATGTTAGGGTTAGATAAATGATTAAGTATTAAAACCCTACAACCTAGACCAACTTGTAATGTGATTTGACTTTATGTGCAAAAATAGAAAATTTAACTTCACCAAAATTGAAAAAAAACTATACCATTGCGTAGAGAATGAAATTCTACCCCATTTAAAAAAAAAGCTTCGAAAAAGACCTCCGTATGACCAAGATATGACCATTTTAAGATAGACTATATAAGTAAGAAAATGATAGCATCACTATAGAAATATAGCAACACCCTTTGCATATTGTGACATTTTTTTCAATTATGGTGACATTTTTTTTTAATTATGGTGATGCTTTTGCAAAAGCGTCACTCTGGTGAATAATAGTGTCGCTTTGATAAATAATAGCGTCACTCTGGCAAAAATTAGCATCGCTATAGCTTCCAAAAGTGTCGCTCTAGCCCAAAAACCTATAACTCATAGAGTTTTTAAGAAAAAAGTCATCAACCAAAATTAGTAAATCCCTCCTTCCAGCACCAAAATGTGATTGGACAGATTAGTATGGACTGATTACGCTTGATCCATGAAGAATCGAAGCATAAAAAAGCCACTAACGTCAAATCTCAACAGGATCATTCAAATGAAAGTTAACTAAACATTTATCAAAACTAAACATTCTAAACTAAAAAATCATTTAAATGTCTACTCTAATCCATTCAAAACTTATCTCGTTGTGGGAAGCCAATGTCACGTTGATGTGGAACAACGACCCTTTCCCAATCTTGTGGATAAATGAGCTTTGTTTCAACCAATTTTATTGAAGAAAACTGATGAAACCAATGTGGGATGTGTGATGAAACATGATTTTAATCTAAATGAGCATGATGCAAACTAATTTAACATGATTTTATGCTAAGATGATTTTAGATATGCAAATACAAAGCTAATCTAGATGGATTTTAAACTAAAAGATTCAAACCCTAATTAATCTATAAGCTAAATGTATGCATCTAAGTTACCATGGCAACCATTAATGAAAGCTAAGCTATTATGAAAGTGATTAAACTAAAAAGATGCTAAATATGTGCTAAATATGAATGTGAGTGTGGGTGATTTCAAAGATGGAAGAAAATGAAGGCATAGACCATGGATTATCATCAACGAATGAGAATGCAATATGAGATTTAATCAAGGGTTAACATTCTTTCAAACACTATTTCAACTTGTCAAAGAGGTCACAAGTTAACTTGCACAATAGGTCACAAGTTAACTTGCTCAAGAAGCTAAATAAGTTTGTTGAGAAAAATGAATATTCCCCTTTTTCAAATAGTGAGGAAAGAGAATATTCTTTGGAATATTCCATGGGTGAGGGAAAAGGACAATTTAGCTAATTAAAACTAAATTAAATTGTGCAAAGGAATATTCCATAGGAATATTCCCTTTTTGGAGGAATGTGCAAAGGAGAAATATTCCCTTGCAAGTGGGGGGAATTAAATTTAATTGATAATTAAACAATATTAATTATGCAATTAGGGGATTTAGAAGAATTATATGACATTCATTAAATAAAATTATTTGATGAATAGGAGAAAGGTGAAATGACATTTAATTAAATACCTTAGGATTATTTAATTAAATAATAAGATTTAGGGATTTAAATTAAATAGTTTGATTTATTTAATTTAACAGGACAAAGTGTTAGCATGAAAGGGGGAGAATTAACCTGATTCGATAAATTAGGTTAATAGATGAAAATGATGCCATTAATTAACTAGCTAGGCTAATTTAATCAATTAAGTAGAAAGATGATGGGTTTCAAGATGCAACGATGTTAGTTTCTGATTTGAGTGCATGATATCATTCAGGACATTTTTAAGTGTCTACAAAAGTTTACAAAATCTATATCAAGGTGTTGATTCCATTTCAATCTATATTATGGTAGCTATGCATTTAGATTACTTCCTTCACAATGACAAAAGCTGAATATAAGATCATTTCCTTCTAAAATTCCATAGAGTAGAAGCATGTTGAAATCACCATAATTAATTATATTCATGCTTAAATGCATAGTTTTTTTAATGTTTCTTGAAAATACTATTTTTTATAAAGAGTAAAAGTTATTAATCTTGCAAGCATGAATAGATAAGAAGAAATTCAATGGAATGTAAATATTGATATTGTAACAAATATAAAATCGCAACAAAATACCATTAATATAACAGCATAATCGATAATAAATACTTTTGTTACATGAAATTGCACCCTATTGAACATAGGCTCAACATTCCAATGACACAATGGAAATAACTTCAAGGTGTGGGACCTTGCAATTGAGGTTAGATCTCTGGAGAAGGCTAGATTCATCTCAAAACTAGATGATATAATATTGGTCCAACCTAGTATTGGATAACTCTACACTAATCCTAATGTATCAAATTGCAAAAGGAAAATGGAGACAAGGATGCTGAAAATTAGAAAATGGTAATGCACCAAGATTTAAAGTGTTTCTTCCTACTTTTTATTGTATAGGGTATCAACAAAACCACTCAAGAAACTCATATAGTTCTCTATTTTACTAGATTTATAAGAGAGCATGAAGGCTAGGAGTTTGAAAGATCAAAAGGGGTAGAGATTACCCACAATTAGCACTTCCAACAAATTAGCACATAAAAAAGAATATTCTATCAACATAGAGGGAAAATTAGCCTAAGAGTTTTTTAACTTGTAATGATGAAATTAACATGACAATATACCATTTGATGTTGGGCTCATTTTTGAAGAATGACTCAATATAATTACATATTAACAACATACTCTTATGTTAAATTTTTGTTCACGATATGATGTTTATCCTTGTTTGTTTTTAACTAATTTATGCTTATTTCTATGCATTTCACCTTATTTCATCTTTATCTACACACACTATTCATATATTTAATAGTATTAGTCATTTATTGCACATAAAATTGTACAAAAAAAATACTAAAAAAGTAGTAAAAAATATTACATTATTTTTAATTTTTATATATTAAAAAAATATATTTACAATTTTATATTTGAAGGAATATGTTTTATAAATTGTAATATATCACTATTATTATTTATATTTATTTTAAATTTAAATTTATATATATCTAAAAAATATAAATAAAAAATAATTAAATAATGTATTTATTTACAATTTTATTATTAAATATTATTTTAAATTTTAAATTGGTTTATATTTACAGAATTACGATTACACTTACTATTATAGAGAGTTAGGGTTTAATTAGGGTAAGGGTTTAATTAGAGTTGGAGTTATGGTTACAATTAGTGACACAATAGGTTAGGATTATGGTCAAAATTGAGATTATTATTAAGATGAAGATTAGACTTACACTTCAATTAGGGTTTTAGGATGTTTTTAATCTGATAAGAAGCATTTACAGGGTGATGTACCCTTTACACAATGAGCCACAAGGGCCAAAAAATATCAAGTCCAAAAAACTAAAACAACTAGCCAAAAAAACATAGACATAGCGGACCAACAACTGATAGATACACCATGCAGCAACAACAAATTAACTGGCATTCTCCCAATTCTGAGAGAGGAGATTAACAACATCATTCTTGACCCATTCGAGGCCTTCTTCAATAGTCTTCTTATCCATCTCATCCTTCATCACAATAGAGAGGGTGTTGGTAACACAATGGACTAACTTGATAGTGAAATGAGTCAAGCCACTGAACTTCTTCTCCATCTTCCCCATCCTTTCTTGTAGCACATGAAAATCCTCCCTTTTATCCACATTCTTCACCATATTAGCACGCTCCAAATCTAGAGGATCAGAGGACTAGGAAGCCGAGTTCTCCTTATGCACTTTGTTGAAGTCTGAAATGTTGTGGGGCCCTTCAACATACTCCTCCTCAACATCTCCAGAATCCTCCATATCCCTAATACCTTTTCTATTAGACCACTCCTCATTAGAATCCATTTCATTAATCTACACTTTTTTGTTATTTTTTGCTAGCCTACCAGACCTCTTGATGTTAGGATTTTCGACACCAATCTCGATTGTAGCAGTGACCATAGTATCCCCCTTGAAATCCCTTCCCACCACATTTTTTCCTTTGTTGTTTGTGGCCGATGGCTCCATCAAACCCTTCCCCTCATCCTTCACTTTCTTTTTAGTGGTAGGTTTGCTGATAGACTTGACAGGGGCAGACTTAAGTTCATAGAGACTAGCCCCAACACTTGACTAGGCAATCCCCGCACTCCCATTAAACTTATTGGCAGTCGGTTTAGGCTTATGAGTTTTGGTAGTAACCAGAGGGGTTTTCTTATGGGACCCTTGGACTCAACCGGGGAGATATTGGTCAGAACAAGGGGTTCAATTTCCTCAACACGGACATCAAAAATAGGCTTGGATGGGCATAACGCAAGATGAAAGTGGTAGAGCCTCAAAATGAGGCCTTGGTGCAGCGGTAGGGGAGGAGGATCCTCCGGGTTTTGGCCAATAGACTCAATGCACTTTTCAACAGAGCTTTCTAAATCCTTAAGTAAGAAAAAATGGAAGCTTAACAAAATTTTGTGGTGGAGGTGATTCAAAAGATGAAAGTGATAGAAATAGTAGGTTTTGTATCTACCTTTTAAGGTAATGTACTTCATGAGAGCGAGGCAAACTTGATCCCAAGGCTGTGGGAGAGCTTCTCTTTCAAACCTCGACTGGTTACAGACAGGTTTTGCATTACCCACAAAGAAGGCATTCAGACTTTCAGACTTTAGGGTTTTAGGATGTTGTTTGGGATTAAGGTTAGAGTTAGGGTGAGTGGGTTTAAATTAGGGTTATAGTTAGGATTCAAATAAGATTAGATTACTTATAGCTATAATTATATAAATTATTAAATATTTGTTAAATGTTTTAAAAACTTATATTAAAAAATATAATTTTATAATTGTACTAATTTATTTCTCTACATATTCCATTTATCAATGCTACTAGCATTTATATCCTTTTCAAGACTACTTTTTAATCTATTTCTCACATATGCTTCAAAATGGATTGTTGTCAACATATTTTATATAAATTATTAAAGATATATGTTAGTTCTAATTTACTACTCTACATAGAGTTTTGTAACTACTTTTTCAATGTATTTATTTGTATTATGTCAATTAAACATAACTCTACAAGGCAACACCACAACATATCATGAAAGAAAAACAAAAATCTACTTTCTATTTTCATGTGCAATTATATTTTATTGATTTTTTCAATTATTTAAAAAGTGGCTAGTATTACAAAATTCTATTTTCATTATTTAATTACAATAATTTTTGGTTTTTCCATCTAATAAGTCATACAATGTTTTTAAATTTATTTTAAGTTTGCTAATCAAAAAAATAAATGACTTGATATCTTTCGACGTGTTTTATATAGATTATCTTGAAGATATATATGCTAGTTTATTTTATCAAAGAAAAATTGAAAGTACAATCCAACCAACTTAATTTTTTAAAAGGTGAACCCTCCTTATATTCTAAGTTCTCCTAAACATCTTTTGCTTGAAAGAAAAGAAGGGATGAGAAGCATGAATGAATGAAAGATTTTAATGACATCCACGAGACTAAACAATCTATGGGATTGAGACAAAAAACTTAATTTGTCTTCATGCTCTTTTTCAAGTTGGATCTCCTGCTATTAATTTTGACTAGAAGACTAGCCGTTTGGTTGATCTTATCTTCTTCAAATAACTGTTGCATATTTTCCACATCCAAACTATTTGTGTACTAATTATAGATATCTTCATAAGCTGTGCATTCCATGACGAAGTGTTATACTGTCTCCACCACTCCTTTATTACAAAATATACACATTCTTTCTTCCCAAGTTTCCTTAGGTATCTTCCACCTACTAGTCTCACACCTAAGATGGTGCAATCCCTTCCTCAATTGTGCAACTAATAGCCTCACTTTCCCTTTAATAGTTGCACCTAAATAAGTTTTTTCACCATAATCCTTTGTCAGGTTAAATTCTTTGATGTAGTATGCTTTTTTTCACCCAATCTGATTTGACCACATGGCAGTCCTAAATTTTTCCCTCGCAGTGTTTTTAATTTCACTATTGGTGCCAAAACACTCGTAATTTAATGTCCCACTTGTTCAACCACTTGTTCTACTTCATCCAAATTTTCTTTCTTCGATCTAACATCTCTTCCATAACCAATTTAAGCCACCAGTAATTATCCATATTTTTGACCTTCTTTAGATAAGATGGGACTGCATGATAATGTGATACATTGCACAAGTGATGTTGGGTGGGAGGAGGGCCTAGTACCCATGGTGGTGTTCTGATGACACCACGTCCCCACTTGAGGCTTTCGGCGCACGCAGAAGAGAAAAGATGTTTATTGTGGAAGATCTGTGGAAAATCCGTCGCAACTTTACACGCAGTGGAGAAAAACTTTTCTCCATCCGAATAGACCCAAAAGGAAAAGATATTGATTGTGGAAAATCCGTTGCAACTTTACACGCAAGGACCTGAAATTTATTCTCCATCCGAGATGGACTGAAACTAGAAGCAAAAAGTTAACCATTTTCAGTGCGCCCCACTAAAAAGTTACCATACTATTCTTATAATAAATTACCGCCATCATTTTTCACTCCAATTTGGTCGGTGCTTGGCTCTATAAATGGGTTTCATCTCAATCTTCATCTACAGATTTTCCTTTGCATTTGGTTCTCAGCCTTTTCAATATGGGGAGTTTGATGCGCATGAAAATAACCACACTGCTTCTCCTGCTCTTCTTTCTATTCACGGTCTCTGTCTCCGCTCGATATAACCTCCCAAATCCTCCCAACAACAATAATCTGCTTACAGGCATGAAGACACCCGGTACGCCCTGCAAAGGCCAAGGTAAAGACCCAAGATGCTCCCCGCCCAGCAGTAAGGTTGTTTTCTCATAGTAGAAGAGGGAATATGGGCGTCTCGCTCATAATGTAGAAGGGCCTGCTTCCTAGTCTCACTTTAGTGATTTTCCAGAGAGTAGTGAGGATTTATCTTCTTAAAATTGTAATAATAGTACTTAATGGCGAGTTGATAGATGAATAACAGCATAACAAATTTAGGGTAGAGGGGATAATAGTTTGAGATAATAAATTCTTGGAAGTCATATGTATCCTACAGCTATGTAGTGGCGAGTATTTACCTTTGTAGTATTGTAATAAAAGTGTTTGTTATGTAATTATAAAAGAGTCCATATATTTTAAGATTAACAATATTTTTACAGATGGTTGATCCAAGTTTGATTGATAGTAGCATAACAACTGTGAGTAGTATAGTTGAATTTGAGTTTGTTCATTAGAATAAATATGTGAAATTTATTCACTAGAATAAATGGGTTACCTTGAAAGGGGCTATTGCAACAATTCTTTTGTTTCAAATGACCCTTTTTAACTAGTCAAAAATGATAGAAAATAAAATGCTCTATTTAGCCTAATTGTGTAAATGCTCTAATAGACCAAAATATAATTTGAAACTAGTTTTAATTATGAGGTGGCCAATTATGTTTGACTTTCTTTGGTTATTATTGTCATGGAGTTATATTATTTTATGGATTTTTGGTGTTTGAATTTACTTATGAAATTTCATGGGGTACAAAAGGTGTAGAAAAGGATATTGGAGGAGGAATTAGTGGTAACCATCATTAATGTAGGTATGTTTTCTATATCAAAGAAGTTTAGAAATCTGTTTGTTGAGGATTTTGAATATGTAGAGTTTGAAGAGCCATAGTGCATATGTTGTACACATTATTCACGTAACAATAGTACGTTGAGAGAACACGACTACATGGAGTTTTTCATCTTGATCAATGGTAGACCAAGCAAAGAAATATTTGTGTAAAGCACAACTCGTTAATGTTCCTTATTAGCTCATAATCTTGCATATGGCAAACATTTCAATTATTTCACCTCTTGATGAATATTGGAAGCAAATCTCCCTTATGCCAATGGGATAACTATAGAACCTGTGTAGTGGGAAATGTGGAATGTGTTTTGCCAAGATTTTGAAATTCCATCTTGTTGTTGCAATTCTCAGATCAAGCAAGTAGCATTCTTCATTTGTGTTTGAGGGAAAATTTAGATGTTATGAGTTCTCCACAACCTTCTACATTTTTGGGACACACTTGTATGGGAAATGCCTATTGCAAGATATATAGTCGAATTTTTACCACTCCCACTCATGCAATACTTAAGAGGAGGAAAAAGGTGAACATTATTTCTTTGATGATGAGTCAATGGATACAAACGTTGGCTATGATGAAACCCATCATCCTACACTTTTGTGGGTTATATAGAATTTAACCACAATGAATGTGGAAGTGGATGATTTGAGGTGTTTTTTAATGTCAAAAGAGGATTGCTTTAGGATCAAAAGTCGAAGAACTATCTTGTGAGCATCTCCATCATGATGAGCTCATTACTCAATGGTTGAGTCTTAAAAACATTTTCTTTGTCTATTCATATGGGTTTCCTAAAAGGTTCCCAATCTTGAAAGAAACTAAGATTTTCATACTAGAGCTATAATTAATGATTTTGTCTTATGTTTAACCTAGGGGAAGTTCATTCAATTTTTATCTATGCATATAGAGCTTGAGAAAGTAGGATCATCAACACTACCAACACTTACAATTAAATTGTTTTATTTATTCATGATCTTGGATTTGTAAGTTTTTTTAGACCTCTTTTAATAGATTGTGCAAGTTACATGAAGATGTGTCTAGATTAAATTATACTCAAATTTAATAATTAAAGATTAAATATTGAATTGAACTTGGGGTTCATATTTACACTATGAAAAATTCATGTCAATTCTATGTAAATATTGTTTTGTGGGTTGTGTTCTTTTTCTTTATATCTTGCAGGTTTTGGTTTAATGATTTAAAGGTGATGATTGTTTGTTATTTTAGACTAATATTAATTAATTTCTTTAGAACAAGTTTATGTTTTAATTTTATTGAATGTTTTGATATTTTAAAATGGTGATGATGGGATTATACTTTGGCTAATTTTTGTAGTGAGAAGGATCTATGCATTTTTTTTCTATCGTGAACCCTATCCTCCTTATTCATGACTCTTGTTCATGAAATTGACATTGACAATGATAAAACTAAAATGAAATAAAAAAAAACACACCTCCATTTGATATAATGACATTGTAAAAAAAACACTCTTCAATCCTTAACATTTTAATTTAAGAAAATTATTTATTGGTGTAGGGTCAGGCTTAGGAAATCCTTGCCTTCAAACTGAGATTGAACTCTTGACCTTCAATTAAACAGAGCAATTGAATGATAGATCTTTTGATCACATAACTAAAGGAGAATCAAAGTTTGGAGTTCAAGAATATCAAATTAAGATTATACTTATATTGATTAAATAAATACATGTCTCAAGAAATATATCTCTTGACGCTTTCAATTCAATCAAATATACAAGTCTCGAGAATGATATCTCAACATCTTTTATAGATTTTTCTAAAGATGGGTATGCTAGCTTAGCTTAATACTCTACATAATATTTTGTAACTACCTTCTTTATTATAATTTTAAACTTCTATTTTTTCTCCTAGAAATGTTTCACTTGAATGAATGAATATTTTTTAATAATGTTCATGAGGCCAAACAACCTGTGGGACTCACAAATAGCCAACAACACAAATAAGCACAACAATCCAAAAAAAAAGGCAAATTGCAACATCATGCCTACACGATCTCCCTTTCCTTTTGTAACTTGGATCTTCTATTGTGTATCTTGATCAAGTAATCTATAAATTTTGATATCCTTTCTTCTTCAAACAAGTTACTCAAGGAGCCCACATTTAAAATATTGATGTAATTGGTCTGAATATATCTATAAGCGAGACATTCCATGATGCAATGTCATTTTGTCTCCACTAATTCTAGAGTAAAATAACATCTTCTATCTGTGTACTCTTCTTTAAGTATTGTCCACTTTTTGATCTCACACCTAAACTGATGTGAAGCAATTCTTAATCAAGTCATTAACATTGATATGAGTACATTTCTTAAGTTTTTAAGAGTGAAAATGAAAGCACAAACGTCTATTACTAGTTTTTAATGAAATAATTTTTAAGTAATTCCATAATTAACTTAACAAATTCCTATTTTAATGAAATTATTTTAAGTAATTCCACAATTAACTTAACAAATTCCTAAATTTTCTAGACAATTTACATATTAAGTTATCTTTTAATTATGACAAATTTTCATCCATTAATATGAATTTCACTATCTAATTTAAATTTATTTTTATTCTTTATAAAATGCATTTCTTACTATGTATTTTTTTAATTCCAAACAAAATATGTTCTTTTGAAAATTAAGTGTTCAAAATAGTGTTTGTTGATGTAGATTTGACTATCAACCAATTTTTATCAAAAAATTAAAATGATTACTCATGTTGACCACCTCAACTAGCAATGGACTCAATTTTTTGGTTGTTTACTCTCATATACAATCAAATTATTTGTCAAATTTTTATTAATTTCACAAGTCTTTTCCATCTATAGTAAAGAGAAGATAATATTAAACTACTTGAAATAATGAAATTGGAAGAAAAATTCATCATTACATGAAAAGTATAGTAATATAAAATAATTATTTATATTAGTATAGATATTTTAAATACATTTGTCTAAGATATCAATCTTGAGTTGTTTTATTTACTTAAGACTTGATTCTTATAGTTTATTTTAGAAGTATTTTATTTACTTTAAAATTATTTTGTTTTATTTTACAACTACTCAAGAATTAGTATTTATTTTATTTTATTTGGATATAGATCTCAAAATCAACCAACTAAACTATGGAGGTTATCTACAAACAAATAATTTTCTCATCAATATTTATTCTAATGAAAAAATTCAACTTCAACTATGCTAGTCTCATTTATGTCTAGTATGAATATGTCAAGGCCAACCCTAACAGTTATAATATTCATCAACCTTGTAAAATTATGATACATTTGATTTAAAAAGAATTTTTTAATTTCAAGCTGTTATCTAGCCTACTTTTGAATCACTATCATGACTCATCTATCAAGTAGACAACAAATAATTTTATTATAATACTACGAAGGTACGTACTTGCTACTACATTGAATATTTATATAGTTTAATATAAAAAAAACTCAACTTCAACTATATTAGTAGAGTCTTAATATCAAACTCAAAATCAACGAATCAATTTAGAAAGACTCTTTACTAACTAATCATTTGCTTATTATTATTTAACAAATATTTATTCTAAGAAACAAACTCAACTTTAACTATACTAGTCATAGTTGTGTCTAGTATGAATTGAACTCGAGTTGAACATTAACGCTAATATCTATAAAATTAATTGATCCAATAAAATTGAGATACATTCACTATTCTTGTATATGTCTTTGATCCAATAAAAACATTTGCTTTGTCTGTACATATGGGTTTCCTACAAAGGGTCCCAATCTTGAAAGGAACTGAGATTTTCATACTAGAGCTATAATTAATGATTTTGTCTTATATTTAACCTAGGGGAAGTTCATTCAATTTTAATCTATGCATATATAGAGTTTGAGAAAGTAGGATCATTGACACTACCAACACTTACAATTAAACTATTTTATTTATTCTTGATCTTGGATTTGTAAGTTTTTTTGGACCTCTTTTAATAGATTGTGCATGTTACATGAAGATGTTTCTAGATTGAATTATACTCAAATTTAATAATTAAATATCAAATATTGAATTGAACTTGGGGTTCATATTTACACTATGCATTTAAATTCATGCCAATTCTATGTAAATATTATTTTGTGGGTTGTGTTCTCTTTTTTTTCATATTTTGCAAGATTTTGGTTTAATGAATTAGAGGTGATGATTTTTTGTTATTTCTTGTTATTTTAATTTAATGTTAATTAATTTCTTTAGAATAAGTTTACGTTTTAATTTTATTGAATGTTTTGATATTTTAAAAGGATGATGATGGGATTGTACTTTAGCTAATTATTGCAATGAGAAGGATCTGTAAATGTTTTTTCTATTGCAAACCCTATCCTCCTTATTCATGACTCTCATTTAGGATTGACATTGACAATGATGAAACTAAAATGAAATAAAAAAAATCATACCTCCATTTGATATAATGAAATTGTAAAAAAATCACTCTTCAATCTTTAACATTTTAATTTAAGAAAATTATTTATTGATGTAGGGTCAAGTTTAGGAAACCCTTGCCTTTGGATTGAGATTGAACTCTTGACCTTCAATTAAATAGAGCAATTGAATGATAGATCTTCTGATCACATAACTGAAGGGGAATCAAAATTTATAACTTTAGAATATCAAATTAGATTATACTTATATTGATTAAATAAGTACACATCTCAAGAAATATATCTCTTGACGCTTTCAATTCAATCAAATATACAATTCTCAAGAATGATATCTCAACATCTTTTATAGATTTTTCTAAAGATGGGTATGCTAGTTTAGTTTACTACTCTACATAATCTTTTATAACTACCTTCTTTATTATAATTTTGAACTTCTAGTTTTTATCCTAGAAATTTTTCACTTGAATGAATGCATGTTTTTTAATAATGTTCATGAGGTCAAACAATCTATGGGACTCACAAATAGCCAACAACATAGATAAGCACAACAATCCAAAACAAATAAATTGCAACATCATGCCTACTTGATCTCCCTTTCCTTTTGTAACTTGGATCTTTTGTTCACGTATCTTGATCAAGTAATCTATAATTTTTGATATTCATTCTTCTTCAAACAAGTTACTCAAGGAGCCCACATTTAAAATCTTTCATGTAATTGGCCTGAATATCTCTATAAGCTAGACATTGCATGATGCAATGTCATTTTGTCTACACTAATTCTAGAGTACAATAAAAACATCTTTTATCTATGTACTCTTCTTTAAGTATCATCCACCTTTTGATTTCACACCTAGAAATTGATGTGAACCACTTCTTAATCAAGTCATTAACATTGATACAAGTACAGTTCTTATATTTTTAAGAGTGAAAATGAAAGCATAGGAATTTATTATTAGTTTTTAATGAAATAATTGTAATTTCATAACTAAATTAACAAATTACTATTTTAATGAAATGATTTTAAGTAATTCCACGATTAACTTAACAAATTCCTAAATTTTCTAGACAATTTACATATTGAGTTATCTTTTAATTATGACAAATTTTCATCCATTAATATGAATTCCACTATCTAATTTAAATATATTTTTAATTTTTTATAAAATGCACTTCTTAAGATGTATTCTTTTAATTCCAAGTAAAATATGTTCTTTTGAAAATTAAGTGTTCAAAATAGCATCTGTTGATGTGGATTTTACTATCAACCATTTTTTATCAAAAAATTAAAATGATTACTCATGTTGACCACCTCACTAACAATGACATCAATTTTTTGGTTGTTTACTCATATACAATTAAATTCTTTGTCAAATTTTTATTAATTTCACTTTCATAATCTTTGCAATCTATAGTAAAGAGAAGATAATCTTAAACTACTTGAAATAACAGAATTAGAAGAAAAAATCAATGTGAAAAATTCAACGTTACATGACAAGTATAGTAATATAAAATAATTATTTATATTAGTATAGATATTTCAAGTACATTTGT
This sequence comes from Sequoia sempervirens, assembly GCA_007258455.2. Taxonomy (NCBI): domain Eukaryota; kingdom Viridiplantae; phylum Streptophyta; class Pinopsida; order Cupressales; family Cupressaceae; genus Sequoia; species Sequoia sempervirens. The sequence continues at coordinate 209,924,339 of VDFB02000007.1, read as the reverse complement.
CTAAGATATCAATCTTGAGTTGTTTTATTTACTTATGATTTGTTTCTTATAGTTTATTTTAGAACTATTTTATTTAATTTAAAATTATTTTGTTTTATTTTAGAACTACTCAAGAATTAGTATTTTTTAATTTTATTTGGATATAGATCTCAAAATCAACCAATTAAACTATGGAGGTTCTTTACAAAAAATAAATTTCTCATCAATATTTATTTTAATGAACAAATTCAACTTCAACTACATTAGTCTCATTTATGGCTAGTATGAATATGTCAAGGTCAACCCTAACAGTTATAATATTCATGTCAACCTTGTAAAATTATGATACATTTGACTTGAAAGAATTTGTTGATTCAAGCTATTATCTAGCCTACTTTTGAATCACTATCATGACTCATCTACCAACTAAACAAAAAATAATTTTATTCTAATACTACGAAGCTAGGTACTTGCTACTACATAGAACATTTATATAGTTTAATATCAAACAAACTCAACTTCAAATGTATTAGTAGAGTCTTAATATCAAACTCAAAATCAACGAATCAATTTAGAAAGAATCTTTACTAACTAATCATTTTCTTATTAATATTTAACATATTTTTATTCTAAGAAACTATAAACAATGGTTTTGGTTTACTCCTCACAATGCTTTGCTCCTCCTAGGGTTTTTCTCCTAAAAGGAGAAAGGGGATTGGATGGGGGACCAAAATGCAAAGGTTTACACTCAAAGTCTATGTTAATGGGATGTATTATGCCTAATTAAGATGTCCTACTACTATGATTTGAAAATGAAATGATTTAATGATGTGAAACCTAAGAAAAGTAGCTTGTTTGAAAACACAATGCAATATGCAAAAAAGTAAAACAAATGCAATAAAAAATCAAATGAGGATGTAAAAAAAAAAATATGCACTTGGAAACTGAAGATGAATAGATTGGAAGTTGCAGGAACCACATAAATCTTGGAAATTTTGACTTTTTAGGTAACCGGGACACTTAGGCTAGTCTGGGTGACTTAGTCCCAAAACATGGAATTTTCCCAAAAATCTATTTCTGCTAAAAGGGTGTCAAAATCTGTAATTTTTTTTGAAAAAGTAGTGTAGTGGGACTAAGTCACCCCTATGGGCGATTTAGTCCACTTTGGATTTTCTGCAAATTTGAAAGTGGAAACAGAAGCCCACAATCTACACTCTGCTCTTTGACAGAAATCTAGATCTGAATCTTTGAAAAACCCTACAAAATAGAAGATAAATTTGTTTCTAATGGGGGGTTTTCCTTGGTCAAACCCCTCGTTGGTATTTAAACTTTGTAGAAAATAAAATCTGCATAAACCCTAGCCTTAAATGTGTCTAAGACTAGGAAAGGATGAAAATGAGATAAAACCCTATTCCAATGTGCTAGAATGAGGTGAATAAATGACATTTGAGAGATGCAAGACTTTAATGCAAGAAACCCTACAACCTTCAAATGAATGTAAATGACAGGAAGAAATGTAATGTAAACCTTAAGTCTGAAGATAAGAAGAACATGGAAGATGGAATCACTTCAAAAACAAGTCATTAGGTGTGATTTGATAGCTAGTCATATCTCTTCAACCTAGATTTCTCCATGATTCACCATAGGCATCCATGATCAATCTTTTGCAATGTGAGATATTGAATAGGAAGTGAGCTTGAAGACCTACAAAAACTTTAGTTTTCTACCCTAAAGCTTCAACTTTGTTGCAAAATGCTATTGAATCTTCTTGTGTAAGACACTTTTGCTCTTGACTTTTAATTTTTGATTTTGTGAAAATGACTAGGAGATGTGAAAAATGACTTAAAATGTGAATTTATAAGCATCAACACTTAACTTTCTCATTATTTAGACCTAAGAGGTCGACATCCATTAAGAAATTAATTTGAATTAATGAAATTACCGCTCAAAAGTGGAAAAATACCCCAAAAGGGACTAAGTTGCCACCTTGAGCGATTTAGTCCCACCAAGAATATTTTTGGTGGGTTTCACAAATTTTGAGTGGTTTTAATGATATTTTTTGGGATTTAAGTGGTTTCATGGGTGAATTAGGCCTCAAAGTCCAAAATTATGAGTATTAGGGGCCTATACATGCAATTTTAAGAGGTGATCGATGGAAGGTACCTAAAGCAAGACTTAGTTTTAAGACAAAATTATCTCTTTCTCCAAGAGTATACAATTTTTGGCAATACATTAAGCCCCCACTTTAGCGCCCATATGACTCTATGTGCATATGCAAGCTAAAGTATTCTAAATAGTGCACTTTATTACATAAAATGATACTTGTTCAAAAGGTAGGAGAATGAAGCCCCTAGTGTAGTTATCTATGAAACCACAACATTAGGAAACCACATCCTGCAACAAAAATTTGTTAGTTATCAAAAATCCTTTTTTCCTAACTTCTTAGAGAGCAAATTTGAGGGTAGATGTATGCCCCCCCTTGATTTTTCTTGCTCTACGAAGGTGGAATCAAGGTAGAAATCTAGCCACAGAAAATTCAAAATATCATATCAAAGGACATTTCCAAGTACCATGTCACATAACAATAGATAGTTGATGATTTTGGGGGTAGAATCATGATTCCAACGCATCAAACAACATTGAAAATAAAATTCTCTAGCTCTTGTTATGTTGGTTTGAAGAAGAGGTACTTTATGAACTCTTAAAAGGAAAATAAACCTATTTTAATGCATAATGAGTAAAAAGAGATGAGAAATGGAGTAAAAGAGGAAAAAAAGGGGAGTAATGTGTTACTTACTATTCATTTTACCTTCATGTAGCTTGAGAGTGATGAGTGAGATGAGAAAATTCTAAGTAGACGAGGGTACACACTTGCACGAATGGACATTCTCTAGGACTAGGTGGCGCATGATGAGCGTCAACATGAGGTGAGTGGATTATGCAAGATGTGTTTTGTGATTTTATAATGATTTAATTAATTTTAAGGTATATCTAGGTTGATTAAGGGTCTTGGAATTTTTTTTTGCAAAGCATCCCCTTTTTTTGCAAAGTGTCCCTTTTGTTCACAAAGTGTCCCTTTTGTTCGCAAAGTGTCCCGTTTCTTTGCAAAGTGTCCCGTTTCTTTGCGAAGTGTCCCATTTCTTTGGAAAATGTCCCAAAATGGGTCTAAAGTGTCTATTGCCTTTAGGAAATCACACTAGATTGACTTTAGCACACTTGCATGATGAAAAACATAAAAATGAAAGATTTAAGATGAATTTTAGAGTATATTTGTGTAAATTTTAAAGGTACCCGCTTGAGGATGAAAACGGATAGGAGGGAGGTAGCTGAGTTTTCTGAGAGATCTAGATCCATCACTATCGACAAAGGAGACAAAGCATCTTCTAGCTGTTAGGATCTATTAGACATATCTTATGCCTCCCATGAGATACCACAATGCCATGTTGATGGCTCTCTATGAGCGATGGGATGTAGATACATGCACATTTCATCTACCTACAAGAGAGATGATGATTGAATTGGAGGATGTACATGAAATTCTCCACATGTTGATTTGAGGAGAGCGAGTATATTTCTACAGAGATCATAATTTTCATGAGCAAAGAGTTGATTTACAGTATTGTTTAGATGGTCCAGTGCATGATGCATGGGTTAGAGGACATATTGATTTATCCATGTTATTATATTCATGGGTACCAGTGATTCGATGCATTATGATGCATACCATAGCTCTAGTTCTTGTCCCTAATGGCCGAAGTGCTCATCTTGAGGGAGGACTAGTCCACATGGTTCAAGGGATGGTAGAGCAATAGACAATATATGCCTAGGATCAGAGTATGCTAGCACATCTCTATTATGGTCTGGGGTGATTTGTATATCGAGAGATGGAAAGTATGGTATACTGTACACTTCTACAGGTGTGGTGCCTTGAGCACATTACATGTACCAGACTAGTTTTTTATCCATGCACGACAACAGTAGGGTACCCATGAGATTTTGGCTCTTTGTTGTAGTGACTATGGTAGTATGGAAATTTTCACTTTTGGAGGGTATAGTTTGACCGACTGGATGAGGATGAGGTCCTTTGGAGACCTTATCAGCTGAAATTACAGTGGCTAGATTATACCTAACAGTTGAGGAGGATACAAATGGATAGATTTTTGGTTGGCCACCATGACCACATAGTACGACCATTCTACTATGAGCGAGTCATGCGATAGTTTGGATAGGTATAGATACCACCCCGAGCACGATCCTCTTTCAGGAGATCAATGCAAAGTGCATGGAGACTAGGTGATATAGTGTGACTCACACTTGAGCATGTAGTCGAGAGTGACTCTGATTAGTCTGATCACAACCAACTACCATTCTCTGATGTAGATGATGTTGGTGCCACAATAGAGTATGAGGAGTGGTGGATAGTGACTCAACCAACACCAGTATTCCCGATGGGTGAGCCAGCGGGAGATGCAGAGCCACTACCAGATGATGGAGAGGAGAAGGAGGATAGGGACGAGGAGACATGATATAGACCTATTGATATATTTACAGATGTGATTGATGAGGAGGAAGATCCAGATTATAAGGATTAGGAGGGAGAGGAGGAGGATGAGGAGGAGTATGAGGAGGATGAAGCGAAGTAGTACAAGGAGGAGCCACCTCTAAATGAGGATGATGAGGCAGTAGTTGAGGACCATCAAGAGGGGGGAGATTCCTCTCCCATCCATAAGATGAGGTCACGAGCAATAGCTACAACTCCCACTAGTACTCACAACCGAGGGGAGGCTAGCACAACGTCCATGCCCCTAGTACAAGATGACATTGAGGTGACACATCTGACTGGTGACATAGGTGATGATTTTTGATTTTATGCATGTACTTTGGGTTATTATGTCACTTTATATATATGCATATATATCATGATGATGATTACCGATTGTGTGATGTTTCTACCTTGTAGGAGTGATGAGAGATTGGTGGGAGTTCTCTTGTTAAGCTACTACAAAGATAGTACTTGCATCCATCGATGAGGAGGAGATGGATCCGAAATACATGCCCCAACCTATTGTGGAGGAGGATCCAGAGTCACTTAGGCCATTTGTGAGACTACAGGAATCTTATGAGAGCTTGAGGAGATGATTGCATCAAGCAGAGGTCGTAGGGAAATCAATGCAAAGTTCAATAGAGATCAAGAGACTACATGCAGAGATAACACGTCTATGGGAGGAGAGAGATGTGGCCCTTGGGAGAGCACAAGGTCTGGAGTTCACACTTAGATTTAGTGAATCACGATCACGATCACACACGACTGTCTCACGACGTCCAAGTGTCAGATCATGAGCACTAGATGTCGATGGATCTAGTTCTCATAGACCTTGGTGATGTTGTTTCTTATGATATGTATATACAACTTTGAAGATATCTATATAAAAAAAAATGTTTTATGATTTGTCTAAATATGGTTGAATGTTAAATGGAAATGTGATTAATTAAGTGACCTTGGCAAGATTACATTAATTAATGTCTCCATGATTTAACAATGTGCATGTGATCTAATTAAAACATATTTGCAATATTATTTTAGATACAAAATAATGATTAAGTATGTTATGCTAAAAAAAATGTAACACAACACACAAGATGAAAGTGAATAGCATGAGGCCTAAAGGAATTACAAAGAATTACTTTAGTGTTTAAGAAAAACTTGCAAGAGACTTGTCAAAAATGAAGCAATGTGAAAACGTATAAGGGAAGAGTCCCATAATGTTTATCAATATCGCTCTATACTTCATGCTATTAAGAAAGGATTAAAAATAATACTGACGCAAATGTGCAAAATTAATTGGCTCTTTAAGGGGTGTTCCATCGAGTTCCATTAAGACATACACACCAAACCCATAACTTTTGTCGACAATGTAAGTTCCTAACAAATTAGGACTGAATTTGTCACGTTCATTAGGGTTTGCATTGATATTACACTAATTTTTGAAGATAACTAAGTCACCCTTGTTAAATGTACTAGGGATAACATTGAGATTGTAATAGTGTTGTTTCCTTTTGCAATAGGCTTGAAGATTCTCAAGAGCGTTAATATGTTGTTCATCAAGCATTTTAAGTTGATGTAATCGTTCAGTCCTATAAGTGTTATTGTCAATCAAACCTTGGAGAGAAATCCATAATGTTGAGATTTCTAACTCCAAAGGCATGATTTCCTCTATACTATAAGAAAGGTTATAAGGTGTTGAGCTGGTGGAATGACGAACACTTGTATGATAAGCCCAAAGTGCATAATGCAGTTGTAGGTGCCAATCCTTGTGATTGGTGTTAACAATTTTCTTTAAAATTTGTTTGAGGACTCTATTAGTTGACTCAACTTCACCATTGGATTATGGGTAGTAAGGTGTCGAAAAATGATGTTGAATATGGAAAGTCTCCAAGAACTTCACATCGTTATTGTTAAATGGTGTGCCATTATCAGAGATTAATGTGAAAGGAAGGCCAAAATGAGAAATTATGTGCTCAAGGATGAAGTGACAAATTACCTCAACAATCGTAGATCAAAGAGGAATGGCCTCTACCCATTTCGTGAAATAATTAGTGGCAGTTATGATAAACGTATGTCCAATGGAAGAGGGCAGGGAGATTTTTCCAATTATATCTAGCCTCCATACTAAGAATGACTAGATAGGTATTTGGGCATGGAGCTCAGAAGCAGGAGCATAGAATTTAAATGACTATGTTCCTAACATTTATGACATCACTTAACGTATGCATAACAATATTTTTCCATATTTTTCCAGTAATAACTTGTACGAAGAAGTTTCTGCACTAGGGTCTTTGCACCAAAATGACAGCCACAACTTTCGGTGTGAGCTTGCTTGAGTGCCATATTAATTTCAGAATCCTTAAGGCATCTGAGTAAAATTCCATTAAATGAATGTTGATATAACACATTGGCAAGGATGATGTACTTGGTTGCTAATTTTTTGAAATGAGTGCGAGTGTTACTTGCGACAGGTTCGAGAAGGGTACCATATTTTATATAGTTATAAATAACATCATACCATTCACTTGAATTGGTCTTAGTCGTAACTAATGTAGTGATAGAAATATCAGTGATGGAAGGTTTCATGATGAGATGAATAGTGAATATGATATCTTGTGAAGAATTGGAGGGGGATATAAGAGAATCAACAATAGCCATTGCGTTCGTGTGTTGATTGACTTTTCGTGAGATGTTATCGATGGTGAAGGAGTTAAATTTCGCTAACAAGGAAATTTTTAGATCTTTATATTTGGATAATTTATCATGTTTAGCTTGATAGCTAACATTGATTTGTTTAATTACTAATTGTGAATCACCAAAGATCCTGATGTCAGTAATGCCCATAATTAAAGCAACACGTATTCTAGTGATTAAGGCCTCATATTCAACAGTGTTATTTGTACATAGGAAAATTAAATGATATGACAAGGGAATAGGTTTTCCCTCAAGCGGAATTAATATTATTCCAGCACCAGAACTTGTTCTACACTTAGACCTGTCTAAATATAATGTCCATGAGGAAACACTTGTTGTGAATACACTATCATTAGGAAAAGAATCATTACGGGTAATGCTAGAGGAGAAGGAGCATCAACTAAATGGTCGGTCAAGGCTTGTCCTTTAATTTCTTTTTGCAAAACAAACTTAAGGTCAAACTCAGTTATCATCATAACCCATTTAGCTAAACGTCCCGATAGGTCTGTTTTATTGAAAAGATGTTTGAGAGGATCAAATTTTGTCATGACTTGTATTTTTGCATTTAGTAAATAGTGTCGCAATTTACTTGTAGCGAATATAAGAGATAAACATTGCTTTTCGATGGGTGTATATCAGGTTTCATAATTGATTAGAGTGTGACTAATGTAATAAACAGGGTGTTCTTTTCCATTATCATATTTTTGAGCTAACAATGCTACAATAGCATGAGCAAATGTGGCAATGTAGAGTATGAATGGCTTGTTTGGCATGGCAGGTTGTAAAATAGGTGGAGTGACCAGGTATTCCTTCGAACTCTCAAAGTCCTATTTACAATCCTCATTCCAAACAAAGGGAACATCCTTAAGGAGATGCATGAAAGGTAACATCCTATTGGCTAAAGAATCGACAAAACAATAGATGGCTTATATTTTTCCTTGTAGCATGCGTAATTGAGAAATATTGTGAGGAGGTGGCATGTTAATGATAGCATCAATTTTCTTTGTATCTACTTTGATGCCTCTTTGAGATATGATAAACCATAAAAAATTTCCACTATCTACTCCAAAGACACACTTTTTTAGTTTGAGTCTCATATTGTATTAACACATTTGTTCAAAGATTTGGCGAAGGATAGTCACATTGTCTTGTCGTCGTAAGGATTTTGTGAGGATGTCATTAACATAATCTTCCAATATTTTATGTATGTAATCATGAAATATCAATGTCATTTCTCTTTGATACGTCGCACCTACATTTTTTAGTCCAAAATGCATCACAATCCAACAGAACATCCCCTAGATAGTGGTGAATGTTGTCTTGTATTGATCTTGTGGGTTGATGAAGATTTGATTATAATAAAAAAATCCATCCATGAATGAAAACAAAATATGTCTAGCAGTTGAATCCACAATCATGTCAATATTAGGAATTGGAAAATCATCTTTTAAGGATGATTTATTCAAATCACGAAAATCCATACATATCCTAATACGATTATTGGGTTTAACAATTGCAAAAATATTTGAGATCCAAAGAGAATAATCACTAGGGCAAATGAAACCTGCATCAAGGAGTTTTTCAAGCTCTCCTTTAACAAGAAAAGCTATATTAGGATTCATTTTGTGTCTCTTTTTTTGAACAAGATTACTATTGTTTGCAAGAAAAATGTTATGTGTGACAATTTTCGGGTTTATACCTAGCATATTAGAATATTTCCAAGCAAAATATTTAGGAAAATCATGGAGTAAAAGTGTAGTATCCTCTTATTCATCATCATCAAGGAACTTCCCAATTTTAATGAAATCTTCTATATCATTGATGTCCATTGGTATGTCAATTGTATCTCCTAGAGGGAGTGCATTTGATTTAGGAAACTTAGGAGTGTATAATTCCATTTTTTTCTCATGATCATTGATATTTTGTGGCTTGGAACTTATCATAGCACATGTAATATTGTGCTTAGGGAAAGATATTTTATCAATGGTTCCTAACATGTGTTTCAAGGCTTCATCATTTTCAACATACTCCCAAGATGATGGAGAATTCAAATCAAGAAATTCAGGATGTTTAAGCATAAGTGTAGTTCGTGGTTTACATGTGATAGTATTGATATTTAATGAGGTTCGTTGAGTTGCTTTTGTTACAAGTCTTAGAAAATGGATACCCTAAACTACTCTTTATGTCTTGCATATTAGGCTCAATAGGGACACAAATGCCTTGTTCATGTTTTCCACATCCTTTACCATTGTATCCCAACTATTTCACAAGCTCATAACCACGTCCATAAATTTTTTCCATTTCTTTGGGATTAGGGGGTTGTTGGTAATCTATCTCATCAATTTTTTTTTGTGTAAGATGTGTTTTCATCCAAAGGAGGTGAAATAGAGGAAGGGGAAGAGTTTTGTGAGTTTTGAGTGGACATAATTGTTGGTTGTTCATGTTATTCTATCTCTTTGTGGGGAAGGTGCATGAAGTTGGGTTACACTTTTGTGGAAAATTCAAAAAATAAATTGAAAATGACATAATGCGATCGTGTTATAACGCGCTCATGTTATGTCATTTTAAAAGAAAAAAAAAGTGAAAGTGATTCATTTTCTGTTGTCTATTTTTTTGCTCTGCCTGTGGCCAAAAACCCTCATTTTCACATTCGTGTTCTAGGAGGAGGTATTCTACAAAATTCGTCAACAACAGTTGATCTTTCTTTGCAAAGATGGCACCATGACAACGAAGAGGTGCGAGAGGTAAGTATTGTTTTCTATTTGTTTTGAATTTCTTAGTTTCAAGTTGATTTTCTTTGTTTTAGGTTAGATTTGATTGTTTTTTTTTTTAAATTGGTAGGAGATGCAAATGATCTTGCAAATCCTCAAAATCCTCAACAAGAAGAGTAGGAAAATCCTCAACAACAAAATCCTCAACAAAATCAACCTCCCCCACCAATCACTCAACACCCTCTTGGCACTCAAAAAAATTGAGTGAAATTGAGAACAACAAAAAAAAATTAAGGATTTTATCAGTAGGTTGAGTGATCCAAATGCTTCAACCATAGAAAGAATGACACTAGAAAATTCAATGAAAGAGATGATAAAAAATGTAGATTCAATTACCCAACAAATAACTACATGGAAAGATAGGAGGTAGGAAGCCAGTGCATATTATGCAGATAAACTATCATATAAACAATTAAAAGATTTAGAAATTACTAAAGGTGATTTGTGATCTTTATTCACCGACCCTACAACACATCAAAATCTTAGCCTCAATGCGAAGAGGTTTCCTATTCATTGGTGCCACCACCAAGAGATTAGGAACCATTTTTATGATAGGTCGTACTTGGTCTTTGATTACCCATTGTGCAAAAATTATGAAGTCCCCCAATATTTTCTTAGGAAACTATACACTGAGTTTGTATTGAACCAAATCCAAAATTATTTTGATATGAGGGAGTTCTAGGGGAGAGGTGGGGGGTCGGCTCAGGATAGGCCCGGTGCATAGCTGGATCCTACATGGCAAGGGAGACAACCTCTCGCTAGGCCGCCTTGTGAGAACATTGTTATGCCTGTTGTTGCGAAGGAGAGTACTGACGTAGAGACATTGTAGGTGATCAACACTTTGACCTGAAGTGCCATCCATCATACTAGCCCTATTGTATAGTGCCATCTAGGAGAGTCTTCGGGTGGTGGCCTTCAAACCCATGTGTGTCAATCTTGTGGGGTGACTTGTTCATATGACCCCACCGGCACTCAGGAGGATGCTACGTAGGATCCGTATGCTGCTACGCAAGATCTGTATGCTACTAAATAGGATATGTATGCATCTACGGGGATGGAGAGGATGGCTGACATTTTTCATCATGTATATGACATTGATACTCAGGTAAAAGTCAACATGTTCATTGAATTTAATTTATTAAGTTTTGATTATGAAATGCAAGGTTAACTAATTTAGTTTTATTATTTTAATAAAATTGCAGGGTCACAGTGTTGAGACTAGATACACTAGTCCTCCACCTACTTATTTCTGTAGTACACCTATCAGTGGGGTATGTAGCTAGTAAACAATTATAAATTTATTACATGTTAATAGCATTGTTTTATGAATGGTATTTTAATATGTGATTTTGGATGTTGAACAGGCTAATATTGGAGGTTTCAAGAAAACACCTCCTAGTGCCAGTGGATTTACTCAAATGTACACAGAGGTCACTAACTCATTTGACTGCAAAATCCAACGAAAATGTCTGACGAAATATGTATAATTTGATGTATTGTCGGGTGCTTGTAAAATTTGATGTGTAATTTTCAATTTTCTAAAAGTTTATCCCCGACGTTCGTCAAAATTTTGACAAACCTAGGTTTTGTTGAAATTTTGACAAACATGAAAAATAAGAAAAAAATCAAATTGTGGTTGACATAAAGAAAAGTGAGTTCGCTGATTTATTGTGATAGTGTTTTTCTCTACTTGAGATAGCTTGTGGAGAACTAAGGACGATTTTCTTGGGAAAAATCAGAAAAAATTCAAGAAGATATCGCCAGGTTGAGGGTAGTCATTGTCTTTTTGTAGAATTCAGTTGTGAAGTTAGATTTGTAGTTCCAAGTTTGAAAATCATATTTTAAAGCAACATCTCATCAGATTTCATTTTTAGAGGTTTAGGGTTTTGAAAATTTCATGTCTAGATTTTGTTGTGTGGAATCACCATAAGATCACAACCAAGGAACATATTCTTGTGACTATAATTATGTGATCCATAACTCTATTGGTCATGTGGCATAGTTGTGTTATAACAAATATAGGATACATTCAAGTGTGACCCAAGTTTAATGTGGCTATGTTGTGATAGAAATGGAGACACTCATATAATGTAGTTAATTCAAGTTGTATAATGTAGGTTTCAATCATCATTGGGTGCATTCAGGTTATCTCAAGTTTAACAGGTTAGGATGTAATTATAGCATGATCGAAGAGTGATTACCTCTTGCTGCAATAAAGAGCCTATAACTTTGGTTGATATGTAGAGTGGTTGTGTTATATCAATTATGTAGTGCATTCAAGCACAACCCATGTTTAATGGGCTATTCTAGAGAGTGATCAAGATTTTCTAAACCTTATGAATGTTACTTAAAAGTGTATAGCTTAAACTACAAACCAAGTTTGTTACATACTTGAATGCAATCTTGGGTTACCGCAAACTATAATATTGTGATATGCTAATAACCATTATGAAAAGTATTAAAGCAAGACCCATGCTATATAGGATACATTTCCCTGATCACGTTTACATACCTTAATGATCAAACACAAGCTTCCCACACACTCTAGGATACAATCCAAGATCATACCACAACTTTGTTAAGACAACTAATTTTCTGACCCAAGATTTAAGGTTGTTTTTTAATACCAACAGAAGCATTGGTAAGAGCATGATTAGGGTACAAACCCTAGGCCTCCATAGAAACATAAACAATTACTCTAGAGGATTAGTGAGGTTGCAATACTAGAAAGATTGAGACATTGTAGCTAATAACAAAATCTTGCAATCTAAAGATTTTAGCCAATAACAAACACACTATGTAGCTTAGTGACATTTGTAAATGCAATCTACGGTAAAAAGAATGACAGTCACTTGAGATGTGACAGTCAAAAAGAGGCTGAGTAGTGACAAGATAATAAAGCTCAAACCTTGCATAGTAAAGTGGAGATTTTAACAGTGAGTTTCCTTACCCCCTTGCTGACCTTAAGGGTTTTTCAAATGCTTTTGGTAGTGTTAGACAAGGAAAATGCAATCAGGGAATGACTATCCAAATGAAGTAACAGTGGTAATCATAGGTTCAATGTTTCTTCTTAGCCATTAATGTATAATGGAGGTAGTGGATTGCATGTTTGAGCAGTGTTTTGAGATTCATCAAAGATGGGAGAATAGTGAATAATACCTTGTGGACTGTGAAGTAGTGTCAATAAGGTTGAAGGATCTTAAGATCTACAATACCATGAAATAATGAGTCCCCTGTAGTAAGTAGGTAGTCTATAGGGCATAGTTCAAGATTTTATTGAAGGATGCTCATGAAAGGAATCTTCAAGTGATAGTGAGTGAGCTATTTGAGATTGCAGTTGAGGGTGCAATACCTAGTCTTAAAGAAAGTTAGCAAAGTAGTAAATGTGCAAGAAAATCAAATTGTACACAACAAACAATTCACAATGTTATCTTGCATAATGCCTTGAGTTTGAAGACAAAAATATCATTGTATCTTGATGAAAGTGGTGACCTTAATGGTCAATCACTGGCAACCATGATTTCAAAACATGCTATTGTGCTTATGGAGGCAACATTTTAAGCAAGGAAGTGAGTGGTGGTTTGGAACAATGGCAGGTATGAAGGACTTTCTTTATATGCATACTATGCAGTCTAGCTTAAGACACTGTTTTTAGAAGAGATTGAAGGTGTATTATGGAACTCAAGGGTTACCATGAAAATGATTAAAGAAAAGACTAAAATCTATTTAAAAGCCATGGTCATCAAGATATTAAAGATGTCACATGAAAAACCCTAGTAGCTGGAGTAATGAATACAGTACCAAAGAGGATAGTGTGCTAGGGAAGATTTAGAAGATCTCCACATTATCTAATTACAGGGAAATACATCATTTATTTATTTTTTTAATTAAAAGAAATCATTCTAAACCCTATATAGGATACATTGATACTTCAAAATCCTCTGAAGGAATTTGAGATTATGCAAATATATGTCAAGTAAATACCTAGATTAAAAATAGTAGCAGGAACAATGTAAGATTTGTTGAGCAAACCAGGAATAAGATAAGCAACAATGAATCCTATGCCTCCTTTCACGCACATCTCCTCACCATTCTCTGTCATTCTTTACAGAAACACTTCTCCATTTTGGCGGTCTATGCTTGAAAATAATGTTTTGATGAAGGTTTTAGAATATGTTTATTAAAATGAAAACTCCATTCTAGTGGGCTACGCCTAAAAATAAGATTTTGACAAAAGTTTTAGGGTATGTTTATTAAAGTCTTAGAGCATTTTGGCGGGCTATATTCTTGATTCCTTAAATGATTTATTCAAATGGATTGTGACTAAATAAATGACTAACTATTTAGTCATTTTTATTTGTGTGACTAAAAAATTTTTAATCAATGACCAAACTAGTAATTTATTTACTCATTTGTAGCTGAGTTGTAAAAAATGAGTAGAATTTAGTCATTTTTAGTTGTTGTGACTAAAAGTTTTAGTCACCTAGTCATTTATTTTCTGAATTCTACTAGTGTGTGCTTCCTTGTGCGATTAGGGCTCTCTCAATGTTGAGGGCCCTAGGGATAAGCTCTTCATAAGAAGTGACACATTGCATCTTTAACTAAAAGGATAAACCCCTATTGACATTAGCAATGATGATCCTGACTTGTTGCTCCTTATGAATGGGTCACTTGCTTTTACTAGCTTGCTACCTCCATTGTTGTAGGAAGTTTGTGATCAAGTTCAATATTTTGATTTTAGGAGTCTAACGGTTGGAAATCATAGTAAAATCAAAATTTAATAAGTTTTGGAATTAGCATTTTAAAGTGTTTTTTGGGGTCATTAACTGTAGACTATCTTCTCTTTTGCAGGGGTGGTTGCATGTCAAATTTTTTTGGTGTAAAATATCTGAATTATTAGATTTTGTTACCTATCTATGAATAAAAATTATTGGAGTGTGAGTTTGATATTTTTTGAAGATCTAAATAGTCAAGCTTGGTAAAGAAATATCATGTCAGATAATATTAGTCTAGAAAAAATGAAGAGACACTTGATAGATTGTGGGCTAGATTGAAAAGAAAGGGTGATGTGAAATGTTATTATCCTTGCAATAATTGCAAGGGCTTAAAGACTAGATGACTTTTAATCACAACAACTGAGAAACATTGTAGGCAGCATGGTCACGTTGAAGGGGGGCATGATTATCATCCATTGGTAAGTTGTTCATTATATGTGTTTATATTGATTGAATTTGTAAATATTTATATAGTTTTAACATTATATATATATATATAATCACTTTCAATCATGATCATGGTTTATTTTTGTCTATCATTATTATAAAGGTGGGGTACCCTAGGGCAGATGATATGGATTATCACGGCCCGGAGAATGTGGTTTTGCAAGCAGACAAACATGGAGCTGTGAATATCAAAGTTGAAGTTAATGATCCTATGGAAGAAGATGATCATGCACCAGAAAAAATAGTTGATGATGATGGTACAAATACATTGATCCATGGCACATTTAGTGGCAGAGTTGATCATGATGATCAAGATGACTTTGATGATGTTCATGATTTACCTGTACTTGAGAAGTCATACGAGCCCCTTTATGAAGGCTCCTAAACAACTCTTTTCTTTGCTGTATTGTTGCTATTAAAATTGAAGGTTATGAATGGTTTATCAAACATAGCAATCTCAAGAATGTTAAGGTATGCCATATATGCCATATTTTTTCATCTATTTTAATTGTTGTTAGTTCATCACTAGTAAATAAAAGATGAAATATGTACCATTAATATTCTTTATATTAACAAATTATTTTTTGTTGTAGATTTATTGGTGAATTTTTGTTACCACCATCAAATATTTTACCTTGCTCATATTGAGATTTATCTGGCATTATGAAAGATATCAAAATGGAGTATCAAACAATAGATACATGTTCCAATGATCATATTATATATCATAAACAATAAGAATTTGTAACAAAATGCCTAGAATGTCATATCAGTAGATATCGAATAAATCAACTAACAAAAAAAGTGCCTCGTAAGGTTCTTTGTTATATTCTCATTATTCTACGTATGCAACGATTATTTAGGTGCGAAAGCTTAGCACAATTTATGGATTACCATGCACGGAGTAGAAGTGGAGATAACATTCTTCGAATGCCTACAGATGGTTCTGCATTTAGGGACATGGAGGAAAAATGATCACACTTTAAGAAGAACCTCGTAATCTCAGGATTTCATTGGGAGCGGACGGTGTCAATCCATTTGGAGAGCTGAGATTTATTTACTTAGTGTGGCCTGTTTTTGTTATCAACAATAACATTCCTCCATGGATGTCAATAAAGAGGGAGCACATAATTTTGTCAATGATTGTTCCAGGTATTTGTTTACATCAATCTTCTTTAATGTAGTAGCATCTAATTTGTCTTATTTGTTGCATAATGACATTTTTTTCATTCAATAGTCATGTACATTAATTTATATATATTGCAGTAAAATGGTTATAATAATTATGTAATTTTTATGTTCATTCAACTAGGTAAGTACCAAGTTAAAGATATGAATGTATATATCGAGCCTCTTATCGACGAGTTACTAAAGTTATGGAATGGTGTCACTATGTATGCCATCTCTAGACCAATAGGACAAAGATAATTTCAATTCCATGCAATGCTTGTATGGAAAATTCATGATGCCCCATGGCTAACACATTTTTGTGGTATGTTATAACATTCAACTGCACTTTAACAATATTTAATTTTATGAAGTAGATATCATGAATGTTTTTAAAATAGTCTATTCATTATATATAATTATAAAAATTGACATATTTAATCCAATCATATATGATCTTGCAGGTCTTCAAGAAAAGGGAAAATTTACATTTCCAATTTGTGGTCCAAAGATGAAATCTTGTCGTTCAACAAGTTTAGGAAAGCAAGTGTTTGATGAGTATAGGCACTTCCTCCATAGAAATCATAAGTATCAAAGTACTAAAAAAAATATTTTCAATGGGGAAGAGGAGACTACTTTAAAACCACGAAGAATGACACCTCGCCTATGGAAGTTGGAATATAATAGAATTAATCGTCAAGGTTATACATAAGATCAAATTGTTTATCTATCATATATGATATGTTTTGAATTTATATTTTTATATTCTGTTGTGTTTACTCATGTTGTAATTGACAATGATTGTCGTTGTTAATTTGTTTAACTTATATGCTTCATGAAGGTTGTCAAGGCATTAATGGCCAACTTCCACAAGGACTGAAAAGTTATCCCAGGCAATTTAGTAGGTTTCCCTACTATGAGTAGCTAAAAATTGTGCATTTGTTTGATACAATGCATATAAGAAAGAATATAACAGAAACATTATGGAAAATATTGGATGGAAGGAATGAAAAAGAAAAAATTGTCAAAATTTGTAGTGACATTCAGGAAGTCATGCAATGAAAAATGTCATTCAATTAAATAGCGGTGGAGACCAAATTAATAAAGTGCCATTCTTTGGTTATTAATAGAACAACAAAGAAATGCTATAAAAGAAGTCATACAAAAAATTCAATTTCCCACAAGATTTGTTGCGAACATAAACAATATAATAAAAAAGAAAGGTGAATTTGGGTCAGGGATGAAAACGCATGATTGTCATACCTTCATTAAGGTAATTATTTTGGTATATTATATAAACTTATATAATGCATGAAATTTTTAGTGTATTGTGTTTACTACTTTTGGGAAAATAATGAAAAGATCATTTTATAATTGTTGTAGTACGTTCAACCTCTATCTCTCCTAGACAACTTTGACAACAATGTCAAGCAAGTTATATATGATCTTGGAAAATACATAAGGTAAGTAGTGATATTTGTTCAATTCATTGTATACATCTTACAATTGCCATTTGTTTTACTTGTTATGTAATATACTGTATATTTTTGTTAAATCTTGTTAATATATTTGCTCCTTGAATCACTTGTAGATGGTTGTCATCTAAATAAATCCATAAAGAAGATATAAATTATTTGAAGAGAAAAATTCCTCGTTTGATGTGTGAAATTCAAAAGTGTCTACCTTCGACATTTTTCAATGCACAAGAACACTACCTCATACACCAAGTTGAGGATATTGAATTGTGTGGACCTGTACACACAAGATCAATGTGGATGGTTGAGAGGCACTTTACAAATTTTGAAGGCTTGGGTTAGACAAGGAGCACATCCTGAGGGTTCTATGGTGGAGGGATATATGGTATACTAGACCATGGTGTACATTAATATTAGTGAATATCTTCCTATGTTTGCATCAAAGATCCATATAGATCGCATTTGGGATCCCAACTCCATTAACAAATTCGAAGGGGAGTACCTGATGGGGAAAGGTAGATTGAGGAAAGTGAGAGGTAATTATAAGATGGTCATGGAGATTAATTGGAATACATTTTACATATAGTTTTTATGTATATTGTACTTATTTAATTTTTAATCTTCAATATACATCAATTATAAATTAAGGTCGTATTTAACTAATCATGGTCATGGAGATTAATTGGAATACATTTTACATATGGTTTTTATGTATATTGTACTTATTTAATTTTTAATCTTTAATATACATCAATTATAAATTAATGTCGTATTTAACTAATTATATGTCGTTTGTGAATTTCATTTTTTTTAATATAGTTGGTCGAGAGTGGGATGCACTACATTTGTACGTCACAAACAATATTGATTGGATGACAATATGGATTGAACGATGTCAACAATTTGGTCGCGCATTAACATGGGAAGGTGTGGCTTCATTGGTTAAAGAAGCTCATCGTAATGGAGATTCCAATGTTACACAAAGGGAAATTGATTTAGCATATGGTTTAAGAGATAAACAAGTACGTATAAATATATTAATCACCCATATTATTTAATATTTTCAATTATATTGATGTATATATATGTTGAGATTGTTTTCTTTGCATACATTCGGCCAAGAATAAATATATTTATCAATTGATGATATTGCAATAATTTTTACATGTTTGACATATTGCAGGTGAAACACCACAAGGCTATGTGGTGCAATGGTAGTAAATTTTGAATCAAAATGTTGGATGACATGAAGAAAACTTTTGATTCTGGTATAACTGTAGTCTTTTAGGTGACTAATGTTTCATCTACAAGCGACATACATCCAGAAGTCTCAAAAAATTGATACTTTGGAATTTTGGATGATATACTTGAGTGTGACTTTAAGTCCTTCAGATTAATTTTGTTTGTCGTCCTATGGTACAGGCTATGATTGAATGAAAATGATCTTGAGAGAACTATTATTGAACATGATAATGGATTTACCATGGTTAATACAAGATTGATCGAACGAGTTGGAAATGAGCCCTATGTTCTTCCAAGCCAATGTGAGCAGGTATTTTAGTTAGAGGTTCTAGGTAAACTGGGTTGGTCATTTGTTGTTAGACATAATCCAAGAGGAAGGTAGTTAAAGTATAATGTGGTGGAAGAAGAAGATACCAAAGAACTAGAAGATGATGTAGATGATGATCAAGATCAACAATTAGTTGATGATGTCCCTGACAAAGATGTTGAAGATGAGGAACTAGATCATGATGATGTAGGAGTTAATGTTCATGAAGATGATATCTGTGTGGATGATGACATTATCAAAACTGATATCGATGATGATAATGATGATATGACCAATCCTTACAATGTCGAATCTGGATCGGATGATAGAGACAAAGAGCTGGATGAAGAAGAAGATCAATGACATTGAAATGCATGAGTTATACGATTATATTATCTATTTGATATTAATTTCTTAATAGAATTATATTTGAATTATGTGGTTACATAATTAATTCATGATGTTTTTAATTTTTATGCCATCACATAATTAATTTAATGATGTAATTTTTAACGTTTGAAAGGTCAAAAAATTAAAACATTTGAATAGTGATGTTAACAACCTTGAAATTAGTGTGTTTTATGTTTCATGTGATCATAAAAGATTAAAAAGTCCATTGTAGAGGTGGTTGTTCAGTGGTTGATGTGTAAAGTCCTTTAAAAGCCATAAAGTGATCATTGTAATAGTTGTTGATGGTTGAGGATTTAAAATAAAAGCTCTTGACATTTGAAAATCTGTGTTTTTCTTCAAAATTTCTGCATTTTTCCTGTTATGCAACACTGTACGGTCACATGTAGCCATATTTTGATGTGAGATCAATTCTAGGTCATGAAGATATGTGTTAGCTTTGATTTGAATATGATTTGAGGGCTTAAGGTGTTGATTTGAGTTAGAAAGCTTCATTTCTTTGCATATAGCCCGATTACCCTATTTTTTAGGGTTTTGTAGTCCAAACATGATATAAAGGGGCTCTTACACTTTTTGTGATTACTATAGCTTGTGTAAGAGGCCCCATGGATATTGTTAGAATTTTAGGATGCATGAATAGGGTGTAGGATGAGAAATAAAGAAGGTATAGTTGCTGTCCTCAAGAGTTTTGTGAAGAAAAGCATGTGAAATGAGATGTACTTTCTAGCCCGATGCTTGTTTTCTCCTTCATTTTCTATAAGAAGTATTTCAAGGCCAAAAATATGGGTTAGCAAGTTAGATATTTTTTGGTTGATTCTAGGTAGAGTTGCAGAGCAAATTGTAAAGTTCAATGGTTTTAAGGAAAATGCAATTTAGGTTTTGAGTCATTCTGTAGTAGGTTTTGAATTCATGGGGATTTGATGTTTTATGAAAGTACTGACATTTGAATTGAAATGATTAATTCAAACTCATGTCTCTCCATTGTACATGCATATCTAAATTTTGAATAAGATAATCAAGGGTTTTCTCGTTCATCTCACTCTCATGGTGTGTATGATTTCTGTTTTGGCTTTAATTCAAGGAATTAATTAAAATACTTGAATGGGATTATAGGTGGATATGTTTTGTATAATGATTTGATAAGTAGTATTGGGTTAGAATACATGTTGATGAAATTGTAAAGCAATGTTCTCAAGGATCTTATATGTTATGTGTTAAATCTGTCATAAACCCTTAGATGTTTATGAATTTGACTCCCTTAATGGATATATGGCACTAATGTAAGTTGCACTAATTTGTATGGTTCATTATTTTGTTTGTCTTTACCTAGCGTTTGCTACAAATTGCAAATCAATTACTATTTTACACTGTGGAATGTGTTGTAGTTATCTCATGCTCCAAATAGTTGATATTATTGATGAACAACCAATTCTATTCAGTATTATGCTATTATGTTGAGCTATTAAATGAGATTATATGTTGTTGTTAATGTTGTTTACGATAATGGTGCAGAGGTTGTAAATGCATTAAGGGATCACCCTCCTGGATCTTGCAGAGCCCAAAGTGTAGGAGGTCTTTAAAATCCTCGTCAGTTGGTCTAGGTCCTTTGAGCTACCCTTGATTGGAATTGGCAATTCCATAGGTAAATTAGAAGACCAACCTGGTTACAGTAAACACAACCAATAGGTAGAGGGATTTAGTGAGAGAAAGATGGAGGGAGTGGGAGAGAGATAGAGGGTAGAGGGTTAAGGGTAGAGGGGAGGGAGATAAGAGTGAGTGTGAGAGAGAGAGACTTAAGAGAGGGAGAGGGGGTAGGAGGGTGAGACTTGGAGAGAGAGGAGGAGGGAGTGGGAGAGAGATAAAGGTAGAGGGTTTAAGGGTTTATATTTTAAGGGTTAATGTATTTAGGGTTTAGGTTAAAGGCAGAGGGAGAGAGATAGAGTGGGATTGGAGGAGGAGAGAGACCTAAGAGAGGGAGAGGGGGTAGGAGGAGATCCTGAGGAGAGAGAGAGGAGGGAGGGAGAGAGATAGAGGGTAGAGAATCCCATGATCTAAGGGTTAAGGGCAGAGGGCCAAGGGCAGAGGAGAGAGAGAGAGAGAGAGAGAGAGAGAGAGAGAGAGAGAGAGAGAGGGAAGGGAGAGAGGAATCAGGAGGAAGGGAGAGAGAGAGAGACCCTAGATAGGGAGTGGTGCTAGGACAAAGAGATCCTTAGAGAGAAAGAGAGGGAGGAGGGAGATAGATAGAGGAGAAAGGGTTAAGGGTAGAGGGTAGAAGGTTTATGTTTAGGTTTAAGGCTGTGGGCTTAGGGTTTAAGGGGTAGAGGGAGACACATAGAGGGGAGGAGTGAGAGATAGAGAGAGACCTAAGAGAGGGAGAGGGGCAGGAGGGAGAGAACTGGAGAGAGAGAGGAGAGAGAGGGTAGATGGCAGAGGGCTGCATGGCCTAGGAGCTCAAGGGTTAAGGGTTTAAGGTTTAGGATTAAGGCAGAGAGGAGAGACAGAGAGAGGAGTGAGAGAAAGAACCGAGAGATGAGAGGGTAGGAGGTAGAGACCTTGAGAGAGAGAGGGTAGAGGGTTTTAAGGGTTAATGGTTTAGGGTTATGGGTAGAGGGAAAGAGATAGAGGATCTCAAAGGAGAGAGAGAGGGAGGAGTGTGAGAGAGATAGAGAGCAGAGGGTTAATGGTAGAGGGTAGGGAGATAAGAGTGAGTGAGAGAGAGAGAGACCTGAGAGAGGGAGAGGGGGTAGGAGGGTGAGACTTGAGAGAGAGAGGGAAAGAGGGAGGGAGTGGGAGAGAGATAAGGGGCAGAGGGTTAAACATAGAGGGTAGAGGGTTTAAGGGTTAATGGTTTAGGGTTTAGGGTTTAGGTAGAGGGTAGAGAGGATCGAGGAGCCAGAGAGAGAGAGAGGGTTTAGGGTTTAGGGTAGAGGGGAGAGAGATTGAGGGAGTGAAAGAGAGAGAGAGGGTAGGAGGGAGAGACTTGAGAGAGAGAGAGGGTAGAGGGTTTGAGGGTTTAAGGGTTAAGGGTTAATGGTTTAGGGTTTAGGGTTATGGGTAGTGATGGAACTTCAAAGTTTTGTTCTCTGTGTTCTATTTTATCCTACCTTGTGTCTTTGGCCATCTATGGTGTTTGGGAAAATCCTAAGGATTGGGTTTTACCTTTGTCTTCATGTAAAACCATAGTGTTCATCTTACACCTTGGATGGGATCTATTTGGCTGTTAATTTTTGGGAAGGTTTTAAAATGACTTAAACCCCATCGCTTCGTCTAGGCTAGGCCCCCTTTTATTTTAACATTTTATTTCCTTCGCTTGACTTTATTTTTCCTAAGTCTTTTGTTGGTCCTGTGTTCCCTCGTTAAAACAACTTTTTTTGGTCTCGTGTTCCCTCATTAAAAAAAATTATGTCATTGTTTTTCGTCGGCCTAGTGATGTCCCCTTATTCCTTTAGGGGAGAGGGCCCAATAGTCGCATGCTAACTTTCTTAGCATGTAGCAATTAACTGGAATACCGTAGAACCTTTTTTTTTTTTGAAATGTAGACTGGTCTCTTATTTATCTATAACTAAGGTTTGGAGGTGTGAATCATCATGCAACTTGCCACATTGGCAGATCTTTTGAGAAGTGTCTAAAATTTGAATTTTTAAAGGTTCGACCAAAACTTAATCATGGAACCCCCAATAGTTGAACCAAAAAAATATCGTTTGTTGCTTGTAGAATATGATATTTTTATTTAAATTAAAATTAATATACAACCTAAGTGGACCAAATACTTATGGATAACCATAAATCTTTGATATCTCTACCTTTTATATTCAACACATATGGACTAATAGTTGAACACAAAAAATCTATTTGTTGTTATAAAAACAACACATAATTATTTAAAATACAACTTATATTGAACATTAATGGACCAATAGTTGAACACTAAAACTTTTTGAAAATCCTTCACATTTAATGGGAAAATACATGTTATTTATTGTGCTCACCTTTTATATTTGTGATAGGAAAATCTATTAATATAAAATTATCCAATGCTTGTACATTGCTACCCCAATTGTTGTACACATAAGAACAATATTTTTTCACTATGATAACAATATTTGTTTAAATGAGTGTCTTATTTTATTAAATGAGCATTTTATTTTTTAAATGATATACTTATAGTGGAGAGTTGTGATATTTTATTTAAAACAAAAAAATACTTATTTCACTTCTTCATGAATGCATTTTTTTTTCATATAACATTTAGAAGGTTCTCATGTGTTCAAGTATGGGTCCATTTTTATCAACATTTGGTTTTTTCTTTATTTACATTTGGACTATTTATTTACAATATATAGTATAAATATGTGGTAAGACTGGGTATTATCATCACGATTGAGTGTAGGACTATTGGACCCCACATGACTACTAGGCCCTCTCCCCTAATAAATGTTTTCATTTTGTAGAGGGAGAAGTTCGCATGGCCATAGATCAATCGTCGTGTGATATTAGTCATTCCCTGCCATCCCGTGATGACCCCACCACACTGTCTTTGTTGATTGCAATAGCACGGGTGAGCACCACGTGTCTCATCTAGTGAAGCCGAAGGAATGATAAATACTTTGATGCGTCTTTAATACATTATGCCACGGGTTACTGAAGCAGTTATAAGATGCACGTGTTTTAAATCAATAGAGATGATATAATCTTGGTAGAAAGGTGCTCGATGGTTAATAACAAGGCTGGCAACTGTGTTGAATGAATAGGATTGCCGATGGTTGAGATCCATGGTTGCTCACCATTGCGTGATCCAAAGTTGCGAGGTCTTTATTGATTATGATATCATGGGGGAGCTCCACGTGGATCTCCTTGGCAACGAGTAGTATGGTGGGACCCTTATTCCCATGATGGAGACTATGTCAATTTTCTTTGAAGGTAGTCGTCTGATGATCTCACCAAGGTGAAGGATCAACGACTAATATTTGAATCTGCATCAAATGCAATTAGAGTCGTTTGTACAGCGCATGAGTAAGCTTTAATGGAAGCCATGACATCTACTGCCATGGTTTGATCGAAATAAAGCAACTATTGTTCTGCTTTTGGTATCACAAAGCATTCAAAACATCTTAAATGGAGATTGTTAGTGGATATGTTCTGTATAAGGATTTGATAAGTACTATTGGGTTAGAATACATGTTGATGAAATTGTAAAGGAATGTTCTCAAGGATCTTATATGTTATGTGTTAAATCTATCATAAACCCTTAGATGTTTATGAGTTTGACTCCCTCAATGGATATATGGCATTGATGTAAGTTGTACTAATTTGTATGGTTCAATATTTTGTTTGTCTTTACCTAGCGCTTGCTAAAAATTGCAAATCAATGACTATTTTACATTGTGGAATGTGTTGTAGTTATCTCATGCTCCAAATAGTTGATAAACTTGATGAACAACCAATTCTATTCATTATTATTCTATTATGTTGAGCTATTAAATGAGATTATATTTTGTTGTTAATGTTGTTTACGATAATGGTGTAGAGGTTGTAAACACATTAAGGGATCACCCTCCCGGGTCTTGCAGAGCCCAAAGTGTAGGAGGTCTTTAAAATCCTTGTCAGTTGGTCCAGGTCCTTTGAGCTTCCCTTGATTGGAATTGGAAATTCCATAGGTAAATTAGAAGACCAACCTTGTTATAGTAAAAACAACCAATAGGTAGAGGAGAGAGAGATAGAGGGATTCAATGAGAGAGAGAGACGAAGGGAGTGGGAGAGAGATAAAGGGTAGAGGGGAGGGAGATAAGAGTGAGAGAGAGAGACTTGAGAGAGGGAGAGGGGGTAGGAGGGTGAGACTTGAGAGAGAGAGGGAGGGAGGGAGGGAGTGGGAGAGAAATAGAGGGGAGAGGGTTTAAGGGTTAATGGTTTAGGGTTTAGGGCTAAAGGTAGAGGGTGTTGGTTTATTTTTTACATGAACTAGGTTGGTCTTCTAATCTACCTATGGGATTTCCAATTCCAATCAAGGGCTAAGGACCTGGACAACCTAACGAGGACTTTAAAAATCCTCCTACACTTTGGGCTCTATAAGACCTGGGAGGGTGATCCCTTAATGTGTTTACAACCTCTACACCAATATCATAAACAACATTAACATATAACAAATAATCCCATTGAATAGCTCAACACAATAGGATAATATTGAATAAAATTGGTTGTTCACCGATAATATCAACTATGTGGAGCATGAGATAACTACAACACAATCCATAGTAAAATATAGTCATTAATTTGCAATTTGTAGCAAGCTCTAGGAAAAGACAAACAATTATTGAACTACACAAATAAGTACAACTTAGATTAGTGCCATATATCCATTGCAGGAGTTAAATTAATAAGCATCTAAAGATTTATGATATATTTAATACATAACATATAAGATCCCTGATAATATTGCATTACAATTTCATTAGTATGCATTCTCACCCAATATTAATTATCAAATCCTTATACAGAACATATCCGCCTATAATCCCATTCAAGAATTTTAATTAATTCCTTGAATTAAAGCTAAAATAAGGATTATACACACCACAACAGTGAGATGAATGAAACAACCCTTAGCCATCTTATTCAAAATTTGGATATGCATGTATAGTGGAGACACATGACTTTGAATTTATCATTTCAACTCAAATTCTAGTACTGTTATACAACATTAAATCCCCATGAATTCAAAACCAATTACAAAATAACTCAGAACCTAAATTGTATTTCTCTTTAAAACCATCAGACTTTACAATTTTCTCTACAACTTCACCTAGATTCGATAAAAAATTATCTAACTTGCTAACCTGTACTTCTATCCTTTAAATCCTTCTTATAGAAAATGAAGGAGAAAACAAGCATCAGACCAGAAAGTACACATGTCACCAGCCAATTGACACACCTGGTGATATTCCAAAAATTGTTACAACAACCATCACCTTGGAGAATATTCTTGTTCATCATGTCAGCTGAGAAAAGTTGATGCAACAACAAAAAACCACAAGAAACCTGCGCCGAGAATGCCATCAAAGCAAAACTAGAAACCGTTGTAACCGCAACACTTGATTTACCACCTGTTAGTAGTCCATCCTTTTTACTCTTCCTTAGTCAAATATTTAGTTACCCATTTCTAGTATTCTTCATCAGTCGGCCAGTCAAAATTAATCATCTCATTCACCTTGGTATTATAAGGTGTGTATTTTACCGCTACCTGATTTGCATCTCTTTCAAAAGCTTCCAAAAATGAGAAGGTACTAATGATTTTATCCACACAGCTCACCAACAAGTCATAATCTGAGTCATCACAAATTAATTTAATTTTATCATTGATGACTTCACTTGCTTGATCCTGCCACTGCTGGAGTGACCTAATTTTCCCCTGCTCATCAATTATATCTGGTAACAATGTGTTACCCCAATCATTAAAATTCTTCACCAATTCCCTAATCTTCCTACTCAAATCATATGGTACAGTCTAAAAACCTTGCAATGATTTAACCAAAACTTGAGTAGGACTTAATGATTAGGGCCTATTATTTGTATCAAACCTTGAAGCCTTATACATGACATCCAAATCACTGGCCCTTGGGATCCAATTTTCAATCAATGGTATCACTACTTCCTGATTCCTATCAATATTCTTTATTGCATCTAACAAAAAAGAATATAAAGAATGTATAGATAGGAATTTACTATCAACCTTTTCATTTAAATGCCTCAAGATAGTAGTAACAATCTCCTTTTTCTTTGAAAGAGATCCCTCCTCACTTACTTTCAATGATGTATGCAATTCATCAATTATTTGCAAGAGCTTCTTCTTTGTAGGATCAACAGAGCACTCTGTTTCTTCATCAATTTTTTCTAAAGGAGGGGTGAGAGAAAGATTCTAACTGGGAGACCCTGGTTTGGAAACAATTGGAGAAGCAAGAGGCACTGACCCTGTTGTGGAAGGTAATGTACTGGTCCCTGGAGCACTTGATGTCTCCCCAATCTGTTTATACCTAAACCTTTCCACCTCAATCTGCAACTCAACATTCCTCTATTGCATCTTGTTGTATTCCTCAATCAAAAGGTTATACTTCTCCATTAGGCTCTTCTTTTTAGCCTCCTCCCTTTCAGTAGTCTTTTGGGCCAATTTGGCCACATTCATAGTCAAATTAGTGGCCTTAGTGGTTGAGGTCTCTGAAACTCTCTTTATTATTAATCCTCCTCTAAAATTTGGATTAATATTCGTAATATTTTGGATTTATTCCTTGAGGGGCCAATGCCCAAATTGCCAAAGTTTCATAGTCCTCATTGGAGGCAGAATCTTGCAATGTTTCCTTGACTTCTTCTTTAGAGTCTTCCAAAGGATGCTTGGACTTTAAAATAGCATTAAATGCTATAGCATCTACAATGTCCCATTCAGGAAGAATCAACACACCATCCTGACTCTCTAATCTTCTTCCCTCAACACACCATCCTCCATTAATTTAGCTTTCACCTCCTCATCATTATCCTAGTCTAACCTGTCAGGCCTTAGTTCTCTTATCTTCTTACATTTCTCTTGATATTCTTATAATTTCATCCTCCATACCAATTGCAAGAATACAAGAGTTTTTA
This sequence comes from Sequoia sempervirens, assembly GCA_007258455.2. NCBI lineage: Eukaryota > Viridiplantae > Streptophyta > Pinopsida > Cupressales > Cupressaceae > Sequoia > Sequoia sempervirens. The sequence continues at coordinate 209,895,900 of VDFB02000007.1, read as the reverse complement.
CAAATCTATTGTCATCTAGAAACTCCTTCCATGCTTCCATTCTTGCATCTTGTACACTTTTTCCTTTCATATCTAAATCAGATAGAACCAATTCAGCTAGCCTAGGGGGGAAGGCATACCAACTTGCATGTCCTGATTAGCAACAATAATTTCATCCATCAAATCCTCCTGTGGTTGATCAATTCTTTGTCGTTTAGGGATTGGATCGGATGGTGGTGATGAGGGACTATCTTCTAGTGATGATTCTAAATCAATGATTTTAATTTTCCTAGGCACTTTGAATTTTGGACTTGGTTGTGAAGGCAACTTCATTATTTTCTTTCCTTTTCTGTCCACTTCCTCTTCATCACTACTATCATCCTTTTTCCTCCTATAAATAGGCCACCTTTCTATAGGCCGGTATGCTGGCCTTGTTTCAATTGGCCTGGTACCTTGTTCCTGTACACCCAGACTCAATTCTAAATTTATCTTTTTGGTCCTCAATGTGCCCATAATTTCCTTGAATTTCTCCATTAGAAAGTCAATCTTCTTATGGTATGGACTGAACTCCAACAATGGATTATACTTCAAATCCATCTTATGTACAATATCTAATATCTTATCATACTCTATCCATTTCTCCTTGTTCAACTCTTGCCTATTTAGATCAAATTCATTTCTAATCAAATCCTCAAGAAAGTTGGACTCATGCACAAATTTTCCAAACTTTATTCTTTGTCTGAAAAGGGAAAAGAAACCCTCAGGATCATGCTACCACTTTGGACCACACCTCAAATGGTAATCATCAAAGAATTTCTCAAAATGCACCCAACCTCCTTTTGAAAATGAAAAAATTAGATACCACTATATAATCAGGGGAAAATGTTCCCTTACCTCTCCTTGTGAGGTTGTCCTCATGGATAGAACCTATTTGCCACATAACTTCTGCAAACCAACTCTTGGTGGCACATTGTATGGCAGTATATGGGGGGTTCCTTGAAAATAGTATACTCTCAAAATAGTGTTGACTGGGTATGGGATAATGTCACCCCAGTTATGGAAAACTTTCAATTTTGGCTTCCTCCCTTTTGGCCTAAGGAAATCATGCAATTCCTTAGGGATCCTGCGTACATTCACCATTAGTCTATCCCTCAATCTAGAAGCAAAGAAATTATCAAATTGCACATAACTGGTGCTTTTCTTATTGCAAGATAAATTTGCAGCCCATAATTGTACTAGCAATCTTTCTCCATCAACCGATTGCCTTAATTCTATCTTTTCAGAGAAAAAGTTAGCATTATTGAGCAAGAACATATGCGTTAACATAGAATAATAGAAGAATTGAGTGTTGGTATCATTTTTCTACAACTTTGAAAACCCTTCATGTATCCTATTAGCCAAGAAAGAAGAAAATTCATATATCACAGAGAAGTTAGGGTGTTGTATTTGCACCCCCATGAACATGTATGCAATAAGCATCACCGCACCAGGACTAAAACCCAAAATCTGATAGAATGAATAGAAAGTGGCCAAGAAATGATTTGCAAAGCAGTTTAATCTAAAAGGTTCCTGGTCACTGGGGCTGATATGAAATCGTGAACCTCTTGCCCTAGCCAGATGGGGTGGAAGCAACTTAGCTCTAAAAAGGGACTTCAACTTTGCCTATTCCTGCTTCATTTCTTCAAGATTGATAGGAACCCAGTCTTCACTCGGTTCACTCAAGTCAAAAATTTGTTGGACCTCTTCTCTATTAACGCTTAACAGAACCTTTCCATCATTATCCCTGATTACTTGTGTGATAGGGTCATATCTTGCAACCACTTCTCTAAGTCAGTCTATGTCAGGGAACACATTTGGGACCACCAACTTTCCCAAATCATACATCCAGCCATTTGAAAAGGGGTGAGGCAAATTCCTCTGTCCATACCATAATCTAAACATTTCCAAGCCTGTGAGAGGAACCCTAACATCAACAATGTTAGAGAAATTATATACTAACCCTTCCCCCAAGATTTTCCCTTGCATTAGAACCAATCCCTTCTTCCTATCATTCGTTGACCAGGGAAATTGATCCAGGAAATCATCGTATAGGTTTATTTTTAAATAGTCAACTAGGCCAAAATGTTGCTTTGGCGGTGCCATCTTGGACAAACTAGGGTCTTTTTACAATTTCACACTTTGAATAGCTAGGACTAACTAGAGATAGGAAATTACAAAACAAAACACTACAATTTCTCACAACTATAATTAAACTATAGCCCTAACCCGTTTATCAACAAGCTCAATGACAAGCACAACAAATCTTTTGCCAAATTCAAGTGCAGAATGACTGAGAAGCACATAAATTAACTCACGACTTTGTTTGTAGAAATCACAAATTTTGGCTATAGAGATTCAAAACTTTTCTTTTAGCTCTGAAACTGCTCCACAAAATACTTGAATGCTTTATGATACAAATAAAATAGGAGAATTGATTTTATCTTGATCAAATCATGCCAGTAAATGTCTCATTCGCCATTAAAGCTCATTCGCGCACTGCACGAATGACTCCAACCATATTTGATGTAGATTTAAATTTTAGCCATCAATCCTTCAGTTAGATCAAATGATCGAACGACCATCTTCAAAACAAGTTGACACAATCGCCAATGTGGAAATAAGGGGACCACCATACCATATGTTTCCAAGGAAGTCCATGTGGCGGTCGCCCGTGATATCACAATTAGTAAAGATCCTGCAACTTTGGATCATGTGATGGGAGGAAATCATAGATCTTGAGCATTCATGATCTTGTTCCTTCAGTACAGTCTCCAGCCTTATTATTAACTATCGAGCAACTTTTTCATCAAGATTATAACATATTCGCTGATTTAAAACATGAGCACCTCAAGAACACTTTAGTAACCCACCTTTTAATGTATTAAGGCCAGATTAATTTACCATAGTATTTCCTTCATTCCTTTGGCTTCATCAGGTGAGACATGTGGTGCCCGCCCGTGATATCACAATCAGTAAAAAACCTACAACTTTTGATCACACGATGGTGGGAAACCGTTAAGATCTGATGAAAATTGATCGAAGATCAACCAAACTTATCACCTTCGGCCTCACTAGATAGTACATGTGGTGCCCACCCGTGATATCACAATCAACCAAAGAAATGTGGTGGGGTCATTGCGGGATGGTAGGGAGCGGCTGAGATCAAATGATAGTTGATCAATGGTCGTGGGAACTTCATCCTTCTGTAAAACAAAAAAATTATTAAAAGGACAAGGGGACATCACTAGGTGGATGGTAAAAAATGACATAAGTTGTTTTTAAATGATGAAACATGGGGCCAACCAAGACTTAGGAAAATAAAACCCTGCAGAGGAAATAAAATATTAAAACAAAGGGACTCAGCCGAGATAGAACGATAGGACATAAGTCATTTTAAAACCCCTCAAAAAGTAACATCGAAATAGATCCCAACCAAGGCATAAAATAAACACAAGGGTTTTATATGAAAATAAAGCTAAAACCACCAACCCAAGGAAAATTCTGACACCATGAAAGACTAGTAACACTAGGTAGGGTAGGAATGGAACATAAGGAGAAAAAATATAAAGTTCCATCAGAGGGGAGAGAGATAGAGGGAGTGAGTGAGTGAGAGAGACTTGCGAAGGGAGAGGGGGTAGGAGGAAGAGCCTTGAGAGAGAGAGGGGGAGGGAGTGGGAGAGAGATAGAGGGTAGAGGATTTAAGGGTTAAGGGTAGAGCACTAAGGGTAGAGTGGAGAGACTTAGGAGTGAGAGAGAGAGGAGGGAGTACTGGGAGAGAGATAGAGGGTATAGGGTTTAAGGTTTAGGGTTAAGGGTAGAGGGGAGAGGGATAGAGAGAGTGAGTGAGAGATAGAGACTTGAGAGAGGGAGAGGGGGTAGGAGAGAGACTTGAGAGAGAGAGGGTAGAGGGGAGAGAGATAGAGGGATTCTGAGAGAGAGGAGGGAGGGGAGAGAGATAGAGAGTAGTTAGAGGGTTAAGGGTTTAGGGTTAAGGGAGAGATATAGAGGAGGAGGAGTGAGAGAGAGACCTAAGAGAGGAGAGAGGAGGTAGGATATTGAAGATACTTGAGAGAGAGAGGGAGAAGGGGTGGAGGAGAGACTTGAGATAGAAGGAGGGAGAGAGAGAGAGAGGGAGAGAGGGAGTGGTGCTAGGAGAGAGACTTGAGAGAGAGATAAAGGAAGGGAGGGTTAAGGGTAGATGGTAGAGGGTTTAAGGGTTTTAAGGGTTAAGGGGTTAAGGGTTTAGGTTTAGGGTTTAGGTTAGGGAGAGAGATCGAGGGAGTGAGGAGTGAGAGAGAAACCTAAGAGAGGGAGAGAGGGGCAGGATATTGAAGATACTTGAGAGAGAGAGGGAGGGATTGGGAGAGAGATAAAGGGAGGGAGGGTTAAGGGTAGAGGGTAGATGGTTGAAGGGTTTATGGTTAAGGGTGGAGGGGAGAGAGATAGAGGGAGTGAGTGAGTCAAAGAAAGACCTAAGAGAGGGAGAAGGGGTAGGAGGGCGAGACTTTAGATAGAGTGAGTGAGTGAGTGAGTGAGAAAGAGACTTCAAAGAGGGAGTGGTGCTAGGAGGGAGAGACCTGAGAGAGAGAGAGATAAAGGAAGGGAGGGTTAAGGGTAGAGGGTAGAGGGTTGAAGGGTTTAGGGTTAAGGGTTTAGCATTTAGGGTTAAGGGTAGAGAGATAGAGGGAGGGAGTGAGTGAGAGAGAGAGACCTAAGAGAGGGAGAGAGGGTAGGATATTGAAGATACTTGAGAGAGAGAGGGAGGGAGGGAGAGAGATAGAGGGAGGGAGGTTAAGGGTAGAGGGTAGATGGTTTAAGGGTTTAGGGTTAAGGGTGGAGGAGAGAGAAGAGGGAGTGAGTGAGGAGAGAAAGACCTAAGAGAGGGAGAAGGGGTAGGAGGAGAGACTTGAGATAAAGTGAGTGAGTGGGTGAGTGAGAGAGAGACCAGAGAGGGAATGGTGCCAGAGAGAGAGAGAGAGAGAGAGAGAGAGAGAGAGAGAGAGAGAGAGAGAGAGAGAGAGAGATAAATGAAGGGAAGGAGAGAGACCTAAGAGAGGGAGAGGGGGTAGGATGGAGAGACTTGAGAGAGAGAGAGGGAGGGGGGTTAAGGGTAGAGGGTAGGTGGTTTAAGGGTTTAGGGTTTTGGGTTAAGGGTAGAGGGAAGTGTTGGTTTTTTAACAATGTAACCAGGTTGGTCTTCTAATCTACCTATGGAATTTCCAATCCCAATCAAGGGGAGCTCAAAGGACTTGAACCAATTGTTGAGGACTTTATAAAATCCTCCTACACTTTGGGCTTTGCAAGACCCGAGAGGGTGATCCCTTAATGTGTTTACAACCTCTCAACCAATATCATAAAAAACATAAACAATAACATATAATCTCATTTAATAGCTCAACATAATACAATAATATTGAATAGAATTGGATATTCATCGACATTATCAGCTATTTGGAGCATGAGATAACTACAACACAATCCCAAGATAAAATAGGCCATTGATTTGCAATTTTTAGCAATCTATAGGTAAAGACGAACATATACTGAATCATACAACTTAGATTAGTGCCATATATCCATTGTGGGAGTGAAATTCATAAGTATTCAAGGGTTTATGACAGATTTAACATATAACATATATGATCCCTGATAACATTACATTGCAATCTCATCAATATGTATTCTAACCTAATACTACTTATCAAATCCTTATACAGAACATATCCGCCTATAGTCCCATTTAAGAATTTTAATTAATTTCCCTTGTCAACAAATAATAGGAAGAAGGGATTGGTTTTGATGCGAGGAAACACCCTAGGGGAGGGATTAGTGTATAACTGTTCCAACATAGCCTGATGGAACACTAGATCTTTGCTCATGTTTTGGAAACCTTTCACCAAAAGATGCCATGAATGCGCCTTACCCAAAGTATGCTTTAGGACCTCCATGCATACAAACACAAGGATTGTCATTTATCATCTTGCAGCAGTGGTACCTAAGATGATGGTAATACCCCTCCCTTGGACATTGCTCTCTTCTTACAATTGGATACATCATTCCTCCTTTTGATTTTGTCAAAAAGATATGAAATGATTTATAAGAAATTCCTTATTGGGTCAATGAGATCACCAAAAGTCTAGGACTTGTCAAATGAAGGTATATTATTGACACCTATCCCTTTTATATTCACTTGTTAGGACTTAGTAATGACTATCCAAAGAGAAAATTAGATAGTGGCAACAACCATTTATATTATTTATCTCACTACAATCCATTTCATGGCTATAGTCATGTTGTCACCTAGTGTAGATTTATTTTTTCAAATTCATAGATAACATGAAGACAAACTTGTAGCCTTTAATGGTATTGCTCTTATTCATGACTATTCTCTATTCCCTTGAAGCACCATGATTTATGATGGTTTTTATGCTAAATATCTTCATTAAAACACCCCTGTGCAAGTATATTCCTTCACTATTATAGCCTATTGTTGGAATGGATGATCAATGGTATGAAAAGGTAAAAATACAACTATGCTTTGCTTCCTTCACTACTTCTTGCTGATTGTTGATTTTTGTTCATATGCACTTGTACCATTGTAATTCTTGATGTCCTACATGAACCTTCATTTCTTTCTTGTAGCATAACCTCATAGTTGTTGTTCATATACACTTGTACTATGGCCTTGGCTTCCAAAATGAGACCTCTCCTGAATCATAACTGCATAATTATCATTTGTAACTTTTTGTTTCTTGTATGCAATCATGATCCATGTTAGATCAATCATGATGACCAAAACCCCTGCATGAAAGGTTACGAGCATAGAAATTGTATCTCGATCACATGATATGAGGGTTCCATTGCTGTCATAAACCTCTTGTAATGACATGTTTTCAATAGGCATATTATTTGTGTCAACTAGAGTTGATGTTTCTTGAATGTCTTTTCCTTTTATGCCTTTCCTTAAAACATCATGCATTGAATGTTATCTGGAAACTTGTTCACCTAATGTTTGATTGTGAAGGCCTTGAATAGATCCTTGTACAACTTTAGATTTTGTTTTTGTTGTTGTCCTTCATGAGACCGTTGTAGCATGCATTGTTGGTTGTCCTTATCAATGACAATGACCTTTACCTATTGCATTCAATTTCACCAGTACACCCATGAATGAATAATATCAATCCCCTTTGCCTCTTGTAGCTCTTGCAAAGGTGTTGTCCTTGTACTTGTATCATGACCTTGATTCAACAATTGCTCTTATTTTTTTATGTGTAATAAATACACATAGTCTCCTCATTTTATCTTTATTGGACAACCACCTGTCACATATGTGGGTGACCTAACAACTCACTTTCCTACGTGATGTGTGACTGTCCAATAGGGTTATGGTGAGAGGGGCTTCACAACAACTTGAAATGCTTCCTCATTGTTTAAAAGATGCATAATTGAACTTGATGCATCTATGAAGTCACTTCCTTTCTAAAAAAATCATGGATCTTCTTAAGAAGATTGAAGGACATATCAACACAGTATGTTGCATCTTTTGAATATGTCCTTTCCTATCCCGTCTTATGTTTCCTTTATCTTTTATTTACTATTTTATTTTTTTTCTTGTCTCTCTCTCCCCCCCCTAATCTCTTAACCTCTTCATCCCTCTCTTTATCTCTCTCCCTCTCCATCTATCTCTCTCTCTCACTGAATCCCTCTATCTCTCTCCCCTCTACCCATAACCCTAATTAACCCTAAACCCTTAAACCCTCTACCATCTACCCTTAACCCTATCTCCCTCTATCTCTCTCCCACTCCCTCCCTCTCTCTCTATCAAGTCTCTCCCTCCTAGCACCACTTCCTCTCTCAAGTTACTCTCTCTCTCTCACTCATTCAGTCACTCTATCTCAAGTCTAAAATTTTACAGAATTTTATCTCTGCCACTTGACTTGAGTCTCCATTTTGAAACCCTTGTCCCCATGAATTAGTAGCATTTTATTCCTTGGAGCACGCAAATGTTATAATTTTAGGTTGACCTACTTGGTCAGTCATCGACCCCTTAGGTCACCTCTTGAGACATTCGGCATGTTAGTTCACTGGCCCCATTAGCCCGAAGAATTGGTCATCATTTTCCCACCGCATTATGTCTTCTCCTAAAGTTGGGTTTTAATTTTAATCTGGTGATGTGAGCCTAAGCCATTAACCCCAGTGGTCATGTTGCCGATGACTTAGCCAAATCCTTTCATTAAATACTAATTGTGCAATGTGTAGGTTTTTTAGATTCGAAGATATGGGAGAAGATCTCGATCGTACCCCACCAACACGTAAACCTAAGGTGTCGGCCTGTTATTTGGTGCAAGGTCAACAAAAGGAAAATGTGTGTCTTGTATGGAATGTGGGGCCCAATCTCCACTATTGAGCTCAAAACCTATGGTTTTAGGTCGACAACCAAGATCAAAAGCTAATGTAAATCTCTGTTGTTCCCCGCTAGCTTGTAGGAGGAAGATGAAGGTTGGTTAAAAGTCACGAGGTCAACGAGATTGCGATATGTAGCTCTAGTTGTTCAATTTGCAAAGTGCATAGGAACTTCTGACATGGTAGTTGGTTTCTGAGATCGATTAATGTTATTGGTCATGAGGAAGGTCAATGATGCTTCGTTGGATGTCAAACTGAGTTAGGCCGAGATAAACCGTTTGATTTGCTAACTCTTCAGGAGATCAATAGGAAATATTCTAAGTTGGAAAATGAAACATGGTGGTTGTTTTATTGTACAACTGGTGAAGCATTAATGAATTATTCTTTTCCTGTGTAGTCACGTCGATCTCAATCTGTGTGAAGATTTTTGTTTTGGAAATCATGAAGGGTGATCCGCGGATTGTCATGCAACTCAAGTTAAACATGATAGTACATACACCACCAAATTGCCATGTTTGCACATGCATTTTTACTAAGAATTGATGAAGGTTTCCATTACCTCGCACAATAAATACAAGAGGAATTAACTAGTAATTATGTCATTCTTGTAGCAGTTAGAGCACTTTCTGGGCTGAATCTAATCAAGTTTGAGTGCTTGTATGACAAGAGAAATTGAGTAATTCAGTGAGGAGGTTTGTTTGTTTGAGCTCACAAAAGCTTGGTCCTGCTATTCAAGAAGGTGCTTTGGTTGAAAATCCTAGGCTTGTGCCCACTAGATGCAATAGAAGGTTGCAATTCCATGACGTTGCTGCTCAACTGGTAGATGAAAAAGGAAAGCATTTAGTGTGCTTTATTACTTGTTTTAGTAGGAAAATAAGGTATGGGCATGGCTCCTTTGGATGCCAACACTCACCCATTGACCTTACGAGAAATTTTTTTGATGGTGTAACGAAGACCGACTCCCACTACTGTCGATATTTAGCTTGCTTCAATCACGGTCTGGCCTATGATGAAGAATTGATATCTATGGTGCCATTGGCGGTTAAAACCCCAAGTAGACGAACTAGAACCATATTGGGCAAGGACAAGAAAGAAGAGGAGGCTGAGGTTTCCTCTCCTCCTCTAGCAACAACTAGAAGCAGGCGTGTATACCGGGGTTTGAGTGTTAGTAAGGGCAGGGTGGCGGGTAAATAAGAAGTTGTTGTGTGGGATGTAAAATTTTTTGTTGATGTTGTTGTTGGTGGTGTTGGTTATGCGTTTGTGGCACATTTTGATGTCAATTGTGTGCCTTCGTGGAAATTTGGTTGCCTGGTTTTTTTGTGTGGATAGCAAAAAAGGGGATTTTGATGACAATTTGCATTCCCTTTTCTGATGGTAGTTACAACTTTCACTTTCCCCAGTTGCACTATGTTTTGCAGATTCAACATGTGGGAAGTTTTGAAATGAAAGTCAAATGCAATGGAGATTTTGTTCAAATAAAAATTTGTGGTGAAATTACATTTGAGCCCGAAGCTTTTTGATCCCTTGTCATATAAAAGGGAATTCAAGGCTCGTTTGTAGGGAGAGAATTGATGAAATCTCTAGCTAGGTTTTGAGTTGAATATATGGGTAGAAAGATAGGAATATAATAGATAGCCTGTTTTGAGTTTTGGATGAATATATGCAAATTATCTTAAATTGTATGTAGATATGACTTATAAGTAATAAACAATTATAATATATTTTCTCTCCTTAATTTGAGTGAATTTTGAATGAAATGTTAAATGTTGTCATTCTTCTTTTGAGAATTTGTTCAAGATTCAAGAAAATCAATTTAATGCGAAGCTTTTTGATCCCTTGTCATATAAAAGGGAATTCAAGGCTCGTTTGTAGGGAGAGAATTGATGAAATCTCTAGCTAGGTTTTGAGTTGAATATATGGGTAGAAAGATAGGAATATAATAGATAGCCTGTTTTGAGTTTTGGATGAATATATGCAAATTATCTTAAATTGTATGTAGATATGACTTATAAGCATTAATAAACGTATAATTATAATATATTTTCTCTCCTTATGTGGATTTGAGTGAATTTTGAATGAAATGTTAATCATGTTGTCATTCTTCTTTTGAGAATTTGTTCAATTGTGTGTCTGTGTTTTTGCTTTGATTCAAGAAAATCAATTTAATGCTTAAATGGAGTCATAAGTTTACAATTATTTACAAAGGATTTGATAAGTGGTAATATATCAAAGAATTGAGCTCCATAATGCAAGGTATTATATGAGTAGTCCATTCTATTAAATTCTTGGGTCATTTCTGCTAACGGTAAATGGGTAACTAAATATTTAACTAAGGAAGAATAAAAGAATAATATGTAAATGGGTCACTCACTAACTCCCCCTATTTCTCTCCCCTTAAACCTAAACCATAAACCCTAAACCCTTAACCCTTAAACCCTCTACCCTCTACCCTTAACCCTCCCTTCCTTTATCTCTCTTTCTCTCTCAAGTCTCTCCTTCCTAGCACCACTCCCTCTCTGAGGTCTCTCTCTCTCTCTCACTCACTCCTCTATCTCAAGTCTCTCCCTCCTACCCCTTCTCCCTCTCTTAGGCCTTTCTCTCTCACTCACTCACTCCCCTCTACCCATAACCCTAAACCTTAACCCTAAACCCTCTACCCTCTACCCTCTCTCTCTCTCAAGTCTCCTCTCCCTACTCCCTCTCCTCCCTCTCTCCAGGTTCTCTCTCACTCTCTATTCTCTCCCCTATAAATTCTTAACCCTAGATATTAAACCCTAACCCTTAAACTCTAAACTATCTAACCTCTCATCTCTATCAAGTCTCTACCTCCTAATGCTTCTCTCCTTCTTCTTTCAAGTCTCTCTATCTCTCACTCACTCCTATCTTTGTCCCTCTAATTCTCTACCTTCTACCATCTATCTCTCCCATTCCCTCCCTCTCTCTCATTTAACTTCTATCTCTCCCCTCTACCCATAACCCTAAACTCCTAAACCACAACAACCCTTAAACTCCAAACCCTAAACCCTCTAATTCTCTACCCTCTCTCTCTCTCAAGTCTCTCCCTCCTACCCCTCTCCTCTCTTAGGTCTCTTCTATCTCTCTCATTCACTCCCTCTATGTGTCTCCCCTCTACCCTTAAACCCTAAACCCTAAAACCCTAAACCCTAACCCTAAACCCTTAACCCTTAACCCCTTAAAAATCTAAACCCTTAAACCCTCTACCCTCTACCCCTTATCTCTCTCCCACTCCCTCCCTCTTTCCTTCTCTCTCTCAAGTCTCACCCTCCTACCCCCTCTCCCTCTGTCAGGTCTCTCTCTCTCACTCATTCACTCTTATCTCCCTACCCTCTACCCTTAACCATCTACTCTCTATCTCTCTCCCACTCCCTCCCTCCCTCTCTCACTGAATCCCTCCATCTCTCTCCCCTCTACCCATAACCCTAAACCCTTAACCCTTAAACCCCAAACCCTTAAAACCTCTACCCTCTCTCTCTCTCTCAATTCTCTCCCTCCTAACCCCTCTCCCTCTCTCAGCTCTCTCTCTCTCTCTCTCACTCTCTCTATCTCTCTCCCCTCTACCTTAATCCTAAACCTTAAACCCTTAACCCTTAAACTCTAAACCCTTAATATTAGGTGTGTATTAAAACATTATAAAAGTATAAATTTTTGGAGTTCTATTAGGAATCAAATGATAAATGATGATGAATGGGAAAATCTAAGGCACTTTAGTATTTTAAACTAAAAAGTTAGAGTTCAATTAGGATTAGTGTTCACTTAGGGTTAGGTTTAGGGTTCAATTAATGTTCAATTTGGGTTAGGATAGAGGATGAGGTTGGGGTTTAATTAAGGTTATGAATTCAATAAGAGTTCAAATAGGGTCAAGGTTAAGGTTAGGGTTGGGGTTAAGGTTCAATTAAGATAAGAATTAGTGTTAGGGTTAGGATTAGAGTTCAACTTTAGTTCAAAGTTAGGGTTATGGTACAATTAGGACTATTGTTCAATAAATGTTCAATTAGGGTTAATACTTAATTAAGGTTAGTTTTAAAGTTCAATTAGGGTTTGGGTTAGGGTTTGGATTATGAATCAAGTAGGTTTGGGTTAGGGTTTGATTAGAGTTAGGTTTAGGGTTTAGTTAGAGTTAGGGTTAGGGTTAGGGGTAGAATTCAATTATGCTTAGTGGCCAATTACAATTAGATTTAGTGTTCAATTAGGGTAAGGGTTAGAGTCCAAATAGGGTTAGGGTTTAACTAGGGTTAGGATTATAATAGAATAAATTTTTGTGTTTAATTATGATATCTAGAATTTAGTATAATTTTAGAAAATGAAATGATTTGGACACAAAGAAAAAAAATAGAAAAGTTGATTTTATATAGGTCTTATTTCTTAATTTATTCTAAAATTCTAATTAATAATTTTTAATTAATTTAAAATGAATATTTAATTTAATTTAATTTAATTGTATTAGATAATTAGTAAAACTAAATAGATAATAAATATTTTATGGATTTTAAAAATTAGAATTTAGTTTAATTTTATTTGTAATGTCAAATATTAAAATTTTAGATTGAAATATTTAATTTATTTTAAAATATTTATAATTAATGTTGAATTTATAAACTAATATTGAGACATTAATAAATATTACCGTAATAATATGTTATTAGGATTATGGTTAGTGTTAGTATTAAATTAGGGTTAGAATTATGGTTCAATTGTGTTAGGGTTTAATTAGGGGTTAGTTGCTCATTAAGGGTTAGGGTTAGAAATAGTGTTTAATTAGGCTTAGAGTTGAAAATAGGGTTCAATTAGGCTTAGGGTTAAAATTAAAATTCAATTAGGGTTAGGGTTCAATTAAAGGTAGGATTATATTTCAATTAGGGTTATGATTCAATTATGGTTAGGGTTTTGGTAAATTATAATTATCTCACATATATGAGTTTGAGGTTAGAGCTAGGATCTTGATTTAATTAAGCTTAGGCTTAAGGTTAAGGTTAGGGTTAAGGTTAAGGTCGAGGTTTGATTAGGGTTATAATTAGAGTTAAGGTTGTCATGAGAACTATTGTTAGTGTTAAACTAAGGATTATGAATAGCATTAGAATTATGGTTAGGGTTAGAATTATAATTAAGATTATAATTAGGGTTAGAATGAGAAGGGTTAGGATTATAATTATAGATAGACTTAGGGTTGGGATTAGCATTAGGGTTAAGGTTAGGTTAGGTTTACGATTTAATTAGAATTGGGGTTCTAGGATAAAGCTTGGGTTCAATGATAGGGTTAGGGTTGGGGTTAGAGTTAAAGTTTAATTACAAATAGGGTTAGGGTTCAATTATGTTTAAGGTTAAGGTTAGATTAGGTTTATGATTCAATCTCAACAATAATTCTCACTCTAACTCTAACCCTAAACTTAATTGTAAAACTAACACTGAAACTATTTTTAACCCCAACCCTAACTAAATATATATCTAACCCTAACCTTAATTCTATAACTAAAAGTAACTCTAATCTTGTCTTTAATGTTGTGCTGCAAATGCTACTAGCATATATCTATTATTTATTAATATATATAAAATACACCAAGAGATATCTTTGTCGAGGCACCTATTTTATAATAGTACAATAGACACATCAAAAGGATATCTCTCGACATATTTTATATATATTATTAATAAATAATATATATTCTAGTAAGTATTTAATAAATAACTTTTCCTTGTACTTTGGATTTGATTAAATAAAAAATTGACCCCTTTATTAACAAAAAAGTATTTAATAAATCAAATAAAATAAATATATCAATTTTTTACAATATAATTAATTAAATAATTAAAAAATGAATGAATATTATTAAATTATTATATATATATATCAGTATTTTATTCATTAATAATTATTTTATTAATTGTATTTTAAAAATTGATATATTTATTTTATTTTATATATTAAGTATGAATCATTTTTTATCCTTTAAAAATTATTTTATTACATATATTTTAAAACTTGATATATTATTATATTTGTTTTATTATATGTATATATCAATTTTTTTAGTGTATAAGAATTATTTTATCAATCATATTTTAAAAATTGATATTTTTATTTTATTTTATTTATTAAATGTATATAACAAAATATGAAACAGTTACTTCAAAATTATTTTATTAATTATATTTAAAATAATTCAAAGTAAAACAAAATTATTTTTTAAAGAACAAAAAATTATTCTATATTTTTAAGAATTTAAATATACAACAGTTTTTAAAAGTTTTAAAAAGTAAAGAATAATTTTTTAAAGAAAAAAATTATATTGAACATACTAAGGAAGTACGTAACAACTAATTAATGAAATGTACATTAACAGACACTGACAACCATTAACAAAAGTGTGGCAGGCATAAGCCATGCAGATGCCCATGCCTTTTTGTAGGTTGGGTAACCATTGCCCCACCATACTACTTGTTGCCAAGGAGATCCACGTCGCACCTACACGTGATATCGCAATCAATAAAGACCTCACAACTTTTGATCATGCGATGGCGGGCAACCGTGGATCTCAACCATTGGCAATCCTATTTGTTCAACACAACCGCCAGCCTTGTTATTAACCATCGGGCACCTTTCTACTGAGATTATAACATCTTTGTTGATTTAAAACAAGTGCATCTTATAACTGCTTTAGTAACTCGTGGCATAATGTATTAACTTGACACATCAAAGTATTTATCATTCCTTCAGCTTCACTGGATGAGACACGTGGTGCTCACCCATGATATTGCGATCAACAAAGACAGTGTAGTGGGGTCATCGTAAGATGGCAAGGAACGACTGAGATCACACAACGATTGATCTATGACCATGCGAACTTGTCCCTCTACAAAATAAAAACATTTATTAGGGGAGATGGCCCAGTAGTCGTGCGGGGTCCAATAGTCGTGCACTCAATCGTGATGATAATACCTAGTCTTACCACATATTTATACTATATATCAAGTAAATAAATAGTCCAAATTTAAATAAAGAAAAAAACAAATGTTGATAAAAAATGGACCCATACTTGAACACATGAGAACCTCTAAATGTTATATGATCAAAATATAAATACATTCATGAAGAAGTGAAATAAGAACTTTTTTGTTTCAAATAAAATATCACAACTCTCCACTATAAGTTTATCATTTAAAAAATAAAATGCTCATTTAATAAAATAAGACACTCATTTAAACAAGTATTGTTATCATAGTGAAAAAATATTGTTCTTATGTGTACAACAATTGGGGTAGCAATGTACAAGCATTAGATAATTTTATATTCATAGTTTGTCCTATCACAAATATAAAAGGTGAGCACAATAAATAACATGTATTTTCCCATTAAATGTGAAGGATTTTCAAAAAGTTTTAGTGTTCAACTATTGGTCCATTTTTTTTCAATATAAGTTGTATTTTAAATAATTATGTGTTGTTTTTATAACAAAAAATAAGATTTTTTGTATTCAACTATTAGTCCATATGTGTTGAATATAAAAGGTAGAGATATCAAAGATTTATGGTTATCAATAAGTATTTGGTCCACTTAGGTTGTATATTAATTTTAATTTAAATAAAAATATCATATTCTACAAGCAACAAATGATATTTTTTTGTTCAACTATTGGGGGTTCCATGATTAAGTTTTGGTTGAACCTTTAAAAATTCAAATTTTAGACACTTCTCAAAAGATCTGCCAATGTGGTGAGTTGCATGATGAGTCGTGCCTCCAAACCTCAGTTATTGATAAATAAGAGACTGGTCTACATTTAAAAAAGAAGAAGAAGGTTCTACGATATTCCAGTCAATTGCTACACGCTGAGAAAGTTATCCTGCATGACTACTGGGCCCTCTCCCCTAAAGAAATAAGGGGACATCACTAGGCTAATGACAAACAATGACATACATTGTTTTAACAAGGGAACATGAGACCAACAAAATACTTAGGAAAAATAAAGTCAGGCGAAGGAAATAAAATTATAAAACAAAAGGGGGCCTAGCCTAGATGAAGCGATGGGCCTTAAGTCATTTTAAAGCCTTCCCAAAAAATAATGGCTAGATAGATCCCATCCAAGGTGTACGATGAACACTAGGGTTTTACATGAAAATGAAGGTAAAACTCCAACCTTAGGATTTTCCCAAACACCATAGATGACCAGAGACACAAGGCAGGATAAAATAGAACACAAAGAACAAAACTTTTAAGTTCCATCACTACCCATAACCCTAAACCCTAAACCATTAACCCTTAACCCTTAAACCCCAAACCCTTAAACCCTCTACCCTCTCTCTCTCTCTCTCAAGTCTCTCCCTCCTACCCCCTCTCCCTCTCTTAGGACTCTCTCTCTCTCACTCCCTCTATCTCTCTCCCCTCTACCCTAAACCCTAAACCCTAAACCCTTAAACTCGAAACCCTTAAACCCTCTACCCTCTACGTTTAACCCTCTACCCCTTATTTATCTCCCACTCCCTCCCTCTTTCCCTCTCTGTAATACCCCTCAGTTTTTCTTTTTGGCTGGGCAGTGTGTCCTTGTTTTCTTTGATGTGCTTTGTGGTTATTGAGATGCTTTATCATGTGTGTGTTATTTAATCGCTATTTATAGAGCAATAGTTTATTGGTGTGATGTGTTATATCTTGTCTGATGCTTTATTTGACATGTTTCAATTGGTGAAATGATGATTAGTTATTGTAACATGTTATTGCATGAGATATTGGTTAATGATGGAACTGTCAGTCTATGATGAGTGTATTGGTGAAGGGGACAAGATCACATCACTCGCTTGTGAGCGCCCTACGATTCTGAGATTTCCTCTTCACGGTGTGTTTTATTATATCATATATATGCATGTTCGATATACTCTTTGTTCACAGGTTGACAGGTATAGGACATCGACTCCACCTGATTTCATAGGTTCGAGCGTGTCCATTGGCCAACGGTATTTGATTGGGAGATAGTAGCTAGGTTTTCCGTGCCATGTCATCACTTTAGTCATAGTGTGTCATCAGGTTTTAGTCAGGTTAAGTTGCTTCTTGTTGTTCATCTCTCCTTGATTTTATTTAATTGCAAGTGGAAAAGGTAAATAAATGGCTTTATGTGCTTAAGTTGCTTATTAAATTTATCTGGTTATGATGTTAGAAATATTATGGAATTTATTAATTAATTTAATTTAATTAATAAAATAATCTAATCTTGGATTAGATTTTTTTTATTGATTAATTAGATTAATTGTGTGAAATTGAATTAAGCTATTCTATTTGGAATTTTAAAAGTGTTAAATTATTTGAAAAGAAATTATTAAGAGTTTTGAATTCATTTTGAAATAGAAATTTTATAATCAAGTAAATGATATAAATCTATTTTGAAATTTAATTGTGTTTTAAAGTATTTAAAATGCAAATATCTTGTAAATGCAAAAATTAAAAGAATTAAATTTATTTGAAAAAGAATTTTGTTTTTAAATTATTAAAAGTTAGATATTTTGTAAATGCATGAAAATATCTATATTGTTGAAAGATATTTATAATTAAAGAAAAAGAAAATATCTGAGATATTTTGGGAGAGTTGACTAAATTTGGGGAAACTCTATGTGAGCTATTGCATTTCATTTTGAATTTGAACTTCAATTTGGGAAAATATTTTTGAGAGGAATTACAATTTTATTTGGATTTGAATTTCAATTTTGGGGGAGATATTATATTTTCATTTGTGTTTCTAAAATTAAAAAATTGGTGGGGAGAATTGGATGCAAAAAAAAAAGAGAGGGTTTTGTTCTTGTTGGATTGAATCTGGGATTTGGAGGTGAAGACTTGGAAGATCTGGAGTGTTGCACTAGAAAGAAGATCAACATCAAATTGACTCTTCAATCTTCAAGATTACATGTTCTTTTCTGTTTATTTGTTTTAAAAATTAGATTTTCAATTTTGAAAAACTTGTGTGTAAACAAAATTGAAAAGCTCTGTGGAGATCATGGAAAAAGAAAACAACAGAAAAATTCAAACAATAGAGATTGAAAGAAAACAAAAGAAAATCTTGAAACCCCTCATTTTTTTATCGAGGTGGAAGATGTAATGTGTAACCTTGTTATTGGATTTACCTCATTCGGGGAATGAGTGTTGTAATATTATTGTAATTCATATTATTGGAATCAGGTGGTATCTGCTATGCCTTGGATGTAATATTATCATGTTTGGAATATATGTGATTTTTAATTTATTAAGTAATTAAATGTGATGATGTCAATTCATGTATCTTGTTTGGGTTTTAAGTAATCTCAGTCTCGTAACCTTAGAGGTTGTTGGCAATGAGTAGTGAAATTTTATGTTATTTGCACTTAAACAAAAAAAATTAGTATGTTTGTGTAGTTAATTGCAACTTCCTCTAGGGTTGCGTGGTGGGGCATTACACACTCTCTCTCAAATCTCACCCTCCTACCCCCTCTACCTCTCTCAAGTCTCTCTATCTCTCTCACTCACTCACTCTTATCTCCCTCCCCTCAACCCTTAACCCTCTACCTTCTACCCTCTACCCTTAGCCCTCTACTCTCTATATCTCTCTCTCTCTCTCTCTCTCTCTCTCTCTCTCTCTCTCTCTCTCTCTCTCTCTCTCTCTCTCTCTCTCTCTCTTCTCTCCCTCCTCTCTCACCCCTTCCTTCCATGCCCTATCTCCTCTCTCTATCCAGTCTCCACTCCCTCTCTCTTTCTCTCCACCCCCCTCTCTCTTCCATCTCCACTCCTCTTCCCTTCTTCCTTCATTCCACCATTCCCCCTCTATCTCTTCCCTCCCTCTCTCCATTCTTCCTTCCCTCTCTTTCCATTCTCTCTCCTCTCTCCTATTCATCCTACCCTCTACCTTCTTCCTCCTATCCTCTCTCTCTCTCCATTCCCCTCCACTCTGGGGTCTCTTTCTCTCACTCCTCCTCACTCTGCTCACAGAGTCTCTCCCTCTACCCATTCTTTCCTTGGTCCTCCCTCCTTTCCCTCCCTCTCTCTCTCTCCATCTTCACCCCCCTCTTGGGTCTCTCTCACTCCCTCTCCCTTCCCCTAAACCCTTCATTCCATCCACTCCCTCTCTCTCCATTATCCTCCATCCACCCCCCTCTCCCTCCCGTCCATCTCCTCCTCCCTCCTTCCTTCCTTCCTTCCCTCCCTCCTTCCTTTATCTCTCTCTCTCTCTCAGTCCACCCTCCCTCCTCTCTGTCCTTTCCTCAGTCTCTCTCTTTCTCCACTCCACTCCTCTATCTCTTTCCTCCACCTTCAACCTAGGCCCTTCAAACCATCTGCCCTCTGCCATGTATACTGTCTCCCTCTCTCTCTCCATTATCTTGTCCACCATTCCTGTCCATTTCCTTCATTCCCTTCTTCCTTCCTTCCTTCCTTCTTCCTATCTTTCTCCACCTTCTCTCCGTCCTTCTCTCTCTCTCTCCCTCTGTCTCTCTTGGGTCTCTCTCACTCCTCCCTCCTTCAAACTATTCCTTCCCTCCCTTCCTCCATTTCTTTATTGCTCTCTCTCTCCATTCTCCTTCTTTCCTCCTCTTTCTGGTCACTCCTCCTCTCTCCCTCCCTCTGTCTCCCATTCTCCTCCTGCCTTCTTCACTCTCTTGATTAACTTATACTCACTTATTCACTCTGTCTCTCCTCCACCCGTAATCCCAAACCCCTTCCTTCCTTCCCTGTCCTCCCTCTCCATTATCTTCCTTGGATTCCTTCCCTATCTCTCCATGTATGACCCTCTACCCTCCCTTCCATTCTCTCTCCTCCCTCTCTCTCTCTAGGTCTCCACCCCTCCTTCCTTCCACCAAACCCTCCACCTCTTCCCTATCTTTACCCTCACTGTTCTCTCTCTCTCTCACTGTCCATTCCTCTGGTCTCTCCTCCACTCCTTCCTTCCTCCTCTCTATGGTCTCTCCCTCCTTCCTCTCTTCCATTTCTCTCTCTCCTCCCTCTATCCTCCCTCCCTCTTCTTCAAACCTTCATTCCATCCCCTTCCTCCCTCTGTCTCTCTCCCTCCATCCCCCTCTCTCTCCAGTGTTTCCCAGTATCCTGCCTCTCCTCTCTTAGTCCTCTCCCTCCTTCCATCCTTCCTCTCCTCTCTCTCCACCCCCCTTCCTTCCTTCCTCCATCCTCCCAGCCCTCCATTTCCTCCCCCCTCCTCTCCTTCCCTCTTCCTCCCCCCTATTTCTGTCTCTTCCCCTCTCCATTTCCCCTCTCCTCTCCCCCTCCATTCTCCCCCCTCTCTCTCTCTCTCTCCTTTCCCTCTCTCTCTCCTTTCCTCTCTCTCCCTCTCTCTCTCTCTCTCTCCCTCTCTCTTCTCCTCTCTCTCTCTCTCATATACTCTATATATATCTCTTCCCTCCACCTCCTAATTTGTTGTTTGGTTGAAATCGGATGTCAGTTTGTAACCAAATGTACATTTAGATGTTTTCAGATTAGTGGGCCTAAATTGGATGTCCAAAAAAATCGGGATATCCAAATTTGTAGTACTTTAACTGAGGCATTTACTTGTGAGCAATGTGCGAGCATAACCAAAAAAGTCAACTTGATATTTTTGCATTTTTGTTGAGTTCAAAGCATTTACTTTTTTAGTGTTGCACTTTTGGCCATGATAGGATCTGCACATACAGGTCCTACATCGGTGGTTGTTATTGCTAGATTGGATCCTCCCTTTCTTTGAGGCCATACATATGATTGGGTCAAAATTGTTCTTTTCTTTAGAAATTCCTATTTCCTTTTTTTGATGAGTTGAAATTATGATTTGATTAGATGGGTTATAGAGCACTTATTTCAAACAAATATCTTTGAAAGTATAAATTAGCATAGAAATTAATTATGATTTTATTCCAATGTAAAAATACAAAGAATGGAAACAATTCTTCAGCACAAACTATTATGTAGTAGTCAATTAAAATGGCTTGTACCTCTATGACTAGTTGGGATACACAACTAGAAAATGATCTAAAAGTGACTTATTTATCCTAGAGAAACTAAGTATATAGTATACAAAGAAAACCAACAAACCCACAACAACCCCTATTTTGAAAGATTTTAGTTTTCTCCCCTTCCTGATCTCGCTAATATTGTCTAATTAGTTTAAAGAGATGAAGGGTCATAACACAACTTTATTCAACCCAGTAAATAGCTTGGTTAATGAAACTTGACAAAATCAACAAAACAATTGCTACATTTGGAATTTCATGTTGAATGAAGAGTGGTGACAATAATCTACTTATAGTTTAATAAAAAAATATTTTTATAAGAAGGCTTGAAATTAGAAAGATAAGTGTTACTTATAGTTTAATAAAACACTATTATAGTTTTACCAACATATACTATTGTATGCTTGCATGGCTTCTTAGTTAATATATGGGAAGAGAAAGAGAGAGAGATAGAGATATATGGGAAGAGAAAGAGAGATGGACATATATGGAAAGAGAAAGGAAGAGAGGTGGAGATAGAGAGTCGATGGATAGGGGATAGGGAGGGAGAGATGGTGAGAGATAGAGAGGGGGAGGGAGAGAAAGGGATATAGATAGAAAGAGATAGAGAGAGGAGTGAGAGGGAGATAAAAAGAGAAATAGAGATAGAGATATAGAGTAGGAGAGATGGAGGGAGAGATGGAGTGAATGAGAGAGAAAGGGGGGAGAGGGAGAGATAGCTCAATAAATAGAGGGGGGAAGAGGGAGTGACATAGATAGTGGGAGATATAGAGATAGAGAGAGCGACAGGGAGAGATATATCAATCACCCTCCCTATATCTCTATCTATTCATCCATATCTCTTTATCTCTCTACCCCTCTATATCTCTTTGTCTCCCTTTCTATTTGTATGTTTGTCATTATCTCCCTCTCTCTATATTTTCTTCCCTATATTTATCTTTGTCTCCTTAAGTGTGAAATAGGTACATTGAAGAGGTCTTAAAAGAGAATGATCATATCTTTAATCAAATGGCATGCTACCTTGAGCATAACTCCCCAAGGAAACATGACATCCTTGGATTGTTGACATGAAACAACCAATCAAAATTTAGTTTCTCTCTCTCATATTAATATATATTACTATTATATTAAATATATATTATATTAATTATATTTTGTATTATATAAAAATATACTTATTATTAATTATTAATTATAATAATTGTATACGTATTTAATCATTTTGTTAAAGAGTATAATAAATAATTATAATAAGTTGAATAATTATATTATTTATTATGTAAAATATAGCTAATATATACTTAACTATATTGTAGAATATTAAAACCTATCTAAATGGCGCCAAAATTTTCAACTTAATTAACATACTGTAAAACCTAACGAACCTAGGTTGTAGCTCATCAAATTGGAGAAGTGAAAGGTCAATACTAGCACCGAGGAAGAGTTTGGAGTAGTGAAAACAAGGTCAATGCCAATGCCGAGGAAGAGTTTGGAGTAGTGAAAACAAGGTCAATGCCAGCGCCGAGGAAGAGTTTGGAGTTAAAACAAGGTCAATACCAATGCCAATGAAGAGTTTGGAGGAGTGAAAATAAGATAAATATCAGTGCCGAGGAAGAGTTTGGAGGAGTGAAAACAAGGTCAATACCAGTGCTGACAAAGAGTTTGGAGGAGTGAAAGCAAGGTCAATATCAATGTCGAGGAAGAGTTTGGAGGAGTGAAAACATGGTCAATACCAGCACCAAGGATGAGGTTGAGGGAACTCAAGGAAAATCGATGACCAACGGGGAATGAGTACTATATGTTTAGTACCCCTATTCTCTTTAACCTTCAATTTTCATGCCTAGTTTCCAAAGATCTTCTCGTACATTGGCACCCCCATTCTCATAAAATGGTATAAGATAAGACAAAAAATAAAATACCTTAGTCTTTCACATTTTTATCGACCAACCTTAGGTCTTGGAAAAACTCCCATAATCTACCCACATCTTGGTTGAGGTATAGGATTTCATCACATAGCCTTCATCACATGAGTTTGAAGCAATTGTAGACTTAGCCCAAGTATATGCTAGGCTAAGGTAGATCTAATGAATGGAAATAAAGGCATACAATTCTTCTTTAATACCTCCACCACAAACATATGCAAGGTGTTGGTTGTTTTTACGGTAAGCGGGTTGATCTTCTAATCTACCTATGGAATTGCTAATTCCAATAAAGGGCATCTTGAAGGACCTGGACCAACTGATGAGGATATGAAAGACCTCCTACACTTTGGGCTCTGCAAGACCTAGGAGGGCAATCCCTTAATTCATTTACAACCTTTGCACCATCATCATAAACAACATTAACAACAACATATAATCTCATTTAATAGCTCAACATAATAGGATAATACCAAATAGAATTGGCTATTTATCAATAATATCAACTATTTGGAGCATGAGATAACTAAAAAAATGTATAGTTTAAGATAGTCATTGATTTGCAATTTGTAGCAAGCTCTAGGTAAAGGAAAACAAATACTGAACCATACGAATAAGTACAACTTAGATTAGTGCCATATATCCATTGGAGGAGTCAAATTTATAAGTATCTAAGGGTTTATGATAGATTTAACACAACATATAAGATCCTTGATAACATTGCTTTACAATATCATCAATATGTATTCTAACCCAATACTACTTATCAAATCCTTATGCAGAACATATCCACCTACAATCCCATTCAAGCATTTTAATTAATTCCTTGAATTAAACCTAAAACAAGAATCATAGACACCACAACAGTGAGATGAACGAAACAACCCTTGATCATTTTATTCAAAATTCAAATATGCTTGCACAATGGAGATACATGAGTTCGAATTAATAATATCAATTCAAATTCCAGTACTGTCATAATACATCAAATCCCCATGAATTCAAAACCTACTACATAATGACTCAAAACCTAAATTGTATTTTCCCTAAAACCATCAAAATTTATAATTTTCTCTGCAACTTCATCTAGACTCAACCAAAAATATCTAACTTGCTAACTTGTACTTCTGGTCTTGAAATACTTCTTATAGAAAAAGAAGCAACAAACAAGCATCAGGCCAGAAAGCACACGTGCCACTAGCCAATTGGACCACCTTGTGATATTCCAAAAATTTGTTACAACAACAATCTCCCTAGAGAATCTTCTTGTTCATCGTGCCCACTAAGAATGGTTGATACAGCAACACAAAACTTCAAGAATTCCATGCCTAGACTATCACCAAAAAAAAAAATGGAATCTGTTGTAACTGCAATAGCTAATTTGTCAACCGTTAGCAGCCTACTCCTTTTCAATCTTCTTTAGTTAAATATACATTTACCCATTTTTGGTACTCTTCATCAGTTGGCCAATCAAAATTGATCACCTTATTCACCTTGACACTATAAGGTTTTTACTTAACTTCCACCTGATTCTCTTCTCTTTCAAAAGACTCCAAGAATGAGCTAGTGCTAATGATTTTGTCCATACAACTCACCAACAAATCATAATATGAGTTACCTTATTTTTGAGGGTTTTGTAGTTGAAACATGATATAAAGGGGCTCTTACACTTTTTGTGATTATTGTAGCTTGTGTAAGAGGCCCCATGGATACTGTTGTAATTGTAGGATGCATGAATAGGGTGTACATGATGAGAAATAAAGAAGGTATAACTGTTGTCCTCAATAGTTTTGTGAAGAAAAGCATGTGAAATGAGAGGTTCAAGCCTAGGTTTCAACAAAACATGTATGAGAGATCTGATTTTATGAATTTTTATCCATGTGTAGACCTAATGGGTTGTTTTTGAACACTGAATATAAATGATATACATACACACACACATATATATGTATGTATGTATGTATGTATGTATGTATGTATGTATGTATATGTATTTTAAATGTAAATGTAAATGAAATTACTAGATGCTCTCCTAGAAAAATAAATGCAACATATCATTAAAGAAATCTATATCTATGTATATAAATGTGTATTTCTAAATGCAAGTGTAAATGCAAAGAGCATATGGTTTTGTAGTGTTATAGATACAACATATCCATAAATTAATGTAATTTAAATTCTAAATTCTTCAACACATGTAATATGAAATTGATCAAACTATTAACTACATGAGAAATAAATGAAAACAGTAAATGCATATGTATGTGTATTTGTAAATGTAAGTGTAAAATAAATAAGAATAATGAAAATTATAAAAGAATACAAGGAAAGGTCTCCTCCCTTCTTGGTAGTGATAACCTCCTCCACACAAAACCCTTAAAAATTATGAATAGAGGAATATAATCTTTGAAGAAATCAAAGTTGATTCTCTCCTACCTAATGTAATTAGTCATTTTATCCTTACAAACATTATAGTGATTACTAGAGGCACATAGACCAATTCTTTATAATAGAATAATTTGACCATACTTTTCCAATGATGGCATTATGAGAAAACCTTAGGTTAAATGAATAATTCCTAGCTAAGTTCTTTAAATCATGTCCAACTGTATAAGAGAAGACCACTACTATGTGTACCTAGATACCATGGAGAAAGGATCTTTGGGATCTTTCATCAATCATCCTACCTTAAAAAATACCAAAAGTCTCTTAGAAATTAGACATAGGAAGATTTATGATGACTTAAAAAAATTTATTGCCAAAGCATAAAATTATGATGACTTAACAAGGCCTAGTACACACTCCCTCCCTATTAACCACTTAGACATATGAAAATTAAATGTAAATTTTCTGCCATTTTTAGTCATGTAGGTGTCCAATAAACCACTTGGTTGTGTTTCCCTTCAAGTTTATTTACTTGAATGAAGAGAAAAATTCTTTTTATTACAATTAGAGAATACATTTGAGGCCTTGGTTGTGTAACTGGTGCACCATAGTCACATTTAACACTTGTTACAAAGTTTGGGAGTTAAAAAGTTATGTAGATTTGATTTGTGATGGACACATTTGGACGATAATAACAATAACTTGCAATCTATCAAGACTTGATTACCTTATAACCTATGAAATTATAGCGATGAAATGATAGATTAATCATAATGTCACCTTAGGATCGCATCACCATGAAAGAACTTCATCCAACATCCTCATGAGTGCAGGTACCACCAAATAGGTATTTTTCAGATCTATCTTCCTCAAGTGAGGGAAATTTAGGAAGAGAAGAGGAAAGCTAGACATGTAGTATGTCTAAAAGAGGGAGATCAACTAGAGGTCAAAAGATTAGAAGAAAATTCTATAAACGCATGAAATTTTTTTTTTGTTGAAGGGGGGTCATGTTCTTATGATGATGAGAGCATAGGCAACCTAGAGGTGCACTTGAGGTACAAACATCTACAGAAATAATGGGTACCCAAGGAACTTCCTCCAATAAACACTAATTTTTGTGTCAACGGGAGGATATATCACATAACACCATCATCATTACATGGTTTGGGCCTATTTTGCATGGACAACATAAAGGTCTGTTATGACAAAGTTACTGAATTGATGGAGTATGTTGGACTCTGTTACAGTTACAAAGATTGGATGCAACTAGTTTGATATACACGAAGTATGCATAGGTATGCACTGTCAGCAAATTATATATAGCTAAAAGATAAGGATAAAAATAAAGGAGTGGCTATGTACATTGACGAAAGGCCAAAAGTATCAAGGAATATTGCAGGGTTTATAAATAGTACGTGACTTGGGTCAACAAATAAGCAACCCAATTGCATGTTCGAGGCACGCGAGAGAAATTGTGTATTCGTATGTGCAATAAAATCAATAACTGTAGGGGAAGAGTTTCCCAACCTCCAATTAATAAATCCAATATACCATTTTATTCTTATGTTTTTTTTTGTAAGTCTATTGGTTTCATTTTGGTAATGGTTTTTTATATTTAATTTTTGTCACAATGGGACATTGATCATACGGAGAAGGCTCTGACCCAGAGCATAGATCATGATTTATCTTCACATGCTTCTACCTAACAAGTTTACCTCATTGTAATTGTAAAAATTAGATACGAGTAAAATGTTTTATTATTATGTTGTTTTGATAAGTTTGTTGGGTTAATTTCAATAATGTTTTTAATATTCTTGCTGCAGTCAATTGATCAGGGAAAGGCACCAACAGTAGACAAGAGCATCCATAGGGAGGTGCAGTCAATATTATGTGATGATGACATTGCTTATTCAACAAACCCTCTCGATATGATAAGGAAAACCCAAAAAAAATGAAATGAAGAAATCCTTAAGTTGTTATTCATAGTGCCTCAAATAGATGAGATAAGAGAGAGGGTTAAAATATTGAATGAGAGATCACAAAACTTGCAAGTAAGCTGTCATGAGGTCTTTAATTATAACATAAGTTCATTCATGGTTTTATATTTTGTACTCTTTTATGTCATGAACTAAAATATGTGTTGTTTTTATAGGATGTTTTGCATCCTCATGATGCTCCTGGCCATGATCAAGGTACTACAAGTGCTGCCTGAGGAGTAGGGGTTGGTACAAGTGTCCATCCTGATCTTCCTGTGCATACATCACATCATCTGACCCCATCATCCGTGCCTATATTGTCATCTAAAATGTTGGCAACACATACCATACAGGCATCCGTTAGTGCACCCTCTGGAGGCGAACACATGCTAGAACATGCATCAAGACATGTACCTGGGGATGCAGAGGCCACTAGTATTGGTGATATTTTAGCAACATTCCTAGATCTTCCTGTATTACTAGTACAAGAACATTGCAGGTCACATTATATATAATCCAATTAAAATTTACTTATTGATTGCTCTTTTTAGACTATTGATCCCATGATCATTTTGCAGAAAATGATGTTTTTTATAAACATCTAAGTGATATTACATTGGAGCTCTTCAGGATCACCATACGTACATGGTGGAATGCCCAAAATCAAGATTTAAAAGATGAGCTTATTAACCATTTATTTGTGCTCTTTGGCGATAAAACATTCAACTGAACCAAGGTCCTTAAGAAAGTTGGTACCTATCTAAAGTATGTGAGGGACCAATATAGGTCACATTTAGAGAAGAAAAAAAGTATGAGCGTCCCCCCATGATTCCAAAGAGGGAGTGGAAGGACCTAGTGTCATATGGAAAGGAGAAGGCAGAAAATAAAAAAGGAAAGAAACAACCGGGCCAAGGAGGGTATGTGATACTATCAACAATGTAATTATTTACTGATTAATCTTTCTTTTTACATAATCTAATGTATTTCAAACTTTTTATAGGCTGCCCGACACATTGAAGGCAACAAAGGAAATACTAGAAAAAAATGAGCAACACAAACTTGGCTCTGGTGGTTATATGAAATTAGCCGCATGAATTGTAAGTATCAATAAATGAAATATAGTATCCAAATAATAAATTGAAAACAAATTTGGTTTTATCACACCATAGAAGCAAAATTCATGATCTTATGCAAAAATGTAGGGCTCTGAATTCAACAAAGTTCCCATAGAAGATGACTTGAAGATTGCCTTCCAGCAAGGCTATGGAGCTATGGCTGAACTCCTAAGAGTCTTGACTGGGCAAACACAACCTTCCACTGCATCCAAAATGCAGGTAAATAAACTTAATAAAGTTTATTTAAAATTGAATACTTGTGAAATCTATTCAATATTAATTTCCACCATAAAGTAATTACATGCCTATTTGTTTTAAACATTCAAGCAATGATAATATTGCACATGACATTGGAATGGAACCTGGTGAGGGTGGAGCACAACCTGCAGATGAAGGTCATGGTGTGCATCCCAGTACTTTAGAGCATGTAGAGCATGATCAACATGTTGAGCATGATCATGATAGAGAAGATTAGGAACATGATGTGGCCCCATCAGGTAAATAGGACCACTCTAAAGTTCTTTTAAACATATTTAATTACAATTGATGTATTAATTATTGTAACCTTTCATGTTTCAACTTTAGAGCATGTAGAGCATGATCAGTGTGTTGAGCATGATTAGGCTAGAGAAGATTAGGAACATGATGTGGCCCCATCAGGTAAAGAGGACCACTCTCATATTACCTTAAACATATTTAATTTCAATTGGTGTATTAATTAATGTAACCTTTCATGTTTCAACTACAGATCAAGATTTAGAGAGTGTTCAACATGCTGAGCATGAGTCTATAAAAAAATTCAAGAACATGATGTGGACCCATCAGGTAAAGAGAACCACTCTAATGTTCTTTTAATTAATGAAATACTTGTAAAAATAATAATAAAACATATTAGTTTAACATTTCTTTGTTATTGCAGCAAATCCCCCCTTGTAGCAACATCCACATCATGAGTAGATGAATAGGCATACATTAAGATCACGAGCAGAGGGCATAACAACTAAAGGGGGGATAGATGATTTAGAAAACGATACTCCACTTCATATTTTTGTAGCTTTAAAAAAGAAACAAAAAAAAAGTGATTGTAATCATATCATGACAACCATATTTTTTATAATATGTAAAAACTGAAAGAATGAATATTATATGTTAATGAATGAATGTGAATATGTTAATTAATGAATGTTATATGTTAATGAATGAATATTATATGTTATTAATGGATGAATGAATGAATGTTATATGTTATTAATGGAATGAATGAATGTTATATGTTATTAATGGATGAATGAATGATTAATGTTATATGATCGGGTAAGGGGAATTGAGAGGATGTGAAGGGGAGGGGCCAAATGAGCTTCCACCGTCATGTGGTTGGCCCTTTTAACTAGAGAATATTAAACTATTCTCGAAACAAAGAGAATATCAATAAGGTAATGCAATTTTCAATATAAGAAATGCATCGTTTGAAGCATCAAACCAATATGCAAAGATGAAAGAAAGTGCTAACTTTTCACTATGGTGGCAGAAAAATGATTCTTTATACCCTGAATCCATGCTCTGCATCATAATTTGAAGTTGTTTCCATTCCAATTTTCTGAGTTTAGTTTTTTTGTATGGATTTGTATGAATAGTACATTGTGTTGTGTGTGGATTTGGTTTCAAAGCTCTATTTCTTCTATTTTTAGTGGTGACATAACCCTAAAATTTGAATTTTTGTGCATAACGAAGTTAGTGGAAAAATTCGACAGCCTGGAAGGGTTTAGAGGCTCGATTGAGATAGATACACGTGTGCATATTTGGATCTTTATACATGGGAGGCTTTGACTTAACCATGAAATTTTGTACCATCTGCAGGTATGCAAAAATTTCTCTACTTACATTCATTCTTGATCATAAATGTTGTAAATGATATTAATGCTTCAAAATTAAGATTTGTTTCATTGTTATAATGATAAAAATGTTATACTTTGCTATACATTCAAGCATTCTCTCACCCCCTACCATTTTCTCTCTCCCCCCTCCTTTTAAAATTTTTCTTTGTCATAAAAGATTCATATTTCTGTCTCATTTACACAAATTTATCTGAAGTGCTAGGAGTGAATAAAGATATATAAAAGATGATGGATTATGTCTAAACAACAACTTTCCATCTTATAGCTAATTAAATCCTTAATATTTGAATAGTTTAGAGCTCGAATAATGCTTGTATATGCATGTGTGGCAATAAGGGAGCCTATGTGAAGATTAAAATTTAAAACATCACTTTGGTATTTTTCCTTAGGTAGTGAAATGATATTTGAGTAATACAAACCTACACACACATTGATATTTTTAAGCATTGCATTGAGGAATTTTTTCAACTAGACGTGGAGGTATATAATATTGGTTTCTAGGTTTATTCTGTAAGTAGTTAATTTCATAGAGGAAGACTAAAATATTCTTAATGTCTTGTGTTAGGTGTGAAAGCATATGAATCACTTGTTGAAGGCACCATTTTGTATTCATCCAAAAAATGGTTTGTTCTTTTTTTTTATGTTTCTTGCATGTGTTTTTTTAAGGTTCTAGAGATGTAGCTCAGCTCTTTCCTTTGTACTTTTCATCTATTTTGATGATTACAGTAGATTGTCCTCACAATTTTTCATGTAGATCTATTTGTAACCTTATTTTCTACCAATCAATTTGCAAACGAGTCACATATTAAGGACCATTTCACTAACTTGTAGTCATCCATTACTTCATATGTTGCAAGTTGTGTTTGTGTGGCAATAAATCCTGATGATTGTGAGAAATTTAATCCTACAAGTGTACCCAATCTTTCTCAAGTAAAAGTCTTACCTTATTTTATAGTACTTTAAATGGTTAATTGAAGGTGCTTCTTTAGATCTAAGATAGTTGAACCCTAGATTAAAATATGGTATTAGATGGGAAGTATAATAATAAAACTGAGGTCCATTGAACACAAATTACGAACATAATTTACTAGGCAATGAATAGTGTTACAATTATAATTATTTCCCCTTTACCTACCTCTTCATTAATGAAAAAGATAGCAGATATTGGAAGTTCATTACATGTCTCATGTATGTGTTAGTATTTTAATTTTGTTTAAGTTGTTCAAGAGCTTCATTAGGTCAAGAATATGTTCTATAAGCTTTTTTCTCTTGACACTGCTCAACATTTTCCCTACACATTTTCTCTTCAATCCAGACGTTTCTTAACTCCTTCCCTTGTTAGCCCTTTGTTGTTCTCAAGTGTAATGCTTTTTCTATGCATCTTGCAGTTTGTATGTATGATCAGTCATCTCTTATGAAGCATGGATAACCTTTCATGGAATTGTTGTTGTAATTAGATAATTTCCATTGTGAGAATAATCATTTAATTTGTATGGAAGTAAGTCTTTTCATATTATTTGACTTGGTATTGTAAACTTCTCTTTGCAAGATTCTCTCACAGGGAAAAAAAGAATTGTGATGATAG
>VDFB02000007.1:209551773-209847268 GCA_007258455.2 Sequoia sempervirens | reverse complement strand
GAGGGTTTCTTTTCCCTTTTCAGACAAAGAATAAAGTTTGGAAAATTTGTGCATGAGTCCAACTTTCTTGAGGATTTGATTAGAAATGAATTTGATCTAAATAGGCAAGAGTTGAACAAGGAGAAATGGATAGATTATGATAAGATATTAGATATTTTACATAAGATGGATTTGAAGTATAATCCATTGTTGGAGTTCAATCCATACCATAAGAAGATTGACTTTCTAATGGAGAACTTCAAGGAAATTATGGGCACATTGAGGACCAAAAAGTTAAATTTAGAATTGAGTCTGGGTGTACAGGAACAAGGTACCAGGCCAATTGAAACAAGGCCAGCATACCAGCCTATAGAAAGGTGGCCTATTTATAGGAGGAAAAAGGATGATAGTAGTGATGAAGAGGAAGTGGACAGAAAAGGAAAGAAAATAATGAAGTTGCCTTCACAACCAAGTCCAAAATTCAAAGTGCCTAGGGAAATTAAAATCATTGATTTAGAATCATCACTAGAAGATAGTCCCTCATCACCACCATCCGATCCAATCCCTAAACGACAAAGAATTGATCAACCATAGGAGGATTTGATGGATGAAATTATTGTTGCTAATTAGGACATGCAGGTTGGTATGCCTTCCCCCCCTAGGCCAGCTGACTTGGTTCTATCTAATTTAGATATGAAAGGAAAAAGTGTACAAGATGCAAGAATGGAAGCATGTAAGGAGTTTCTAGATGACAATAGATTTGTAAAAACTCTTGTATTCTTGCAATTGGTATGGAGGATGAAATTATAAGAATATCAAGAGAAATGTAAGAAGATAAGAGAACTAAGGCCTGACAGGTTAGACCAGGATAATGATGAGGAGGTGAAAGCTGAATTAATGGAGGATGGTGTGTTGATTCTTCCTGAATGGGACATTGCAGATGCTATAGCATTTAATGCTATTTTAAAGTCCAAGCATCCTTTGCAAGACTCTAAAGAAGAAGTCAAGGAAACATTGCAAGATTCTGCCTCCAGTGAGGAATATGAAACTTTGGCAATTTGGGCATTGGCCCCTCAAGGAATAAATCCAAATATTACGAATATTAATCCAAATTTTAGAGGAGGATTAATATAAAGAGAGCTTCAGAGACCTCAACCACTAAGGCCACTAATTTGACTGTGAATGTGGCCAAATTGGCCCAAAAGACTACTGAAAGGGAGGAGGCTAAAAAGAAGAGCCTAATGGAGAAGTATAACATTTTGATTGAGGAATACAACAAGATGCAATAGAGGAATGTTGAGTTGCAGATTGAGTTGGAAAGGTTCAGGTATAAACAGATTGGGGAGACATCAAGTGCTCCAGGGACCAGTACATTACCTTCCACAACAGGGTCAGTGCCTCTTGCTTCTCCAATTGTTTCCACACCAAGGTCTCCCAGTTAGAATCTTTCTCTCACCCCTCCTTTAGAAAAAATTGATGAAGAAACAGAGTGCTCTATTGATCCTACAAAGAAGAAGCTCTTGCAAATAATTGATGAATTGCATACATCATTGAAGGTAAGTGAGGAGGGATCTCTTTCAAAGAAAAAGGAGATTGTTACTACTATCTTGAGGCATTTAAATGAAAAGTTTGATAGTAAATTCCTATCTATACATTCTTTATATTCTTTTTTGTTATATGCAATAAAGAATATTGATAGGAATCATGAAGTAGTGATACCATTGATTGAAAATTGGATCCCAAGGGCCAGTGATTTCGATTTCATGTATAAGGCTTCAAGTTTTGATACAAATAATAGGCCCTAATCATTAAATCCTACTCAAGTTTTGGTTAAATCATTGCAAGGTTTTTAGACCGTACCATATGATTTGAGTAGGAAGATTAGGGAATTGGTGAAGAATTTTAATGATTGGGGTAATACATTGTTACCAGATATAATTGATGAGCAGGGGAAAATCAGGTCACTCCAGTAGTGGCAGGATCAAGCAAGTGAAGTCATCAATAATAAAATTAAATTAATTTGTGATGACTCAGATTATGACTTGTTGGTGAGCTGTGTGAATAAAATCATTAGTACCTTCTTATTTTTGGAAGCTTTTGAAAGAGATGCAAATTAGGTAGCGGTAAAATACACACCTTATAATACCAAGGTGAATGAGGTGATTAATTTTGACTGGCCAACTAATGAAAAATACCAGAAATGGGTAACTAAATATTTGACTAAAGAAGAGTAAAAGGGATGGACTACTAACAGGTGGTAAATTAGGTGTTGCGGTTACAATGGTTTCTAGTTTTGCTTTGATGGCATTCTCAATGCAGGTTTCTTTTTGGTTTTTTGTTGTTGCATCAACTTTTCTCAGCTGATATGATGAACAAGAATACTCTCCAAGGTGATGGTTGTAACAATTTTTGGAATATCACCAGGTGTGCCAACTAGCTAGTGACATGTGTACTTTCTGGCCCGATGCTTGTTTGCTCCTTCATTTTCTATAAGAAGGATTTAAAGGATAGAAGTACAGGTTAGCAAGTTAGATAACTTTTTATCAAATCTAGGTGAAGTTGCAAAGAAAATTGTAAAGTTTGATGGTTTTAAAGAGAAATACAATTTAGGTTCTGAGTTATTTTGTAATCGGTTTTGAATTCATGGGGATTTAATGTTGTATAACAGTACTAGAATTTGAGTTGAAATGATAAATTCAAAGTCATGTGTCTCCACTATACATGCATATCCGAATTTTGAATAAGATGGCTAAGGGTTGTTTCATTCATCTCACTGTTGTGGTGTGTATAATCCTTATTTTAGCTTTAATTCAAGGAATTAATTAAAATTCTTGAATGGGATTATAGGCGGATATGTTATGTATAAGGATTTGATAAGTAGTATTGGATGAGAATGCATACTAATGAAATTGTAATGCAATATTGTCAGGGATCTTATATGTTATGTATTAAATCTATCATAAACCTTTAGATGCTTATTAATTTAACTCCTGCAATGGATATATGGCACAAATCTAAGTTGTACTTATTTGAGTAGTTCAATAATTGTTTGTCTTTTCCTAGAGCTTGCTACAAATTGCAAATTAATGACTATATTTTACTATGGATTGTGTTGTAGTTATCTCATGCTCCACATAATTTATATTATTGGTGAACAACCAATTTTATTCAATATTATCCTATTGTGTTGATCTATTCAATGGGATTATTTGTTATGTGTTACTGTTGTTTATGATATTGGTGCAGAGGTTGTAAAGAAACACATTAAGGGGATCACCCTTCAGTGCTTATAAGAGCCCAAAATTAATGCAGGAGGGATTTTTAAAGAGTCCTGGATTGCCCAGGTTACATCCGAGGTCGCCCGAGCTGCCCCTTGATTAGATTGCTTGAGAATCCCATAAGGTAGATTAGAGACCAACAGCCTAGTTGCGATTAGCAAAAATAAACCCAACTTTTCCTACCTTTAGCTCCATGCTTCCATTTCCCTCCTCCCCTCTATCTCTCTCCCTCCCTCCCTCCCTCCACTCTCTCTCCAGGTCTCACCCTCCACCCCTCTCCCTCTCTCAGGTCTCTCTCACTCTTATCTCCTCCCCTCTTTACCACTCTGTCTGCTCTCACACTCGCTAAATATATATACTCTCATTTGAGGATCCCTCTGTCTCTCTCCCTCTGCATTTGAGTTTGTTTTCTTTGTAACAAGGTTGGGGTCTTCCCTAATTTACCCCTGTAAAGATTTCCAATTCAATCAAGACTCGGAAGGGACTGGAGCCAAAGCCCGGCCGAGGATTTTAAAGACCTCCTACACTTTGGGCTCTGCAGGAGCAGGAATTGATCCCTTAATGTGTTTAAAACCTCTGCACCAATATCATAAACAACATTAACACATAACAGATAATCCCATTGAATAGCTCAACACAATAAGATAATATCAAATAAAATTGGTTGTTCATCGATAATATCAACTATGTGGAGCACGAGATAACTACAACACATTCACAATGTAAAATAGTCATTGATTTGCAATTTGTGGTAAAGGCGCTAGGTAAAGACAAACAAAATACTGAACCATACAAATTAGTACAACTTACATCAGTGCCATATATCCATTGAGGGAGTCAAATTCATAAACATCTAAGGGTTTATGACAGATTTAACACATAACATATAAGATCCTTGAGAACATTGCTTTACAATTTCATCAACATGTATTCTAACCCAATAGTACTTATCAAATCCTTATACAGAACATATCCACTAACAATCCCCATTTAAGATGTTTTGAATGCTTTGTGATACCAAAAGCAGAACAATAGTTGATTTATTTTGATCAAACCATGGTAGCAGATGTCATGGCTTCCATTAAAGCTTACTCGTGTGCTACACAAACGACTCTAATCGCATTTGATGTAGATTCAAATATTAGTCGTTGATCCTTCACCTTGGTGAGATCATCGGGATGGCTACCTTCAAAGAAAACTGACATAGTCTCCATCATGGGAATAAGGGTCCCACCATACTAGTCGTTGCCAAGGAGATCCACGTGGAGCTCCCCCATGATATCATAATCAATAAAGACCTCGCAACTTTGGATCACGCAATGGTGAGCAACCATAGATCTCAACCATCGGCAATCCTATTCATTCAACACAATTTCCAACCTTGTTATTAACCATCGAGCACCTTTCTACTGAGATTATATCATCTTTGTTGATTTAATAAACGTGCATCTTATAACTACTTTAGTAACCTGTGGCATAATGTATTAAAGATGCATCAAAGTATTTATCATTCCTTCTGCTTCACTGGATGAGACACGTGGTGCTCACCCGTGTTATCTCAATCAACAAAGATAGTGTGGTGGGGTCATCGCGAGATGGCGTGGAATGACTAAGATCACACGATGATTGATCTACGGCCATGCGAACTTCTCCCTCTACAAAATGAAAACATTTATTAGGGGAGAGGGCCCAGTAGTCGTGCGGGGTCCAATAGTCATGCACTCAATCATGATGATAATACCCAATCTTACCACATATTTATACTATATATTTTAAATAAATAGTCCAAATGTAAATAAAGAAAAAACCAAATGTTGATAAAAATGGACCCATACTTGAACACATGAGAACCTCTAAATGTTATATGAAAAAAAAAAATACATTCATGAAGTGAAATAAGTATTTTTTTGTTTTAAATAAAATATCACAACTCTCCACTATAAGTATATCATTTAAAAAAAAAAATGCTCATTTAATAAAATAAGACACTCATTTAAACAAATATTGTTATCATAGTGAAAAAATATTGTTCTTATGTGTACAACAATTGGGGTAGCAATGTACAAGCATTGGATAATTTTATATTAATAGTTTGTCCTATCACAAATATAAAAGGTGAGCACAATAAATAACATGTATTTTCCCATTAAATGTGAAGGATTTTCAAAAAAAATTAGTGTTCAACTATTGGTCATTAATGTTCAATATAAGTTGTATTTTAAATAATTATGTGTTGTTTTTATAACAAATAGATTTTTGTGTTCAACTATTGGTCCATATGTGTTGAATATAAAAGGTAGATATATCAAAGATTTATGGTTATCCATAAGTATTTGGTCCACTTAGGTTGTATATTAATTTTAATTTAAATAAAAATATCATATTCTACAAGCAACAAATGATTTTTTTTTGGTTCAACTATTGGGGGTTCCATGATTAAGTTTTGGTCGAACCTTTAAAAATTCGAATTTTAGACACTTCTCAAAAGATCTACCAATGTGGCAAGTTGCATGATGATTCGCACCTCCAAACCTTAGTTATAGATAAATAAGAGACCAGCTACATTTCAAAAAAAAACAAAGGTTCTACGATATTCCAGTCAATTGCTACATGCTAAGAAAGTTAGCATGCACGACTACTGGGCCCTCTCCCCTAAAGGAATAAGGGGACATCACTAGGCCAACGAAAAACAATGACATAATTTTTTTTAACGAGGGAACACGAGACCAAAAAAAGTTGTTTTAATGAGGGAACACGAGACCAAAAAAAGTTGTTGTTTTAGCGAGGGAACCACCGGGACCAACAAAAGACTTAGGAAAAATAAAGTCAAGCGAAGGAAATAAAATGTTAAAATAAAAGGGGGCCTAGCCTAGACGAAGCGATGGGGTTTAAGTCATTTTAAAACCTTCCCAAAAATTAACAGCCAAATAGATCCCATCCAAGGTGTAAGATGAACACTATGGTTTTACATGAAGACAAAGGTAAAACCCAATCCTTAGGATTTTCCCAAACACCATAGATGGCCAAAGACACAAGGTAGGATAAAATAGAACACAGAGAACAAAACTTTGAAGTTCCATCACTACCCATAACCCTCCTAAACCTTTGTTTTGATTTTTAACTTTCCTTTATTTGAACCCTCAAATCTCCCCTCCCTTTTCTGAATCCGATTTGGATTTTCTTGATTTTGATTTTTCTCCTGCACCTCCCCTTATCCTTGATTATCTTTCCCTCCTCCTTTTTCGGATCTCTTTCCTTTGATGATCATTTGATTGATCCTGATCGATCCTCCCTTCCTTTTTTTGATTTTTACCTTTGATTTTGTTCGATTTCCGATTCTGATCCTTTTCTTCCTGGAATCCTTCATTTTGATTTCTTTCTCACCTTTTTCCCTCCTTTTTCCTGATAATTTTTCTGTCCTTTCCTCCCTGACTCAAGATCTTTCTTCCGCTCGATTCTCTTTCTCTCTTCCTTTCCTCTTTCTCTCTTTTCCATTTTGATTATTTTTCCTGGATTTCCTTCCATCCAACTTATTCTCTTGATTTTAACCGATTTTGATCTACCCCTGATCTCTCCCCACCCTTCTTTCTCACCAAGTTTCTCTCTCACTTATCTCCTCCCTCTGATAACCCTACCCTTTCTTCATCTTTCCTCCCTCGTCTCTGCTGTTGTTTTTTCTACTGCCTATCTAATTTACCTATGGAATTGCCAATTCCAATCAATTGGTAGCTCAAGGACCTAGACCAACCGTGAGGGATTTTAAAGACCTCCTACACTTTGGGCTCTGCAAGATCCGATAGGGTGATCCCTTAATGTGTTTACAACCTCTACACCATTATCGTAAACAACATTAACAACAACATATAATCTCATTTAATAGCTCAACACAATAGCATAATACTGAATAGAATTGGTTGTTCATCAATAATATCAACTATTTGAAGCATGAGATAACTACAACACATTCTACAGTGTAAAATAGTAATTGATTTGCAATTTGTAGCAAACGCTAGGTAAAGACAAACAAAATAATGAACCATAAAAATTAGTACAACTTACATCAGTGCCATATATCCATTAAGGGAGTCAAATTCATAAACATCTAAGGGTTTATGACAGATTTAACACATAACATATAAGATCCTTGAGAACATTGCTTTACAATTTCATCAACATGTATTCTAACACAATAATACTTATCAAATCCTTATACAAAACATATCCACCTATAATCCCATTCAAGTATTTTAATTAATTCCTTGAATTAAAGCCAAAACAGAAATCATACACACCATGAGAGTGAGATGAATGAGAAACCCTTGATTATCTTATTCAAAATTTAGATATGCATGTACAATGGAGAGACATGAGTTTGAATTAATCATTTCAATTCAGTTTTTCATACTTACAAACAACTCGAATTCAAAACCTACTACAGAATGAATCAAAACCTAAATTGCATTTTCCTTAAAACCATCAAACTTTACAATTTTCTCTACAGCTCTACCTAGACTCAACCAAAAAATATCTAACTTGCTAACCCATACTTTGGTCTTGAAATACTTCTCTTATAGAAATGGAGAAAAAACAAGCATCGGGCGAGAAAGTACATCTCATTGCCATGCTTTTCTCTCTTCACAAAACTCTTTGAGGACAGTACTTATACCTTCTTTATTTCTCATCCCACACCCTATTCATGCATCCTGTAATTCCAACACATCCATGGGGCCCTACACACAAGCTATAGTAATCACAAAAAGTGTAAGAGCCCCTTTTATATCATGTTTGGACTACAAAACCCTCAAAAATAGGGTAATCAGGCTATATGCAAAGAAATGAAGCTTTCTAACTCAAATCAACACCTTAAGCCCTCAAATCATATTCAAATCAAAGCTAACACATATCTTCATGGCCTGGAATTGATTTCACATCAAAATATGGCTACATGTGACCGTACAGTGTTGCATAACAGGAAAAATGCAGAAATTTTGAAGAAAAACACAGATTTTCAAATGTCAAGAGCTTTTATTTTAAATCCTCAACCATCAACAACTATTACAATGATCACTTTATGCCTTTTAATGGACTTTACATGTCAACCACTGAACAACCACCTCTACAAATGTACTTTTTAATCTTTTATGATCACATGAAACATAAAACACACTAATTTCAAGGTTGTTAACATCACTATTCAAATGTTTTAATTTTTTGACCTTTCAAACGTTAAAAATTACATCATTAAATTAATTATGTGATGGCATAAAAATTAAAAACATCATGAATTAATTATGTAACCACATAATTCAAATATAATTCTATCAAGAAATTAATATCAAATAGATAATATAATCGCATAACTCATACATTTCAATGTCATTGATCTTCTTCTTCATCCAGCTCTTTGTCTCTATCATCCGATCTAGATTCGCATTGTAAGGATTGGTCATATCATCATCATCATCATCGATATTAGTTTTGATAATTTCATCATCCACACGGATATCATCTTCATGAACATTAACTCCTACATCATCATGATCTAGTTCCTCATCTTCAACATCTTTGTGAGGGACATCATCAACTAATTGTTGATCCGATCATCATCTACATCATCTTCTAGTTCTTCAGTATCTTCTTCTTCACCTGCAATATGTCAAACATGTAAAAATTATTGCAATATCATCAATTGATAAATATATTTATTCTTGGCCGAATGTATGCAAAGAAAACAATCTCAACATATATATACATCAATATAATTGAAAATAATTAAATAATATGGGTGATTAATATATTTATACGTACTTTTTTATCTCTTAAACCATATGGTAAATCAATTTCCCTTTGTGTAACATTAGAATCTCCATTACGATGAGCTTCTTTAACCAATGAAGCCACACCTTCCCATGTTAATGCGCGACCAAATTGTTGACATCATTCAATCCATACTGTCATCCAATCAATATTGTTTGTGACGTAAAAATGTAGTGCATCCCACTCTCGACCAACTATATTAAAAAAATGAAATTCACAAACGACATATAATTAGTTAAATACAACATTAATTTATAATTGATGTATATTAAAGATTAAAAATTAAATAAGTACAATATACATAAAAACCATATGTAAAATGTATTCCAATTAATCTCCATGACCATGATTAGTTAAATACAACCTTAATTTATAATTCATGTATATTGAAGATTAAAAATTAAATAAGTACAATATACATAAAAACTATATGTAAAATGTATTCCAATTAATCTCCATGACCATCTTATAATTATCTCTCACTTTCCTCAATCTACCTTTCCCCATTAGGTACTCCCCTTTGAATTTGTTAATGAATTTGGGATCCCAAATGCGATCTATATGGATCTTTGATGCAAACTTAGGAAACTATTCACTAATGTACACCATGGTCTGGTATACCATATATCCCTCCACCATAGAACCCTCAGGATGTGCTCTTTGTCTAACCCAAGCCTTCAAAATTTTCAAAGTGTCTCTCAACCATCCACATTGACCTTGTGTGTATAGGTCCACACAATTCAATATCTTCAACTTGGTGTATGAGGTAGTGTTCTTGTGCATTGAAAAATGTCAAAGGTAGACACTTTTGAATTTCACACATTAGACGAGGAATTTTTCTCTTCCAATAATTTATATCTTCTTTATGGATTTATTTAGATGACAACCATCTACAAGTGATTCAAGGAGCAAATATATTAACAATATTTAACAAAAATATACAGTATATTACATAACAAGTAAAAAAATTGGCAATTGTAATATGTATACAATGAATTGAACAAATATCACTACTTACCTCATGTATTTTCCAAGATCATATATAACTTGCTCAACATTGTTGTCAAAGTTGTCTGGGAGAGATAGAGGTTGAACGTACTGCAACAATTATAAAATGATATTTTCATTATTTTCCCAAAAGTAGTAAACACAATACACTAAAAATTTCATGCATTATACAAGTGTATATAATATACCAAAATAATTACCTTAATGAAGGTATGCCAATCATGC
Organism: Sequoia sempervirens; assembly: GCA_007258455.2. Classification (NCBI taxonomy): domain Eukaryota; kingdom Viridiplantae; phylum Streptophyta; class Pinopsida; order Cupressales; family Cupressaceae; genus Sequoia; species Sequoia sempervirens. Next base: position 209,836,961 of record VDFB02000007.1, on the reverse strand, counting down.
ATTTTCATCCCTGACCCAAATTCACCTTTCTTTGTTATTATATTGTTTATGTTCGCAACAAATCTTGTGGGAAATTGAATTTTTTGTATGACTTCTTTTATAGCATTTCTTTGTTGCTCTATTAATAACCAAAGAAGGGCACTTATATTAATTTGGTCTCCACCACTATTTAATTGAATGACATTTTTCATTGCATGATTGACTTCCTGAATGTCACTACAAATTTTGACAATTTTTTCTTTTTCATTCCTTCCATCCAATATTTTCCATAATGTTTCTGTTATATTCTTTCTGATATGCATTGTATCAAACAAATGCACAATTTTTAGCTACTCATAGTAGAGCAACCTACTAAATTGTCTGGGATAACTTTTCAGTCCTTGTGGAAGTCAGCCATCAATTCCTTGACAACCTTCATGAAGCATATAAGTTAAACAAATTAACAACGACAATCATTGTCAATTACAACATGAGTAAACACAACAGAATATAAAAATATAAATTCAAAACATATCATATATGATAGATAAACAATTTGATCCGATATATAACCTTGACGATTAATTCTATTATATTCCAACTTCCATAGGCGAGGTGTCATTCTTCATGGTTTTGATGTAGTCTCCTCTTCCCCATTGAAAAGATTTTTTTAGTAGTTTGATACTTATGATTTCTATGGAGGAAGTGCCTATATTCATCAAACACCTGCTTTCCTAAACTTGTTGAATGACAAGATTTCATCTTTGGACCACAAATTGGAAATGCAAATTTTCCCTTTTCTTGAAGACCTGCAAGATCATATATGATTGGATTAAATACGTCAATTTTTATAATTATATATAATGAATAGACTATTTTAAAAATATTCATGATATCTACTTCATAAAATTAAATATTGTTAAAGTGCAGTTGAATGTTATAACATACCACAAAAATGTGTTAGCCATGGGGCATCATGAATTTTCCATACAAGCATTGCATGGAATTGAAATTGTCTTTGTCCTATTGATCTAGAGACGACATACATAGTGACACCATTCCATAACTTTAGTAACTCGTCGATAAGAGGCTTGATATATACATTCATATCTTTAACTTGGTACTTACCTAGTTGAATGAACATAAACATTACATAATTATTATAACCATTTTACTACAATATATATAAATTAATGTACATGACTATTGAATGAAAAAAAATGTCATTATGCAACAAATAAGACAAATTAGATGCTACTACGTTAAAGAAGATTGATGTAAACAAATACCTGGAACAATCATTGACAAAATTATGTGCTCCCTCTTTATTGACATCCATGGAGGAATGTTATTGTTGATAACAAAAACAGGCCACACCGAGTAAATAAATCTCAGCTCTCCAAATGGATTGACACCGTCCGCTCCCAATGAAATCCTGAGATTACGAGGTTCTTCTTAAAGTGTGGTCATTTTTCTTCCATGTCCCTAAATGCAGAACCATTTGCAGGCATTCGAAGAATGTCATCTCCACTTCTTTTCTGTGCATGGTAATCCATAAATTACGCTAAGCTTTCGTACCTAAATAATCGTTGCATACGTAGAATAATGAGAATATAACAAAGAACCTTATGAGGCACCTTTTTTGTTAGTTGATTTATTTGATATCTACTGATATGACATTCTAGGCATTCTGTTGCAAATTCTTATTATTTATGATATATAATATGATCATTGGAACATGTATCTATTGCTTGATACTCCATTATGTTATCTTTCATAATTCCAAATAAATCTCAATATGAGCAAGGTAAAATATTTGATGGTGGTAACAAAAATTCACCAATAAATCTACAACAAAAAATAATTTGTTAATATAAAGAATATTAATGGTACATATTTCATCTTTTATTTACTAGTGATGAACTAACAACAATTAAAATAGATGAAAAAAGATGACATATATGGCATACCTTAACATTCGTGAGATTGCTATGTTTGATAAACCATTCATAACCTTCAAGTTCAATAGCAACAATACAGCAAAGAAAAGAGTTGTTTATGAGCCTTCATAAAGGGGCTCGTATGACTTCTCAAGTATAGGTAAATCATGAACATCATCAAAGTCATCTTGATCATCATGATCAGCTCTACCACTAAATGTGCCATGGATCAATATATTTGTACCATCATCATCAACTATGTTTTCTGGTGCATGATCATCTTCTTCCATAGGATCATTAACTTCAACTTCGATATTCACAGCTCCATGTTTGTCTGCTTGCAAAACCACATTCTTCGGGCCGTGATAATCCATATCATTTGCCCTAGGGTACCCCACCTTTATAATAATGATAGACAAAAATAAACCATGATCATGATTGAAAGTGATTATATATATATATATATAATGTTAAAATTATATAAAAATTTACAAATTCAATCAATATAAACACATATAATAAACAACTTACCAATGGACGACAATCATTCCCCCTTCAACGTGACCATGCTGCCTACAATGTTTCTCAGTTGTTGTGATTAAAATTCATCTAGTCTTTAAGCCCTTGCAATTATTGCAAGGACAATAACATTTCTCATCACCCTTTCTTTTCAATCTAGCCCATAATCTATCAAGTGTCTCTTCATTTTGTTCTCAACTAATATTATCTGACATGATATTTCTTTACCAAGCTTGACTATTTAGATCTTCAAAAAATATCAAACTCACACTCCAATAATTTTATTCATAGACAGGTAACAAAATCTAATAATTCTGATATTTTACTCCAAAAAAAATTGACATGCAACCACCCCTGCAAAAGAGAAGATAGTCTACAGTTAATGACCCCAAAAAACACTTTAAAATGCTAATTCCAAAACTTATTAAATTTTGATTTTACTATGATTTCCAACCGTTAGACTCCTAAAATCAAAATATTGAACTTGATCACAAACTTCCTACAACGATGGAGGTAGCAAGCTAGTAAAAGCAAGTGACCCATTCATAAGGAGCAACAAGTCAGAATCATCATTGCTAATGTCAATACAGGTTTATCCTTTTAGTTAAAGATGAAATGTGTCACTTCTTATGACGAGCTTATACCTAGGGCCCTCAACATTGAGAGAGCCCTAATCACACAAGGAAGCACACATTAGTAGAATTCGGAAAATAAATGACTAGGTGACTAAAAATTTTAGTCACAACAACTAAAAATGACTAAATTCTGCTCATTTTTTACAACTCAACTATAAATGAGTAAATAAATTACTAGTTTGGTCATTGATTAAAAATTATTTAGTCACACAAATAAAAATGACTAAATAGTTAGTCATTTATTTAGTCACAGTCCATTTGAATAAATCATTTAAGGAATCAAGAATATAGCCCGCCAAAATACTCTAAAACTTTAATAGACATACCCTAAAACTTTTGTCAAAATCTTATTTTAGGAGTAGCCCACTAGAATGGAGTTTTCATTTTAATAAACATATTCTAAAACCTTCGTCAAAACATTATTTTCAAGCATAGACCGCCAAAATGGAGAAGTGTTTCTGTAAAGAATGGCAGAGAATGGTGAGGAGATGTGCGTGAAAGGAGGCATAGGATTCATTGTTGTTTATCTTATTCCTGGTTTGCTCAACAAATCTTACATTGTTCCTGCTACTATTTTTAATCTAGGTATTTACTTGACATATATTTTCATAATCTCAAATTCCTTCAGACGATTTTGAAGTATCAATGTATCCTATATAGGGTTTAGAATGATTTATTTTAATTAAAAAAATAAATAAATGATGTATTTCCCTGTAATTAGATAATGTGGAGATCTTCTAAATCTGCCCTAGCACACTATCCTCTTTGGTATTGTATTCATTACTCCAGCTACTAGGGTTTTGTATGTGACATCTTTAATATCTTGATGACCATGGCTTTTAAATAGATTTTAGTCTTTTCTTTAATCATTTTCATGGTAACCCTTGAGTTCCATAATCCACCTTCAATCTCTTCTAAAAACAGTGTCTTAAGCTAGACTGCATAGTATGCATATAAAGAAAGTCCTTCATACCTGCCATTGTTCAAAACCACCACTCACTTCCTTGCTTAAAATGTTGTCTCCATAAGCACAATAGCATGTTTTGAAATCATGGTTGTCAGTGATTGACCATTAAGGTCACCACTTTCATCAAGATACAATTATATTTTTGTCTTCAAACTCAAGGCATTATGCAAGATAACATTGTGAATTGTTTGTTGTGTACAATTTGATTTTCTTGCACATTTACTACTTTGCTAACTTTTTTTAAGACTAGGTATTGCACCCTCAACTGCAATCTCAAATAGCTCACTCACTATCACTTGAAGATTCCTTTCATGAGCATCCTTCAATAAAATCTTGAACTATGCCCTATAGACTGCCTACTTACTACAGGGGACTCATTATTTCATGGTATTGTACATCTTAAGATCCTTCAACCTTATTGACACTACTTCACAGTCCACAAGGTATTATTCACTATTCTCCCATCTTTGATGAGTCTCAAAACACTGCTCAAACATGCAATCCACTACCTCCATTATACATTAATGACTAAGAAGAAACATTGAACCTATGATTACCACTATTACTTCATTTGGATAGTCATTCCCTGATTGAATTTTCCTTGTCTAACACTACCAAAAGCATTTGAAAAACCCTTAAGGTTAGCAAGGGGGCAAGGAAACTCACTGTTAAAATCTCCACTTTACTATGCAAGGTTTGAGCTTTATTATCTTGTCACTGCTCAACCTCTTTTTGACTATCACATCTCAAGTGACTGACATTCTTCTTACTGTAGATTGCATTTACAAATGTCACTAAGCTACATAGTGTGTTTGTTATTGGCTAAAAATTTTAGATTGCAAGATTTTGTTATTAGCTACAATGTCTCAATCTTTCTGGTATTGCAACCTCACTAATCCTCTAGAGTAATTTTTTATGTTTCTATGGAGGCCTAGGGTTCGTACCCTAATCATGCTCTTACCAATGCTTCTGTTGGTATTAAAAAACAACCTTAAATCTTGGGTCAGAAAATTAGTTGTCTTAACAAAGTTGTGGTATGATCTTGGATTGTATCCTAGAGTGTGTGGGAAGCTTGTGTTTGATCATTAAGTTATATAAACGTGATCAGGGAAATGTATCCTATATAGCATGGGTCTTTCTTTAACACTTTTCATAATGGTTATTAGCATATCACAATAATATAGTTTGCGGTAACCCAAGATTGCATTCAAGTATGTAACAAACTTGGTTTGTAGTTTAAGCTATACACTTTTAAGTAACATTCATAAGGTTTAGAAAATCTTGATCACTCTCTAGAATAGCCCATTAAACATGGGTTGTGCTTGAATGCACTACATAATTGATATAACACAACCACTCTACATATCAACCAAAGTTATAGGCTATTTATTACAACAAGAGGTAATCACTCTTCGATCATGCTATAATTACATCCTAACCTGTTAAACTTGAGATAACCTGAATGTACCCAATAATGATTAAAACCTACATTATACAACCTGAATTAACTACATTATATGAGTGTCTCCATTTCTATCACAACATAGCCACATTAAACTTGGGTCACACTTGAATGTATCCTATATTTGTTATAACACAACTATGCCACATGACCAATAGAGTTATGGATCACATAATTACAGTCACAAGAATATGTTCCTTGGTTGTGATCTTATGGTGTCCACACAACAAAATCTAGACATGAAATTCTCAAAACCCTAAACCTCTAAAAATGAAATCTGATGAGATGTTGCTTTAAAATATGATTTTCAAATTTGGAACTACAAATCTGACTTCACAACTAAATTCTACAAAAAGACAATGACTACCCTCAACCTAGCGATATCTTCTTGATTTTTTTCTATTTTTTCCCAAGAAAATCGTCCTTAGTTCTCCACAAGCTATCTCAAGTAGAGAAAAGCACGGTCACAATAAATTAGCGAACTCACTTTTCTTTATGTCAACCATAATTTGGTTTTTTTCTTATTTTTCATGTTTGTCAAAATTTCAACAAAACCCAGGTTCGTCAAAATTTTGACGAACGTCGGGGATAAACTTTTAGAAAATTGAAAATTACACATCAAATTTTACAAGCACGGGATGATACATCAAATTATACATATTTCGTCAGACATTTTCGTTGGATTTTGCAGTCAAATGAGTTAGTGACCTCTATGTACGTTTGAGTAAATCCACTGGCACTAGGAGGTGTTTTCTTGAAACCTCCAATATTAGCCTGTTCAACATCCAAAATCACATATTAAAATACCATTCATAAAACAATGCTATTAACATGTAATAAATTTATAATTGTTTACTAGTTACATACCCCACTGATAGGTGTACTACAGAAGTAAGTAGGTGGAGGACTAGTGTATCTAGTCTCAACACTGTGACCCTACAATTTTATTAAAATAATAAAACTAAATTAGTTAACCTTGCATTTCATAATCAAAATTTAATAAATTAAATTCAATGAACATGTTGACTTTTACCTGAGTATCAATGTCATATGCATGATGAAAAATGTCATCCATCCTCTCCATCCCCGTAGATGCATACGGATCCTGCATAGTAGCATACGGATCTTGCATAGCAGCATATGGATCCTACGTAGCATCCTCCTGAGTGTCGATGGGGTCATATGAACAAGTCGACCCACAAGATTGACACACATGGGTTTGAAGGCCACCACCCGAAGACTCCCCTGGATGGCACTGTATAATAGGGCTAGTATGATGGATGGAACTTCGGGTCAAAGTGTTGATCACCTACAATGTCTCTACATTGGCACTCTCCTTTGCAACAGCAGGCATAACAATGTTCTCACGAGGCGGCCTAGCGAGAGGTTGTCTCCCTTGCCACGTAGGATTTAGCTATGCACCGGGCCTATCCTGAGCCGACCCCCCACCTCTCCCCTAGAACTCCCTCATATCAAAATAATTTTGGATTTGGTTCAATACAAACTCAGTGTATAGTTTCCTAAGAAAATATTGGGGGACTTCACAATTTTTGCACAATGGGTAATCAAAGACCAAGTACCACCTATCATAAAAATGGTTCCTAATCTCTTGGTGGTGGCACCAATGAATAGGAAACCTCTTCGCATTGAGGCTAATATTTTGATGTGTTGTAGGGTCGGTGAATAAAGATCACAAATCACCTTTAGTAATTTCTAAATCTTTTAATTGTTTATATGATAGTTTATCTGCATAATATGCCCTGGCTTCCTACCTCCTATCTTTCCATAGTTATTTTTTGGGTAATTGAATCTACATTTTTTATCATCTCTTTCATTGAATTTTCTAGGGTCATTCTTTCTATGGTTGAAGCATTTAGATCACTCAACCTACTGATAAAATCCTTAATTTGTTTTTTTTTGTTCTCAATTTCACTCAATTTTTTTGAGTGTTAAGAGGGTGTTGAGTGATTGGTGGGGGAGGTTGATTTTGTTGAGGATTTTGTTGTTGAGGATTTTCCTACTCTTCTTGTTGAGGATTTTGAGGATTTTCAGGATCATTTGCATCTCCTACCAATTAAAAAAAAAAAATCAAATCTAACCTAAAACAAAGAAAATCAACTTGAAACTAAGAAATTCAAAACAAATAGAAAACAATACTTACCTCTCACACCTCTTCATCGTCGTGGTGCCATCTTTGCAAAGAAAGATCAACTATTGTTGATGAGTTTTGTAGAATACCTCCTCCTAGAACACGAGTGTGAAAATGAGGGTTTTTGGCCACCGACAAAGTAGAAAAATAAACAACAGAAAATGAATCACTTTCACTTTTTTTTCTTTTAAAATGACATAACGTGAGCGCGTTATAACACGATCGCATTATGTCATTTTCAAAATTTTTTTTGAATTTTCCGCAAAAGTGTAACCCAACTTCATGCACCTTCCCCACAAAGAGATAGAATAACATGAACAACCAACAGTTATGTCCACTCAAAACTCACAAAACTCTTCCTCTTCCTTTATTTCACCTCCTTTGGATGAAAACACATCTTACACAAAAAAAAATTGATGAGATAGATTACCAACAAACCCCTAATCCCAAATAAATGGAAAAAATTTATGGATGTGGTTACGAGCTTGTGAAATAGTTGGGGTACAATGGTAAAGGATGTGGAAAACATGAACAAGGCATTTGTGTCCCTATTGAGCCTAATATGAAAGACATAAGGAGTAGTTTAGGGTATCCATTTTCTAAGACTTGTAACAAAAGCAACTCAACAAACCTCATTAAATATCAATACTATCACATGTAAACCACGAACTACACTTATGCTTAAACATCCTGAATTTCTTGATTTGAATTCTCCATCATCTTGGGAGTATGTTGAAAATGATGAAGCCTTGAAACACATGTTAGGAACCATTGATAAAATATCTTTCCCTAAGCACAATATTACATGTGCTATGATAAGTTCCAAGCCACAAAATATCAATGATCATGAGAAAAAAATGGAATCATACACTTCTGAGTTTCCTAAATCAAATGCACTCCCTCTAGGAGATACAATTGACATACCAATGGACATCAATGATATAGAAAATTTCATTAAAATTGGGAAGTTCCTTGATGATGATGAATAAGAGGATACTACACTTTTACTCCATGATTTTCCTAAAAAATTTGCTTGGAAATATTCTAATATGCTAGGTATAAACCCGAAAATTGTCACACCTAACATTTTTCTTGCAAACAATAGTAATCTTGTTTGAAAAAAGAGACACAAAATGAATCCTAATATAGCTTTTCTTGTTAAAGGAGAGCTTGAAAAACTCCTTGATGTAGGTTTCATTTTCCCTAGTGATTATTCTCTTTGGATCTCAAATATTGTCGCAATTGTTAAACCCAATAATCGTATTAGGATATGTATGGATTTTCGTGATTTGAATAAATCATCCTTAAAAGATGATTTTCCAATTCCTAATATTGACATGATTGTGGATTCAACTGCTAGACATATTTTGTTTTCATTCATGGGTGGATTTTTTTATTATAATCAAATCTTCATCAACCCACAAGATCAATACAAGACAACATTCACCACTATCTAGGGGGTGTTTTGTTGGATTGTGATGCCTTTTGGACTAAAAAATGTAGGTGCAACGTATCAAAGAGCAATGACATTGATATTTCATGATTACATACATAAAATATTGGAAGATTATGTTAATGACATCCTCACAAAATCCTTACGACGACAAGACAATGTGACTATCCTTCGCCAAATCTTTGAACAAATGTGTCAATACAATATGAGACTCAATCTAAAAAGTGTCTTTGGAGTAGATAGTGGAAATTTTTTACGGTTTATCATATCTCAAAGAGGCATCAAAGTAGATACAAAGAAAACTTATGCTATCATTAACATGCCACCTCCTCACAATATTTCTCAATTATGCATGCTACAAGGAAAAATATAAGCCATCTATTGTTTTGTCGATTCTTTAGCCGATAGGATGTTCCCTTTGTTTGGAATGAGGATTGTAAATAGTACTTTGAGAGTTTGAAGGAATACCTTGTCACTCCACCTATTTTACAACCTGCCATGCCAAACAAGCCATTCATACTCTACATTGCCACATTTGCTCATGCTATTGTAGCATTGTTAGCTCAAAAATATGATAATGGAAAAGAACACCCTATTTATTACATTAGTCACACTCTAATCAATTATGAAACCTACTATACACCCATCGAAAAGCAATGTTTATCTCTTATATTCGCTACAAGTAAATTGCGACACTATTTACTAAATGCAAAAATACAAGTCATGACAAAATTTGATCTTCTCAAACATCTTTTCAATAAAACAGACCTATCGGGACGTTTAGCGAAATGGGTTATGATGATAACTAAGTTTGACCTTAAGTTTGTTTTGCAAAAAGAAATTAAAGGACAAGCCTTGACCGACCATTTAGTTGATGCTCCTTCTCCTCTAGCATTACCCGATAATGATTATTTTCCTGATGATAGTGTATTCACAACAAGTGTTTCTTCATGGACATTATATTTAGACAGGTCTATGTGTAGAACAAGTTCTGGTGTTGGAATAATATTAATTCCGCCTAAGGGAAAACCTATTCCCTTGTCATATCATTTAATTTTCCTATGTACAAATAACACTGTTGAATGAGGCCTTAATCACTAGAATACGTGTTGCTTTAATTATGGGCATTACTGACATCATGATCTTTGGTGATTCACAATTAGTAATTAAACAAATCAATGGTGACTATCAAGCTAAACATGATAAATTATCCAAATATAAAGATCTAAAAATTTCCTTGTTAGCAAAATTTAACTCCTTCACCATCAATAACATCTCACAAAAAGACAATCAACACACGAACGCAATGGCTATTGTTGATTCTCTTATATCCCCCTCCGATTCTTCACAAGATATCATATTCACTATTCATCCCATCATGAAACCTTCCATCACTGATATTTCTATCACTGCATTAGTTACAACTAAGACCAATTCGAGTGAATGGTATGATGTTATTTATAACTATATAAAATATGGTACCCTTCTCGAACCTGTCGCAAGTAACACTCGCACTCATTTCAAAAAATTAGCAACCAAGTACATCATCCTTGCTGATGTGTTATATCAACATTCATTTGATGGAATTTTACTCAGATGCCTTAAGGATTCTGAAATTAATATGGCACTCAAGCAAGCTCACACCGGAAGTTGTGGCGATCATTTTGGTGCAAAGACCCTAGTGCAGAAACTTCTTCGTATAGGTTATTACTAGAAAAATATGGAAAAATATTGTTATGCATATGTTAAGTGATGTCATAAATTTTAGGAACATAGTCATTTAAATTCCATGCTCCTGCTTCTGAGCTCCATGCCCAAATACCTATCTAGTCATTCTTAGTATGGGGGCTAGATATAATTGGAAAAATCTCCCTTCCCTCTTCCATTGGACATATGTTTATCATAACTGCCACTAATTATTTCACGAAATGGGTCGAGGCCATTCCTCTTTGATCTACGACTGTTGAGGTAATTTGTCACTTCATCCTTGAGCACATAATTTCTCATTTTGGCCTTCCTTTCGCATTAATCTCTGATAATGGCACACCATTTAACAATAATGATGTGAATTTCTTGGATACTTTCCATATTCAACATCATTTTTTGACACCTTACTACCCATAATCCAATGGTGAAGTTGAGTCAACTAATAGAGTCCTCAAACAAATTTTAAAGAAAATTGTTAACACCAATCACAAGGATTGGCACCTACAACTACATTATGCACTTTGGGCTTATCGTACAAGTGTTTGTTATTCCACTAGCTCAACACCTTATAACCTTTCTTATAGTATAGAGGCGATCATGCCTTTGGAGTTAGAAATCTCAACATTATGGATTTCTCTCCAAGGTTTGATTGACAATAACACTTATAGGACTGAACGATTACATCAACTTAAAATGCTTGATGAACAACACATTAACACTCTTGAGCATCTTCAAGCCTATTGCAAAAGGAAACAACACTATTACAATCTCAATGTTATCCCTAGTACATTTAACAAGGGTGACTTAGTTATCTTCAAAAATTAGTGTAATATCAATGCAAACCCTAATGAATGTGACAAATTCAATCCTAATTGGTTAGGAACTTACATTGTCGACAAAAGTTATGGGTTTGGTGTGTATGTCTTAATGGAAATCAATGGAACACCCCTTAAAGAGCCAATTAATGTCGCACATTTGCATCAGTATTATTTTTAATCCTTTCTTAATAGCATGAAGTATAGAGCGATATTGATAAACATTATGGGACTCTTCCCTTATACGTTTTCACATTGCTTCATTTTTGAAAAGTCTCTTGCAGGTTTTTCTTGAACACTAAAGTAATGCTTTGTAATTCCTTTAGGCCTCATGCTATTCACTTTCATCTTGTGTGTTGTGTTACATTTTTTTTAGCATAACATACTTAATCATTATTTTGTATCTAAAATAAAATTGCAAATATGTTTTAATTAGATCACATGCACATTGTTAAATCATGGAGACATTAATTAATGTAATCTTGCCAAGGTCACTTAATTAATCACATTTCCATTTAACATTCAACCATATTTAGAAAAATCATAAAACATTTTTTTTATATAGATATCTTCAAAGTTGTATATACATATCATAAGAAACAACATCACCAAGGTCTATGAGAACTAGATCCATCGACATCTAGTGCTCATGTTCTGACACCTGGACGTCATGAGATAGTCGTGTGTGATCGTGATCATGATTCACTAAATCTAAGTGTGAACTCCAGACCTTGTGCTCTCCCAAGGGCCACATCTCTCTCCTCCCATAGATGTGCTATCTCTGCATTTAGTCTCTCCATCTCTATTGAACTTTGCATTGATTTCCCTATGACCTCTGCTTGATACAATCATCTCCTCAAGCTCTCATAAGATTCTTGCAGTCTCACGAATGGCCTAAGTGACTTTGGATCCTCCTCCACAATAGGTTGGGGCATGTATTTCGGATCCATCTCCTCCTCATCGATGGATGCAGGTACTATCTTTGTAGTAGCTTGACAAGAGAACTCCCACCAATCTCTCATCACTCCTACAAGGTAGAAACATCACACAAATAGTAATCATCATCATGATATATATGCATATATATAAAGCGACATAATAACCCAAAGTACATGCATAAAATCAAAAATCATCACCTATGTCACCAGTCGGATGTGTCACCTCAATGTCATCTTGTACTAGGGGCATGGACATTGTCCTAGCCTCCCCTCAGTTGTGAGTACTAGTGGAAGTTGTAGCTACTGCTCGTGACCTCATCTTATGGATGGGAGAGGAATCTCCCCCCTCCTAATGGTCCTCAACTACTGCCTCATCATCCTCATTTAGAGGTGGCTCCTCCTTGTACTACTTCGATTCATCCTCCTCCTCTCCCTCCTAATCCTTATAATCTGGATCTTCCTCCTCATCAATCACATCTGTAAATATATCAACAGGTCTATATCATGTCTCCTCATCCCTATCCTCCTTCTCCTCTCCATCATCTGGTAGTGGCTCTGCATCTCCCACTGGCTCACCCATCGGGAATACTGGTGTTGGTTGAGTCACTATCCACCACTCCTCATACTCTATTGTGGCACCAACATCATCTACATCAAAGAATGGTAGTTGGTTGTGATCAGACTAATCGGAGTCACTCTCGACTACATGCTCAAGTGTGAGTCACACTATATCACCTAGTCTCCATGCACTTTGCATTGATCTCCTGAAAGAGGATCGTGCTCGGGGTGGTATCTGTACCTATCCAAACTATCGCATGACTCGCTCATAGTAGAATGGTCGTACTATGTGGTCATGGTGGCCAACCAAAAATCTATCCATTTGTATCCTCCTCAACTGTTAGGTATAATCTAGCCACTATAATTTCAGCTGATAAGGTCTCCAAAGGACCTCATCCTCATCGAGTCAGTCAAACTATACCCTCCAAAAGTGAAAATTACCATACTGCCATAGTCACTGCAACAAAGAGTTGAAAGCTCATGGGTACCCTACTATTGTCATGCATGGATAAAAAACTAGTCTGGTACATGTAATGTGCTCAAGGCACCACACCTATAGAAGTGTGCAGTATACCATACTTTCCATCTCTCGGTATACAAATCACCTCAAATCATAATAGAGATGTGCTAGCATACTTTGACCCTAGGCATATATTGTCTATTGCTCTACCATCCCTTGAACCATGTGGACTAGTCCTCCCTCAAGATGAGCACTTCGGCCATTAGGGACAAGGACTAGAGCTATGGTATGCATCATAATGCATCAAATCACTGGTACCCATGAATATAATAACATGGATAAATCAATCTGTCCTCTAACCCATGCATCATGCACTGGACCATCTAAACAATACTGTAAATCAACTCTTTGCTCATGAAAATTACGATCTCTGCAGAAATATACTCGCTCTCCTCAAATCAACATGTGGAGAATTTCATGTACATCCTCCAATGCAATCATCATCTCTCTTGTAGGTAGATGAAATGTGCATGTATCTACATCCCATCGCTCATAGAGAGCCATCAACATGGAATTGTGGTATCTCATGGGAGGCATAAGATATGCCTAATAGATCCTAATAGCTAGAAGATGCTCTGTCTCCTTTGTTGATAGTGATGGATCTAGATCTCTCAGAAAACTCAGCTACCTCCCTCCTATCCGTTTTCAACCTCAAGTGGGTACCTTTAAAATTTACACAAATATACTCTAAAATTCATCTTAAATCTTTCATTTTTATGTTTTTCATCATGCAAGTGTGCTAAAGTCAATCTAGTGTGATTTCCTAAAGGCCTTAGACACTTTAGACCCATTTTGGGACATTTTCCAAAGAAATGGGACACTTCGCAAAGAAACGGGACACTTTGCAAAGAAACGAGACACTTTGCGAACAAAAGGGACACTTTGTGAACAAAAGGGACACTTTGCAAAAAAAGGGGATGCTTTGCAAAAAAAAATTCCAAGACCCTTAATCAACCTATATATACCTTAAAATTAATTAAATCATTACAACATCACAAAACACATCTTGCAGAATCCACTCACCTCATGTTGACGCTCATCATGCGCCACCTAGTCCTGGAGAATGTCCATTCGTGCAAGTGTGTACCCTCATCTACTCAAAATTTTCTCGTCTCACTCATCACTCTCAAGCTACATGAAGGTAAAATGAATAGTAACACATTACTCCCCTTTTTTTCCTCTTTTACTCCATTTTTCATCTCTTTTTACTCATTATGCATTAAAATAGGTTTATTTTCCTTTTAAGAGTTCATAAAGTACCTCTTCTTCAAACCAACATAACAAGAGCTAGAGAATTTTATTTTTCGATGTTGTTTGATGCGTTGGAATCATGATTCTACCCCCGAAATCATCAACTATCTATTGTTATGTGACATGGTACTTGGAAATGTCCTTCGATATGATATTTTGAATTTTATGTGGCTAGATTTCTACCTTGATTCCACCTTTGTAGAGCAAGAAAAATAAAGGGGGGGCATACATCTACCCTCAAATTTTCTCTCTAAGAAGTTAGGAAAAAAGTATTTTTGATAACTAACAAATTTTTGTTGCAGGATGTGGTTTCCTAATGTTGTGGTTTCGTAGATAACTACACTGGGGGCTTCATTCTCCTGCCTTTTGAACAAGTATCCTTTTATGTAATAAAGTGCACTATTTAGAATACTTTAGCTTGCATATGCACATAGAGTCATATGGGCGCTAAAGTGGGGGCTTAATGTATTGCCAAAAATTGTATACTCTTGGAGAAAGAGATAATTTTGTCTTAAAACTAAGTCTTGCTTTAGGTACCTTCCATCAATCACCTCTTAAAATTGCATGTATAGGCCCCTAATACTCATAATTTTGGACTTTGAGGCCTAATTCACCCATGAAACCACTTAAATCCCAAAAAATATCATTAAAACCACTCAAATTTTGTGAAACCCACCAAAAATATTCTTGGTGGGACTAAATCGCTCAAGGTGGCAACTTAGTCCCTTTTGGGGTATTTTTCCACTTTTGAGCAGTAATTTCATTAATTCAAATTAATTTCTTAATGGATGCCGGCCTCTTAGGTCTAAATAATGAGAAATTTAAGTGTTGATGCTTATAAATTCACATTTTAAGTCATTTTTCACATCTCCTAGTCATTTTCACAAAATCAAAAATTAAAAGTCAAGAGCAAAAGTGTCTTACACAAGAAGATTCAATAGCATTTTGCAGCAAAGTTGAAGCTTTAGGGTAGAAAACTAAAGTTTTTGTAGGTCTTCAAGCTCACTTCCTATTCAATATCTCACATTGCAAAAGATTGATCATAGATGCCTATGGTGAATCATGGAGAAATCTAGGTTGAAGAGATATGACTAGCTATCAAATCACACCTAATGACTTGTTTTTGAAGTGATTCCATCTTCCATGTTCTTCTTATCTTCAGACTTAAGGTTTACATTACATTTCTTCTTGTCATTTACATTCATTTGAAGGTTTTAGGGTTTCTTGCATTAAAGTCTTGCATCTCTCAAATGTCATTTATTCACCTCATTCTAGCACATTAGAATAGGGTTTTATCTCATTTTCATCCTTTCCTAGTCTTAGACACATTTAAGGCTAGGGTTTATGTAGATTTTATTTTCTACAAAGTTTAAATACCAACGAGGGGTTTGACCAAGGAAAACCCCCCATTAGAAACAAATTTATCTTCTATTTTGTAGTGTTTTTCAAAGATTCAGATCTAGATTTACATCAAAGAGCAGAGTGTAGATTGTGGGCTTTCGTTTCCACTTTCAAATTTGCATAAAATCCAAAGTGGACTAAATCGCCCATAGGGGTGACTTAGTCCCACTTCACTACTTTTTCAAAAAAAATTACAGATTTTGACACCCTTTTAGCAGAAATAGATTTTTGGGAAAATTCCATGTTTTGGGACTAAGTCGCCCAGACTAGCCTAAGTGTCCCGGTTACCTAAAAAGTCAAAATTTCCAAGATTTATGTGGTTCCTGCAACTTCCAATCTGTTCATCTTCAGTTTCCAAGTGCATATTTTTTTTTTACATCCTCATTTGATTTTTTATTGCATTTGTTTTACTTTTTTGCATATTGCATTGTGTTTTCAAAAAAGCTACTTTTCTTAGGTTTCACATCGTTAAATCATTTCATTTTCAAATCAGAGTAGTAGAACATCTTAATTAGGAATAATACATCCCATTAACATAGACTTTGAGTGTAAACCTTTGCATTTTGGTCCCCCATCCAATCCCCTTTCTCCTTTTAAGAGAAAAACCCTAGGAGGAGCAAAGCATTGCGAGGAGTAAACCAAAACCATTGTTTATAGTTTCTTAGAATAAAAATATGTTAAATATTAATAATAAAATGATTAGTTAGTAAAGAGTCTTTCTAAATTGATTTGTTGATTTTGAGTTTGATATTAATACTCTACTAATACATTTGAAGTCGAGTTTGTTTGATATTAAACTATATAAATGTTCTATGTAGTAGCAAGTACCTAGCTTCATAGTATTATAATAAAATTATTTTTTGTTTAGTTGGTAGATGAGTCATGATAGTGATTCAAAAGTAGGCTAGATAATAGCTTGAAATCAACAAATTCTTTCAAGTCAAATGTATCATAATTTTACAAGGTTGACATGAATATTATAACTGTTAGGGTTGACCTTGACATATTCATACTAGCCATAAATGAGACTAATGTAGTTGAAGTTGAATTTGCTCATTAAAATAAATATTGATGAGAAATTTATTTTTTGTAAAGAACCTCCATAGTTTAATTGGTTGATTTTGAGATCTATATCCAAATAAAATTAAAAAATACTAATTCTTGAGTAGTTCTAAAATAAAACAAAATAATTTTAAATTAAATAAAATAGTTCTAAAATAAACTATAAGAAACAAATCCTAAGTAAATAAAACAACTCAAGATTGATATCTTAGACAAATGTACTTGAAATATCTATACTAATATAAATAATTATTTTATATTACTATACTTGTCGTGTAACGTTGAATTTTCACATTGATTTTTTCTTCTAATTCCATTATTTCAAGTAGTTTAAGATTATCTTCTCTTTACTATAGATTGCAAAGATTATGAAAGTGAAATTAATAAAAATTTGACAACGAATTTAATTTTATATGAGTAAACAACCAAAAAATTGATGTCATTGTTAGTGAGGTGGTCAGTTGACATGAGTAATCATTTTAATTTTTTGATAAAAAATGGTTGATAGTAAAATCCACATCAACAGATGCAGATGCTATTTTGAACACTTAATTTTCAAAATAACATATTTTATTTGGAATTAAAAGAATACATCTTAAGAAGTGTATTTTATAAAAAATTAAAAATATATTTAAATTAGATAGTGGAATTCATATTAATGGATGAAAATTTGTCATAATTAAAAGATAACTCAATATGTAAATTGTCTAGAAAATTTAGGAATTTGTTAAGTTAATCGTGGAATTACTTAAAATCATTTCATTAAAATAGTAATTTGTTAATTTAGTTATGAAATTACAATTATTTCATTTAAAACTAATAATAAATTCCTATGTTTTCATTTTCACTCTTAAAAATATAAGAACTGTACTTGTATCAATGTTAATGACTTGATTAAGAAGTGGTTCACATCAATTTCTAGGTGTGAAATCAAAAGGTGGATGATACTTAAAGAAGAGTACATAGATAAAAGATGTTTTTATTGTACTCTAGAATTAGTGTAGACAAAATGACATTGCATCATGCAATGTCTAGCTTATAGAGATATTTAGGCCAATTACATGAAAGATTTTAAATGTGGGCTCCTTGAGTAACTTGTTTGAAGAAGAATGAATATCAAAAATTATAGATTACTTGATCAAGATACGTGAACAAAAGATCCAAGTTACAAAAGGAAAGGGAGATCAAGTAGGCATGATGTTGCAATTTATTTGTTTTGGATTGTTGTGCTTATCTATGTTGTTGGCTATTTGTGAGTCTCATAGATTGTTTGACCTCATGAACATTATTAAAAAACATGCATTCATTCAAGTGAAAAATTTCTAGGATAAAAACTAGAAGTTCAAAATTATAATAAAGAAGGTAGTTACAAAAGATTATGTAGAGTAGTAAACTAAACTAGCATACCCATCTTTAGAAAAATCTATAAAAGATGTTGAGATATCATTCTCGAGAATTGTATATTTGATTGAATTGAAAGCGTCAAGAGATATATTTCTTGAGATGTGAACTTATTTAATCAATATAAGTATAATCTAATTTGATATTCTAAAGTTATAAATTTTGATTCCCCTTCAGTTATGTGATCATAAGATCTATCATTCAATTGCTCTATTTAATTGAAGGTCAAGAGTTCAATCTCAATCCAAAGGCAAGGGTTTCCTAAACTTGACCCTACATCAATAAATAATTTTCTTAAATTAAAATGTTAAAGATTGAAGAGTGATTTTTTTACAATTTCATTATATCAAATGGAGGTATGATTTTTTTTATTTCATTTTAGTTTCATCATTGTCAATGTCAATCCTAAATGAGAGTCATGAATAAGGAGGATAGGGTTTGCAATAGAAAAAACATTTACAGATCCTTCTCATTGCAATAATTAGCTAAAGTACAATCCCATCATCATCCTTTTAAAATATCAAAACATTCAATAAAATTAAAACGCAAACTTATTCTAAAGAAATTAATTAACATTAAATTAAAATAACAAGAAATAACAAAAAATCATCACCTTTAATTCATTAAACCAAAATCTTGCAAAATATGAAAAAAAAGAGAACACAACCCACAAAATAATATTTACATAGAATTGACATGAATTTAAATGCATAGTGTAAATATGAACCTCAAGTTCAATTCAATATTTGATATTTAATTATTAAATTTGAGTATAATTTAATCTAGAAACATCTTCATGTAACATGCATGCACAATCTATTAAAAGAGGTCCAAAAAAACTTACAAATCCAAGATCAAGAATAAATAAAATAGTTTAATTGTAAGTGTTGGTAGTGTCGATGATCCTACTTTCTCAAACTCTATATATGCATAGATTAAAATTGAATGAACTTCCCCTAGGTTAAATATAAGACAAAATCATTACTTATAGCTCTAGTATGAAAATTTCAGTTCCTTTCAAGATTGGGACCCTTTGTAGGAAACCCATATGTACAGACAAAGCAAATTTTTTTATTGGATCAAAGACATATACAAGAATAGTGAATGTATCTCAATTTTATTGGATCAATTAATTTTATAGATATTAGTGTTAATGTTCAACTCGAGTTCAATTCATACTAGACACAACTATGACTAGTATAGTTAAAGTTGAGTTTGTTTCTTAGAATAAATATTTGTTAAATAATAATAAGCAAATGATTAGTTAGTAAAGAGTCTTTCTAAATTGATTCATTGATTTTGAGTTTGATATTAAGACTCTACTAATATAGTTGAAGTTGAGAATTTTTTATATTAAACTATATAAATGTTCAATGTAGTAGCAAGTACCTACCTTCGTAGTATTATAATAAAATTATTTGTTGTCTACTTGATAGATGAGTCATGATAGTGATTCAAAAGTAGGCTAGATAACAGCTTGAAATAAACAAATTCTTTTTAAATCACATAATTTTACAAGGTTGATAAATATTATAACTGTTAGGGTTGGCCTTGACATATTCATACTAGACATAAATGAGACTAGCATAGTTGAAGTTGAATTTTTTCATTAGAATAAATATTGATGAGAAAATTATTTGTTTGTACATAACCTCCATAGTTTAGTTAGTTGATTTTGAGATCTATATCCAAATAAAATAAAATAAATACTAATTCTTGAGTAGTTGTAAAATAAAACAAAATAATTTTAAAGTAAATAAAATACTTCTAAAATAAACTATAAGAATCAAATCTTAAGTAAATAAAACAACTCAAGATTGATATCTTAGACAAATGTATTTAAAATATCTATACTAATATAAATAATTATTTTATATTACTATACTTTTCATGTAATGATGAATTTTTCTTCCAATTTCATTATTTCAAGTAGTTTAATATTATCTTCTCTTTACTATAGATGGAAGAGACTAGTGAAATTAATAAAAATTTGACAAATAATTTGATTGTATATGAGAGTAAACAGCCAAAAAATTGAGTCCATTGCTAGTTGAGGTGGTCAACATGAGTAATCATTTTAATTTTTTGATAAAAATTGGTTGATAGTCAAATCCACATCAACAAACACTATTTTGAACACTTAATTTTCAAAAGAACATATTTTGTTTGGAATTAAAAAAATACATAGTAAGAAATGCATTTTATAAAAAATAAAAATATATTTAAATTAGATAGTGAAATTCATATTAATGGATGAAAATTTGTCATAATTAAAAGATAACTCAATATGTAAATTGTCTAGAAAATTTAGGAATTTGTTAAGTTAATTGTGGAATTACTTAAAATAATTTCATTAAAATAGGAATTTGTTAAGTTAATTATGGAATTACTTAAAAATTATTTCATTAAAAACTAGTAATAAATGTTTGTGCTTTCATTTTCACTCTTAAAAACTTAAGAAATGTATTTGTATCAATGTTAATGACTTGATTAAGAATTGCTTCACATCAGTTTAGGTGTGAGATCAAAAAGTGGACAATACTTAAAGAAGAGTACACAGATAGAAGATGTTATTTTACTCTAGAATTAGTGGAGACAAAATGACATTGCATCATGGAATGTCTAGCTTATAGATATATTCAGACCAATTACATCAATATTTTAAATGTGGGCTCCTTGAGTAACTTGTTTGAAGAAGAAAGGATATAAAAATTTATAGATTACTTGATCAAGATACACAATAGAAGATCCAAGTTACAAAAGGAAAGGGAGATCAAGTAGGCATGATGTTGCAATTTGCCTTTTTTTTTGGATTGTTGTGCTTATCTGTGTTGTTGGCTATTTGTGAGTCCCACAAGTTGTTTGGCCTCATGAACATTATTAAAAAATATTCATTCATTCAAGTGAAACATTTCTAGGAGAAAAAATAGAAGTTTAAAATTATAATAAAGAAGGTAGTTACAAAATATTATGTAGAGTATTAAGCTAAGCTAGCATACCCATCTTTAGAAAAATCTATAAAAGATGTTGAGATATCATTCTCGAGACCTGTATATTTGATTGAATTGAAAGCGTCAAGAGATATATTTCTTGAGACATGTATTTATTTAATCAATATAAGTATAATCTTAATTTGATATTCTTGAACTCCAAACTTTGATTCTCCTTTAGTTATGTGATCAAAAGATCTATCATTCAGTTGCTTTGTTTAATTGAAGGTCAAGAGTTCAATCTCAGTTTGAAGGCAAGGATTTCCTAAGCCTGATCCTACACCAATAAATAATTTTCTTAAATTAAAATGTTAAGGATTGAAGAGTGTTTTTTTTACAATGTCATTATATCAAATGGAGGTGTGATTTTTTTATTTCATTTTAGTTTTATCATTGTCAATGTTAATTTCATGAATGAGATTCATGAATAAGGAGGATAGGGTTCGCGATAGAAAAAAAATGCATAGATCCTTCTCACTGCAAAAATTAGCCAAAGTATAATCTCATCATCACCCTTTTAAAATATCAAAACATTCAATAAAATTAAAACATAAACTTATTCTAAAGAAATTAATTAATATTAATCTAAAATAACAAACAATCATCACCTTTAAATCATTAAACCAAAACCTGCAAGATATAAAGAAAAAGAACACAACCCACAAAACAATATTTACATAGAATTGACATGAATTTTTCATAGTGTAAATATGAACCCCAAGTTCAATTCAATATTTAATCTTTAATTATTAAATTTGAGTATAATTTAATCTAGACACATCTTCATGTAACTTGCACAATCTATTAAAAGAGGTCTAAAAAAACTTACAAATCCAAGATCATGAATAAATAAAACAATTTAATTGTAAGTGTTAGTAGTGTTGATGATCCTACTTTCTCAAGCTCTATATGCATAGATAAAAATTGAATGAACTTCCCCTAGGTTAAACATAAGACAAAATCATTAATTATAGCTCTAGTATGAAAATCTTAGTTTCTTTCAAGATTGGGAACCTTTTAGGAAACCAATATGAATAGACAAAGAAAATGTTTTTAAGACTCAACCATTGAGTAATGAACTCATCATGATGGAGATGCTCACAAGGTAGTTCTTCGACTTTTGATCCTAAAGCAATCCTCTTTTGACATTAAAAAACCCCTCAAATCATCCACTTCCACATTCATTGTGGTTAAATTCTATATAACCCACAAAAGTGTAGGATGATGGGTTTCATCATAGCCAACGTTTGTATCCATTGACTCATCATCAAAGAAATAATGTTCACCTTTTTCCTCCTCTTAAGTATTGCTTGAGTGGGAGTGGTAAAAATTCGACTATATATCTTGCAATAGGCATTTCCAATACAAGTGTGTCCCAAAAATGTAGAAGGTTGTGGAGAACTCATAACATCTAAATTTTCCCTCAAACACAAATGAAGAATGCTACTTGCTTGATCTGAGAATTGCAACAACAAGATGGAATTTCAAAATCTTGGCAAAACACATTCCACATTTCCCACTACACAGGTTCTATAGTTATCCCATTGGCATAAGGGAGATTTGCTTCCAATATTCATCAAGAGGTGAAATAATTGAAATGTTTGCCATATGCAAGATTATGAGCTAATAAGGAACATTAACGAGTTGTGCTTTACACAAATATTTCTTTGCTTGGTCTACCATTGATCAAGATGAAAAACTCCATGTAGTCATGTTCTCTCAACGTACTATTGTTATGTGAATAATGTGTACAACATATGCACTATGGCTCTTAAAACTCTACATATTCAAAATCCTCAACAAACAGATTTCTAAACTTCTTTGATATAGAAAACATACCTACATTAATGATGGTTACCACTAATTCCTCCTCCAATATCCTTTTCTACACCTTTTGTACCCCATGAAATTTCATAAGTAAATTCAAACACCAAAAATCCATAAAATAATATAACTCCATGACAATAATAACCAAAGAAAGTCAAACATAATTGGCCACCTCATAATTAAAACTAGTTTCAAATTATATTTTGGTCTATTAGAGCATTTACACAATTAGGCTAAATAGAGCATTTTATTTTCTATCATTTTTGACTAGTTAAAAAGGGTCATTTGAAACAAAAGAATTGTTGCAATAGCCCCTTTCAAGGTAACCCATTTATTCTAGTGAATAAATTTCACATATTTATTCTAATGAACAAACTCAAATTCAACTATACTACTCACAGTTGTTATGCTACTATCAATCAAACTTGGATCAACCATCTGTAAAAATATTGTTAATCTTAAAATATATGGACTCTTTTATAATTACATAACAAACACTTTTATTACAATACTACAAAGGTAAATACTCGCCACTACATAGCTGTAGGATACATATGACTTCCAAGAATTTATTATCTCAAACTATTATCCCCTCTACCCTAAATTTGTTATGCTGTTATTCATCTATCAACTCGCCATTAAGTACTATTATTACAATTTTAAGAAGATAAATCCTCACTACTCTCTGGAAAATCACTAAAGTGAGACTAGGAAGCAGGCCCTTCTACATTATGAGCGAGACGCCCATATTCCCTCTTCTACTATGAGAAAACAACCTTACTGCTGGGCGGGGAGCATCTTGGGTCTTTACCTTGGCCTTTGCAGGGCGTACCGGGTGTCTTCATGCCTGTAAGCAGATTATTGTTGTTGGGAGGATTTGGGAGGTTATATCGAGCGGAGACAGAGACCGTGAATAGAAAGAAGAGCAGGAGAAGCAGTGTGGTTATTTTCATGCGCATCAAACTCCCCATATTGAAAAGGCTGAGAACCAAATGCAAAGGAAAATCTGTAGATGAAGATTGAGATGAAACCCATTTATAGAGCCAAGCACCGACCAATTGGAGTGAAAAATGATGGCGGTAATTTATTATAAGAATAGTATGGTAACTTTTTAGTGGGGCGCACTGAAAATGGTTAACTTTTTGCTTCCAGTTTCAGTCCATCTCGGATGGAGAATAAATATCAGGTCCTTGCGTGTAAAGTTGCAACGGATTTTCCACAATCAATATCTTTTCCTTTTGGGTTTATTCGGATGGAGAAAAGTTTTTCTCCACTGCGTGTAAAGTTGCGACAGATTTTCCACGGATCTTCCACAATAAACATCTTTTTCTCTTTTGGGTGCGCCGAAAGCCTCAAGTGGGGACGTGGTGTCATCATAACACCACCATGGGTACTAGGCCCTCCTCCCACCCAACATCACTTGTGCAATGTATCACATTATCATGCAGTCCAATCTTATCTAAAGAAGGTCAAAAACATGGATAACTACTGGTGGCTTAAATTGGTTATGGAAGAGATGTTAGATCGAAGAAAGAAAATTTGGATGAAGTAGAACAAGTGGTTGAACAAGTGGGACATTAAATTACGAGTGTTTTGGCACCAATAGTGAAATAAAAAACACTACGAGGGAAAAAATTAGGACTGCCATGTGGTCAAATCAGATTGGGTGAAAAAAAACATACTACATCAAAGAATTTAACCTGACAAAGGATTATGGTGAAAAAAATTATTTAGGTGCAACTATTAAAGGGAAAGTGAGGCTATTAGTTGCACAATTGAGGAAGGGATTGCACCATCTTAGGTGTGAGACTAGTAGGTGGAAGATACCTAAGGAAACTTGGGAAGAAAGAATGTGTATATTTTGTAATAAAGGAGTGGTGGAGACAGTATAACACTTCATCATGGAATGCACAGCTTATGAAGATATCTATAATTAGTACACAAATAGTTTGGATGTGGAAAATATGCAACAGTTATTTGAAGAAGATAAGATCAACCAAACGGCTAGTCTTCTAGTCAAAATTAATAGCAGGAGATCCAACTTGAAAAAGAGCATGAAGACAAATTAAGTTTTTTGTCTCAATCCCATAGATTGTTTAGTCTCGTGGATGTCATTAAAATCTTTCATTCATTCATGCTTCTCATCCCTTCTTTTCTTTCAAGCAAAAGATGTTTAGGAGAACTTAGAATATAAGGAGGGTTCACCTTTTAAAAAATTAAGTTGGTTGGATTGTACTTTCAATTTTTCTTTGATAAAATAAACTAGCATATATATCTTCAAGATAATCTATATAAAACACGTCGAAAGATATCAAGTCATTTATTTTTTTGATTAGCAAACTTAAAATAAATTTAAAAACATTGTATGACTTATTAGATGGAAAAACCAAAAATTATTGTAATTAAATAATGAAAATAGAATTTTGTAATACTAGCCACTTTTTAAATAATTGAAAAAATCAATAAAATATAATTGCACATGAAAATAGAAAGTAGATTTTTGTTTTTCTTTCATGATATGTTGTGGTGTTGCCTTGTAGAGTTATGTTTAATTGACATAATACAAATAAATACATTGAAAAAGTAGTTACAAAACTCTATGTAGAGTAGTAAATTAGAACTAACATATATCTTTAATAATTTATATAAAATATGTTGACAACAATCCATTTTGAAGCATATGTGAGAAATAGATTAAAAAGTAGTCTTGAAAAGGATATAAATGCTAGTAGCATTGATAAATGGAATATGTAGAGAAATAAATTAGTACAATTATAAAATTATATTTTTTAATATAAGTTTTTAAAACATTTAACAAATATTTAATAATTTATATAATTATAGCTATAAGTAATCTAATCTTATTTGAATCCTAACTATAACCCTAATTTAAACCCACTCACCCTAACTCTAACCTTAATCCCAAACAACATCCTAAAACCCTAAAGTCTGAAAGTCTGAATGCCTTCTTTGTGGGTAATGCAAAACCTGTCTGTAACCAGTCGAGGTTTGAAAGAGAAGCTCTCCCACAGCCTTGGGATCAAGTTTGCCTCGCTCTCATGAAGTACATTACCTTAAAAGGTAGATACAAAACCTACTATTTCTATCACTTTCATCTTTTGAATCACCTCCACCACAAAATTTTGTTAAGCTTCCATTTTTTCTTACTTAAGGATTTAGAAAGCTCTGTTGAAAAGTGCATTGAGTCTATTGGCCAAAACCCGGAGGATCCTCCTCCCCTACCGCTGCACCAAGGCCTCATTTTGAGGCTCTACCACTTTCATCTTGCGTTATGCCCATCCAAGCCTATTTTTGATGTCCGTGTTGAGGAAATTGAACCCCTTGTTCTGACCAATATCTCCCCGGTTGAGTCCAAGGGTCCCATAAGAAAACCCCTCTGGTTACTACCAAAACTCATAAGCCTAAACCGACTGCCAATAAGTTTAATGGGAGTGCGGGGATTGCCTAGTCAAGTGTTGGGGCTAGTCTCTATGAACTTAAGTCTGCCCCTGTCAAGTCTATCAGCAAACCTACCACTAAAAAGAAAGTGAAGGATGAGGGGAAGGGTTTGATGGAGCCATCGGCCACAAACAACAAAGGAAAAAATGTGGTGGGAAGGGATTTCAAGGGGGATACT
Source organism: Sequoia sempervirens (assembly GCA_007258455.2). Classification (NCBI taxonomy): domain Eukaryota; kingdom Viridiplantae; phylum Streptophyta; class Pinopsida; order Cupressales; family Cupressaceae; genus Sequoia; species Sequoia sempervirens. The sequence goes on along the minus strand of VDFB02000007.1, from coordinate 209,809,750 downwards.
ATGGTCACTGCTACAATCGAGATTGGTGTCGAAAATCCTAACATCAAGAGGTCTGGTAGGCTAGCAAAAAATAACAAAAAAGTGTAGATTAATGAAATGGATTCTAATGAGGAGTGGTCTAATAGAAAAGGTATTAGGGATATGGAGGATTCTGGAGATGTTGAGGAGGAGTATGTTGAAGGGCCCCACAACATTTCAGACTTCAACAAAGTGCATAAGGAGAACTCGGCTTCCTAGTCCTCTGATCCTCTAGATTTGGAGCGTGCTAATATGGTGAAGAATGTGGATAAAAGGGAGGATTTTCATGTGCTACAAGAAAGGATGGGGAAGATGGAGAAGAAGTTCAGTGGCTTGACTCATTTCACTATCAAGTTAGTCCATTGTGTTACCAACACCCTCTCTATTGTGATGAAGGATGAGATGGATAAGAAGACTATTGAAGAAGGCCTCGAATGGGTCAAGAATGATGTTGTTAATCTCCTCTCTCAGAATTGGGAGAATGCCAGTTAATTTGTTGTTGCTGCATGGTGTATCTATCAGTTGTTGGTCCGCTATGTCTATGTTTTTTTGGCTAGTTGTTTTAGTTTTTTGGACTTGATATTTTTTGGCCCTTGTGGCTCATTGTGTAAAGGGTACATCACCCTGTAAATGCTTCTTATCAGATTAAAAACATCCTAAAACCCTAATTGAAGTGTAAGTCTAATCTTCATCTTAATAATAATCTCAATTTTGACCATAATCCTAACCTATTGTGTCACTAATTGTAACCATAACTCCAACTCTAATTAAACCCTTACCCTAATTAAACCCTAACTCTTTATAATAGTAAGTGTAATCGTAATTCTGTAAATATAAACCAATTTAAAATTTAAAATAATATTTAATAATAAAATTGTAAATAAATACATTATTTAATTATTTTTTATTTATATTTTTTAGATATATATAAATTTAAATTTAAAATAAATATAAATAATAATAGTGATATATTACAATTTATAAAACATATTCCTTCAAATATAAAATTGTAAATATATTTTTTTAATATATAAAAATTAAAAATAATGTAATATTTTTTACTACTTTTTTAGTATTTTTTTTGTACAATTTTATGTGCAATAAATGACTAATACTATTAAATATATGAATAGTGTGTGTAGATAAAGATGAAATAAGGTGAAATGCATAGAAATAAGCATAAATTAGTTAAAAACAAACAAGGATAAACATCATATCGTGAACAAAAATTTAACATAAGAGTATGTTGTTAATATGTAATTATATTGAGTCATTCTTCAAAAATGAGCCCAACATCAAATGGTATATTGTCATGTTAATTTCATCATTACAAGTTAAAAAACTCTTAGGCTAATTTTCCCTCTATGTTGATAGAATATTCTTTTTTATGTGCTAATTTGTTGGAAGTGCTAATTGTGGGTAATCTCTACCCCTTTTGATCTTTCAAACTCCTAGCCTTCATGCTCTCTTATAAATCTAGTAAAATAGAGAACTATATGAGTTTCTTGAGTGGTTTTGTTGATACCCTATACAATAAAAAGTAGGAAGAAACACTTTAAATCTTGGTGCATTACCATTTTCTAATTTTCAGCATCCTTGTCTCCATTTTCCTTTTGCAATTTGATACATTAGGATTAGTGTAGAGTTATCCAATACTAGGTTGGACCAATATTATATCATCTAGTTTTGAGATGAATCTAGCCTTCTCCAGAGATCTAACCTCAATTGCAAGGTCCCACACCTTGAAGTTATTTCCATTGTGTCATTGGAATGTTGAGCCTATGTTCAATAGGGTGCAATTTCATGTAACAAAAGTATTTATTATCGATTATGCTGTTATATTAATGGTATTTTGTTGCGATTTTATATTTGTTACAATATCAATATTTACATTCCATTGAATTTCTTCTTATCTATTCATGCTTGCAAGATTAATAACTTTTACTCTTTATAAAAAATAGTATTTTCAAGAAACATTAAAAAAACTATGCATTTAAGCATGAATATAATTAATTATGGTGATTTCAACATGCTTCTACTCTATGGAATTTTAGAAGGAAATGATCTTATATTCAGCTTTTGTCATTGTGAAGGAAGTAATCTAAATGCATAGCTACCATAATATAGATTGAAATGGAATCAACACCTTGATATAGATTTTGTAAACTTTTGTAGACACTTAAAAATGTCCTGAATGATATCATGCACTCAAATCAGAAACTAACATCGTTGCATCTTGAAACCCATCATCTTTCTACTTAATTGATTAAATTAGCCTAGCTAGTTAATTAATGGCATCATTTTCATCTATTAACCTAATTTATCGAATCAGGTTAATTCTCCCCCTTTCATGCTAACACTTTGTCCTGTTAAATTAAATAAATCAAACTATTTAATTTAAATCCCTAAATCTTATTATTTAATTAAATAATCCTAAGGTATTTAATTAAATGTCATTTCACCTTTCTCCTATTCATCAAATAATTTTATTTAATGAATGTCATATAATTCTTCTAAATCCCCTAATTGCATAATTAATATTGTTTAATTATCAATTAAATTTAATTCCCCCCACTTGCAAGGGAATATTTCTCCTTTGCACATTCCTCCAAAAAGGGAATATTCCTATGGAATATTCCTTTGCACAATTTAATTTAGTTTTAATTAGCTAAATTGTCCTTTTCCCTCACCCATGGAATATTCCAAAGAATATTCTCTTTCCTCACTATTTGAAAAAGGGGAATATTCATTTTTCTCAACAAACTTATTTAGCTTCTTGAGCAAGTTAACTTGTGACCTATTGTGCAAGTTAACTTGTGACCTCTTTGACAAGTTGAAATAGTGTTTGAAAGAATGTTAACCCTTGATTAAATCTCATATTGCATTCTCATTCGTTGATGATAATCCATGGTCTATGCCTTCATTTTCTTCCATCTTTGAAATCACCCACACTCACATTCATATTTAGCACATATTTAGCATCTTTTTAGTTTAATCACTTTCATAATAGCTTAGCTTTCATTAATGGTTGCCATGGTAACTTAGATGCATACATTTAGCTTATAGATTAATTAGGGTTTGAATCTTTTAGTTTAAAATCCATCTAGATTAGCTTTGTATTTGCATATCTAAAATCATCTTAGCATAAAATCATGTTAAATTAGTTTGCATCATGCTCATTTAGATTAAAATCATGTTTCATCACACATCCCACATTGGTTTCATCAGTTTTCTTCAATAAAATTGGTTGAAACAAAGCTCATTTATCCACAAGATTGGGAAAGGGTCGTTGTTCCACATCAACGTGACATTGGCTTCCCACAACGAGATAAGTTTTGAATGGATTAGAGTAGACATTTAAATGATTTTTTAGTTTAGAATGTTTAGTTTTGATAAATGTTTAGTTAACTTTCATTTGAATGATCCTGTTGAGATTTGACGTTAGTGGCTTTTTTATGCTTCGATTCTTCATGGATCAAGCGTAATCAGTCCATACTAATCTGTCCAATCACATTTTGGTGCTGGAAGGAGGGATTTACTAATTTTGGTTGATGACTTTTTTCTTAAAAACTCTATGAGTTATAGGTTTTTGGGCTAGAGCGACACTTTTGGAAGCTATAGCGATGCTAATTTTTGCCAGAGTGACGCTATTATTTATCAAAGCGACACTATTATTCACCAGAGTGACGCTTTTGCAAAAGCATCACCATAATTAAAAAAAAATGTCACCATAATTGAAAAAAATGTCACAATATGCAAAGGGTGTTGCTATATTTCTATAGTGATGCTATCATTTTCTTACTTATATAGTCTATCTTAAAATGGTCATATCTTGGTCATACGGAGGTCTTTTTCGAAGCTTTTTTTTTAAATGGGGTAGAATTTCATTCTCTACGCAATGGTATAGTTTTTTTTCAATTTTGGTGAAGTTAAATTTTCTATTTTTGCACATAAAGTCAAATCACATTACAAGTTGGTCTAGGTTGTAGGGTTTTAATACTTAATCATTTATCTAACCCTAACATCTTATTTTCTTGATTTCATCTAACATTGGGAACATGGATTGTAGGTTTGAAGAGGAGCATGGAGCACTTAATTGAAGAAAAAAGGCATTTAAATCTTATAATTATAACAAGTGTTTCGACACTTTTGGGGAAATTATAACCCATTTATCATGCTTTTTATCTTATGCTTTAGGACCACACTAGCTTTCAATTGGGTTTTAAAATGAACACTCAAATAGGATTAAAATGAACCCTCACATCATTTTACTTTGGGTTTAAAATTGAACAATACAACTTAACACTTCGTTTGGTGCTTAAAATAAACTCACCTTTGCTTTGAGGGTTAAAATTAACAATTGTTTGCTATGTTTTGTGATTTACATTTGTGTTATTGAATGTGTATGCTCTTCTCTCGTGCCACTTGATGATCTTGGGAATCAAAATAATTCCTTGACATTTTTTATAATCACCCACATATTTCAATTTGGATTAAAATGAACCCCATGCTAGTGTAGAGAAAAGGCATTGTGTGTGTTCTATCCTTACTTCATGCGAAAAGGGAGATCAAACTACAAACGTACTTTCTTTCTTTTGCTTATCTTTAGAGGGTCTACCTCCCCACTTCAAAAGGATGGAATGACCCAAGCGGTAACGAGCTAAAGCTAAGCTCTTTCAAATCGCTATATAAAAATGTGTTTGCGATGAAAGTCATAAACAATAGGTGTAGATGTGTCATACCGACAAGTGTCACCCTTAGTATCTGTGTGATACATTAAAATATCTTCTTAAGAAGAGATTGGGAGGCCTCTTGATTGAAATAATCTTGAGCTAATCTTGTCATGTGTATGGCCACCTTGAACAAAATCCCTTACTAAGAACTATTGTTTAGAAGCCAAAAACCTATATGCTTATTGGTGCAAGAACGATCATTTTGAAGTTACCTCGCATTTTTCTATTCATTGTAAAAATAGGAAAATCCTTAGGATCTTTGGATCTTCGGGATTTGAGATTTAGTGGTCCCAAGAAGTGTGTTTCGTGGAGGGGAGCCAATGTTGCCAAATCTCTATTTTTTCCCATTGTCTTGGTGTTTGGAGAAATCCAAGTGGGGATTCAACAAGTAGTATCTTATGAACCTAAGGTGGTAAATGCTTGTGAGTCAATTTAACACTTTGCTTGGTTCCAAAACATTGAAAACAAACATCAACACAAGTCTTCAAAATTTCAAACCCTTTGGTCTAAGTATGGATACCCTTTGACAAAACCTTGATATTAATGTTTGTCCTCAAAATTTATTCTTAGAGACTCCTAAGTATTTTGGTTTATATCTCAATCCATACTTCCCAAAGTTAACATAGGCAACTATTGATTGAACCTCATGATTTTTACAAAATGGACCTTGTGAAATTTATGATATTTTTTACATAGAAATTTAGTTTGAAACTTAAGCAAGACAAGTGTTTGTGGTAAAAATAACTTCATTAATCCAAGATTAAATCAAATGAACACCCTACATTGATGTATGTTCAAACTTTGACTCCCCAAAACAAGAAAATTGAGACAAGAAAAATATTTCAAAACATTGAGTCGAAATTCTATTGTCAAAATCATTGGGTCCTATTTCCAAAATCATTTGAGTTCTATTTTACCAAAATCATTGAGTCCTTAGAGTTTGATCACTTTACATGTATAGCATGTTTCTCACTACCAAGTGGTCTTGGAAAATAAAAGTTCATTCTAGGTCAACATTGGGTCAAACATTTCATCCATCCCTTTGTAAAATTTCATCCTTCACTTCACCATACTTTGCAAACTCTTGAACACACCAACACTTTAGACTTGAAAATCAACCAACCCAAACCCTAACTTAGCTACTTTGTATGTGAAATGAATCCTTTTCCATGCATTTGGTTAAGTTAGCTATCATTTTGTGGACTATTTTATCTTGAAGGTCACAAGTCTACCATAAAGATTCACAAGTTCATTAACATCCTCTATCCAAACATCAAACAATCAAACTTTTAGTCAAAAATGTTGTCCTAAAAGGTTTGCAAAGATCACTCTCCACATCATTCACCTTTTCCATCTCCCATTGTCACCATTGGTCCAAAACACTTAGAGGTTCACTTTTGCAACAAGGTCAAAACACAAGAAAAACATGGAATATAAAATCGATTCATACATCATGAGTGGTCTAAATCAACCAAACTATCAAAACCTTACAATGCCAATTGATTATAAAAACTCACATTTATACAATTCACACATAGGATCATTATATCCTACAAACCTCAATGCTACAACAAATGTGGGTATTGCCCAATCTAAATTTTGGAACACCTTTCCCTATGGTAGATCTAAATCAAAGTCAAAAACTACAAACCTATCAACCAAACAATCAATACACAAGTCTTCAACAAAACAACATTATCCCATCAAATCAATACATGCCAAATATGAATATACCAAACACAAACTTACCAAACATGAACATATCAAATCCACACTTGGTGAACTATGGGATAGATATGTTTGCAAATCACACCAATGTTGTTCAAAATCCAAACAATATATTGAAGACTCAATGTATTGATCCAAATCAAGGTAACACCATACAAAATCAATGTTACCTAAATCAAAGCAATGTGTTTCCCAACCACAACAATGTTTAATTCCAACCTATAATGAAAAATCTAAACATCATCCCAAATCAGAACATTATCCAAAACCAATTTGTGCATGAGCCCATACAAATACCACAAGTGTATATTCCAAATATGCTTGACCAACAACCAAATCAAGATCAAATTATGTGAAATATTGCTATACTTAGAAATTTTGTTCATTCATATCACCAAGAGACATCTCCACCCAAAATCGACACACTCCCCCATTGGTTAAACCATGTCATCAAAACATTGAGTTGTGTCCACAACCATATCAAGAACAACATCCTCAATATCAAGAAGCTAGATGTCAAAATCAACAACCTCAACAAGATCAATCACAATAAGATCAAACTCCACAAGCACAAGCTTCAAAAGATAGCAACAACATCACCAAATTTGAATACACTCCTTTAGGGGAGCCAATTGAATAAACATTAAACACATTAGTCCATGCTAAACTTATCAATCTTCAAAAAGCATTAAGTGGAGGTGAATCTAGCATCAAGTTCCCATGGGATGATGATAGTTATTATTGCGAATACCATAGTACAAAAGGTCATGACACGTTAGATTGTATCAAACTCAAAGATCTCATCCAAGACCTTCTTGATCAAGAAAAAATAACTGTTGAAAACAATGATCAATATTCAACCATTAATGATGGCAATGACAATCTCTCCACCACAATTATTGAAAATGATGATCAAGGTCTATCCATCAATGAGCACCTTGAAGATGTTTCTACCACATCCAACAATCAAATCAACATTTATCAAGATTCATTTTTTTTATCATGATCAAGACCCATCAACAATATCCAACAATGATCCATTTCAAGAAGCATTAACATCATTTGATCCTATGATTGAAAACATTGACAATATCCCCACCACCATGTTTGAGGACAAAATTCAAGATTCATCTGTCAATGATCATGTTGATAATGTCTCTACATCACCCAATGAGTTAGAGGACATATCTCTAGAATTTATTCCAAAGCATGATCAACATCTTTCACAAAAGTCTAGAAATGGTCCTTTCTAAGACATATTGATATCATTTGACCTCATGGTTGCAAATATTGAAGGAATCCTTAATTCAACACTTGATCAAAATCCACTCAATGATCAAGAAAATATTGAGCCAATACCCATGCCTAATAAAGACATTCAAGAACCCTTTGCAAACTATCCATCCTTTGAAATTGATCAATATCAAGAACATGAACAAAAGCATATTAAAGATAACACCACACTTAGTCAAGATCAAGGATCCATATCTCCAAGATACTACCATGATCTAATGGGTATTCTCCAATCTATACAAGATGTTGCAAATAATGATCATATACATATATCACATACCCCTCCATCTACCCATGAGATGCTAACTCCTAATGGACATGTAGATGATATTCGTCCAAAACAAGAGTCCCGTACTCTTGATAACATTACCAAGGAACGTGAGTCTCCTACTCTTAATATCTTTACACATGATCAAGGCATAGCAGAATTCATAAACATATCAAAAATCAATCATGAAGAAGACCTCAACATGGAGGGTGAATCAAAAACATCCTTTGAAGAGAAATAAAAAATGGATCATGGGGAAGACTCCTATATGGATTGTAAAGCATCAACACCTTTTGAAGAAACATCAAAATCAGACACACCCTTCATATTGATTTAAGAAAGTGAGTATGAGGATGTCAATCATTATCAAGAATCAACAAAGCTAAAGCATCTTGAACAGCAAGAAAATGGTTTGTCAGCAACAGAATCAAAGCATTTTAGTAATAATCCCATAATATTGGGGGAAACTTTATCTAATGCAAACACAAACATGGGGAGCACGAAGAGTCCTTATGATGAAATAGCTACCAACACTCCAACCATTCATATCATGAATCATCGTCCACACATCTTTCCACCCCCTAATTGGGACCAACAACAAGAAAGAGGTCTATATCAAAGAAAAGAGAAAATTATTGAAGCAAAAGAATTGACAAAGAAAAATGGAAGGGAAAAAACCAAATGGATACCAAAGAAAGATAAATAAAATCATCCCTATCACACTCCATTAGTCAAAGAAACTATGGGGAAAAGTCAAAAAGGGAAATGTATAAAATCAAAACTGTCCATCTATACAAAAGAAGGCTTCAAGAGCGACCTACAAGGTATATCAAGAAGTTGGTCCCAATCAAATCTCCATATCCACCCATCATTTCTCATCATCGCAAGTTTGGAGAATCAACGATTCCAAACTATCAACCAATCCATTTGCATCTCATATCCCTCAACGCATTCCACCATCCAATTCAACATCCATGATATCCAACTCTTGTATTGACCATGTGTTGGCAGCAACTCTTTATCATAAGGACTCTAAGGGAACTCTATCATGATGAGTGCATCTAAGTAAGGTTTACTCCGATATCGATAAAGAAGATGACAAGATCTAAGGATTACATTCAAGTTATCGTATCTTAGCAAAAAAACTCCTCTAAGCAGGATATCATTGGTACACCATGAGAACAAGATCTATATCAACACCATCAACGTCTACATCAACACCACTAGGTGGTTTGACATGAACATAAGCTTTCAAAAAATCAAAAAAATAAAGAAAATAGTCAAGAGAAAAATCATCCTCTAGTGAAAACCACTTTGGTGGCACTTTGGACAAGTACCATGATGAAAACCTAGAAAACAGGCATCATGAGTAGAATCGAGCATCTATGTGCACCATTTTAGGTGGAAGCATCACATCCCATCCATAATAAATCTTACATTCCATCCATATTATCCATAATAAATCCAGGAAGCCTTCATTATCCAATCCATTTTCATCCAATCTAACTTATTTTGATCTTGGAAAAGGTTCAGTATGTACTTCACACTTGCTTATGGTAAACATCTTGACATGGGTAACTATCATTGATCCTATCCTAACCAACATTAATTGAGCCATGAGGCATTGTTCAAAGAGGCATACTCTATCCAAACATGTTATCCTATCACAAGATAATCATATCCATCCATCCATTCATTTATCCATACATCCACCCATATCATTTCCTACATTGCTAGACACTAGGGTAGATACTTACATCTTGCTTCATGAATAAATCTTGAGCTATATCCTATAACTTATGTGGTGATCTAAAAAATTTGCTAACACAAAATCAAATTAGTCAAATCAGTTGAAGAAAAAATCCAAATCACTAGCCCATGGCACATTTTGATGAGAAGATGTTCCTTATCAAGCTTTATCTTTTATCAAACATCAACCCAAATAATCCATATCAGTTGAATCTACCTTGTACTTCAACGTCACATCAAATCATTCCAACAAACTTTGTTCCAAACCAAGCTTCAAAATCTTGATCAATCTTATCTAATCAATCCATCATCATCTCGAGATATCCTTCTCAATCCTCGTGTTGCTTAATGCTATCCTTGCATTGTTGTGTATCCTCAACAATATTATCATCATCAATCCATCAATCAGATCAATCAATCCTAAGCTTGGTTTTCAACCAAATTCTAAAACAAACCACTTAAATAATCACATATCCATACACTCGTCAAGATTGTGCGAAAAATCTAAAAACACTTGTAAAATCAAAAAGTCCAAAAAACATCAAAATCCTGTATAGTTAAAAACACCACAAACATTCAAAAAATTGTAATGTCAAAATCCAAAACATCAAAAACACATCAAAATCCATAAAAAGGTCAAAACATTGAAAAACCAAAAACAAAAAAATGTCGAACTACATCATCTTTGATCTTGAACGTAGGCAAGGCTAATCTTTGATCAACCCCCAAGACACCCTAGGTCAGTCCTTTAGGAGTTCGTCATAATAAACTGACATTCCATCAACTGTTCATATCTTCATCTTCGATAAGTTGAGTTAGTCAAACCATGTGGTCTTTGTGTGTATAACATAGGCATGGATTATCTTTGATCAACCTCCAAGGCCCCTAGGATAGGTCTTTTAGGTTAGGTTCTTGGTTAAATACTTTGAAATCCCCTAAAAATCTAGATAACTTAGAAAATCCCCAAACATTCAAATATCGGAAAACCCCAAAACATTCAAAATCTCAAAAAATCCCAAAACATTTAAAAATTAGAAAATCCCTAACATTCAAATATCAAAAAACCTTAAATATTTATAAAACCTTAGGAAACCCTAAATAGCCTCAAATAACTGAAAACCAAAACATTCACATAAAACTTTTGAAAAGACCAAAAAAAACCTCAAAACATTTTCAAAATACCAAAAACATTGAAATATTCTAGAAAATCCAAAACCGCCCATCCCATCTCACCTTCACCAACAATAAACCTTCACCCATAATAAATCGATCATCACCTTCAACCTTTGGTAAAACAAATAGAAAACAAGTATCGCAAGTTGTAAAGTGGGAACCTAAATGTCAAAATTTGAAGTCTAGATCATAGGTAAATATGTCAGTGAAGTTTGTATCAACGGCTTATCATAAAACCTCATCCTAATCAAACAACCCTTGATCAACATGTCCTAGGATGTATCCTTCTTATGATGGGAATCAATATTAGAAATCACCTTAGCTAAGTTAAACTAGCAAGAGATTAGATAACACTGACTATTTTTCTCTGATCTTTTCTTTTGATTTATCTTAATGACCCATTCCTAGGACCTCTCGATGAAGTCTATCAAAACGATTTAGAGAGAAAGGAATGGGGAATTGATCATTACCTTTCCTTTGTTGTGCTTGTGGATGCTCTTGTAAAATAATCTTGGCACATACTTGCTTAGTTGTGTGTAGGAAGGTTTTTGGGAGTACATTATTAACTATTGTGTATGCTTTGGTCTGATGTATTCTAAACTTCTAACTTACATTCCAATGCGGTTTTTGTATGTCAAGGTATGTACAAGAACTATCCTATCTATTTGCAAAGTCAAAGTCCATTACACTAGATACAACGTTGTTCTAGTTATTAATACATTGATGAATCGTGACTATGTGTTATATCAAACAATAAGGAACGACAGAAAATCCCAATCCCAAGATATGAGCAAATCATCATCATGTGTTTCTCATCATCGTCTCTAATAAATTCTCGGTGGATCATAGACTTGTTGGATCTTTTGAAGCAATCATTAAAATTAATGGTCAATCATCTTGTTTCTTCTATCTTCTCTTCTCACTAACCTGTTATCATGATAGTCAACAAAAACATCATCAATGCATCCATCCTGCATCCACAAATTGTTAGCATTCATACATCACAACATAATCATAGCATATAATAAAACATCCATCCTAAATCATCATTCTCATTTAAGTTGTGAACAATAATATATATTTCTTATTCTAAGCATCTTAAATCATTGCATCACATCTCATATACATTGCATGGACATATCATGAGCATGAATATTTGCATTGTCCATACATACTTCCCCCATATGAACAATCGGTCGGAGCACAGTGATGTGCTCCTAGGCCCAAATGTGGAGAAGGGTAACCCCTATGCTAATAGCCCTACCATTGCAATTTACAAAATTGTGCATATCATGGTATAGAGAGGCCAGTATCACTAGCCTCCAAGCATATTGAGTCCTCATAAAAAAACATCTTGCACCAAGCCAGACCCCATCCCAGACTGAACCCTTTGCTCTGTCGATCTAGAGCAACCAAGCCTGAGATAATAGCTGTAATAATTAGTCTGAAGGTAGAAACCCGACCTCTGTACATCTCGAGGCTTGAGGTCAATCTAGGAGATGACTAGCACAATTTCCTCCTGGTCCATCACCTCATGGCATGCATCGTAACCAGCATCAACATCGTATATCACACACTCACCATGTATGAGAAAACGCAATATCCACCATATATCCTCTAGCGTCATTCTCACCTCACCGGTAGGAAGGTGGAACGATGAGGTCTCGTTGTGCCATCGCTCGCACAACACTATCGTCATTGCCAAATGTGTTTGAATGATGGGCATGTACGCAACGTACCATAAACCAATCTCCCCCAGATGCTCTTGTCGCAACTCAGATAAATCACCAAGTCTGGACAAAACTGTGCGATGGTGCTCACGATACATCAAAGGTGGGATAACCACTTGCACCCATGAAGCCCACAACATCAAAATTCAAAATAATTTGGCTAAGTTTGGAGTTTTCATCCCCAAAAATGACAATAGTGTCTCTATTTACGATAGTGTCGCTATAATTAAAATTTCAAACTGCGACGCCCGAGGCATTTAAATTGCAAATCACAAGTTATGTCACTAAAAACATATGCATCACAATTTAGCTTTGGAAAAACCCTAACCCTAGTTTTCAAATCACAAGATGTGTCGCTATTTAGATATGAGTTGCTATTTAGAATTTGAAACCCTAATTCTAAATTGTGAACTGTGTCACAATTCACATATGCATTGCTAAAAATCGAATTAGTGTTGTTGATTCTCAAAATAGCATTGATGTAGAGCGGCGCTGCCAAAGTTTAAATTTTGAAATACATTAAATGTACCAAAAATCTAAATTTTAAATCAAGTTTTGAATCACATACCGGTGGTCCTACACCTAGAAGCCTCTGGTACTCTTGAACCTGGATGGAAATGTATTTTGGGAGCACTCATTGTGCCATTTCGTAAGAGGGTTAGAGCTCAAAATGAAAGAAATCCTGAAGGTGTGAATGCACAAATGAATTGAAAGTGACACTTGTTGATTGGTGTTTTTGCACCTCTCAACACAGACAGAGCACAAGTGCAATGTCTCTCTTGAAAGGTAATTTTCTGCAACTGAGTTTTAGAAAATCACCCCAAGGTCTCTCAGGTGTCAGGTCATGACAATGTAGGAATAGCTCAATGGTTTGATGTGATTTGTTGGTAATCATAAGGGGGCCTTTATGGTTCACAAAGCATGGAAGTTTCAAGTCTACAAATGGAGTTTCAAAATTTTGGAAATGAATGAATAGTGGATGCACACTCAGAAAAACAAGTTGAAACTCACTTCAATCACCAAATTTGACATTATTATGGTGCTTGGGATCCTAAACTAGCATAGATCAAAAAGAAATAGCAAAAGAGGAAAGGGCTAGGAGAAGTTATTCTAACTCTAAAACCTATGAACAACAGTAACAATAACTAGTGTTACAGTAGAAAGACTCCCAAAAAACTAAGTTTTGCTTGACTAAGAGAAACCTACAGTGCCACAAAATTAGTGCAATCTTCAAGGGGTCTTTGTAGATTTTTAGACTGTTCATTCACCGTTTTGGCATGAAAAAATAGTTGAACTTAGGTGCAGCATGTAAACAAGCCCATACTAACTTTACACAACAATTTTTCATCAAAAAATTGCCAAAAGTGTGGGCTGAAAGTGCATCAAATACTATAACAAGCACCCACCATTAAATCCATTCAAGAAACTAACATACTAAAATGAACATGGAGGCTGAATCATGCATGCACAATGAGCAAGTTCAAAGAAAACACCTAACTTCAATGCTTTTTTCTATTGCTTCAAAATTCCCTTTACAACAATTTACCTCTCTTACAAATGAGGAGCAACCCCTATTTATAGTTTTCAAAAATTAAAATGAATGGTTAGGATTGATTTGCAATGTGTGGCCCAGATTCATTTTCAATTTAGGGTTCACATCAAGTTCAAGATGAGTACAATATTTACAATTTAAAATAGAATATTTTGTGTTTTTCTCTATTTTTTCTTGTAGTCTATTTCGTCCTTTAGCTATTTTGTCTTTTAGTTGCCCTTTTCTATAGCTAGGAACTATTAAAATCTTCCTTTTGTTGATATATTTCCACATCTTTTCATTTAATCAGGTGAATCTTCCTACAGATTTGCATCCATGAAAAGCAGAAATATCCTCCCAGGCCCTAGCGGACAACCCTTCATTGGTGGAAACTAAAATAGCCCCCCATGTCTTGTTTGAAAGCACTTCTCCAGCTATAGTGTTGCCTGACATAGATTCTTAAGCGAGCTTTGGCAACTAGATGTCCAGGTAGCATCCTCTTGGCGTGCATCCACAGGTAAACCCATCTCCACCTTGGCAATTTGAATTAAAATCTCCCCTCTCAACATGTCTTCATATGTTGGTTCCTTTAATGAATTGATCCATTATCCCTTCAAGCATCCTTAAAAGCACCTGTGTAATAAAATATCACGATTTAAATCTCCAAAAATGATAAATTTCCCTCATTTAACATATTAAAATGTATCAATTTATAGTCTATCAAGAAAATTTCATGTTTCAAAAAACTTTCCATTTTTTGAAACTTTCCATTTTGGGAAATTTTCCTATTTTGGAAGAAAAATCAATTTTGGGAAAATTTTCATTTCAAAAAAAATCCCATTTTTGGAAAAAATTCTATTTGAAAATTTTCATTTTGGGAAAATTTCCATTTTTGAGAAATTTTCATTTCAAGACAATTTCTTTTTCGACATTTTGAGAAACTTTCCTTTTTAGGAAATTGAATTTTGAGGGGATTTCACTTTTGAGGGTTGAAGCAATGTAGGAGTTAGAAGGTGGGAAGCCAAACAAGTTTGCACTGTAAAAATGGCATTGGGGACCACGACATTTGCAAGGCGGCTTCCCACATGAAAAGTTCCACAAAGCCACAACTCTTAGCAATTTTGAGTTTTTTTAAAATTAAGCGCATGAATGATGCATTAGAAGGGTGCCTAGACCTATTTCTCAATTATTTGACCCCTTTTCGAAAAATGCAGAAATTTGGAATGCGGAAGCCAAAGGGTCTGGGGCCGCTTGCAACGACATTTCATAAATGGACTTCCATGGATGGGCTTCCATGGATGGACTTTTGTGGATAGACTTCCGCAAACGGATACCTGTGGATGGAAACCCACAAACAACAACCCACAATGAAATTTCTGCAAAGTCTTAAAACTTAGTAAATTTGAGATTTTTCAATTTTAGCACATGGGAAAAGGGGTAGAAAGAGTGCCTAGACATATTTCCTTAAGACATGACTCATTTCAAAAATTGTGGAAATTTGGAATGTGAAAGCCAAAGGGTCCAATGCCATTTGTAACGACATTTCACAAAGGGACTTCCTTAGACGGACTTCCGCATACGAACTTCTGTAGTGAAATTTCCGCAATGTCTAAACACTTGGTGAATTTGACTCAAACCCCTTTGGGCATGTGGAAACATTCATTTTATGGGCCCTAGATGTTGAAAACTTGAAGTTTGCAGCCCTTTTTGAAATGCAAAGATTTGGAATGCAAAATTTGTAGGGTCCGACGCCATAAAAAAATGGTATTCCATAGATAGAAACCTGCACACGAAAACCCGCAGACACCAACCCGCACATGGAAACCTATAGACGGCGACCTGCACATGGAAACCCGCGAACGATGACTCACAATGAAATTTCTACTTCACAAAACTCAACGAAACCTTGGCAGTTCACTTAGGCATGATGTAAACATCCCAAATCCATAGGAAACTTGTCCCCAAAGTCAAAAAACAAAGGTGAAAGTGAAGCAAAAAAGAGAAGGGACAAGCCGATAGAAGCAAAGCAAAAGCAAAAAAAAAGGGGTCCCTGCCTTCAGTAGGGTCTGTGTACAAAACATGCACAACAAATGGTGACTCAACTGGGGAAATGCTCCAAAGCATTTTGATGATAAACTGGAATCACAAACCCACAATCTTTGGTTCTAACCTTCACACTAGAACAAACAAACTGAAACACTTGAATAAAAAATAAAAACCATCAGTCAATCTAACCTTTTGTATGCTAAAAATCCAAGTGTTTACAAGTGTATTCATTCCCTCCTTGAATCACTATAGGAACCTAAGCTTCATCAAGTTAAGCTACATGGTTTATTCTAACACCAAAAGCATCATGGACATCGCCTCACTACTAGTTAAGCATCCATATCACCAACGAGGTTGTCGATGTGATTCTCTCGAACATTGCTCTACTGTCAGTCGGGCATCCATAGCCCTAGTAGAGTTGTTTGGATCCTCCTAAAAGTTGAATTTCTTTCTTTCTATTTTCATTGTTTTCTTTCCTTTTCATTTTATTTATTTTCATCTTTCTTTCTTTTCTTTTCATTTCAACCCACAAGCAGTGAAATTTGCACTTAGGGCTAAGAATAAGAGTGGTGCTGAAGCAAAATTTTAGATTTTTCACTTAACCGGACTTTGCAAAGGAGCCTACAACAACCTCTGGATTCTTAAGATGTGTGAGAGATGTAAGAATCTAGAATACATTAGAATTAGACAGGACTAATGACTTTTCCACTTTGAGTCAAATATCTAGGTCACTTGATGCTAACAAAATACCTTCGCTATCCACTCTAAAAACTTGATTGAAGTTTCTCGAAGAAATACTTAGAAAAACCCTAGGTAATGAAATGGTTGTTGTGCTTGTAAACACACCCAGAAACAACAAAGGGACCCTGAGCAAACAAGCAAAGTAGAAGAAAACCCAAATCAAAAACAAACTAACCCAAAGCAACCACCTACAATAACCAAAGCAGGAAATCAAGAGAAAACCGAAGGGAAACTATCTAAAGCAACCTAATCTACGACAAACCAACTAATCTAACAAAAGCAAGAAAGTGAGCTATGTACAAAGAAACCTACACTACTCAAACTAAGCTATATACAAAGTGTAAGAGAGGAAGACCAACCATGTCAAGGCCCCAAGTCACAGAGATCCAAGAGCGGAAGGCCGGCCTAACTTACCTCACTCTAAAGGGGTGTTTAAAATGAGGGATGAGAATGATGAGGACTATAATGTCCTTTGATCACTCTGCAGACCTGAAATTAGGATTGGGCTAGGCGAGCTGAATTTTTGGAGTCGATACTGTGCCTTAAACAAATCTCTGTCTAAGGATGACAACATAATTCTGGGACATCAACACGGTGTGTTGGCGTCTCTTGGGTGTGTCGACATCCGTACAACCAGAAAATAGTGAACACGGTAAAACTTCCAAAAAGACCTACTAACAACCTAGCTAGTTCAATCTAGATGGTAAAAATAGAATGAGAAAGTAGACAAAATAGATATTGAAATGATAAAGTAAATAGACAAGAACTAGCGTGACGAAGATAATCTCACAAAGTGCCTATTCACCAACTAGCTCCAAAAAGCACATTCTCCTGCACACATGAAAGAAGGGAAATTTGTTGGAGTTGTATAGGGGCTTGCCTCAATTAGACCCCCATTTTGGTGTTTCCACCTCCACAGACAACCAGATAGCAACGATAAATAAATATATGATAAAGAAGTAAAGAAAGAAGAAATGTAAATAACAATACAAAATAGTAAAGAGCTACTAAACAAAATCATAAAGGAGAGGAGTGAAACGTTACCACCTCCACCAAGAGCTCACTAGCCAATGGAGGAGAAAAAAGGACTTGAACGATCACCACAGCCTTGACTGCAATGAAGGGAGGTTTCATAAAACCTCAAGCCCACGCTATAATGGCTTGCTTCACACTTGCTTAACGGAGTTGATGGAATGTTGTTGCTGCTATAATGGAGTGCTAAGGTGTTGTTGAGAGTGGAGAATTCCAAGAGAATGAAGTTGAATGCTTAGAGGATGCCAAAAAAGATAGATTGAATGAAGAATGTATGAATTTGAAGAAGGAAGAATTTGTCATTTTCTGAGTTAATTGGTCAAAGAGGGACGTTACAAATCATTCCTAATAGGAAGTGTAACGCCTCTTCCAACTTCAGACACAGGAATCCATCAAGGACATAATGTGCCATGTGGACATCTACGCACCACATGCACATCCCTGACAAATATTCTTCTACTGACACAAAGGACAAATGCCAAGTGGAAGGAAGTCAGCCAACTGATGTGGAATTTCAACTTTGGATTTGGTTTTCTACGGTGAGGATGTGCAAAAGGGGAATTTGCACAAGAGGTCAAAATTCACTCCTATACATTTTTCCCCCACTTTACAGGTGATCCCACAATACTGATTTACAATTTTTGGCCAAACTGGACACTAAACTGATTTTTTCTAACTAAATCTTCACTTTCAGGCCCTATAGCGATTAAACTGTGAGGAATTTGAAGATGATGCAAACTAATGATTTGTGACATTTTTTCTTTAGATTCTAAATTTTTTTTTTCAATTTTTTTGGAATCATATTGCACTTATTTTTCCATCTCCTTTGAAAACTAGTTTTATCAGTAAAGACCATTTTTAAGGAGTGATGCTCACCATATACAACATAACCTTTTTTCCATGAAGGATAATTTTTTTTTTTTTTAATTTAGATTTGTAACTACGATATCTAGCGCTTTCATTTGGTTTCATAGTGTGTTATTGAATATTTTTTCCTTAATCAAGTTTCGAAGTCAAACCAATTACAATTCAGACATAGGCAAACTGTATACAACATAACTTTCTTTGTATGTATCGAAATTCTTTTTTTTTTTGGATCAAGGACTTCAATATCTAGTGCACCAATATTTTTCAAAAAAAAAATTGATAATCTGCTATTTTTCCACATGTGCGGAACAGAGAGCTTGATTTTTGGTAAAAAACCTACATTCACAAGAAATAAAAAATAAATATAATAATTAAATTAAATTTATTTAAAATTATACTTTTTGGGAAGCTTATAATAAGGACTACATACTTTAAAAAATAGATTTTAAATGAATTCATTTGATCCCCCAAAAGGTAAATCAAAAGTTGTGTTTTATTAGCATTTTGATAGGTGTAAAGGAGACTCTGTTATAGGTATGGTTTAAAACTAGTGGGGTTATATCCAAGGGCGTTTGATCTAAGGTGGTTCGATCAAACCCTCTTCAATTGGAATCCTTTAAATGGAAATTTTCAATGCTTAAATCATTATATTTTCTAAAAATATGTGATTTTAGCAAAAATCAGGATCTCCTAAAAATTGTAAACTAGTATTGTGGGATCACCCTTTGGCAAGCA
This sequence comes from Sequoia sempervirens, assembly GCA_007258455.2. Classification (NCBI taxonomy): domain Eukaryota; kingdom Viridiplantae; phylum Streptophyta; class Pinopsida; order Cupressales; family Cupressaceae; genus Sequoia; species Sequoia sempervirens. The sequence continues at coordinate 209,790,106 of VDFB02000007.1, read as the reverse complement.
CGAATACTGATGAGTGCTTCGGTAAAGTAGATCGAAGAGTGAATAGGGTTAGAAATTTATACCTAAACTTTCAAGGAAACAGAGCACGATTTGGTGAGCTTAAAAGTGCGGGCTAGGCAAAGGACTCCATAGCCCCACAAAACTATGAAGTTGTAGAATGAAAGCGTCTTACAGGCCCGCAGACCTACAAGGAGGCGACCCCCAAGATCTCTCACATGAAGGAAGCCCTGAGAAGAAAGCAACTTATAGGCCCGTAAACCTACAAGGAAGGTTTCCTCCAAGATCTCTCGCATGAAGGAAACCCCAGAAAATGTGCCCTACAGGCCCACAAACCTATAGGGAAGGTGTCCTCCAAAATTTCTCACATAAGGGAAACCCAGAAAAATCACCTTACAAACTTGTAGACCTACAAGGAAGGTGTCCTCCAAGATCTCTCACATGAAGGAAACCCCAGAAAAAGCTCCTTACAGACTCGTAGACTTGCAAGGGAAGGTGTCCTCCAAGATCTCTCACATGAAGGAAGGGGACTCTGCAGAGTCATAAAGCGGCTTCATAGGCGCACCTGCAAAGTGACATGTTTACTTGCATATAGAACATGTCTGAAAATGGCCACACAGGCAAGTAAGAAAATAGTCATGCAGACCGTTGATAAATTGGAAAGCTTTCAAAGGGGTCCCTCAGGAACCCGGTGTGAAGAAAGGGTTCCACTCAAAGGAGGCGTTGTTTGAAAGTGCGGAAGATATGTTTTTCTCAAATCAATTACTCATCAAGGAATCCTTTTGAAATATGTTCACTTCATCAAGAAATTTGAAAGGAAGAAAATGTCCCCTTATGAGGGGAAGGTCAAAGTTGCTCCCTCCTCAAAGGAAAGTTCTCAAGTTCTTTCTTTGCGAACCCATGATGAAGGAAACATGTTTCGTTAGGTCCAAGTCGAGAATGCGATTCTTTGAAAATGTTTGCAAAGATTCTCAAGAAAATATTTGTTCGGCAACGAATGCATTTTCTGAAAATCGAAGTGATGACAATGTCACACATGAAAGGGACAACTCAAGCAAAGAAGAGAGAAAGATAAAAGAAAAGTAAAAAGGAGATAATCACAAATAAAGAGCACAAGGGTGATTTGATATTTCGTGGTCAGAGCTACTCATAAATATATGTGTGTGTGTGTGTGTATTTATTTATATAAGTATAATAATAGTATATAAAATGAATTTTCATCAACCCTCTACTATATTAGACCATGTGAAGAATGCACGAGAAGACAAAGTAAAAATAAAAAAATTGGTCAACATGGAAGGCAAGCCTAGATGCCCCCAACACTTTGCATCGTCCCCAATTTACCGAAAGTCAATCACAAACATAGAAGAATGATACAAATAGAAGAAGGTTTATGACACAAAAATCACTCTTGTATCCAAGCATCAACAAGGGTGACAAGGGTCATCCAAGAACACATAGCACGATCACAGGGGAACACATCACAACACACACATCTAATCTAAAGATAAAGAAGATGCCTCCCCCTAACACTGATCAACCAAGAGGTCATTTGCTTCCCACTCCAAATCATCATAGGGGGAAGGAGGATGAGCCTGTAGAAGTGGAATATTAAGGGGAGGAGCTTCCAACCCTCCCACAAGGGCTAAGGAAGAAGGCCCCGCAAGGTCTCCTCCACTTGACTCTTATGGAGCTATGATCAATGATTTCGCAAAAATTGTTGACAGGGCCGAAACTTCATCTAGAGAGTTAAGCATGCACTTTACTAGAGTGCCATGTCATACCTCAATGGACAAGGAAGGTTGTGCCTAAGGTTCACCGCTAGGATCACTAAGTGACTCGAGAGTGGTGACAAACTCAAGGGAAGTCAAGATTGGTTCCTTTACTAAAACATAACAAGTCAGCATAGGAACACCTTTTGGAGAAGGTGGGCTCCTCTTACGTCCTCCATTGCTGGAAGGAGAAATCTCCACCTTTTTCTCCATCGAGGGACGTGAACTCCCCACAAACGAGGAAAGAGGTGTAGAGGAAGAGGAGGAGAAAACTGCAACAGATACCACCGAAGTGTTCGGCATATCTATGGGTTTTGGGAAAGGAGGGACATCTGGAAGGGACATCAACAAGGGTGACTCCACTGAAGGAGTGATAAACACCTGCACCTTTTTGGGGTCAAGCGCATTCATACTCACAATGGACGCCGGAAGCGAGACTGAACTAGATTGAATGGAAGTAGAGGGGAGGAGAGAGGAGGATGCATCAGGAGGCCATGAAGCAGGGGCAGTCATGTCCTCTTCCTTCCTTTGTAAGGAAGCCTACTCAGCTGTAAGAGCCTTTTGTTGGCACTTGCACTCACATGCAAGGTGGTTTCTACAACTCTTTAAGCTAGAGACTGGATGTTGTGAAGGGACAGAAGGATCCTGCTCAGCCATGGGAGTGTCCACCTTAGATGTTTCCAGCGGAGGGATAGGCTCCTAAATGGGAGCAGGAGGAGTAGGTTGAGAAACAACAAGGGGAGTTGGCTCTAATTCCTCGGCAGCGGGCCTCTTACCGTTTACTGTCTTGGGAGAAAAAGCAATAGGAGCATGTAGAGACTGAGACATAGAAGATTCCCCACAGGGACCTTTCTTCTTGCTATACCGAATGGGCCTAGGCTCTGTGGGCAGAACAAGAAGCTCAAATGCGGGACACTTGGGCTTTCACGAAGTGGGCACCATAGGATTCTCTCGCAGACGCAGAACAAAATCTGATGGCACCATAGTAGGGTGAGTAGGAGTGTTAGACTAAACAATAGAAGAGGAAGAAAGAGGATCTCAAGACCACTTCTCTTCTTCCCTTCTATGTGCCATGGCAGCATCACTATCAACTTTTACGCAAGCCCTATGTGAAACAACATAAAGCGATGGAGGGTATCTCACTCTTGGCATTAAGTGACCTCTCTTGTAATTTTGATAAGTTCAGTACAAAAGGTCCTTCCTAAGCGGAAGAGGACCAACGGGTGCAGGCCAAGAGTAATCCAAGAAGTAACTACCACGAGCAACTGATGGTTTATAACCGGTGTCATGAATCACATGCACGAAACCCTCATGGATAAATTTTACACAATTATGCACAACCAAGGGTATGAAATTCATAGCTACTAACTAGGGGATACCTGGCTTCACTCTAAAGAGTTCAGATCCAGGCATTATGTTGAACAAAAGATTCATGGATTTAGGTCCAACCAAAACCGACAAGACAATGCTACCCAAAGGAGGCACGGAAAGTCCGTCATGTGTGTGGATGGTGCTCACAGGTGCATCATACCCATCTTTATGTAGAAATTTGATTAGCATGATCTCCTCAGTTATGATGTTCACTTGAGATTTTGAATCAATGAGAACACCTATTATGATGTTTCTGTTGATTCACGCAAGGATGTAGAGAGGAGATGGTTCCCTATTAAAACCCATCAGCAGATCCTGTGAGGTGGAGGTTATACCAATACCATTGCTTATAGGTTGTGTGGAGGGGATAGGTTGATGTAGGAAAGAGGCCATCACATGCACTGAATAATACTCTCACAAAGACCCCCAAAGGTTGCAAGATAGGATAGTGACCCAATTAAGGTTTCGTTGTGCAACACTTTCGAAACCTTCCAACTATGCCTACTAGAGGTCACAGGTTGGGTTGTAAAGTGAAATCCTCACAACACTCACACCTACAACACTCCTAGAATACGAGGAAAGGAACTTTCAATATCGGCAAATAGAACCAAAATGGTTCACAACAGGTTCACCAAAAATGTAAGAGAGGGGGACCAACCACGTCAAGGCCCCAAGTCACGGAGAGCCAAGAGCGGAAGACTGCACTAACTTACCTCACTCTAAAGGGGTGTTTGAAATGAGGGATAAGAATGATGAGGACTATAATGTCCTTTGATCACTCTGTAGACCTGAAATTAGGATTGGGCTAGGCGAGTTGGTTTCTTGGAGTCAGTACTATGCCTCAGACAGCTCTCTGTTCAAGGACAACAGCGCAACTTTGGGATGTCAATGCAGTGCACTGGCATCTCTTAGGCGTGCTAGCGTCCATATAGCTAGAAAACAATGAACACAGTAAAACTACCAAAAAGACCTATTGACAACCTAGCTAGTTCAATCTAGATGGTAAAAATGGAATGAGAAAGCATACAAAATAGATAATGAAATGATAAAGTAAATAGACAAGAACTAGGGTGATGAAAATAATCTCACAAAAGCGCATGTTCGCCAGCTAGCTCCAAAAAGCACATTCTCCTACACACACAAAAGAAGGGAAATTTGTTGGGGTTGTATAGGGGCCTGCCTCAGTTAGACCCCCATTTTGGTGTTTCCACCTCCACGGACAACCAGATAGAAACAATAGAGAAATATATGATAAAGAAGTAAAGAAAGAAGAAATGCAAATAATACTACAAAACTGTAAAGAGCTACTCAACCAAATCATAAAGGAGAGAAGTGAAATTTTACCACCTCCTTCGAGAGCTCACTAGCCAATGGAGGAGAAAAAAGGACTTGAACAATCACCACAGCCTTGACCGCGATGAAGGGAGGATTCGCAAAACCTCAAGCCCACACTACAATGGCTTGCTTCACACTTGCTTAACGAAGTTGATGGAGTGTTGTTGTTGTTGTAATAGAGTGCTAAGGTTTTGTTGAGAGTGGAGAATTCTAAGAGAATGAAGTTCAATGCTTAGAGGATGCAAAAAAAGATGGATTGAATGAAGAATGAATGAATTTGAAGAAGAAGAGGGAAGAATCTGCCATTTTTTGAGTCGGTTGGTCGAAGAGGGACATTACAAATTGTTCCCAATAGGAAGTGTAATGCCTCTACCAACTTTAGATGCAAGAATCTGTTAGGGACGTAAGCTCACTGCATGGATGTAAGCACACTGTGCAGACGTCTGTGTGTCGCATGCACATCCTTGACAAATATTCTTCTATCAACACAAAGGACAAATGCAAAGTGGAAGGAAGTCAACCAACTGATGTGGAATTTTGACTTTGGATTTGGTTTTCTAAGGTGAAGATGTCCAAAAGGGGAATTTTTGCAAGGGGTGCAAATTCACTCCTATACACAAAGAGATTCAAAATGAACCATGTTCAGACAAGGCACATTTACACTCATGCCTGTAACACTTCGTAATACATGCACAAGTAGATGAAAATTCATCTTTATATTCAGAAAGATAAAACTTTATGTTGCAGCATTCAAATTCAACAATAAAACCAAAGAGAATCAACAACAGAGGTGAATCGTCAAGCCCATGATCAACCCATAAACAATTCCATCTTCCCTCATTCTCATAATCAAAATAATAAATGCAACTATGAGTATTCTCAAGAGCAAGGAAAGATAGAACTTGGATGTCATCCTACGAAGGGAACGGTATTCGATGGTTCAAATCATGCATGGAACCATTGGTCACTGTATTGGCAGCCTCGGGAAAATGTAATGGATGGTGTGGCATCCCCCTCACATTGTAGACATACAGACCACAATCAAATTGGTTAGGTAGTGGACACTGTGAAGAATCAAAATTTTAAAATTCAAGGAACCTTCTACCTAATTCTGAAGTTGCATAAGGCTGAGAAAATGATTTAGCCAACCCATTTTCCAAGCTCCCAGTGTGATTCGTAACCTTTTTTGGTTGTTCCTCAAGGAGATACATAATGTCATGTTGATCGTCTACAATCCTTGTGTCCACTTGATTGTTTTCCTCAAAAGACAACACGTTGTCCCATTTCCTTTCCCTCATGCTAACTTTAATTTGATGGTGCCTCATGTCATAACAACACGATATGGATGAATCTATTCTACTAAAGTCATCGACATGCGGAGGGAGATCATGGGTAGGGAAGGTGGAAGGAAGACTCCCCGTTGCAATCTATAGTTGGCAAGGCATATCACTTTTGTTGGTAGCCCTTGAGGACTCCTTTCTTTAGTCTTCTTCCCTTTGCAATTTGTGTGCGAACCACTGAAGTGGTTTGTCAGCCAGGTCACTAGCAACTCCAAATCACTACTCATTAGGATATCCACCCATTTCTTCATGTCCACTATTTTTGTACACTAAAATGGTATCCTCTTCTTCATCTGGTATGTCAAAGGCTTCATCATTTGGAGGTTCAAGTGATCTGTCTTCATCACTACCAACCTCTGAAACATACCCTCGCTCAATGTCATTATACCTCGGTAGTGTTGCCTCAAGTGGGAAGAGATTAGCAAATGACTCTACCACTTCAAGGGGACCGAAATATGATATGTGATTTCCCTCTAAGGATTCCTCATAAAGTTGATCATCCACCATGGGTATATCATCTGTGAAAGGGGAGGACTCTTGATGGTCAACCAATGGTTCAATCATGTGATCTACTTCATAATTATCAAGACTGTATTGTTCCTCTTTTGTTCTTGTCCCAAAGCCCTCTTGTGAGCTACACTCAGCTAAACTATCCCTTGACTCAAGTTCTTCAACTTTTGGTTCACGTGTTGAAGCAACAACAAGAGGCTTTGTGTTTGGTTGCTCCACTCGTTTCTTAACCTGCCTAATGGCTCCTTGACACAACTCGCATGTGAACTCTAAATGTGATGAATCATGAAGCCTACACCAACTTGGCAGCAACAACACCTCCAAATCTTCCTGGTATCGTAATTCTGACCAGTCCCTCATGAGCCTTGAATCGAGTCCATCATATCTCTCCAATATTGAATTTTCATTGGCTCTTGTGGAAGAAGATTGATGGCAGACTGCTTTAGCTTGTGGTTGATCCCACCCCTCTGGATCTTCTTTTTTAGGTGCTTGAATACCTTAATCCATAAGAATGACATCCTCAAATTTCATTTCATTTGGGTACTCATTGTTGTTCCTTGTTGTCCCCAAGATCTTAGCCCCTTTTGTGGTTGTCTCAACACTTACTTCCATAGAATTTCTTGATTTAGCTTCAATATGTTGTCTTTCAACTGTTGAATATTCTTTTCCTTGGGTGGATGATTGTTCTTTGTCATTGGTTGGTTGCTCTATCTAGTTCAAACAAATTTTAGCTTGATCAATAATATCTACACATGAAGAGCAGGTGAATTCTGAATGAGGTGCATTATGCACCCTGCACCATCTGAACATTAGTAACTCCTCTAAGTTTAGTCCATGCTCGTTGTTCAATTGTTCTTGGATCAAACCCTTGAAGGCTTTGGCTACAACATTAGCAAGTTCTTTTGGATTAGCAAGAACTAACGGTTGGTGCACATCCCAAAAGAAGTTTTCTCCCTATAATGCCATCTCAATTATTCTCAAGAAGGTCAAACGTTCCATTTCATTGTGTCTGCAAGTGTTATGAATTCTACATTCATCTAACAATGTAAATTCATGCAATGGTTTGTCCAATATTCTACTCAAATCTTCTTGAACCTGAGTGATGTTGATATGAAATTGCCGCTCCATCTTAGTTCAAGTTTTGGTGTCTTCAAATTTTATGATTTTTAAACTTCTGTATATGATGAGATCTATGGTATCTCAGACTTTTCTTAAAGGTGCATTCAACTTCTAGCTTTGCAGCTTTGATCTCAGCCCTCCTTCTAGCGCCAGTTCTATTGATGGGTTTTTTTGAACCTCTCAACACAGACAAAGCACAAGTGCAATGTCTCTCTTGAAAGGTAATTTTCTGCAACTGAGTTTCAAAAAATCACCCCAAGATCTCTTGGGTGTCAGGTCATGATACTGCAAGAATATCTCAATGGTTTGATGTAATTTGTTGGTAATCACAAGGAGGGCCTTTATGGTTCACAAAGCATGGAAGTTTCAGGTCTACAAATGGAGTTTCAAAATTTTGGAAATAAATGAATAGTGGCTGCACACTTAGAACAACAAGCTAAAACTCACTTCAATCCACAAATATGACATTGTTATGGTGCTTTGGATCCTAAACTAGCATAGATCTAAAAGAAATAGAAAAAGAGGAAAGGAATGAGAGAAGTTATTCTAACTCTAAAACCTATGAACAACAGTAACAATAACCAGTGCTATAGTAGAAAAACTCCCAGAAAACTAAGTTTTGCTTGACCAAGAGAAACCTACAGTGCTACAAAACTAGTGCAATATTCAAGGGAACCTTACAGATTTTCAAACTATGCATTCACCCTTTTGGCATGAACAAACAGTTGAACTTAGGTGCAACACGTAAACAATCTCAGACTAACTTTACACAGTAGTTTGTCATCGACAAATTACCAAAAGTGTGGGCTAGAAGTGCATCAAATACTATAACAAGCAGCCACCATTAAAGCCATTCAAGAAACTAACAAACTAAAATGAACATGGAGGTTGAATCATGCATGCACAATGAGCAAGCTCAAAGAAAGCGCCTAACTTCAATGCTTTCTTCTATTGCTTCAAAATTCCCTTTACAACAATTCACCTCTCTTACAAATGAGGAGCAAGCCCCTATTTATAGTTTTCCAAAAGTAAAATGGATGGCCAAGATTGATTTGCAATGTGTGGCCCAGATTCATTTTCAATTTATGGTTCACATCAAGTTCAAGATAAGTACAATATTTACAATTTAAAATAGACTATTTTGTCTTTTCTCTATTGTGTCTTGTAGTCTATTTCATCCTTTAGCTATTTTTATTTTAGCTACCCTTTTTTGTAGCTAGGAACTATTAAAATTTGCCTTTTGTTGATACATTTCTAGCATCTTTTCATTCAATCAGATGAATCTTCCTGCAGATTTGCATCCATGAGAAGCATAAATATCCTCCTAGGACAACTCTTCATTGGCCGAAAATAAAATAGCCCCCCATGTTGTCTTGTTTGAAAGCACTTCTCTAGCTGTTGTATTGCCTGACACAGATTCTTAAGCAAGCTTTGGCAATTAGATGTTCAGGTAGCATCCTCTTGGTATGCATCCACAGGTAAACCCATCTCCACCTTGGCAATTTGAATTAAAATCTCCCCTCTTGACATGTCTTCACATGTTGGTTCTTTTAATGAATTGATCCATTATCCCTCCAAGCATCCTTAAAAGCACCTGTGTCATAAAATATCATGATTTAAATCTCCAAAAATGATAAATTTTCCTCATTTAAAATATTAAAATGTATCAATTTATAGTCCATGAAGAAAATTTTATGTTTCAAAAAAAATCCATTTTTGGAAACTTTCCATTTTGGGAAATTTTGCTATTTTGGAAGAAAAAACAATTTTGGGAAAATTTGTATTTCAAGAAAAAAAAAGTTCCATTTTTGGAAAAAAATCTATTTCGAGAAAAATTCCATTTTTGGAAATTTTTCATTTCAAGACAATTTCCTTTTCGATAAATTGAATTTTGAGGGGATTTCAGTTTTGAAGGCCGGAGCATGCAGAAATTGGAAGGTGGGAAGTCAGACAAGTTTGCGTCGTAAAAACGACATTGGGGACCATGACATCCGTAAGGCGGCTTCCCACATGAAAAGTTCCACAAAGCCACAATTCTTAGCAATTTTGAGTTTTTTTCCAAATTAAGCACATGAATAATGCATTAGAAGGGTGCCTAGACCTATTTCTCAATGATTTGACCCCTTTTGAAAAATGTGAAAATTTGGAATGCGAAAGTCGGAGGGTCAAGTGCTGCTTGCAATGACATTTCATAAATGAACTTCCATAGACGAGCTTCTGTGGATGGAATTCTATGGATGGAAACTCGTGAACAGACTTCCACAGACAACAACCTGCAGTGAAATTTCTGCAAAGTATTAAAACTTAGTAAATTTGAGATTTTTCAATTTTAGCACATGGGAAAAGGGGTAGAAAGAGTGCCTAGAAATATTTCCTTAAGACTTGACTCATTTTGAAAATTGTAGAAATTTGGAATGTGGAAGTCGAAGTGTCCAGCGCCATTTGCAAGAACATTTCACAAACAGACTTTCACATACGGACTTCTGTAATGAAATTTCCACAATGTCTAAACACTTGGCAAATTTGACTCAAACCCCTTTGGGCATGTGGAAACATTCATTTTATGGGCCCTAGATGTTGAAAAAATGAAGTTTGTAGCCTTTTTTGAAATGTGAAGCCGTAGGGTTTGGCGTCATAAAAAAATGGTAGTCCACACACGGAAACCCACGGATGGCAACCCACACACAGAAATCTGTAAACAGAAACCTGCACACGAAAACCCTCAGATGATGACCCACACACGGAAACCCACAGACAACGACTTGTAGTGAAATTTTTGCAACTTCAAAAAACTCAATGAAACTTCGACAGTTCACTTAGGCATCACAGAAGCATCCCAAATCCATAGGCAACTTGTCCCCAAAGTCAAAAAACAAAGGTGAAAGCAAAGCAAAAAAGAGAAGGGACAAGCTGACAAAAGAAAAGCGAAAGAAAAAAAAGGGGTCCCCACCTTTAGCGGGGTGTGTGCAAAACATGCACAACAACCCTTCCTCACTTATTTATGCTTGCAAATTAGGGTTTTTTTCCCTAATTTAACCATCAAGCTAGGGTTTTTCATCAATTTCACCAATCTTACCAAATTGAAGCTTAATTTACATTGTTTTCCACATTTTTGGCATTTTTTGCATCCTAGAGCCTTTCCAAACTGGCAACATTTTAACCTTTGTTGATAAATCAGCCCAAAATTCAAAATTTCTGCCCAACTTTTTGAGGGGGCAGGGAACTAGCTTTTTCCATCCATTGGGGCAGCAGTGGGGCATCTACAAATTAGAAAAAAAATATTTTTTGATTTAAGCAATAGTCTTTCATCTGAAGAGTGTCAGACTTTGAACCAACGTAACAATTATCTTGCTTCAAAGAGAGGCAAAATGTAGACACTTAAAAATGTCCCAAATGATATCATGCACTCAAATCAAATATACTAACATCGTTTCATCTTGAAACCCATCCTCTTTTCACTTAATTGATTAAATTAGCCTAGCTAATTAATTAATGGAATCATTTGCATCTATTAACCTAATTTATCAAATCAGGTTAATTCACCCCCTTTCATGTTAACACTTCATCTTGTTAAATTAAATAAATTAAAATATTTAATTTAAATCTCTAAATCTTCTTATATAATTAAATAACCCTAAGGTGTAGGTGAGGTGGAAGGACATGTGATGTGGAAGAAGGACATGTACCTTGAAAGTACATTGGGAGATGAGAAGATTTCCTTAAAGGGAAAGTTTTTGTTCCCAAATGGTTGGAAAGTGACATGAGAAGAATTTTAGAATTCCTCAAAAATCTCCATGCGGAAGAGGAAGTAGTTGGGAAAATAAATGTGAATTAAAAATTCACATGCTTGGGAGAATCCCATGGACAAGAAAAGATTATGAAGAGGGAAGCACTTTTCTACATGTAACTTGATGTGACAAGTCAAATATTACATGGGGAAGAGTCCACATGTGATTTGATGTGACAAGTCAAATATCACAAGGGGGAGAGAAAAAGGAATTTAATATTCCTTGGAAGGATAAAAGGAATTAAAAATTCCTTGAGAGGTTGATTGGACTAGTTAATGAAGGATTAGAGGAGGGTTAGGTGGCTAAGAGAGATTAGGGGTCAGCTTGCAAAAGTTGGAGGATGTGACACATCCTAATCAAGGATTAGACATGTGGACATTCCTAATGATGGAATTAGGAGGTTGATTAAGATTAAAGAAGGGATGTGACATATGAGGAATTAAATAAATGTCATATTTATTTAATTCCTTTGATGAAAAGGATAAGGTATTTAATTATTAACTGAATACCTTGGGGGTTTAGATGATTTAAGGGTATTAATTAAATAATAACAATATTACTTAATTAATGTTAATGAGAGGGTATTTAGACAAAGAGGGAAAATTTGTAAAAATTTAGGTGTCTACAGAAACAAAGGTCATTTATCCACGGGATTGGGAAAGGGTCGTCATTCCACATCAATGCAAAACAACTCCCACAACGGGATAAGTTTTGAATGGATTAGAGTAGACACTTAAATGCTTTCATAGTTTAGAATGCCTAGTTTTGATAAATGCTTAGTTAACTTTTATTTGAATGATCCTATTGAGATTCAATGTTAGTGGCTTCATTATGCTTTGATTCTTCATGGATCAAGCATAATCAGCCTATACTAATCTGCCCAATCACAACTTTTGTAAAGTGCTTTCACTACACACATATAACTTTGAAATTTTATAATATATATAATATTTAGGATTTTCCTTTTATCTAAAAAAAACACCTTGATATAGATGATTGATTTGATCATTTATTAATTTTTTAAATTTAACTCATTGTGTATTGTAGCACTGCTAGACAAAACACAACTCTTTTGTATTTATCTTTTCTAGCAATTACAAAACAAAAATCAACTCCTCTAAAATATGGTTTGCGGATGGTTGGCTCATGTGAAGTTTGTAAGATTTATTGCTTTCTTTTAAAATTACAAATAATCTACCCATTGGAGTTTTATTAAACATTCTCTAATATTTGGGTTCACCAAACATATGGTAGCTAACTTTGGTATTGCCAGAGTATCAAACCACCAAGGCTACCATCTTTAGCCAATTTGTGAAACATTTATAATTCTTCAAAGAACCAGAGTAATGATTTATCTAATCTTATTTAATCAAACTTGTACTTAATCTTATAAATCAATATTAAACATGGAACTCTCATACTCATCACTAGAAAGTGAAATGCCTTGATAGATGAAATTTATATTCAAAACAAATAATTGAACAAGCTATTCAAAAATAATAGATTTTAATTTTCTAAACACAATTGCATGTCTTGTTCATGAACATAATACTTATTTGCAAATAACTCATATACAATCCATTTTATTTACCTTAATAACAGTAAAGGCGATTACCAGATAGTTTAGTAGTTATATAAGAATAGTAGGTCTTTTTCTAGCATATATTTTTTGATGAACATGAATCTTCACTCTAAATGCAATGAAATTCATCTAGTGTCAAAGGTTAGCAGCGAGGAATCAAATCTTCATTGCCAAATGTATTTTCTTCATTGTATGTAACATATAGGAATCCAACCTATCTTTGTTATCATCATATATTGAGGAAATTATAGCTTCAAATATTAAGAAAAGTAACATGTTAGTTAAAAATAGACATTGCAAGAAAATTGAGCAATATTATTCATCAAGAATTATAATAGTTTGATATGAGATTATATTAATGTTAATATATTGTAATGTAGAAAAATTGACTTTGACAAAAGGAAAGTTAGGTTTCTTTGAGAGTAAATTTCACTACATACATTCATATATGTTTAATTAGATAAAATATTTAAAATGAACAGATTGGTGAAAATGTCTACTAACATAAAAATAAATAAAATATAATAATTATAAAAATGAAAAATGCAGACAATGAGGAACGTGAAGTTAAAACCTGAGAATATTGGCCAAGGACAATAGCACATAGCGTGGATGTCTTCACATCACGTTATCATTCGACATAGACACGAGCATCAAGTCCTAGAATATTCATTTTTAGTTTTAGAATCCACCTAACTTGCAAACACAAGAAGACAAAAATTGTTTGGGGTCGTTTGGGATTTATCCTCAATCAAACCCCTACTTTGATGTTTCGACCTCCATAGTAGCCAAGATAGATAGATAGTGTGTGTTCTTATTATAAGTGTATCTAGAGAGAAGAACAATGATTAAAATAAAATAATATTGATCTAAGGGATGTGATAAATCCCCAAGATGCTTAGAGATACAAAATAAAAAGAATGATATTATTTGGAAGGCTTGAGAAAGCCAAAGAGAGAAAAGGAGAGATGAAAAAATGTTATAAAATAGTTTGAGACAATTTTGTATGAAATTTTTGTAAATGATTTTAGTGTTGTGCCAATATAGATAATGTTTCCTGATGGTTTTCATTCTCAAGTGTAATAAATATTGTGACTTTTGTGAAAGCTAGAGAGAGATAGAGAGATAGCCCAAAGAGTTGTCAAGCGAAAGATTAAACCCAAAAATGAGAAGAGGAGGGAAGAGGAAGAGGTTGATGAGTTGTTATGAATTATTATGAGCTATTTCCACTAATTTGGAAAGGTGACAAGTGAAAAAATGCTAAAAAATGACCTTTGAACAACAAATTATTATGGGACACTAGTGCTAAGCATATACATTCACCCTAGGTGCTAGTGTCTAAACAATTTATGCCCAAAAATGATAGGAGATAAGAAAAATGTAGGGCTAATACAAAAGTGACAAAAAAGGTGGTTGCTAAAAAAGAAGGCCTGAGCACCCTAAGAGGGAGAAAGGTTTATCCAAGGGTTAAAATGAGTTTCCACAAGCACTAAGGGAATGGACACCAAAGAAGGCATAAAACATAGTGTAAAATTGTAAGGGTGTGCAATTTACTACACTATAGTCATTTAAAATATTTTTAGTACACATAAAAAATCTAATCAATACTCTTCATGATCTTTTATCTAGAGGTTCTTAGTGTTACACACAAAAAAATTGGCTCTAAACAAGCTACAATAACCTTAATTTTAGACCTTAAAAACATATAGGACAAGTTTTGTAGTTAAAGTGCATATTATCTCACAGTAATTTCACTTCTATGAACTATAAATGGTAACCATCCACTTCCATAAAAAACAAATCTAATTAAGATCATACTTCCTTAAAGGTGTCATACTTTTCATATTGATCATTATAACTAACCTTTCTTTGTGAAACTCAAAAAATACTTGAGTCATATGTCTAATCACCTAACTTAGTGCAATTAAAGTTTCACATTTAAAAGTGTAACTTGACTAGGTAATCAAAACATGCATGAACCAAGTGTCACTTGATTTCATCATGATTTCTTCATCTTATCAAGTGTTACTTGAAAGCATGAAGCTATGGTTATCACAAGATATTGCATTCCTTCACACAACCCATATATTCATTTCCCCTATTCAAGTATCACTTGAATAGTTATGGACATACTTTGCAAGAAGACATGTCAATGTTTACTAAACATCTACATGTTCCCTCCTCTTATTCAAGTTTTAGCTGAATGGTTATGAAAATTATTCCTAGATTTCATTGATTATTACTTGATTGTATTTTTGTCCCTTTTTCTTCAAGACCATTTTCCAATTATAAGGGCCATCAAACCAAGGACTATAGTAATTGTCCCTAGAATTTGATAATTTAGACCTTGTCAACTAAAATTTAATACCTTTTTAACATAGGTCAAGACAACATAATAAATTAGATTAGGTTCCTTTTCTGATTAATCTATAAGCAAGATAATTATATTAAATCAATGCATCCCAATTCCACGTGAAACATTTGGTCAACAACCCATTTATTGTTTTTTGCATGTTAAGAAATAATATATAATTCATCTCATTATTTTACTTCATCCAAATTACATCCTATAAAAATAATTATCCTTATTGCAAAATGTGCATCTTAATATCTAGACTAACCTTACTTTCATTATGTCACACACTACATCTAGATTTCTTTATCAAAATATAGATAAAAAACACCATACATATTTATAGTGAATAATACTTTACACATTCCTATTGGTATACATATTTCCTCTAAGTAGAGAGTAGATATATTTTATTATCATTATCTCTTACCTTATTTATAAAAGATCATGTAATACTTTGTATGAATAGATCAACACACACACATCATGCATGTAATAGATGCAATATTTTTTCTTTTGAATATAGTCACTACTATTATAATCCAAGAAGGTGGAATGAAATCATATTAACCAATATTTAGTTTTACTTCTCAAATCCTTCAAGATTCACATCTACCAAGTCAACTTTTCATTCTTGGATTTCCTTGACAACATAATACAAATTCACTAATCATAATTTAAAAGCATTGATTAGTTTCCAACCATCAACATCAAGCACATGTGGTTTGGATTAAAAAAATCAAAAAAGAATACAATAGTATTAAAACAATGCACAATAACTTAAATAAGGCTCCTAAATAAATGTGTTTTACTAAGAAAAAGATTGACACTAATAACTAAAATGAAGGAAAAGTGGAACTCTCTAGGATTTGACTCTAGGATTTAGGCATCTTTCCTCATTTCATTTAGGTCGGTTTGTGGTAGCAGGGGTTTGATGAATTTGGGCAAGGTATAAGATTGAATTGCAACCTGAAAGGTGAGTCAACTAGCCCTTGATCCAAATCTGGAATGAAATTGGGAATGAAATGCAATGAATTGTTGCAAGTGTGAAGGTGTTGTCATTGATGTCAACTAGTTAACTGGTTCTCAACTGGTTGCTCTTGTCATTGATGTCATGGATAATGGTTATTTTTTGTATATGTTGAGGATATTGAGAAAATTGTAATGAAGAAATGTTACAGGTATTTAGTGGTTGCTTTGGGTTTTTCTTTGGGATTTGCTCCTATATTCGTGTGGTTCAAATATGTTGACCATGGTTGTTGGAAGTTGCTATATCCAGTTTTTGGTTTTTTGGATCGTTGTACAGTGCGAGTTATGTTCACCAATTGTGAATTGTGTTTTTTAGTGTATTTGGCTAAGATCCAAGAGAAATGTAGTTGCTTTAGATTTCTTCTTGTTTGAGTCTTATGACTTGTAGTTTTTGGGATAAGTTGTTGTGAATGTTTTCAAGTTAATTTTGTAATCTGGAAAGATTGGATCATGTTAAGGTTGTGTGTGCTTAATTGATTTATGTTTTTTACACTAGTTTGGTTGACCTTATGTTTAAAACTACCTTTGAAGCTTATGGAAGCGTGTTGAAGCATGTGGTTGTGTTGTCCTCATTCTAATTCCACCTAGAATGTTTTGGTACCGACCTAATTTGAATTTAAATGGTGTATGGTTGACTTTGGATATGTTTAAAAGTTGAAGATGGTATAAATACAAGATGAGATATTGGTGAAAGGTGTGCAAAGAAATAGAGCAAGATAGATGTGAAAACTGATACGAAATAGAGTGTGTGGTTGAGAAGATCAGTGTGAAATCTTAGTGGTGAGTTTTTGGATGCAATGAGTTGAAGGTGTACTCTATCATTCATGCATGTCTACAAGTGTTTGAGCGAATTATGGTGGAAATCTCTGTTGCATTGATATTTTTTTCTCTCTGTAACAAATCTCTTCTATCTTCTTTGTATTTGTGTGGCAATGAGCCCTCCGGGTGGTTAACCCTTGTTGGACAGTGAGTCCTATTTTGGCAGTGAGCCTTTGTAATCGGTATTCTCTATATTATGAGATAATCCTCATTGTGGTTTTTCCCTTGTTAGGTGCTCCACGTGAATATGGTGTTATTGTGTGTGTGTTTTAGTTTTTTCTTTTGCACTTAATGATTAATCATATTAGCAAAGTAAAGTATTTGTGAATGACATAATTTCCAGTGAAAGTTTTTTAGAAGATTAAATTTGTTACAACAAATTCACTTCCCCTCTCAGTTGTCTTGTTCAACAATTGGTATCAGAGCTTGGTTCCTTGGAGAGGAGCTTAACTGCTTAAGGAAGGTCTGGGATGGCAAGTAAGATTACTTTTGAGTATCCTAGGTTTGATGGAACTAATTATGCTATCTGGAAAATATAGATGGAAGCATATCTAGAGTATTGTGGATATGATGTTGAGAAAGCTTATAAGACTGCTTACACTCCTCTTGCTAATGGTCTGAGTACATCTGATGAAATCAAAGCACATGAAGCAAACAATAAGGAAAAGTTCATTTTGAAGAATAGTTTTTCACATTCCAAGTTGATTAAAGTTCAAAATTTGAAGATTGCTAAAGAAGTTTGGGATGCTATAGAAAAGACACGTGAAGGAGATGAAAAGGTTAAAGAAGAAAAGTTGCAGAATTTGGAGGCACAGTTTGAGGTCCTGCATATGTCTGAAGATGAGAACATTAAATCCTATGTTTAGAGAGTGGATGAGTTGGTAGGTGGAATGCGAGGACTTGGTGCTATAGTAGATGAATCCAGGATTGTAAAGAAGATTCTTAGAACTCTCCCTATGTATATAGCGAAAAGGTATCTGATATTGAAGATTATCTGGATTACAAGACTTATACTAAAGATCAATTATTGAGAACTCTAACATATTATGAGATGAGAAAACCAAATTTGAGAAATGGATCCAAATCAGAAACTGCTTTCAAGGCTACAAGAGCTAAAGATCTGGATGAAGAGAACCTTGATGAATTAGAAGCTAACTTTGTGAGAAGGATGAAGAAAGGCTCTAGTAAGTACGACAATAAGTTACCCTTTAAATGCTTTAGTTGTGGAGGAATAATTCATTATGCTTCGAGATGTCTAAAAAGAGCTAAGAAGAACAAAAAAATATTTAACAAAGAAAACAAAGGAAAGAAGATCAAAAGAGCATATTATGTGAATGAGGATGCTAGTATTTATGATGAAGAATTTGATTATGGAGATTTTGATGAAAATGAATGCTTGTTCTTGGCTATAAAATATGAACCTACTTATTCTAAATCTAAAAGATAGGTGAAGGAATGTCCTTTGAAGAAAGATGAAGATATTGTAATCTCTTCCCTACATGCTAAACAAGAAAATAAATATTGGGTTGTTGACAGTGGTTGTTCACATCACATGACCGATGATAAGAGTAAGTTTGTTAAACTTGAAAAATATGGAGGCTTAGTTATGTTTGGAGATGATATTGGTGTTAAAATTTGTGGGATAGGTTCAGTAAGTTTTGATGGCAAGCATAATATTGATTATGTCTACTATGTTAAGGGTTTAAGGAATAATCTCTTGAGTGTTGGGTAGATGTGTTGTAAATGATATAATCTTGTATTTGAGGATGAGAGATGTGAAATCAAGAAAGGATTCAGAATAGTCATTGTTGCGGGAAAGAAGTCTGAAGGAAATATATATCAACTTAAGGGTGTTGATGGAAATTTCTTTATGACTCAGATTAATGACAGTTGGTTATGGCACTGGAGAATGTGTCATATGAATTTTTATAACTTGGTGAGGATCAATGCAGTGCAAGTTGTTAGATATTTACCAAGGATTACAAAGCCTGTTAATGCTATTTGGAGGAATTGTTGGTTTGGAAAGCAAGTGAGAAACAACTTCAGATCAAAGGAAAAATATACTACCGGACTACTGGATTTGATTCATACAGATCTTTGTGGTCCTACAAGAGTGAGAAGTCTGCTAGGCGAAAGGTACGTAATGCTTTTGATTGATGATTACCCTAGGTATACATGGGTTACTTTTCTTAGAGAGAAATTTGATGCATTGGATAGATTCAAGACGTTCAAAGCTATGGTTGAGAATGAAGTAAATTTGAGAATAAAATACTTGAGGTCTGATAGAGGTGGTGAATTCACCTCCCATGAGTTTAATATGTTTTGTGAAGTTCATGGAATAAAATATACTTATCTGCTCTGGGAAATCCTCAGTAGAATGGAGTTGTTGAAAGGAAGAAGAGAACGATTCAAGAAGTTACTAGATCAATGATTACTGAAGCTGGTCTACCAAAAGTTTACTAGAGAGAAGCTATTCACACTGTTGTTTATGTTTTCAATTGAGTTCAAGAAAGAGCTAATAGTACTAAGATTCCTTATGAACTATGGTGTAGAAGAATTCCTATTGTTAAGTATTTCACAGTGTTTGGAAGAAAATGTTATATCAAATGGGATGAACAAAATTTAGGGAACTTTTATGTTATATGTGATGTAGGTATTTTCCTTAGATATTCTACTAGAAGCAAAGCTTACAGATGTTTCAATAAAATATTGAGAAATATTTTAGAAAGCACAAATGTCAAGGTTGATGAAACAAATGAAGAATTCAATTGAAGTTGATGGATATGTATTTGATAAACTTGATTGTGTAAGAGTTGAATAATTTGTGGAAGAATAGGAGAAGCATAATGAAGAAGAAGAAGAAGCTCCAGTGGTATCCCCTAAGACACATAAATATGTGCAAAAGAATCATTCAGAAGATCAAATCATTAGAGACAAGAGGAAAGAAGCATTGACAAGAAGTGGAGCTGCAATTGTTGGTGAGATAAATTTGTGTTTACTTTCTGAGATTGAACTAAAGACCATAAGTGAAGCATGTAAATATGAGAATTGGATGGAAGCTACGAAAGAAGAACTTATGCATATTAAGAAGAATCAAACTTGGGAACTAGTCCCTAGACCAACAGATAAAAACATAATTGAATCTTGAAATGCGTATTCAAAAACAAATTGAATGAAAATAGAGAAGTAGTCAGAAATAAAGCTAGGCTTGTGTGTAAGGGTTACTCACAAGTAGAAGGTATATATTTTTAGGATAATTTTGCTCTGGTGGCAAGAATGGAAGCTATCAGAATGTTCTTAGCATTTGCTGCTCATAAAGATAAGGTCTATTAGATGGATGTTAAGTCTGCATTCTTGAATGGTGAGTTGAGGAAGAGGTCTACATTGAACAACCAGAAAGATTTTAGTTGCCAGATCAACCAGATATGGTTTGCAGATTGAATATGGCTCTATATGAATTGAAGCAAGCTCCTAGAGATTGGTATGCAAGGTTAGACAAATATTTGATTCAACAAGGTTTCAACAAAGGTACGACAAATAGTAATATGTATTTTAAAATTGAAAATGAAAAAAACTTGATAGTGGTTGTATATGTTGATGATATTATCTTTGGAGGAAATGAAACTATGTGCAATATGTTTGTTGAAGAGATGCAAAAATAATTTGAGATTTCTATGTTTGGAGAGATGAATTTCTTTCTTAGGCTACAAATCAATCAAATAGAGAAAGGGATTTTTATTTCACAGTCAAAGTGTGTAAGAGAAATGTTGAAGAAGTTTGGGATGGATGGTTCCAAACTAGTATGCACTCCTATCGTGACTGGTTACAAATTGAGTAAATATGATGATTCACCTAAGGCTGATCAGAGAAAATACAAATCTATGATTGGTGGGTTGTTGTATAAATAACTACTACTAGACCGGATATCATGCATGCAGTTTGTCTTGTGGCTAGACTTCAAGAAGATCCTAAAGAAACACATGTTGTTGTTGTTAACATAATATTTAGATATTTGAATGGCACTCTAGATTATGTCTTGTGGTATCCTAGGGATATTGATTTTACACTAAGTGCTTATACAGATGTAGATTTTCCAGGTTGTGTAGATGACATAAAAAGTACAAGTGGTGGTGCATTCTTTCTTGGTTGCAAATTGGTGTCTTGGTTAAGTAAAAAGCAAGATTTGGTTTCCTTATCCACTGCTAAAGTTGGGTATAGTGTTGCAACATCTTGCTATACACAATTTTTATGGATGAGACAAACATTTAATGATATTAGAGTAATGTATGATGATCCTATTTCTATCTTCTGTGATAATACAAGGGCAATTAATATTTCAAAGAATCCAATGATGCACTTGAGGACAAAGCATATATCTATCAAGTATCACTTTTTGAGAGAGAAGGTTGTGGAGAATGAAGTAAAGCTTGAGTATATACCTACGAAGGATCAAATTGCTGACATATTTACAAAGGCTCTTCCTAGAGATAATTTTGAGTATCTTTGAGAGAAGTTAGGGGTTATTTCCCCTCTTTCTTGAACTAGATGCATATGGAGATGCATCAGTCTGGTGGATCTATGGATCTATCTTTCTTCTAGACTAATGTTTTGGTGGCTACCTCTTAGGGGGAGTAGGTAGTTGTTGACGACAATGTCACTCACAACAACAATGTAGATAAATTCCTCATAGGAAAACCGCGAAGATCCTATCCTTCTTGAAAGATCTTAAACAAATACAACCTAAAAGGGGAATCCGTTTTAATAGGAAGAGGTTGGCTTAGTTCAATCCCAAGTCTTCGGTAGTCAATTCTTGACCATACTAGGTTCACTTCAGGGTATGATGTGATATTGTTGTTAATATCAAAGGGAATACAATTGTTTGGAATCATATGTATTGGATACTAGGTTTTAATTTGATCATAAGATAATATCATGAAATCAAAAGATTTAAAAGAATATTTCATGAACATCAACAAATTTCTTGCTATCACTTAAGTAGATTTAGCTTTAAGCATTCAACAATTTCATAGAAAACAAAATATTTTCAATAAATTTCCATCCATTTGTCTTTTTTTAGGAACATTTTCAAGAATTTAAACATCTATTCTAAAATTAAGCATAAAAAAATTACTAAAAATTAAAATTTCTCCCGGTTATTCTCCACACATGCCCCAAAGAGTTAATCAAATCAAAGCAAACTGCTTTATACTTCACTAGATTGCTTCACAGCTACATATAAAATGGTGTGAGCTTTTAAAGAGAGGGGTTTTAGTTTGGACACCGAGTAGGTTCTACATGCACCCTTAAATGGCACAACACATAGTCTTGTTCAGTTGAACTAACAAGACCAGCTACAAAGATTCATGAGATAGGTAGCTATCAAATTGACTCTGATATTGAATAATTTCTATGTGCATAAAATTTTTTAGACCAGAATGATCCAGAAAACAAGAAAAAAGAACAAAACTTAGAGAAGTTTTGGCTCTTCCGACATCCACAAATTTTGAACTTAACTTAAAAAAAGGTATCCTCTGGCCTTTTATAGAAATAAGACATAGACAAGATAAGACAAATACATGAGAGGAAATCCAAGGGACGAATCACATCAAGGTTCATTAAATATAGTGAATGGTAAGAGAATTGCAACCAAAGTTAATGAAGGTCAACTTCAATCTGCTCATTGAAGCACTTCAGGTTTTTCATCATTTTATTATCACCAAGAAAATAACTTGAATCAGGATAGTGTGTAGGAAATTTTCCATATATTCAAAATGATAACTTTATCACCTTGTTCCTACACTTTGTTCTGCTTCAGGCTTTCTACTCTCGGGAATGGGCTTCCCCAAAGGTTGGCATTTATCTCCACCGCATGTGTAATACTGGGGTCTCTAGCATTTTGGTGGACTCAAAGCCCTCTACATTATAGCATCCCATAGTATGCAACCCGATCTAGATATAATTCTATCTGTGATTCAAATTTTCCTGTTCATCCATACCCGAACTCTCCATTACAATCTGCATCTCCTGTAATCACAAATTCCACTCATTAAATCCCTTTTAGAAAAAAACATTTTAAAACAAAATATCATGTAAATAAAGCAATCATTAAATTGATTATCATTTAAATTTCTCATAAATAACACGCTTTTCAGAATATCACAAATCCTTGCATAGTTATCTTTTATATACTGGGTTACCGAACTATCAGACTCATTAGATAACCTCAATATTTTAAAACTTCATTTCACATTGTTACCTAGTACCCGGTACTTGGTATTTAGCTTTACCCTGACATTTTACTGGACTCTAATTTTACCAAAATTTCCATCCTATCGGACCTTAACTATCGGACTGAAACACTTTGCTCAATGCTTGCATTACCTTTTTCCTTTTTTAACATTCTCGGTTCCCGATATTCAATACCCGAAACACTACATTACGAAGTACTCTTTTACTAAAGATTTTTCTTTGCTCTTCATTTCCGGTGATCTTTTCAACTAGCAAACATCTTCCATCGATGTTAGTTTTCACTTGGGTCCCCAAGTCTTACAATCTTGGGGTGTGTTGTGAGACCACACAACAACTTGCAACCAATAAAACCAAATTTAAACCAAAACTTGAAATTAAATCACCAGTTGTAAATTATAATTTATGCATATTTTAAAACAATATCTCTTTACCTTTACCTAGATTCTAACATAAAAATAGTAAAATTATTTTGGAAACATTTGTGTGTGCTTTGATTAATTCCAATTTTTGGAACTCACTGAAATAAATCAAATCATTGAAATTTAACTACATGATATGGTAATCCTCCAAAGCCAACCAAGGATAGAGCCTTGCTGC
Organism: Sequoia sempervirens; assembly: GCA_007258455.2. NCBI lineage: Eukaryota > Viridiplantae > Streptophyta > Pinopsida > Cupressales > Cupressaceae > Sequoia > Sequoia sempervirens. Next base: position 209,766,245 of record VDFB02000007.1, on the reverse strand, counting down.
CAGTCAAGCATCCATAGCCCCGACAAGGTTATCTTCGTAATTACCCCCAAACATAGCTCTATTGCTAGCTAAGCGTCCATAACCCCGGTAGAGATATTTGGATAGCCTAAGGAGTTGATTTTTTTTTTTAATATTTCATTGATAACTCATTTTTAACTTGTAGGCAATGAATCCCGCTATTAGGTTGGGAATTACAGTGGTAGCGAAGGTTACCTTTTGATTTTTCATTCAATGCAAATCCCTTCATCATTTCACTATTTCTCAAAAACTCATTTAATAATTCCCTGTTGGTGTGTATTTCAAGCTAAACTTTACCACTTTTATGCCAAATCCTTGCTCACTACAACTCGTTATATGTTAGAAGATATGCATAAATTAAAATTTACTAGCAAACAATTTAATCACCAAATTTAAATCTAAATTTAGAACCATTAGTTACCACCCTTTTTTGATCAAATTCTATGGCAACCGCTAAATACTCGGCTAGCACTTCTGATTTGACGGTGTTGTACCACATTAATGGATCAAGAATTTCATTATGATAGTTAAGCACGATCACATTATTCTGCATTAAAGTCACACGCCTCAATGCACACATATTACTTCTTTCAAATTTCCCTGGTGATGACATGTGTTGCCTTACAGGCTTAATTTTCCTTTCTGCTTCGCACACATAAGCACCTTCATAATTAATACAACTTAGTAAAAACATAATGAAATGACCACCATTAATTTTGAAATCTTCAATTTGTTTGATTTGTAATCTTCGTACTGGTCAGATTTTGAAGCGAATTATCACCACTTGTGTGTAAAAAATTAATTTGATTTAACATTCCACTCTTAAAATTCATCTGGTTGCCACCTTGCTTATGATTTCTAAGAATTCACTTGAGGCAATTATGTACCACAACTTCTTCATGACTTTCTATAAATCCTGCACTTCTTTCTCAAATTCTTCACACTTTTACCTAGCTTTCTTTTTATTTTGTATTTCTTGCTCTACTTGTTCTTGTTTGCTTCTAGGCCATGGATGCTTCAATTTACCTAACCTGCTCTTGCCACCAAGATTTTTTCTTAGGTAGTATCACACCACAAAGGCTTGAAAATGTTTTCTTTGTTAGGACTTCCAGTTTCATTATGTCAAACTTATGCTTAGTCCTTGGGGAAAAGTATGTAGAATCTAATTGCTACTTTCGGTTCTATTCTGACGTGGCTTCTCACTTTGTAGCATCACTTCTGGATATTGGGATTTCTATTGAAGACGTTTGCTCTGCTGCGAGATAGATAGTATGGCCTGAATATTTGGAGAATCTGGATACTATTCTCTCTATTGCACACCTGACCATTGGAATCCCTTTCATGGATGATATTCCTCGATTCCTTTAACACAAGGAAGTGGTTCCACTCCGGTCTTTCCTCACTGACCTCCATATGAATGACTTTTAATTTCACTGGGAACTCACCTACATAGGGTATTTAGCCCTGATGGATGAGGCATCCCACATCATCTGAATGGATACTCATATCTGCAACTCGACTACCTCTCTTTTTGCTTTTTTGATATTTTGATTTTATAGCAAGAATTTTGATACTTGATGTATATACATGATACACAAACACATATATATCTTTGTTGTATGTCTTAAAGAGTGTATTTACTGTGCATGGCTTTATCATTTTACATTTCATAGCACAATGTTACAAATGTTTGAATTAACTCTCATGCGTATGATAAGTTAAGAAGAATTTTCTAATGCAAAGGGTCAAACAAAAAAAGAAAGAAAGAAGAAACAAACAAAACAACAAAACAAAACAAAACCTACAAAAAGAAAACTAACCCTAACTAACCAAACTTTCTAATCTAACAAACTACTAACCCTAACAAAGAAATTTATTTTAATTTCTATGACTATTTCAATTGTTGTTTTGGTACGAATTACAACAGGTTTATCCCTAAATTCATCCAAAGAAAGTTCAAATGTCCTACTATAACAATGAATTCTTTTAAATTCTCTGCATTTAATAAACGTAAATTCAAAGGTGTACTTACCAATGACTTAGCTCATATGTATGAAAATGACCTCATTAAAGGTCGATTGCACACACTTCGTCTGATGCGACCATACTTTACCTTCTTGCAGTCCTGGTTCATGATTTGGTTCTCTACTATGTTCATTTTCATGAATGCTGTGTCCATTTCTCGACTTTCTTCTCCTCTAAAATTTTTTGAGTCTTTGGCCCTGTTTTCACTTTGTACTTTGTTAGACCAAACACTTTCACAATTTATATTACTATCAGAGAGAGAAAAAGTAAAAACTTGGTACTCTGTATCTTGTATAAAATTAGAAAAAATTCCTTTTTTAGCTTGCGAACTTTCAACTTGGAGCAAAAGACACGTGTTTCTCACTCGATTTTCCTGCTCCTTCTCTTCATTTGCATTTTCCACATATACATAGAATGATGACTTATCAATGTTGTTTCCTCATTTTTGACGCGATGTCTCTAAATCTCGGCATTCTCGCTTATTTTCCTACAAAACATTAGGATTTTCTTTATAAAAATTGTGGTTATCAAACTGTTTTGATGTATCGGTTAACTTTTTAATATTTCCAATTCCACTAGGGTTATACTCTTTTCTTGTTAACATTCCCTTTCTTCTAGCAACTAAAACTTCTTTAGTTAATGGAATCACCTTACACATAGCCAAACTCACCCTTGTTAAAAAAAATCACACTCAAGTTCACCATGATCAGTTGTATCATGAATTCTACACTCGGTGACTCTACTTAAGGTGAATAAACTCAAAGGATGTAATCTCTGGTTAAATTTTTTCCAAAGTTTCTCAACTTCCATTTTGAAGAACCAGCTTGCACAAGACTTTCGCCTTACAAGCTACTTTTAAAACCCGAGAATAATGCGAATTCCATATTTTCCCTCCTTCTAGTGCTAGTTCATGTTGACGACAATGTCACTCGCAGCAACAATGTAGATAAATTCCTCACAAGAAAACTGCGAAGATCCTATCCTTCTTGAAAGATCTTAAATAAATACAACCTAAAAGGGGAATCTATTTTAATAGGAAGAGGTTGGCTTAGTTCAATCCCAAGTCTCCAATAGTTAGGTCTTGACCGTACTAGGTTCACTTCAGGGTATGATGTGATATTGTTGTTAATATCAAAGGGAATACAATTGTTTGGAATCATATGCATTGGATGATGGGTTTTAATTCGATCATAAGATAATATCATGAAATTGAAAGATTTAAAAGAATATTTCATGAACATCTACAAATTTCTTGCTATCACTTAAGTAGATTTAGCTTTAAGCATTCAACAATTTCATAGAAAATGAAATATTTTCAATAAATTTCCATCCATTTGTCTATTTTTTGGAACATTTTCAAGAATTTAAACATCTATTCTAAAATAAAGCATAAAAAAATACTAAAAATTAAAATTTCTCCTAGTTATTCTCCATGAATGCCCCAAAGATTTAATCAAATCAAAGCAAACCGCTTTATACTTCACCAGATTGCTTCACAACTACATATAAAATGGCGTGAGCTTTTAAAGAGGGGTTTTAGTTTGGACACCGAGTAGGTTCTTCATGCACCCTTAAACAATGCAACACATAGTCTTGTTCAGTTGAACTAACAAAACCAGCTACAAAGATTCATGAGATAGGTAGCTATCAAATTGGCTCTGATATTGATTAATTTCTATGTGCATACAAGTTTTTAGACCGGAATGATTCAGACAATAGGAAAAAAGAACAAAACTTAGAGAAGTTTTGGCTCTTCCAACATCCACAAATTCTAAACTTAACTTTAAAAAAGGTATCCTCTAGCCTTTTATAGAAATAAGACACATATAGGATAAGACAAATACATGAGAGGAAATCCAAGGGACAAATCACATCAAGGCACGTGGAATATAGTGACTGGTAAGAGGATTGCAACCGAAGTCAATGAAGGTCAACTTTAATCTGCTTGTTGAAGCACTTCAGGTTTTTCATCCTTTTATTATCGCCAGGAAAATAACTTGAATCAAGATAGTGTGTAGGAACTTTCCCATATATTCAAAATGATTACTTTATCACCCTATTCCTACACTTTGTTCTGCTTCGGGCTTTCTACTCTCGGGAATGGGCTTCCCCGAAGGCTAGCATTTCTCTCCACCGCATGTGTAATACCAGGGTCTCCAGCATTGTGGTGGACTCAAAGCCCTCTACGTTATAGCATCCCAAAGTATGCAACCCGATCTGGATATAATTCTATGTGTGATTCAAATTTGTTTGACCATCCATACCCAAACTCTGCATCACAATTTGCATCTCCTGCAATCACAAATTTCACTCATTAAATCCATTTTAAAACAAAATCTCATGTAAATAAAACCATCATTAAATTGATTATCATTTAAATTTCTCATAAATAACACGTTTTTCAGTATATCACAAATCCTTGCATAGTTATCTTTTATATACTGGGTTATCGGACTATCAGACTCATTAGATAACCTTAAGATTTTAAAACTTCATTTCACATCGTTAATTGGTACCCGGTATTCAGTTTTACCCTGACATTTTCCTAGACTTCAATTTTACTAGAACTTCCATCTTATCAGACCGGAACACTTTTCTCAATGCTTGCATTACCTTTTGCCTTTTTTAACATTCTGAGTTCCCAGTATCTAGTACCCAGAACACTACATTACAAAGTATTCTTTTACTAAAGATTTCTCTTTGCTCTTCATTTTTGGTGATCTTTTCAACTAGTATTTATATCTTCCATCGGTGTTAGTTTTCACTTGGGTTCCCAAGTCTTACAGTCTTGGGGCGTGTTGTGAGACCACACAACAGTAGTGTCATGTGTTGTCATTGAAAGAGCATTTTGTTCTTAATGTTAAAGGGGAAATAAATGTAAAATATATTTTTCCTTTGTCATTGATGTGAAAGAGAGAGAGAGAGTATCATGTGAAAAACATTATCTACTAAGGGGGAGAAACAGAATTGTAATATCAAAGGGAATACAATTGTTTGGAATCATATGCATTGGATAATGAGTTTTAATTCGATCATAAGATAATATCATGAAATTGAAAGATTTAAAAGAATATTTCATGAACATCAACAAATTTCTTGCTATCACTTAAGTAGATTTAGCTTTAAGCATTCAACAATTTCATAGAAAATGAAATATTTTCAATAAATTTCCATCCATTTGTCTATTTTTTGGAACATTTTCAAGAATTTAAACATCTATTCTAAAATAAAGCATAAAAAAATACTAAAAATTAAAATTTCTCCTAGTTATTCTCCATGAATGCCCCAAAGATTTAATCAAATCAAAGCAAACCGCTTTATACTTCACCAGATTGCTTCACAACTACATATAAAATGGCGTGAGCTTTTAAAGAGGGGTTTTAGTTTGGACACCGAGTAGGTTCTTCATGCACCCTTAAACAATGCAACACATAGTCTTGTTCAGTTGAACTAACAAAACCAGCTACAAAGATTCATGAGATAGGTAGCTATCAAATTGGCTCTGATATTGATTAATTTCTATGTGCATACAAGTTTTTAGACCGGAATGATTCAGACAATAGGAAAAAAGAACAAAACTTAGAGAAGTTTTGGCTCTTCCAACATCCACAAATTCTAAACTTAACTTTAAAAAAGGTATCCTCTAGCCTTTTATAGAAATAAGACACATATAGGATAAGACAAATACATGAGAGGAAATCCAAGGGACAAATCACATCAAGGCACGTGGAATATAGTGACTGGTAAGAGGATTGCAACCGAAGTCAATGAAGGTCAACTTTAATCTGCTTGTTGAAGCACTTCAGGTTTTTCATCCTTTTATTATCGCCAGGAAAATAACTTGAATCAAGATAGTGTGTAGGAACTTTCCCATATATTCAAAATGATTACTTTATCACCCTATTCCTACACTTTGTTCTGCTTCGGGCTTTCTACTCTCGGGAATGGGCTTCCCCGAAGGCTAGCATTTCTCTCCACCGCATGTGTAATACCAGGGTCTCCAGCATTGTGGTGGACTCAAAGCCCTCTACGTTATAGCATCCCAAAGTATGCAACCCGATCTGGATATAATTCTATGTGTGATTCAAATTTGTTTGACCATCCATACCCAAACTCTGCATCACAATTTGCATCTCCTGCAATCACAAATTTCACTCATTAAATCCATTTTAAAACAAAATCTCATGTAAATAAAACCATCATTAAATTGATTATCATTTAAATTTCTCATAAATAACACGTTTTTCAGCATATCACAAATCCTTGCATAGTTATCTTTTATATACTGGGTTATCGGACTATCAGACTCATTAGATAACCTTAAGATTTTAAAACTTCATTTCACATCGTTACTTGGTACCCGGTATTCAGTTTTACCCTGACATTTTCCTAGACTTCAATTTTACTAGAACTTCCATCTTATCAGACCGGAACACTTTTCTCAATGCTTGCATTACCTTTTGCCTTTTTTAACATTCTGAGTTCCCAGTATCTAGTACCCAGAACACTACATTACAAAGTATTATTTTACTAAAGATTTCTCTTTGCTCTTCATTTTTGGTGATCTTTTCAACTATTATTTATATCTTCCATCGGTGTTAGTTTTCACTTGGGTTCCCAAGTCTTACAGTCTTGGGGCGTGTTGTGAAACCACACAACAGTAGTGTCATGTGTTGTCATTGAAAGAGCATTTTGTTCTTAATGTTAAAAGGGAAATAAAAGTAAAATATATTTTTCCTTTGTCATTGATGTGAAAGAGAGAGAGAGAGAGTATCATGTGAAAAATATTATCTACTAAGGGGGAGAAACATAATTGTAAAATCATGAGGAAGTGTGTTCTGAGTTGTTGTGTTGTCCTTGATGGTTTTTCACATCATGTTTTGTCATCAATGACAAAGGGGGAGATTGTTGCAAGTATGAAGGTGTTGTCATTGATGTCAACTAGTTAATTGGTTCTCAACTGGTTGTTGTTGTCATTGATGTCATGGATAATGGTTATTAGCTATATATGTCAAGGATATTAAGAAAATTGTAATGAAAAAAGGTTACAAGTATTTAGTGGTTGCTCCAAGTTTTGCTCTAGGATTTTCTCCTATGTTTGTGTGGTTCAAATATGTTGATCATGGTCGTTGGAAGTTGCTATATCCAAATTTTGGGTTGCATAGTGCGAGTTATGTTCACTAGTTGTGAACTGTGTTTTTTAGTGTATCTGGCTGAGGTTCAAGAGAAATGTAGTTGCTTTGGATTTCTTCTTGTTCGAGTCTTATGACTTGTGGTTTTCAGGATAAGCTGTTGGGAATGTTTTCAAGGTAATTTTGTTATCTGGAAAGATTGGATCATGTTAAGGTTGTGTGTGCTTAATTGATTTATGTTTTTTACACTGGTTTGGATGACCTTGTGTTTAACACTACCTTTGAAGCTTATGGAAGTGTGTTGAAGCATGTACCTTGTGTCACCATTATTCTAATTCCACCCTAGAATGTTTTGGCACCAACCTAATTTGAATTTAAATGGTGTATGGCTAACTTTGGATATGTTTCAAAGTTGAAGACGGTATAAATACAGGATGAGATATTGGTGAAAGGTGTGCAAATAAATAGAGCAAGATAGATGCGAAATACAATGTGTGGTTGAGAAAATCAGTGTGAAATCTTAGTGGTGAATTTTTGAATGCAGTGAGCTAAAGGTCTACTCTATCATTCATGAATGTATGCAAGTGTTTGAGTGAATTGTGGTGGAAATCTTTGTTGCATTGAGATTGTTTTCGAGCTCTGTAACAAATCTCTTATATCTTCTTTGTCTATGTGTGGGAGTGAGTCTTATAGGTGGTTAACCCTTGTTCCAGACAGTGAGTCGTATTTTGGCAATGAGCCTTCTCTAGTAGTGATCCTTTGTAATCGGTTTTGATATTCTCTATATTGTGAGATAATCCTCACCGTGGTTTTTCCCTTATTGGGTTTTCCATGTAAATCTGGTGTTATTGTGTGTGTGTTTCAGTTTTTTATTTTGCACTTGATAATTAATCATATTAGTAGAGTAAAGGTTTTGTGAATGATATAATTTCTAGTGAAATTTTTTAGAAGATTAAATTTGTTACAACTGATTCACCCCCTTCTCAATTGTCTTCTTCAACATAAATGACTAGGGTAATGATGTAAATAACTATTTTGATGCAAAAATAGCAAATATGGAATGTCACAGAGAAATTTAGAATTTAAAAATGGAGCGAACAAAGTACTATGCACCTATGATATGAATTTGAAGCTAAGTTTTGAGGACCTAGTCGCCCTAGGTGACTATGTCCCAGTAGAGGAATCCAGGATCTAATTTCACAATCCTCTAATAGTAGATTTGATCCTGTAATGTGCAAAGCATTCTAACAAAAACATAGCTAAGGACACAACAAAAAATCCAAATTCCAACCACAACACAAGACTAACTCACAAAATTTTGTTTCCCAAGTATGTATTTCCTAAAAATAATTGCAACATTTGACCAATTATAAATTATAATATTTAGTTAAATACCAAATTGCTTAGACAATCATGGTTGGATTTTAAAAGGAGACATGAAATTCACATCATTGAGATAGACTTACTTAGTTCTAATAACTCATTAATAATCTAAAACATAATCAGGTCACATGCAATGCAAATAAAGTATAACAACAAAGCTTTCAAAGTAATAATGAAGGTTCAGGACCTAAGGGCTAGACTTATGCCTTATATGCGCATTGTTGATGGCCTTGCCTATGTAACGTGCAGAGGCTTCATAGTTCAAATAATTTGAACTTTAATTAACACAACTTGGTCAACAAGAGGGCACACCTTTTAGGTTCATTTCAAATTTTATTTATCTACACTTTGATCAGTACATATAACGGGCCATTCCAAAATTTAGTAAAATGAGAACCATTTTTAAGAATCAAACCAATCATCACTAGATACAACTATAGGTTTTCTCAAGAAATTCTCAACAATGAATTGACAACCCAACTCTCCTAGTAATTTAATTTGAAACAATAATACAAGTGGACACAGATTATGCAGAAGAGGTGGACAATAATGGTTAATCTATGAGAACTCCTCTTGCTATAAAGGGAAGTGATAAGAGGGATTTGTCCTATTATTACACCACCTATGTGCATCATATTATAATTGACCGAATGATATGTACTTTTGATTCAATGCTACACCCTCTACATATCATGTCCATTAACTATAGAATGAAGCAAAAAATATATATTATCATAATATCTCTTAGATAGTCCTCAAGATGAAACGAAGATACTAATAATCCAACAAAATAATTCCACAAGTTAAATATCTATAACCATAATGTTTCCAATAAAATTTCCAAGCTAATTCTATATTGGAGCTTTTGTATCTTTAAATATTTGTAAGATATTAATAAAGTATTATGATTTCATATTTAGGTTTCCAATTTATGAAAAGAATGTCCCCTTGTTGTTTTATAAAAATATCTACTTCATTTTAACATATTTTATATGATCAAGAGTGAAGATCATTTAACTATTATACCATGTTTAAAAGATGATTAAAAGGAACTTTACATCATATAACAATAAAGATTCAGATTATGGTCTTCTCTAAAGGTGAATAATTTTAACAAGTGATTGATTATTCGGTCTAATTATATTTCTAGATTATTGTTGAATTAATTGTGAATGGTTGATATCTTACTAGTGATGTTTAGGCCATAATAACTTACTTCTCATGATTCCTTAACCATGGTCTTTGTTTTGTTGTTCTCCAAACTAGTATTGCAACCTCAAGAAGTTTAGAAGATAATAGTATCCAATATATTTTAAATGCAGTTTAATTCAAGCATTTTCTATCATGAATATCAACAAAAAAATAATAATAATAATAATAATAACTTCCCTTACATAAATCTTCCACTTCCTCATAAATAACCAACCCACCAAAGAGGCAACTAAAATCATTAATAAAGTATGGATAGGCTAGGCTGAACAATTTTTTCCAGCATCCTCACAGCCTATGCCAAAGGGGAGCTTTGGAAATCGAGTATGGACATAAATAAAAGTACAAAGGATACAGAATTTCTATCAGATATTGTAGTTACAACCGCTCTAGAGATATACATGCAAAGTATGAAATCATTGACAAGGTATGCGAATTATTGAATAGTTAGCCTTAATAAATATGGTCTCACAGGCATACAAAATGTGAAGGCATTGACAAGGCACGTAAACTATATGACAAAAAGCTGCAAAAATATATTGTCTCATGGAATAGAACAATTGTAGAATGTGCACATAAATTATTTGTGGAAGAGGCTCTAGAAACTATGAAGCAAAAGCAATTAGCAGGCATGAGAAGCTATACCAATACTGTCACATATTGTGAGAAAATGGGAGTTGTGTTTCAGGTTATAGATATCTATCGAGTTTAAAAAATAGAGAAATGAAATGCAACTAAATGATCCATCCGCACATAAAAACCCACTAAAACCATGGCAAGTGACTTACCTCAAGATTACGTCATGTTGTCAGTAATACTATTGAGAAACAAGGGGCATAATTTGTAAGATAGCCACAACATGAATAGCTAGATGATTAAAACGTCCCCACCTTCCAATAATCTCCACCCTCTACGTAGTATTCCAGCCATCCCTCTGCATTTTTCTTCCCCATGCATTCCTTTTTCTTCCTCTTCTCTAGTCCAGACTTTATGAGAAACTAATGGGGTCGTGATGGTTGAAAGTCTGCCCTCCTTTTCTTTTGACCCGCCACTCCCCTCCCCAGGAAAAGGGTTGCCTTACCATACTATACTTATGGCACAGATGCCTTCTCGCTCATATGTGCCCATTCCTTCTTAATGGCATTTAAGAATCACCATACTTGTGTTGCAGGTCTGTCTCCCTTCGTTCTTTCTTCTCTGCCAACTGCATTGGTCCCCCTTTCCCTCCATTAAATTCAACTTTCCTCACCATTTATTGATTTGTTTGAGGTCATAGCATGCCCAAGAGGAGACAGGCTTACAGGGATGTGATAGATACATTATAAAAATATTTTATAACAATAAAATAACAAATAAAATGTATATAAATATGTATATTCAATACAATTAAACTATTTGAATGAATAAATTTCATTAAATAATAGAAAATGTATTGATCTATCTTTACTTTTCACTTCAATAATAATTTGGTTGTCACTATTTTGTTTGGGTGTTTGATATTGCAGCGAATTGCAAAATCCATGAATCAAAGACAACTTGCACAAAATAGGGAATTAGAATGCATAGATAAAAATATCAAAGGTGATAACAATTAGTGAAAAGTCATTAAGTGCAATTATGGTAAGAAGGAATTATCATATGCACAATTCAAAATTATTATTTATATCTTATCTAAAATTTCATATGCAATTATAAGTTATCTAAATAGTTGTTGAAATACATCATTTAATTGAGGGAAGTGGAGAGCAACTTTTGAGGATTGTATTTAGACACAACTTAAGTTCACATTTATTTTCCTAAAGGGTGTATTAACAGTCCATGTGAATTATTTTAGGTGTTCAATTATTTCACCTCTTGATGAATATTGGAAGCAAATCTCTCTTATGTCAATGGGATGTCTATAGAACCTATGCAGTGGGAAATGTGGAATGTGTTTCGCCGAGATTTTGAAATTCCATCTTGTCACTACAATTCTCAGATCAAGCAAGTAGCATTCTTCATTTGAGTTTGAGGGAAAATTTAGATGTCCTAAGTTCTCTACAACCCTCTATTTTTTGGGGATGCACTTGTATTGGAAATTCCTATTGCAAGATATAGAGTCGAATTTCTACTACTCCTACTCAAGCAATACTCAAGAGGAGGAAAAAGGTGAACATTATTTCTCTGATGATGAGTCAATGAATATAGATGATGGCTATGATGAAACCCCTCATCCTACACTTTTTTGGGTTATATAGAATTTAACCACAATGAATGTGGAAGTGGATGATTTGAGGTGTTTTTTTATGTCAAAAGAATTTATAACCATGATTATTTAAATCCAATAAATATTTGGACAACCTAGTAATGAAGTTAATTCTTTCTCTCGAAATTATACTTTTATTTTGTGGAGTGAAACGACATTGTATCGTTCCAAAATGAAACCAAAATTATTTAAATCACATGATAATGGCAGTTCCTATTATACTTCCCTATTTTAAAATATTGAAACTACGTACATCAATTCTAAATACATCTTCCTTTTTTTACATGAAGTTAAGTAGTTACAAATAGGGACTCAATTTACATGTGAAATCTTAATTCTAGATGAATCTACACAAGTGCATGAAGAGTTATTCTCAAGGAATTAATTTAATAAGTTTAGGAAATATTTACTATGATAACATATTAAATGTTGAAATAGGGTTAAATATTTCATCAGGGGGGTAACATTAACCTCATCAAGAGACACACAATCATAATGTATTAGTAAAATATTTTCATGGGTCCAAAGTTAGATTTAACATCTTTTCTTATCTCTTGTTTAACTAAATGCACTCCTTAGATGATGGCATATTCAATTAATTTCCAATATTCAAGTTTTTACCTTCAATTCTTAATCAACCTAAACTTGATATGGTAAAGTAACCCACATCATCCATTTAATCCAACTTTAGGTAATTAATTAGTCTAACACTTAACCATTAGAACATTAATCATAAAATATAATACAATAGCTCTGCTAATAATTTCTTACTTACACCATTGGATTATTGAGCATGCCACTAGAAATTGTTGACAAGGTGTACCTAAAATGCTCCTAAGGTTTAAACTCACATCAAATACTTGCACTAAATTTCATATAGTAACTTGATCATATATCATTTATTTATAACCTCTTTTGATAAAATTACTAATCACAACCAAGTAAAGCCACACATGTAACTATTCTTATTTGTATAATGAAAAGTATGAAATCTATGCTTACTAGGTCCATTATCAAAATGCAAGTAAAATAATCTATAAGTAGCAAGTAAATCTACCATAAACTATATGAACTCTAGGTCATGAGGTATATTGCTACCACATACTAGAAAATATTTGCATGCATTATGGGGAGTTGACTAGGTGGCCTTACAAAGCCTTCTTTTTCCACTTGCCACACTATCAAATCACTATTGAATATTGTTGTAACTAAGTTTATTGTTGTTGTCAAGGTGTAGGATTTGATTGCAAAAATGAATAATTGACCTTCAAGCTTCTCCCAATTTTCTTCAGATCTAAAACATGCACATTCAAAGAGAGGAGAAGGTTGTGTCATTTAGGAGCTTGCCTTAGTCAAACCCCATGTTAGTGTTTCCACTTCGACAATGGCAATGTCAATGATAGGGAGTCTATCCTTTTGAGGGATAAGGATAAATGATAAAATGAATGGTGAATCAACAATGGACTCCAAATCACCACCCAATATGGCTTCCTTGAAGGACTTAAGTCATACAAGATCTCCTCAAGGCTTGATTGTTGTTGGCTTGATTTGCTTGAAGACCTACAAGAGTTAGATCTCACAAAAAAATTGATAACATACACTTTGACATGATGCTTTGATCTTGAATTGCTACAATAAATCTTCAAATGACTGCTCTTGACTTGCTTGATTGCTTGCTAATTCTCTTGATTTCCAATAATTGCTAGATAGATTTCAAATGATGCAATAACTACATATTTATACACAATAATTCTAATTTACCAAAATTAAATCCCGATGTAACCGACTTTGGACATTTTAAATTCAAATAATAGAATGCCACCTCTAACATATTCAATTTTGGAGGCAAAATAGGGGGACTTATTCGCCCTAGGTGACTAGGTCCCAACCCTATTTTACGGGACTTAAGGTGTCAAGGAAAAAATATTAAATGAATACTTCAATTTTCTACTTGCAATTTATTAGTAAATGTTAAAATGGGCTACAAAATGCATAATTTAGGAAATTAGGTGTACAATTAGATCCATGCACTTAGGAGGTTAGCAAATCATAGTGTGAAATTGTCAAGGGTGACAATTTACAACACTACATTTAGCCCCCACTTTAGTGAGAGTATGATCTTATGCTCAGACTCACACTACAGTATAAAAATATGTCAAGAGGGGTTTGATTGTCCAAATGTTGAAGAGATAAGATGTCAAGGAATCTAGGGGGAGTGCACAAGCCCCTAGGATTCAAGATCCCATGACAAACCAACATAAGCACAAAGGAACACACATGTATATGATGCAGCAAGACAACATACATAAACATACACAATGTCAACACAAAATGCAAAGGAGGGTATGAACACTCATGAATTAGCAAGTTGCATTATGCTACGATCCATACCCAAAGGTGTCCATGACTCACGGGCTAACAAAGTTTGATATTTGCTAGGTGAATCACAAATTGAAGGCACTGTGGGCTAGTGAAGTCTAATATTCACTAGGTGAGCCCCCTAGACAAAGTAGAAAAGTAAGAAACACACAAGGACTAATGAGGATTGATTTTTACTAGGTGTGTACCCATTCCAATCATACCAATAATTATACTCTCTAATAATTTTGATAAGGTGCTACAAAATGATATGCCAACACATCACTAAGTCCACTATGTGAACAAAGTGAAGCAAAAATTCTAATGTATGCCCCCACTTTAAAACTTAATTTATGAACACCATGTTGTGATAAATTTCTTTAAGGTAGAAAAATGATAAATGTCATACGATAAGGATCATGAGAGCTTATTTGGAAAGCCATATGCCAATGATATGTTTCCAAATGAAGTTGCATCATGATAAGGGGTTGCCCCTAGATGCAATGCAACAAACATCACAAAAGATGAATACATAAGGGATCCGCGGGTCCAGGGTAAGTATACATATTTTCTACAATAATGTAAATAAGTTTGGAATTGACATCATTCCCCAAATACTCATGGAATAACAAACACAATGGAAGAATGACACCTAGAGAAAACAACAAACTTTTGGGTTAACGTGGAAGAGACCTAAATGACTCAATGCCTTGCATCGTCCCCAAAAGGAAAACATAAGACAAAAATCAAAATACAATGTTCACAACATAGAGAAGAATGGAGATACAAATAGAAGAATGTCATGATGAATTTTTCTCCTTTGTACCTCAAAACAACTATCAACCATTTAGAAAGAAAAACAAGAAAGCTTGGAAGATCCTAATTTTTGCTGAAATCACATATTTTTAGAAAATATAATGATTTAAGACTTGAAAAGTTTCAATTAAAGGATTCCAATTGAAGAGGGTTTGATCAAACCACCTTAGATCAAACCCCCTTGGATAGAACCCCACTAGTTTTAAACCATACCTATAATGGAGTCTCCCTTACACCTATCAAAATGTTGATAAAAAACCACTTTTGATTTACCTTTTGGGGATCAAATGAATTCTTTAAAATTTATTTTTGTAAATATGTATTCCTTATTATAAGCTTCCCAAAAAGTATAATTTTAAATAAATTTAATTTGATTATTATATTTATTTTTTTATTTCTTGTGAATGTAGGTTTTTCACCGAAAATCAAGCTCTTTATTATTCACATGTGAAAAAATAGCAGATTATCAAAAAAAATCTGAAAAATATCTATGCACTAGATATTGATGTCCTTGATCCAACAACAAAAAAAAATTGAATTTTGATACATACAAAAAAAAAGTTATGTTTTAGCCAGTAAATCATGTCTAAATTATAACTGGTTTGACTTTGAAACTTAATTAAGAAAAAAATATTCAATGGAATGCTATGAAGCCAATTCCATGCACTAGATATCGTAGTTACAAATCTAAATTAAAAAAAAAAAAAAAATTATCCTTCATAGAAAAACAGTTATGTGTTAGCCAGTAACGTCACTCTTTAAAAATGGTGTTTACTGTTAAAAACTAGTTTTTGAAGGAGATGGAAAAAGAAGTGCAATCTAATTCCAAAAATAAATTTAGAATCTACAAAAAAATGTCACAAATCACTAGTTTGCATCATCTTCAAATTCCTCATGGTTTGGCCGCTATAGGTGTCTAAAAGTGAAGATTTAGTTAAAAAAATTCGGTTCAATGTTCAGTTTGGCCAAAAATTGTAAACTAGTATTGTGGGATCACCCGAATGTAAAAAAATCATTTGAATCATACATAATTTATTACAGATGAACATAAAATGAATTTATAATACCACTTTTGAAATTGAACTATATAAATTTCCAACTTGAGAAATAAGATTAAACTTTTCAATTAGAATTCATACATGATATACTTTCAAGTATACAAGTTTACATATACAATAATGATACAAGGTCAAGTCTCCCATATTTGTAAAATACTTTTGATTCATAAGCCTCAATGTTGTCATCTATAAGAGGGAGAACATCACCTGAACACTTTACCTCCAACCACAAACCAATGATCCCCTACACACCTTTCAAATGGAAGTGGCTCTACCCTTCATGAAGAGTATAGACTAAGGAAGCCACAAGTATGTCATATGAGTTTCTACGGTTGTGTCCTACATAACCAATCAACCATACAAATTTAGACATCTCTAACTACGTATGACCAATCTGATTGGATATGCAATTTGCATCACGGTGAACCAAATAAACCGTTCAATTTAACACAGCAGAGAAATATCTTTCAACTTCGTTGTCCATCGCAAAGTGAAAGAAAGAATAACTAAATTATAGTTACAAACTGGAAAATCAGATTAATCTTTCTCTATTTTAACTTGTATTATTCTTCAAAATGAATAACTAATCTTCCTCAAGTTTTAAAAATTGAAAATATAGAATGGAATTATAAATTCACACAAATAATAAGTAATAAAACATGCTTGAATTACTCTTTAAGCTCCAAAAAATCATAGCATAGTGACACACTTTTCCCCAAGAAACTTAGCTTGCAATGTTGTTCAAGAAAACATAGACTTTGTTTGTAAAATACCTTTATAAAATTCTAAAACTAACAGAAACAATGGTCTCTTTGCTCAAAATAGAGTCTAATCTTTGTGTGTGATTTGTATACAAGACTCAAACACACAACAACAAAGCTCAAAACATATAAAACTCTACTTGAAACCCAATACATAATAAATTGCATTCCAAATATAGTAACCATCACCCTTACAAGGCTCGGCTAAACAGTTTATATGCCATATCATACGGATTACTCATGGTTGTTTAAAAATGCAATCATTATCAGTTTAAATTGCCACTTAGTGGCCGCAACTAACAATTGGAAAAGTGGCGCCATCATGTTCCTACTACAATGGCTTTAATGCCATTAGAAATTGGTTATTTTTAAGCCTTTGATATTGGCTGAAAAAAGTTTTAAATTACTTTATTACTTGATTTTACAAGCATGGTATATATATATATATATATATATATATATATATTCTCGATATATCATATATACTTAATGGCAAATCTCTCTATATATATATATCTCGTATATACTTATATACATATATATTAATTCAATCATTTTATATATATACTTATATATATATATATATATTATATATATTTTTATTTAACACATTTTAATGATAAATGATTTGTCTTAATATAAACAAGATTGGAAAATTGAAGAAACAATTTGACTCATAAACATTTAACACTTTATTTTTCTTTATTGAAATAGAATAAACCAAGACTCGACTAGGTTAAACCTAACCCTTTGACTCGAATTGACCCAACTCAAACAAAACACAATAATCAAGACTCAACAATAGGATTAGGGTAGACCTACATGAGTGTGTGTATCAACTCAATTGGCATACACTTGTTATTTCCAAAGTCTATATTCCTCTCTCCGATGACACTCCCCCTCTCCCTCTAGAGGGTAACAAATTAATCCTACATTTCACTTAGAAATCCAATTAAATAGTTAGCCTGTTATTAATCACAACATCATCATAATCTTGATTAAATAATAATAATCATCAAAATTAAAATACATTGTATTGATTTTAATTTCATCATAATGTTGATTAACATATAATCATCATCAGATATTAAAACATATTTTAATGTAAATAGTTAAAAAGTAATTTGTAAAACAAAATCGGGGTGTAACAAATGACATTTTTCCCTTTCTCAATCCAATCAATGGAGAAAGCATCAAATAGTTCAATAGTATCCCACATAGGAGCCATATATTGTTTGTCTCTTATGTTTAGAGGCATATTTAGACCTAACTTATGAAACTACACGTTTTGAATCCCAACAAGCCCTAATCTTTTTAGTCCATTCTTAATAGCCATATTTAAGCCTAACAACAAGGCCTAATATTCAATTACATTATTTGTACATTCAAATCAAAGAGTGAAAGAATAATTAAAATACTTACCACTGGGTGAAATGAGGATAACTCCAACCCTTGATCCTTCTTTAGAATATGCACCATCAAAATGCATCAACCATATGTCATCATCATTAGAGACTACTTGGACCTCTTTATGAAGATATGTTTTCTTATTTTGTGTCAAATCAACTCCTTCCACTCTAAAACTATCCATCAATATTAATAAAGCTAACTTCTTCATATGGTCCAATCTCCTTGATAATTGTAGGATATATCTCTCCAATTATTTTTACATCCTTTCCATTGATGAGGATAAAGGCATAAGATGATTCCATCTAAATACTCCCACCCATTGTTGTTGACCATCTCCTTGACAATAACATCTCATATTGAGGAGATATGTCAACCACTATAATATTCATGATATAATTCTTCTTGGGGAATGTAGCTATTTTAAATTCAACATATTTCATAGTGTCAATCACAGGTTCTTCCTTATAGTCCATAGCAAAACATTTCCTAAAAGACTTGCTAACTTGGAGACCCAACTAATTCATGATTGCTAATAACATAACATTAGTAGAAGCACCATAATCTATCATATAATTCTTCACCAATTTATCATTTATTAATAAAGTTGCATAGAAAGAATCAACTTGGGATGGGAATTTTCTTAGAGTGGTTCCCAAATATACCTCAGATACCTCATAAATTGAATCTTTATTTTCAAATTTTTTGACCTACTTTCTACTTTTCACTTGTTGATTTGCATCACTTGTCTTACCCAAAGAACTTGTTACAACATTATTGATAAGGGTCATTGTCTTATCCTTACGCTCATATATCCTCATCATTTCTATTAGAGGCATTAAAATTTTACTATAACTAAGGACTTTTCCCATATCTAATGGTGCATACGTTGGTAAGGCACAACTTGGATTGGGTAAGTGCACGAAGATGGTTCCTAAAAAGGGGGCTTAAGTGGCCACTTTTTTTCTGAAATCAGGAAATACTAACTTTGGACGTGAAATTGAAGATAGTTACACTCAAAATTTTGAGATGGAACAAAAAAAAAAGATCGAAGTGTTCTGAGTCTACTTTCTAAATTACTAATTTATTTTGAAAATGGTTGAGATTAAGGATTTCAAAAGAGGGACGTACACAAATTGGTGTTGTTTTTTCTCAGAAAAAACATAATATAGCAACTCTTGTATGACCTTAGGATGGTGAACTTTTTGTAGTATTTTTAAAATTGCTACCGTCAAAAGTTACCTAACAGTATGTAGTTGATGCGCGATTTTTCTGATAATTTTTTAATGAATATTTGATTTTTTACTAATTTTCTAAGTGGGCACTTCCTGAAAAACAGAATTTTGGTTGTGCTCCCCCTACAAATTTTGGAAAGTAATTGAATTTTAAAATTAAAAAAAATTGTAGAATGGAGTCTAGTTTCTAAAAATGTAATTTATTTAAAATATTGATGAATGGTTAATTTATAACGAAAAAAACACCAAACATTGTTTTTTGGAAAAAAAGAGACATACAAACAAAATAAATTATGGATGAAAGGCTTAGCATTGTCAAAAAGTGAAAAAAAAAATCATTGGATAGCGAAGAGAGAACCTAACATTACCCATGTGTTCAATTTTGTCAATATTGAACCAAATGGTGAGCACGAACCTGATTATGTGAAAAATTGTAGAATTTGTAAAAACACATCTCTGGTCATTAGGAATGCCCTCCAAGCCATTGGGTTGGTATTCCAAGGAAAATACCAATGCTAACACTCAGGGATTCCCAAAGAAAAATATAACACAAGCGCGTTATAACGTGCTTGCATTATATCTTAGTTTTGAGATGGTTTTTTGCTTCTCTAAGAAACATGTCAAGCAAGTCATAACGTGAGCACGTTATAACATGCTCACGTTATGTCTTCCTTTATGTTAAATTCCACTCTATTAAAGGTATGTTGATATATTTGTATGTACACGTATGTTGGTGTGTCATTTGTGTATGCATGTATGCATGCTTGTATGTATGTTTGTATGCCTGTATGTATCAATGCATGTATATTGTATGTATGCCTATATGTATGTAAGATTGTATCTACACATGTATGTATGTATGTGTGTATGGATGTAGGATTTTATGTACATATGTATTATGCTTGTATGTATTTGTGTATTTCTTTAGAGGGAGGGAGAATTTTAAGAGAGAGAGAGAGAGAGAGTTGTCTAGGTAGGGTGGGATGGGGAGTGGGAGAGAGAGAGTCTAGAGAGAGGGAGAGGGGGTGGAAATGAGATTTTAAGAGAGTGGGAGAAAAGGGGTTGGAGTGAGAGGGACTTAGCTAGGTAGGGTCCTCCATTATCACTGTTCACTACTAGTTTTAGGTCTAGGAACCTTCTCTCTTCCCTACCCTTTTTCTCTTTTTTTAGAAATGACCTAAGTTAAGGTTCATTGCACATTGTAAAGCCAAACCTGAAGTTGAAGTAGGAGTTCTATACTATTGCTTGAACCTGCAACAATCGTGCACCAACTTTCCCATCTCAAGAACTTTGTTAGAAGATCTAATTCTCCTCCAACTTAACTTTCATAAGTCTTCCCTGCGATTACTAGTAAGATCACATCAAAACAATTGAGACATTCCAAGCAAGTCATGACCTGACACTCAAGAGACCTTGGGGTGATTTTCAGCAACTTGTTGGATAATGACTTTCAAGAGAGGGAGTGTCACTGAAATACCTTAGAGAGGGAGAGGGTGTGGGAGGGAGTGACCTGAGAAAGAGAGGGAGAGAAAGAGGGGGGTAAAGGGTTTAGGGTGTAAGGGTTTAGGGTTGATGGTTTAGGGTTGAGGGTAGAGGGTTTAGGGTTTAGGGTAATGGTTTGAGGGTATGTGGTTGAAGGTATAGGGTAGAGGGTCCAATGTATAGGGTAGAGGGTATAGGGGTTGAGGGTTGAGGGATTCCTCCTGCATTTGTTTCATAGCTTATAAATGAGAAATACAAACATATGGTGTTGCAAGGCCCAGGTGGGTAGGAGTGGGAGTTGGAGTTAATGAGTACAAACAATAGACTGGAATTTCAATATGGTTGGAAATAATTTATCAATTATTACAACTTGCAATTGGGAGATTTTTTTATGTTCAACTACATAGCGAATTTGTACTTGGAGGTTCATATGTTTGGAAGATCTAGGTGTGTGAAAACTATCAATGCTCTTCATATTGAAAATCCAAAAAGATATGCCCTTCTAAGAAAATATGCAATTTAAATCAATCAGTGGGAAATAAATTGTTGATTGA
Organism: Sequoia sempervirens; assembly: GCA_007258455.2. Lineage (NCBI taxonomy): Eukaryota > Viridiplantae > Streptophyta > Pinopsida > Cupressales > Cupressaceae > Sequoia > Sequoia sempervirens. The sequence continues at coordinate 209,744,562 of VDFB02000007.1, read as the reverse complement.
TTTGGTTTCTGATGAGAAAAATAACCACAAGTCTGAAGCGGTGCCTAAAAATTGAAAAAGTAAAAGGAAATCCTCATTTCTTGGTAAGCAAAAGTTTTGTCCAAAAATATAGAGCTTGTTAAATTTGTATGTTCAATAACTAACTTTTGGAGTTGGCATTTGAATTGTAATTTTATAAGTAACAATAAAGTGAGTTTTATTGTAGGAAATTCATCCAAGGAGCTTGCCAATTTGGTGAAATTAGCAATGTAGTGGCCTGTTTGAAAAAATGGGTCCAAGAAATGGGGTCTCTCGGTGATGTAAATCACTAGGAGACCCCATTTCTTGGACACATTTTTTCAAACAAATGCCAATTTCACCCACTAGCTTTCCAATTTGGTGAAATTGGCAATCTAGTGGCCTATTTTAAAAAATGGGTCCTCACCGAGAGACCCCATTTCTTGGACCCATTTTTTCAAATAGGCCACTACATTGCCAATTTCACCAAATTGGCAAGCTAGTGGGTGAAATGCCAATTTCACCGAATTGGCAAGCTAGTGGATGAAATTGGCATCTGTTTGAGTTAAGAGAGGGAGAGGAGGTAGGAGGGAGAGAGGGAGACAGAGGGAGAGAGGGAGATATTGGGAAAAAGAGAGAGTGGGAGAGAGGGAGAGGGGGTAGGAGGGAGAGACTTGGGAGAGAGAGGGGGAGGAATTGGGAGAGAGATAGAGGGTAGAGGATAGAGGGTATAAGGGTTAAGGGTAGAGAGTAGAGTGGGAGAGAGAGGGAGAGAGGGAAATAATGGGAGAAAGAGAGAGTGGAAGAGAGGGAGAGAGTGGGAGAGAGGGAGGGAGAGGGAGAGTGAGAGAGTGCGAGAGAGGGAGGGAGTGGGAGAGGGAGAGAGGGAGAGAAAGAGAGAGTAGGAGAGAGGGAGAGAAAGAGGAGGGAAGAGAGGGAGAGAGTGGGAGAGAGGGAGGATAGGGGAGAGGGAGGAGAGGATAGAGTGGGAGAGAGGGAGTGTGTGAGAATGGGAGAGGAGAGAATGGGTTTAGGGAGAGGGAGAGGGAGGGAGAGTGAGGGAGGAAGAGAGAGGGAGAGGGAGATAGCAAAAAGAGAGGGGAGGGAGAGGGAGAGGGAGAGGGAGGGAGAGGGAGAGTGAGAGAGAGGGAGAGAAAGAGAGCAGAGAGAGGGAGAGAGTGGGAGAGCGAGGGAGGAAGAGAGAGGGAGAGGGAGAGAAGTAAAGAGAGGGAGGGTGGGAGAGGGAGAGTGAGGAGAGGGAGAGTGAGAGAGAGGAGAGGAGAAAGAGAGTGAGAGGAGGGAGAGAGTGAGAGGAGTGAGAATGGAGAGAGGGATATAAAGTGGGTTTAGGGAGAGAGGGAGAGAGGGAGGAGAGGAGAGAGGAAAGTAGAAGAAAAAAGAGAGTGGGAGAGAGGGGAGAGGGAGAGAGTGAGAGAGAGGAAGGGAGAGGAGAGTGAGAGAGTGGGAGAGAGGGAGGGAGTGGGAGAGTGAGAGAGGGAGAGAGGTAGAGAAAGAGAGAGTGAGAGAGGGAGAAAGAAAGAGAGTCGAGAGAGGGAGTGGGAGAGGGAGAGAGAGAGGGAGAGAGTGGGAGATTGGGAGAGAGTGTGAGAGAGGAAGGGAGAGGGACAGTGAGAGAGTAGGAGAGGAGGGAGTGGGAGAGTGAGAGAGAGGGAGAGAAGGAGAGAAAGAGAGAGTGGGAGAGAGGGAGAGAGAAAGAAAGTGGGAGAGGAGGGAGAGGGAGAGGGAGGGAGAGGGAGAGAGGGAGGGAGAGAGGGAGGAGAGGGAGGAGAGGAGGGAGAGGGAGAGTGAGGAAAGGGGAAGAGTGTGAGAGAGGGAGAGTGGGAGAGAGGGAGAGAGGAGAGAGGAGGGAGAGAGAGGAGGAGAAAGGGAGAGAGGTAGGGAGTGGGAGAGTGAGAGATGGGGGAGAGAGGTAGAGAAAGAGAGGAGGGAGAGGGGAGAGGGGAGGAGGAGGGGTGGAGGAGAGGGAGGGAGAGGGAGAGTGGAGGAGAGGGAGAGGGAGGGAGAGGGGATTGGGAGAGAGGGAGAGTGGGAGAATGGGAGAGAAGGAGATAGAGTGGGTTTAGGGTTTAGGGAGATAGGGAGGGAGAGGAAGAGAGTGGGAGAGTGGGAGAGAGGGAGAGACTAGGAGAGAGGGAGGGAGAGGGAGAGACTAGGAGAGAGGGAGGAAGAGAGAGAGTGGGAGAGAGGGAGAGAGAGGGAGAGAGTGAGAGGGAGGGAGTGGGATAATGGGACAGAGGGAGATAGAGTTGGTTTAGGGTTTAGGGTTTAGGTAGAGAGGGAGGGAGGGAGGGAAAGGGAGAGAGAGGGGGAGTGGGAGGGAGGGGGAGGGAGAGGGAGAGTGGGAGGGAGAGGGAGAGGGAGAGAAGGAGAGAGGAAAGAGAGGGGAGTGAGAGGAGTGGGGAGAGGGGAGTTGGAGAGGAGAGAGAGGGAGAGGGAGAAAGAGAGTGGGAGAGAGGGAGGAGAGGGAGAGGGGAGAGGGAGAGAGGAGGAGAGAGAGAGTGGGAGAGAGGGAGGGAGAGGAGATAGAGTGTGTTTAGGTTTTAGAGAGAGAGGGAGAGAGGGGGGAGAGGGAGAGTGGGAGGGAGAGGGAGAGGGAGAGTGGGAGAAAGAGTGGGAGAGAGGGAGAGAGTGGGAGAGAGGGAGGGAGAGGGAGAGTGAGAGAGTAGGAGAGAGGGAGGAGTGGGGAGAGGAGAGAGGGAGAGAGGAGGAAAGAGAGAGTGGGGGGAGAGGGAGAGAGGGAGGGAGAGGAAGAGAGAGGGAGGGAGAGGGGAGAGGCGAGAATTGGAGAGAGGGAGAGAGGGAGAAAGTGGGAGAGAGGGAGGGAGAGGGGGAGGGGGAGGGAGGGAGAGGGAGAGGGAGAGGAGAGAGGGAGAGAAAGAGAGAGTGGGGGAGAGAGAGGGAGAGTGGGAGGGAGAGGGAGAGGGAGAGAGTGAGAATGGGAGAGAGGGAGATAGAGTGGGTTTAGGGTTTAGGGAGAGAGGGAGGGAGATAGAATTAAGGTATAAGGGTAGAAGGGAGAGAGATAGAATTAGTGTAGAGGGTCTAGACAAAGAGAGAAAATAAATCTATTAAAAAACCAACTTTCTCATAACGTGGGCACATTTTGAAGAAGTAGAGACATGACCGTTTTAGCAATAAATAACATGCCCACGTTATAATGTGAGTGTGTTTTGTCTTGCTCTAAAAATAGTAAAAAAACACAATATACCCGAGTATTTCACGCTTTCAGGACTTCTTCTCGTATCCTTAGCTCCTTCCATGCTAGTGCACTGCAATTGAGTGTGATATTGGGAAAAATCGCTTATCTTTGGATGGTACAATATTCAATCATATTAGTTTTGGAAACTCTTACTTATTTAATAGCATTTAATTTTGGCAACTGATGTGATTTTCTACATGTATTGGTGTAAATTGTAATGATGCCATGATTACCATACTACCATCATCTCTTATTATACCCACTACAGTATGGCGGTGTTTTTCCCTTCCCTTCTGTTGTTTACCACACTACCGCCTTGCTCAAGGTTTCTTACTACGAGGTTGTAGTGTATACTGCTCTACTACATATGTTGCTCACCTTCCCGATAGTATAGCGATGTATGATTTTGATCATTACTTGAAGAGTGTCGATGAGACAATCTTATTTGTCTTACCGATATCTCAATGTCTCATTGACATTAGATCTTATGTTCCTCTGATGTTGGTTTCCAGTGTCGATGAGACAAGTTAATATCTCTTGCCAATATGCCACTATCTCAAATTGATATTTTCCTTTGGTGGTATTTCTTTATATATCGGTGTAATTCTGCCATGTTGGGGAGACTTGTGATTATCGATGTGGTATAGTGGTGTTTTTCCCTTCCCTTGTGCTATTTACCACTCTATTTCCTTGCTCAAGGCTTCTTGTTGCAAGGTTGCAGTGTATACCGCTCTATGCATATGTTGCTCACCTTCCTGGCGATATAGAGGTGTATGCTTTTGATCATTACTTGAAGAGTGTTGATGAGACAATCTTATTTGTCTTACTGATATCTCAATGTCTCATCAACATTACTTCGTTGTGTCCAAGAGTTGTGTTTCACCGAACACTTGTAGATATACCTTGTTGATGTGACATAAGTGATTCTCTCCTCGATATGCTTGTGTCTTGTTGACATTTCACAGTTTTACATCGTCGATGAGACATAAATAAATCTCTTTGACATAGGGGTGTCTAAACCAGTGCTAAACCTGGAGCTAAACTCGAAGCTAAAGTCGGATCTAAAAGTGGTGCTAAACTCGAAGCTAAAGGAAGAACTCAAGGCGGCGCTACACTCGAAGCTAATATCGGAATTAAAGGCAGAATTACTTTAGGCACTAATTAGTTCCTAAAATAGCGTTGACTTGTACTGATTGGCGCAATAAATGCCAAAAACTATGCCATCCCGATAAATAGAGCTGATGTTTTCAAAAAAAATCCAAAAAATACATTAAAATAGTGGGTGGAAGCAAAAAATGAAGCAAATCACATGGATTTGTTGTAGTGATAAGTTGTGTTTGACCTTGGAGTTAAACAATCATATGTCAGGATGACTTTTTTGTATGGTTATTTGGAGGTGGGATCTACTTGTCACAAAAAGAGTACTTCTTAGTGTGGAAGGACATATAGTTCAATTTGGAGGATTATAGATCAATTAGTGCTCTTTGATAATAGATGAAATAGAGGAATGAACCATGTCCTCTATGCAAGTTTTGTTGGTATAATTTTGTATACTCTATCCTACACCAAACCACACACTTCCTAGGTAATGGAAGTGTTAAAAATATGTGTGTCCATGTTCTAGACAAGAATCATTAGACTATAGTATAGAGCCTTTAAAGGTTTTTTAGGTTACTTTTAACCAATCAGTAGAGGTGCTACAATCACCTAAATCTCATCTCTAGAGGAACTACAAGTCACTTGTATCACACATGTAGTAGTGCTAGATCAAACTTTATGTAGTACATAGCATAAACAATAACTTAATAATTGAGCAAGATATGTGGACGACAATAGGTCTACCAATGGGAATGTGTTTATTATATTTTTGGTCCAATTACTTAGATATGTGACTTATAGGTTATGGTAATTATTCCAACTATAGGATCATAAAAAGTATACAATAGTTACTCAAGCCTAATTTAGAGGAGATTTGGCTTTCATGATTATGTTTAGATATCACATTTAAGTAAGATATAGTGATGGTTTTTTGTAACAATTAGTTTTTCATCAAATTGATTGAGGGTCTTATCTTTCACGTGTGGGCATGATAGAGGATGAAATAGTTATGATTGAGATGGTGGTCACCTTGGTGGATGTTGCAAATGCTTTGAGGAAGCATACGAGCATAAATGAGTTTAATTATGTTGTCCTCAAATTTTAACCACGGTAATTTAATGTTTGAGACTATCAAGTCAAATTGAAATATTCATCTCATCCTTTGGAGGGTAGAATAATTATTTCAATTCATTTATAAAAAAATATACATATTGGTTTGATCAAGTTGAAAATATTGATGTTAATCAATCTGAATTACATTTTTTAGTAAATGAACTTGGTCCTTTTAAGTTGTTGAGAATATATTTCAAGTTGTAAAGTTACTTATCATTATTAGTCATACTTAAATGTTCATGAAATCATAAAATCGTAAAATTGGGGTCATTCAAAATTCATGGAATTTATGTGCTAAATGTGTTTCCTTATAGATATTATAAGAATTTTTATTATTTGTACATTACAAGGGTTAGCAATGTATGGGGTAGAGTTTTCACTTGTTTGTGTGGTTAAAAGGATGGATTATAGTCTTGGAAAAAAATATGCATTTATATTTGTAATTTTTAGGAGCACTTAATTTACCTTGCCTACATAACCCTTTCTTGATAAATTTACTTTTGGCTAGATTTCACAAGGAATTTTTCCTTTCATCACTTTTGGCTAATTCTTCACAAGGATAATAAATTAGAATTTGGATATGGTGAATACTTCATTCTATTGATGATAGATAAATATTATTGCAAGGATAATGTCTCTAGAATACTTTATAGATATGGTTGAAGAAATATATCTTAGAATTTAGGTCTAGATTGAGTATTATGCCTCCAAATTTCATTATCAAGATCATTGAAAAAGTTCAAGAGTATACATGTGCATTTGTAGAGGTTTTGTACTTTTGGAGAAACCTTGTAATCTTTACCAAGGTGCTTTCAACCTTAATTCAATTATTTGTAACTCTAATGTTGGTGATTAAACAATTCTTGTAAATGGTAGAAATAGGTGAAGTTTCCATTTATATTTGTAAATAAAGGCATTGGTATAATGCATAGAAGTGGGGAATTCAAACTTTGCATTTAATTTTGTAAGTTATTGCAAAGGTATGTTTACACTCTATTAGCCAATCTATAACTTTTAGATTAGAAAAAATAAGTCTACTAACGTATGCATTAAAAAGGCAGAGTTCTAATGTATCTATATAAGTTACAAAAATACCCAAAGGTCCTATGAGTCTTAAAAACACATTATTTTATCATTACAAGCATATATGTTTTAGAGTTTTATTGTCATTTCAAGTCCAAAAGTTTAGGTATAGTTTGTAGTCAAAACTATAAATCAAAATACTAAAGGTAGAGTTAACATTTACACATGTAATTTAAAAGGTCAAAGGCATTGATTTCACTTATATTTATGTAATTCAAAACATCAAAAAAATATTAATAGGTGGGTGTGTAGGCTCGATTTTTTATTTTGTAACTATTACAATAATGCATGCAAGGTTTGAAACCTGTTTGTAAATGGATTTGTCACTGTGATATTTCACTGTAAAACAACCTTGACTTGCCCAATGGGTAGCAAGGAACATTCCAATAGTTGGAGAGATCAATATTCAATTAGTGATATTCCTCTACATTTATGAGGGGCAACTCCTTTGTATGATATAATTAAGGGCTTTCAAGGGTGATATTTTAACCAAAAAGAAACAAAAGTAGTTAAAATAAAATATAAATAGAAAAGATAATTAAAAATAGGAAAAAGAATTAAGAATGAACACAAAGATTTATTCCCCAGAAAAGGTTATTGAAGTATAAAGAATGCAACTAGGGTTTATAAATATAATTCAATCTAAAATAAAAAAGATACATCTACATAAGATTTAATGACTCAAAAATCACATAATAACCTATTTATTTCATTACAGATATGTGAAGTAAACACAAATATGTAAAAGAAAGTTACATTCTTCACAACAAAAACTATTAAGAATGGTTGCAAACTGAATATCCAAACAATTAACAACATGAAGAATAAAATCATAGGCTCACAAACTAGCAAAATCTATCATTTATTCAATTTCAAAAAGAGATACAAATTCTTATATTTTTATACAGTGTGAGAATCCCCATAGCTTCTCCCAGCGAAGAAAAATTCCCTTTTACATAAAGTGATGGTATAATATATAGGAAGAAAAGTGGTTACATCTTTGTAACTATTTCTTTTCCTTTCTTATTCAAATGTTACAACCTTTTTGGAATATTATAAAACTCATTTTGTGCGTGTTATAATATTTAACTCATTCAAATAAAATGAGTTTAAAATTTATTAAAATGAACTTATATTTAAAAGAATTATTTTATAAAATTTGATGAGTATGTGGATATCATGACATTTTGTGAAACATTTTGTATATTTTAGTTATAGATGTTAATTTCTAGAGTATTTGGTTTTTCTTTCTCCTTGATTTTTATATTATGAGAATAAGATCCACTTGGGAGACCTTCATTATTTTGATCTATGGATAATTCTTTAGAAATATAAAATTTACCATATGAGTTACCTATGCCCAAAATTTTCTTTGTTTGCCTCCTTAATGCTGAACTATAAAAACAATAAAATGTTGCTCACATAAAGCCTTAAATTGTGGGCCTACTTTCCATTTAAAAACCCTTTGAATTTTTCATGGGGATTAACTAGCAAGTGAGGATTTGTTAGCCAAGAGATCCTCCCCAAGGAAGTTCTTTGTGCATTTTATTATTTCAACAACATTATTTGGAAGTAAATTATTAAGGATTTCCTGATCATCAACTTCCTTCACTTTCAAAAAGACTTACCTATACAAAGTATCTAGTATTGCCTACAAATATTCTTCAATGTGCATATCCTTTATTCTATCACCATAGTCAAGCTTAATCTAACATGTCGAACCATCTTTATAAATATGTGTACTTAATGTCGATAACTCCATAACTAGTTTGAGTATGTCATGGTAAAAGCAATTCACTAATCCATCAGAATACTTGTTTCTACCACTTTCATTACACTATCTGAAACTTTCACGATCACAAAAAGTAATACATTTGACCTAGCTTCCTCCACAAAGTGATGTGCACCAAACCCTTTCTTGATGCCTTGAATCCCTAGCAAATTAAACATGCCTATAGTGAAAACTTGAATAATGTTGAGCAATTTTTTTATGGATAATTGATAAAAAGTAACCAAGATATTTGAAAGAAAAATGCCACTTAGTTCCATAAAAAAAATTATAGTTGGTATAGGCATATAGTATTTGTTATGCCATGAATTGTTGAGATCATGTGTTCCTTCCTCTAGTAAACTAATTTTTAGATACAATAAATTATAATAAAATTTGGCATTAAGAATCTGGTTTTGATTTTATGTTCTCTTCTTTTCTAATTATCAATGATTTTAAAAAATAATAAGATTCTAATCAATCCATTTTCATACTCTTTGTATCCCACCTTTGATGAATCTACTTTATCTGATATATTATCATCGTCACTAGATGGAAGGGTCAAGCCTAATCCTTTTTGTGTCTCAATTTATGGAAGGGTTTCCATGTGTGCAACTTATCTAAGCTCATCATATGGTAGAACTATTTTCTTACCACTTATACAATGAACTCATGGTCTAAAGATAGGTAATCTTAAACATAACATACAATCACACAATCTTTCAAAGTTTTTCTTTGTTAACTCCTTTTCCATTACACCTTGATGGGTATTTGAATGATATTCCAAAACTCCCATTACATTTTTGCATGGGTAGGACATTGGAAAAATGCATGGAATTTTTCTTTACATCTATTTATTGCATTTTCTTGAAATTTTCTAAAGCATTTCCAACAATTCAATTTTGTGTATTTTCTATGTCTATTGCATTCTATGAGATGACATCTCTACATTTTTATATGTATATACAAGATATGTTCCACTATAGAAACTAACAAAAAATCCCATTCCATTGTATAGTGATGGATGCCCATATGTTGTTTCAAAGCTCCAAATTTGGCACACCAAGAAATAGCTCACTTTTACACTAGTATGAAGGACACTAACAAAGAAATTTTCTAACACCACATCAACAAATATATTATGTGTAGGCCTATCAACCATTGTGTTGCATGAGATTTCAATGATTATATCAAATAAACAAAACCCTCCTTTGAACATTTAGAAGGATATCTACACCCTACGTCAATTTTTGGCATTAGTCTTTTCACAAATTATACAATTTTTCTAACTTATTGCATAGTTTTCCTCTTCGCAAACCATGCAAATATCCTAACTTATGATATACTTTGATTTTTCTCAAAAATTTGTGATCATTTTTATAGAGCATAAAAAATAGAAGAGAAAAATTAAGAATTTACATTGCAAATAATAATAAAAATAAAGAGGAATTTCATTATGTTCATCCTTCTCCAAATACATTTAATATATTGGCTTTATAAAGCCATTATTATCCTATTATGAGAATAACTTCCCATCCAAATAACTAACCTAACAACTAATTTATTATATGTAAACCTTAATTTCCTAACAACCCCCCTTTAAGGTTTACATTACAAAAAGAAAAGAAAAATAATATATTGTATTTGCATCAACCTAAACTCCTTTGTTGAGCAAAATTTCTTGATTATCCAACTCTACATTAGCATCAACCCAAACTTTTTTGTCTAGTAAAATTTCCTAATTATCAACTCTACATTAGCATCAACCCAAACTCCTTTGTCTAGGAAAATGTTTAAATAATCCAAGGCTTACCTGTGAATTGAGACACACTTCATTATTCACAAGAAAATCACTGACACTCAACTATCCATAGCCAGTTTGTGTATTACACTATCCACAACCCAACAACAACTCACCTAGTTTGTAGATTTTACTATCCATAGACCAACAACTCACCAAGTTTGTAGATTCAACTATCCATAGGCACAAACCAACAACAATTCACCAAGTTTGTGGATTTAACTATTCACAAACCAATAAATCACTGCATGCCCCTTCTTGCTCCTAAAGGGACTAGAGACAAAAAAAAAATGCTTTTCATGCAAGGCATCATCTCTGAGCGAGAAGCTAGCTTGAGATGATGAATATCCTTCTACCTTTGATGCCTCTAGCCTCTAATTCCACCTATCTAATTCTTATAGAATATATACATCTTCATTTTCATTAGAAGATTCTTGATCACACATTGCAATATTACATCTTTCTCCCTCAGTTTCAGTAAAAATTAAAGAATTATTTGTTTTAACTTGCCATCAATAAGATCTCTTGCATGTTAAATGCAATTCACTGTAATGTTTCCTTTTTTATTGCAACATAAACATTTGAAATTATTCTTTTATGTTGAAGCATTAGTCTTCCTTTTGACAAACAAAGCAATTTATTCATTAATTGAGTTAGTTTTAGTGACTCTTTTATCTTCATCAATTAAGTGAGATATCACATTTTCTAATCTCAGGCTTGGATTCAATTTGTTTAAAGTAAACATAATATTGTCAAAACTTAAACGCATATTATTTAATAAAATAGTTTTGGCATCATCAACATCAATTGTACATTTTATTCTAGCAAGTTGATTAAGAAGAGAACAAAATATACTAATATGTTGAGCAATACTATCACCCTCTGTCATTTGAAACCATTTTTTTTTATTCATTCCTATTTTATCACTTGAAGCTTGTGAACCAAATAAATGATTAAGGCTTTCCCATATTTGGTTTAAGATTTTTGTCAAATCAATATGATGTAAATATGCATCAAATAACCCAAGACTAATCACTATTGTAGCTTTACAATCTCTTGCTATCCATTTTAATTCTCCATCTACATCTTCCAATTTTTAATAGTTCCATTAATAATATCTCATAGATCTTTTTCTATTAAAACTATTTGCACTTTGACTTGCCATGTATGAAATTCATGACCCTCAAAGTTTGAAGTAATATATGATTTATCCATTATAATTTCTAGAATGCATAAAATACAAAAACTAACTTCCTACCAAAACCCTTATTACTCCATTAAAAAACCTCATTCCATTTCAAATAGAAAGCAAGACAATCATTTTTACGTAAATCTTCACACACACATTCATTCTAGAAATAAGATTAAAAAACCTTCAATATAAAACCAAAATAAACTTCCCACCTCCAACTTTCTTCACTAAATATAGAAATCCACTTGATTTCACATGTGAGACTTTGAGAACCTTCAAACTCCTACAATATTCACATTCTATTTCATGTTTGAGATAGAATTAGAGTTTTCCTAAAACTTCCATTTTTGGTATAATTTTTTGTGCTTCACCAGTAAGTGCCTAACACCTCTACAACCACTACTATCACCTCTTTACTTTTATCCCACACCTGGATTCAAACATGAATGAACACATCCTGCAATGATGGACCTTTTTCCTCTTCCATCTTAAATACAACATCATGGATTATCACTGTTGGAGCTAGCAATATGGACAAAAAATTATGCCTCTTTCCTATACCATTGAAATAAGATTGATCAACAAATAATTTGCACACCTATAAACATATTAGAGTGGCCAACAAATGCTCATAAATTGGGAAAAATATTAACCCTGATCTCCATGCCTTTATAAATAAAACTTCTAACAAAGAATAATAGCACTATTTAATTTCTAGTTGTTACTTATGCCATCATTTCATAACCACAGAACTCAATGATGCTTTGATACCAATGTAGAGTAACAAAAACAGAAGAACAAAATTAAGAATTTACACTTCAAATAATAACAAAAATAAAGAGGAATTTCATTATGATCATCCTTCTCCAATTACATTCAATACATTGGCTTTATAAAGTCATTATTCTCGTATCATGGGAATAAATTCTCACCCAACTAACTAACCTAAAAACTAATTTATTATATGTAAACCTTAATTTCCTAAAAATTCTAACTTCTCAATCATAAAGTTCTTCTTTTGGATAACTACAATTTTTTAAACTTTTAAAATGTCACACTTGTTGTAAATTTTCTCTCTGCAATGAAGTGAACATTTTCAAAACCTTCTATCACTTATATTTCCCATTTTCATAAGTTTCATGACAATTACTAGGCGTGTTTGTGGGTTGGGCTTAACATCACACTCTAAGTGTTGACCACTTAGGTGGCTCAAGTGGGTCCCTCTTAATCTATCCCTCTTTCATTCACTTTCCCATTCACCATTAACCTTCAAAATTTTCAAGTGTGGTTTTAAATTGTTTACCTTCAAATTTTTCTTGTGCAATTTTAAACCATTTCTCCTACCCACCCACGCAAAGCTCAAACTCATTGTCAAAGTTCCCGTGTTGCAGAGGTTTTGGTGATGATGATAAAGTGTCATCTCTTTCTCATGGCCTCTGTGTAGGGAGATTCAGATCAACGTATATCCATCCATCAAAGAAAAAGGGAGAAGGCATTTTTAATTTAATGGGCATAACCATATTTCTCCACATACTCATGAGATGAAGACTCATAGAAGAAGCTTCATTGTTAAAGCTAGCAGCTCTAGCGAATCAGGTATAACTTGTAAATTATGGAAAAAAAAATTCAATTCCAAAACCTTGAAATGGTTGTCAGTGTAATGCCCATAATTTTAATTAGAAAAAAAATTCCAACTATTTTTTATTTTTATTTTTACTAAGTTGATCTTACTTAATAATGTAATTATAATGCATGCTTACTTTGTTCCCCAGAATGAGATGTCACCATCATACCTCTAGATTCCATAGAATTTCACATATCATCTATTTGGTTTATAATCCCTCTTTGTAAAAAATAAATAAATAACATTCTAGTAGTCTCAAAGGTTATTTGTATTACATTGTTAAATGTCATTTAATTAAAGGTCACATTCTCATTTGATTCACGAAAGATTAAATCTTTGAGTTTTCCCTTGCCCTTATCTAGTTTATTTAACAAGAATAATTAAGGCTTAATTTTTTAAAAATCTAGGGGAGGAATGACATGCCCATTATCCATGACCCCCTTTAGTCTAGCTGCAAGAATGCTTTAGTATATAATTTCTCATTTGATTAATAAAGTTTGATTCACCTTATAAATAGACTGAGGTTATTATCATTGAAATAATAATTTAACTAATGGATATTGCAAAGTTTTAACAAGGGTTTGCTTATAGGACACCCTCTTGCTTGAACCTTATTAATCAATTTTCTAAATAAAATTATTCTTAATTCTCAAGAATGATTCATGCAATTTTTAATCTTGAGGTTCTTTTTTTCTTTTCTTTTTTAAAAAGAGGGTAAAAACTTTATTGAATCATAACAGCAATACAAAGTCCAAAGAAAGAAGCCACAAGGGGCCAAAAACAACAAGAATTAATTCACACCCAAGAAGCACCTCATATCCTCAGCAACCCACTCCTCAAGAACAGGGGCCATATCAACAGGGAGATTGCTCCAATCATCCACAGACCAAGAATCAGTCTTTTCCGACGCCCATCTAGCCAGCCCATCAGCCACCCTATTCCACTCCCGCAGAATATGGCGAAAACAATGGACTCCAAGGTAGAGCACAGAGAAATAATTTGTTTGACAACCACAGCTAGTTGCCAATTCGCATCCTCCAAATTTTGATTATTCAACATATCAATAACCACCTGAGAATCAGCTTCACAAACAATATGCCGCCATCCAAGGGAAACCGCACGCTCAATCGCCAAGAGAATAGCACTTGCCTCCATAAGATTATTAGTTTGCAAACCATGATACATAGAAAAGAAGAAAACCACCACTCCAAGGCTGTCTCTACCAATACCACCAACCCCAGCATGCCCAGGGTTACCCCTAGATGACCCATCCGTATTAATTTTCAACTCCCCTAGAGCAGGCGGGCACCAAAAGCCCTCACGAGCAACCCTCTCACGCCCTCGCCTACGATGCACTTTGCTCAAAATACACTTCTCCCCTGTGGCAAGACCCAGGGCATTTACAACACCCAAGTCCCCAGGATCAATCGGCACAAACAAGTCACACTTTGCAGTCAAAGTCTCCTGCAAAGCCCCAAGAATTCGCCTCCAAAGTTGCCCCACGAGCAATTTTTTATCCAAGAATATTCTTTTGTTACGTTCCAACCAAATTTTCCAAACAATCAAACTAGGACCAATGCTCCAAGCAATTTTAAGAAAAGAGGTTGTAGCAGGAGAAGAACCCTGTCTCTTCCAAAAATCCTCCAAAGAAGAGACATCGCAACACAGTAAGCTCCAAAGATTCCACCAGTGATGCCAGATAGTCTTAACAAAAGAACACTGAAAAAAGAGATGCGATAAGCATTCATCATGTTGACCACATAGAATGCACATGGAGGGGCCCTGGAACCCACGTTTCCAAAGATTATCCCAAGTAAGACACTTACCTTGAACCACGAGCCAAGAGAAAAAATTACACTTAGGCCAAGCAAATTTATTCCAAACATGCTTCCACCAAGAAACCTGGGAGCTTCCAAAAACCTATTTATCCAAAACCTAATAACCAGAGGCAACCAAAAATTTCCTTTCAAGTCAGGACCCCAAGCAAGCACATCACCCCCTTGGAGAGAATTACAGACATGACCCGATAAAATCTTAGCAAGCTCTTGACGATCCTCCACCGCACCACCAGGAGGCCAATCCAAGGGGCTCTTCCACCTGGACACAGAAATTTGACCCAAAGATTGTTGAGATTTGAAATCTGCTACATGACTCCAACCTGCCTCCACAAAAATCTGGCACAAATCTTGGAGATGGGGATGAGATGACACAATGGGTGGGTATCCATCCCAAGAATCATGCTAGAAAAGAGCATCTAGACCCCCATTACAAATCCAAAAAAGTCCCTGTTTAACCAGCTTGGCACCACGTTTAAGGGTACTCCAGATCACAGAGCCTTTCCCCTCCATACCAAACCTTGCTACCTCTCTAGTTTCTACTGCCCCCAAATATTTGAAGGTCAGAATTTTAGCCCAGCACATATGTTGTTGAGAGCACCAACGCCAATACAACTTAGCAGCCAAGGCCTGCCCATTCAAATCAGTCCGCCATAAACCAAGACCCCCCTCCTGCTTTGGCCTACAAACAACATCCCACTTCACCAAACTCCATTTTCTATGAAGAAGATTACCAGCCCACAGAAACTGACGAGACAATTTCTTGAAATCTCTAATAAAACTTGAAGGAGCAGAAAGAACAAAGCATTTATAAACAGGAAGAGCCTGGACCACCGACTTTAAAAGAGTCACTCTACCTGCTGAAGAAAGCCACCTGCAAGTCCAATGACTGACCAATCTTCAAAACTTATCAAGAGTCTCTTGCCAAAACCTTTTGGGGAGAGAGCGAACAGCAAGAGGGATTCCAAGATAGGAAAAAGGAAGCGAACCAATCTGAAACCGAAGGATACCAGCAATTCTCCTTTGAATACCCTTAGGAGTGTGGAAGAAATATATGGACTTCCCCTCATTTATGCGTTGCCCAGAAGCTGCCAAGTAACTGTCCAAAACACTGCGCCAATTGAGAGCCTCCTCAACCTTAGCCCTGCCCATCAAGGCAGTATCATCTACAAATTGTAGATGAGACTAAGGGGGAATACCATCTCCCCAACTCCATCCCTGAAGCAAGCCACTAGCAACCTGAGCACGAATGAGTCTTCCCAGGCCTTCCGCAAGGAGGATGAATAAGTAAGGAGATAGGGGATCTCCCTGCCTAAGGCCTCTAGAAGCACCAAACAAACAAGTGGGCTCACCATTGATAAGCACCGAAAAGGAGGAGGAAGTGACACAACTCCTAACCCATTCAATCCAACCCTCAGCAAAGCCAAAAGCTCCAAGGATTTTAAATAGAAAGCTCCATTTAACACGATCATATGCTTTAGCCATGTCCAACTTGATAAACATAGATTTATCTTTTGAGGATTCCATAGAATGGATGGCCTCAGCAGCAATAACCACCCCATCCATGATCTGTCTTCCAGCAACAAAACCCCCCTGCTCTTCAGAAATTAAGTCATCAAGCCAAGGCTTCAGCCTTTCCGCAATCAACTTAGTAATAATTTTATACACAACATTACATAGAGCTATAGGCCTAAACAAATCCAAGGAGTTAGCTCCCATCTTCTTAGGAATAAGAGCTAAAAATGTAGCATTCAGGGACTTCAACATTTGTTTATGCATAAAGGATTCTTGGACAACCTCTAAAAGGTCCAATTTAACCACTTCCCAGAACTCCTAAAAAAATTCAATGGGGAATCCATCAGGCCCAAGAGCTTTACCTTTCTTCATCTGGAACACAACCTTCTCAAGCTCCGACAAGGTAATAGGAGCAAGCAATGATTCATTCATTTCATTAGTCACCAGCTTCGGGATACAATCTAAAATTTTAGCTTCATCCTCCTCCGCAGGAGGCGAATCCTCAGAGAAAAGGGTAGAGAAATACTGAATGCATTCAGCTGAAATAGAGGCTGAAGAGGACAAAGATTCCCCATTAGGCAACAAAATAGAAGAAATAGCATTACCTTGTCTCCTGATCCTTAACTGAGTTATGGAAGAAAGCAGTGTTTCAATCCCCAGCCTGGAGCCATTCAATACAAGACTTTTGTTTCCAAAAAATCTCTTCTCTTAACTCCCATTCCTCAAGCTCTTTTGTTGCAGCAACCTCTAATAAACTCAGCTCCTCTGAGAGGCCTTGATCTCGAATTTGTCTGGTAATTAGGTCCAGATTATCTCGTGCCTTTTTCTTTTCCTGAAATAAATTACCAAAATGTTGCCTATTCCATCTTTTCAATTTGTATTTAACATACTGGAGCCTCTTTGAGAAAGAGTACATGGCAATGCCATATGCTGGCTTCCCCTGATCCCACCAACCAGGGAGCAAAACATGAAGAGATTCATCCCTAAGCCACATGAGTTGGAACTTAAAGGTCTGTCTAGCACACCGTTGAGGCACATCAACCACTAGCTTAATAGGCCAATGGTCAAAACCACGACCATCCAAAATTTCAGAGCTAGTCAACCACCTGTCCCCCACCCAAAAACTAGACACCAAAAATCTATCAAGTCTTTCAGAAATAGAAGCATCACCAATTCTCCTATTATTCCAAGTAAAAAGACCATTGCTAGGCTTGATATCCACAAGATTCAAAGCAGAGATATTGTCCTAGAGCAATAATGCAGAAGCCTCCAGCCTTGCAATACCACCTCGTTTCTTTGCAAGCTCCATGATAGCATTAAAATCACCTCCAATAATCCAAGGATGGTAGGGAAATAAGCTGCGAACTAAACGAATGTTGGACCACAAAAGTTGCTTGCCCTGCAACTCCACAGGTGCATACACATTGGAGAAGAGAGCAATTTCCCCTGACATAAAACAAGAGGCCACCATGGAAAGGGAGGACTTAAAAGACACCCACCAAAGGGGGCAGATCTTACACGGGTTCCATAAGCACGCCACCCCGCCAGAAGACCCTTGAGCACCAGTGCATTGGCATCCACCATTCCCCCATAACTTAGGAACTAAATCCATCATACCCTCCACAGAAAGCTTAGTCTCCTGCAGAAAAAGAACATCAGGCGAATGACACCTAATCAAATCCCGAACAGCTTTTTGTCTAGGGCCACTGTTCAAGCCCCTTACATTCCAAGAGAGAACTATCATTTCGAGGGGCATGAAAAATGTGAATCTAGAGTCTTGACTGACCTCGACTCCACCAAAGTCTCCCCTATCATCTTAATCTTTTCCTCATCCTTCTTCCTTCCTAGCTTAGAAATTTTCTCCGGCCCCCCCTTCTTGAGAACTTTTTGCAGAACACCCAACTGAGAGGACACCTTAATATTCTTCTTGCCCACCTCTGGACCAACTTTCTGCAAGAGGTGAACCTTATCCACACTATCTTTCACTACCTCAGCACTACCACCCAACTCATTATGAACCCCCATTTGACGATCTATCCCTAGAGCCAAAGTCCCATCAGCAAGCGAAGCCATAATCACCTCTGAGTTGAGTATTACCTGACCAGGATCTTTCCTGACCTCATCTAAGCATGGCACTCCCATACCCCCCTCTTGTTGGGGAGCAAGCATTGCCTCAACCGAAGGGCCATGCTGATCAATATCCAAAGTCCCATGATCTAGATCCAGAAATCTTGGGTTCACCTCCTGTTGACTAAGATCCTCCAACACCTCAAACCTATTGAAGGTGTCCTCCTCCTGCATGTCCTTCAAAGTCCTTTTATGACCTTTATTTCTATTTCGGCCTTTAATGGGAATAAAACCATCTTCCCTACCACCAGAACCCTGAATGGGGTCCTTGCCCTTATCCACCCTAGGTGGATTAGCCGAAGGTTGAGAAGATTGAGCCTCCAAAGGCTTGGCCTTTGGACATCTGCGTAGGAGATGACCATACTCATGACAGAAACGACAACGAAAGGGAAGTGTTTCATAATCCGGCTGTTGCACCCATGAATAATATCCTGCACTCACTTCTAAAGAGTTTGGCAATAGCTTACTTAAATCAATTTCTACATAGAACCGGGCAAAAGTCATTACCTTTTTGAATTGCGTTTGCTGAGACGAACCCACAAGTTTCCCCAACTTTGAGGCTAATAGGTACAACACATCCTCTCGCCAGCATTCCACAGGGAGCCTTGGAAGATGAACCCAAACCGGAACCCGATTCGGAAGTTCCTCTGCCAGGTTGAAGCCAGCATGCCATGGCTTAATGAATAAGCCCACCTGGTTATAAAAATATGGGCCCCCTTCAAAAATCCTATTCCGATCAGCCTAGCAGTCAAATGTAACCATGAAGTAGTTATTTGCCAGGAGGTGGATCTCCATCTCTCCCTTAGGCATCCATGTCTTTTGAGCCCACATATCCAAGAATTGCAAAGAAATTTTCAAACCTAAGAATTTGCAATAAAGAGAATGTCATGCATAATAATCAATGTCTTCATCCAACATCTCCATTGGAATGACTACATTTGGCCTCTCTTTACACCGTTCGAGGCACCCATTAATCTTCGGAATTCTAGCCCCCCCTGCCGAGCCCATCTCGACTTTCTCAGGTTCCACTGAAAAAAGATTATTATCAAAAATCTTTGAACCCTGTGGAGAGGGTTTCGAACCAAAAGCAGAGCGAAAGTCCATATTGGGACAAACCCTAGAAGATTCTCCAGTATCCATCAAAGAGCACACAACGCAAAATGAGCAAGCAAGGCCAAAATCAAAACCAAGAGCCCTTCGATGAAGGCACACTCCATTGGACACCAAGATCACAACCCCACAACCCCAGAATACACACCTGCTTCAAAAGAAAAGAACCTCCCCCCGAATAGCATAAAAAACCCACCCCCAAGAAGCTCCAGAGAAGAAGAGAACAGATCCGACCTCCAAACACGCATGCAACCACCAAAAGACCACATGCAGGCCGAGCCTAGATGGTTGCGGCCTCATGCAGCACTTGCAGAGCCATTCCCTTGAGGTTCATTAACTAAAATACATTTTGATAATTATTTGTTTGAGTCAAGTATTTATAATATGGCAATCCTCTATCTACCCTTTGTTTTAGACTAAAGTTAAATCTTTTCATTATTTTACTTAAATTTAAATTTGGGTTCAAAAGTTACTTTGTTAAATATTCAAAAAGTGACTTTAAGTCACAACTTAAAGTGAGGGTCCCTAGAGGCATTTCCCCCACCATGGACTTAACTAGGAGTTTTAAAGAGAAATTAAAAAAAAGTAATTACTAATTAGATTTAATTGGATGCACATGAAATCTTAACCATTAGATTGTTTTAATCCTGACCATGAGATCTCAAGGCAACTAGAGTGTGCCCTAATCCTTAAGGATTTCTCTTTAAAACTTACTATTTCAACCATTTTATTCTTTATTTGGTTTTTGCAGGTCTAAAGACACAGCTGAAGGATGCATTTATATTTAGCTAGATGAAGAAGCTAATATATTTCCCCATTTCTCCTATTTTCCTTTTTTCCCCTTTCTACCCACGGATTTGTATTAGAATTTTGCTTTCCCAATACTTGTAAATCGGCTCTCATAGAAGATGCATATGGAATACGTTTGCACTTTCTTTGTTATTATGATTTGTCTTTTTAATCTGCTCTGCAGGGCACATAGATTTTATGTGCAATAGATGTATAAAATCTGCAATTATATTTCGTCAAATCCATTGTAAAATGTTGCTATCAGCATTTGTATTTTATTAAAAAAAAATAGACCTTATTTTCATTTGAAGTGTATGAGATTTCAAATTTAATATGAATAATTTTATTATTCAGGTTATATATGTAATAGATTTCTTTTTTTTGTTTTAAAAGAAATTCATCTATTGAATATTGCAAAATATATATACATTCTATGTCAAGTTTATGTGTATATATTTAGTATATATATTGTGAGAAAAATAAAGGATAATAGAATTGTATTTCTTTTTTCTTTTTTTCATATATGCATATACTTTTTCTTTGTTCATGTATATTTTTAACCTTTCTTTTTATATCCTTTGTTTTTTTTTTATTTAATTTCTTTTGTTTGAATATATATATATAGAGGTATTATACTATGTAAAATATAATAAACCAAAATATAGAATCATACTTTTGATGAATATCTATATTTATATTATACTCTTTATATCTATATAAAATCATTATTTGTGATATTTAATTTCATCTAAAATGATTTATCTAATAATCTCTCTTTCTTAAATCTGACTATTAGATTTAAGGAATAATTTTTGGAATGCTTTTAAGAAAGACACAATAATCTCTCTTTCTTAAATTCGATTGTTAGATTTAAGGAATAATTTTTGAAATGCTTTTAAGAAATACATAGTCATGATTATGTAATATGAGTTGCCTTTTTTATTTTTCCTTATAAGATTATTAGTTGATTAATATATATTTAGAAATTTATATTATATTTCTCCAAAGATATAGAGTTGTTTAAAATTTAAAAAGTAATATTTTACAACTTAAAGTAAATCTTTTTTACAACCTCCACAATTGATTTTTCCATTTACCTAAAATAAACAACACCTTAAAAAAACTACTTAAAAAGTCAATCCAAAATTCCAGACCTAATTAAATATTTCAAAACCCTAATTTTACTTACAACCTTAATCACTTGACTTAATTCAATAAAGTTTCACAAAGCATGCTTACACCAAACGCCAAATCATTAAAACCTTAATCACAATTAAAGCTTACACAAAACCCTAACTACCTCCTAGGCCATAGGGTCAAAATTTAAAATTCCAAAAGATAAATATTTAACTTGGGTCTAGATATTTCTCCCTTTTTACCCTTGGCATTACTCTCACATATATTTTTCCAAATACATGTTAGGTTAGATATATAATAAATACTTGTTCAAAATATCAATAAGATCAAATTCAGTAGTTAGTAAATCATAATACACATATATATTCATTTCCTTTCCCTATGAAAGATGGAAACTTTGAGCATGCGTGAAATACTAATGAAAACCTAACCTTAGCTAAATAATGTATTTACACTACTAAATTTACTCATGGACACTCCTTCCTCTAATAAAATTCATCATGCAACTTGATATCAAATTTATATAATTTTTCCTCCAAGTATCCTACCTTAGGTATACCCCTTATTGATTAGAGTCACCCTTTAAATTTACCCCGATGGTGCTTGGCTAGTGATTCTTCTGGAAACTTCTTCCTAGTCTTCCAAAAGTCTCAATTTGTTCCTAACTATTATCATTTCCAAGTAACATGAAACTTATTAGCTCATATCGATCTAAGTGTATTCTTCATATGATACTTGCTCGAGAATCTAAATATTATCTACTCACATTCATTCTTAATAGTTTTCCCATTTTCATTTACTAAAGAGAATTTATCACAATAATCAGTTAAACTAGTTCATAATAAAATAAAAATATTAAACCTGGAATCATATTAAATCATCAATTTATTCACCAAACAAGAATAATTGAAATTGTCAAGGTGTCACACAATTTATAGATGAGGTTGGGCCTCACAGTCAGATTTAACTTTTAACCCAATAACATGATAAATTATACATGTGGATTAATATCTAGAAACATAAATTTAGTCCTAGCAACCATTTTAAGGTTTTGGAATTAAAAAATTGTTTCCATAATACAATTTAGACCTGATGCCCCAAAGTTGTTAGCTTTAACAATGAAGCTTCTTCTATAGGTCTTCATCTCACGAGTATGTGGAGAAAGATGGTTATGGCCATTAAATTAAAAATACCTTATCCCTTTCACTTTGATGGATGGTTGTACATTGATTCGAAGTTCCCTACACATAGGCCATGATAAATAGTTATCCCTCTACCGACATCATTGAAACCTTTGCAACGTGGGAACTTTGACAATGAGTTTGAGCTTTTTGCAAGTGGGTAGGAGAAACAGTTTAAAAATCTATGTGAAAATTTTGAAGGTTAACAACGAATAGGAAAGTGAATGAAAAAGGGATGGATTAAGAGGGCCCCACCTAAGCCACCTAAGTAGTCAACACTTAGAGTGTATTGGTTAATCCCAACCATGTTTGTGAAAACTTTACAAAATTATTCCAATAAATCTATACACTCAAGGAAAATTAGATTATTATTATGTTGAGAGGTGTATATTCTAGTGGTAGTATGTGGTTGCAAAAGTTATGTACATAAAAAAAAACACATTTATCCTTATCCCATTGGGTAGCTTAGTTGGAAAGATTAAAATATAGCTTTTTATACGTGTTTCCATCAAACACTCATGGACACAACTTTCCAATATCAATCAACAAAACAAGATTTTATTACTTTAAAGCTTTAAGAATCAATTCTTGCTTTTAGTATACATGCACAAGTATATTTTATCACATAAAGTTTCAATTTTGTAGCTTCTCCAAATGTATGAAAACTTTGTTATGCTTGCTATAAGTTTCCACATTATTCATGCATGCATGAAGCTATAGGTGGTAAGTGTTGATATTTTCTTTCCTCCACATGTAATTTTTTATTTTACTTCCACATTTTTACATCCATGTCTAGCATAGTAGATGTAACTATAACCTTTCACAAATTCCTCTATCACCTACGATTTCATTTTTCTTTCCTAGGTCTATAATGTTTTATTTTACTTCCATGTTTTTTCATTGATGTCTACTAGAGTGGATGTAGCTATAGCCTTTGAAAAATTCCTCTATCATTTATAATTTTATAGATGTTCATATATCATTTCAAATTTCACATTTTGACGCAAGAACGGAAGGTTTTCACAAGCCTCGTTGATTGGTTTATGCATTTGTTAATCCCATTTCAACAAATGTTCTAAAACCCTTTTAAACAAAAAAATTTATCCAAATCCTTTTATCATTCATGTTGTCAAATCCATTTCATTGAGACATTTTGTACGCAATATATGTGCATTGTTTATACTTCCAAATCTTGCATGCATGAACATTTTTTTTTACTTGTAATGGATGTTAATAACTTTTGTTTCTTGCAGATAAACAACACGTTGAAAGAACGAAGAAGGTTTTCATTAATGAGTTGTCATTGATGTCAAAACTACATGATGGATGTCAATATTTTGTTAAGGATGATTGTAGAAGATATATTTTGCAAGAGGGTTTGATCCACACACAGAAATAATTAAGTATTATTGATAAGTGTCTACAACAGATTCAATACATAACACCCTCCAGTATTTTGGTCTTCATTCGTTCACCCCTTCATATTTACTTTTGAGATTCTAATATGTTGTTTATGGCTATCAATATTATCTTCATTTAGAATTTCACCTAATTTGGATAAGTGGTTTGCAAGTTACAAGTAACAAAAGATCAGCATATAAGGTTTACATAGTTTTCTGTGTAATGGATATGACTTATTTGGTTTGCACTCCTCCCTAGATTTGAGTTAGGCCTTGTGGTTTTGGGAGAATTTTAATAGGTGTCAAAGCATTTTTTGTTTCCAGTTGGCATGACATTTTGAGGTCCACATTCCCTATGGTGATGAACACTTGGAGTATTTTTCTTTTAGGTCCTATGCCTGGCCGACCTAATGTATGTAAAGGGTTACAAAGATTAATATGTGATGTGAATGTAAGAGGGAGCTATTATAGGTCCATGTTGACCTATATTATGCATTGCACATGTTGTTTTGGGCGCAAAGGCATTTTTATTTGAATTAGGTGCCAACAAGGCACATTTTTTTGTTTTAGGGCTACACCTAATTAGGCTGACCTAATTGATGTTTGCAATGGAGTTTGATATATATACAAGACTATTTTGAGATTGTGGAGATTGAATTTGAATGTGTACATGATCCAAATACAAGAAGTGATGTGAAATTTTGTAGATTTGAGCGAATAAGTTGTGAAAGTTGAGAAGAGGTGTGTGAATGTAAAGCAAAGCAAAGATTTGTAATCTGAGTTGGATGAAGTGTATCAAGTTAGTATTTTGAGCTTCAAAGGAACTGAATCCAACATATGGTAGATGCATTTTGTATCAGTTCAAATCTTGGTTGTGTAGCCACCAACCTTCTTTCTATTTTTCTTTTCTCTATGGATAGTGAGCTCACTTGGATAGTGAGTCCACCTGGCAATGAGCCTTTCTATAAATATACTATAACCGGTTATAATATATTATGAGCTAATCCTCACCGTGGTTTTTCCCATTTTGGGTTTTCCACGTAAAAATCTTGGTGTTCATGTGTTATGTGATGTTGTGAATATTTTCATGCTTTCATTCCTTATAATAGTTAAATATGCTTTGGTAATTGGATGGTTAATGATTGGATGGTCTAATAGAATATTGATTCACCCCCCTCTTAGTATTTTGAGTGTTCAACAATTGGTATCATAGCTTGGATCCCTAGAAGGAGCTTGACTGCTTTGGGAAGATCTTGGAGATTGAACACATGACTGATAGAAATTTTCCTACTCCTTCGGAAGAGATTCCTGCTATTGAATACACAGAAGAAGATTGCATGGTTGACAAAGATGGAGAACTTAAAACTGCTCTTGAAAATCTTAATAAAGTTGAAGGTGAAAACAAAGATTTGAAGGAAAATCTTAAAGAAGCAAATAAATGCATAAGAAAATTAAGAGAAAAAATCAAGAACTTCAGAGAAAGGAATAAGGAGGTCAATGAACAATTGAAGCAAGCAAATGAAGACACCACCAGACTGAAAGTGCAAGTGGAAGAAAAGAAAAGAATTTAGGAATGTCTGGATATAATGGTAAAAATAAAATCTTATGAATGCATGAGGCTTGAACAAGAAGTGGTAAATCTATCATTCCCACAAATAACAACACAATAAACCACACATAAGTGGGAAAAAAAATTTAGGCTGAGAAAACACTTGACAATGAGGAGGATGCTAGATTCAACAAAGTGCATGAAGGCATGCTTGCTAAGATTAGGATCAGGTTTCCTTATGCTCCTTGGTCGGCAATACTAATCAAGCTCCCTAGGGTTCCCAATCTAAAGAATCTAAAACTCGAGATTGGGTAGCGACCACCAAAGGGGAAATCATAAATAATTCCAAGGTACACAAGGTTTATTAAACCATGAAGGATGGGACCATGAAATTTTGTAGTTAACCAAGAAACTTTCTCTACTTCAACAAATACTTGATCAAATTATATTTACATTAGAAGAATGTGCATTCATATTCATCTAGGAGACACTGGTGGGAAACTATGTTTCGAAAACAAATCATCAAGTATTCGTTGACTTTGGCCTATGTGGTGAAACTATTACTCCAATAGAATAGAACAACATTTGAACTAGTAGGTTTGTTTACTTGGTCCTAATCAATATACTCTTAGCATACCCTTGAATTTCTTTTATCCATTTTATTTATTATTTATTTATTTATTCAATCTACGATATACTAAAAAGGGTTAAAATTTTATTTATGGATTGCCTAACTAAAGATGTTATAAATTAGGTTCCACTCTATTATTTATACAACTCAATTCCTTAAAAATTTCAAGATTGTATTACTTAGTTTTATATAGAGGAGTGTTAATATTCTTGAGCCCATTAATCCACTTCCAAACGTCATATCAAAAATTTAGACATAAAAGAAAAGAATGGTATAGGAACGAAACACACACACACACATATGTGTGTGTGTGTATATATATATATAGGCTAACTATCATTCAATATTACTCACAATAAATACAAAGAATTAAACTACTAACTTTATTAGAAGTTTATACTAAATATTAGTTATAACCTCAATCAAAAGTTAGTTGTATACATTGAAGTTTATGTCTATAAAATTTTAACATTTTTAATATTACAAACAAAGGTTTAACTATTCCTATATATGTATTGATTGGTTGATATAAAATAAATATGCATATTAAATATTAGATACTAGAAATTACAATTTAAATATCCACATTAAGTTTAACTTTAAATATTAAATGTGTATATTTAATATTTTAACTCTATCCAAAGTTAAATGTGAATTAGAATCATAAAATGTTTAGCGACCCAAGGAACCTAGGGTGAGCTAGGGTGAGATCGCCCACCCGCAAGAAGTCCCACCTCTTAAACCCAACAGTAAAGTTGAACCCAAGACCAATGGGGAGCAAACCCACTACCCAAGCCAATTCTACTACCCGTATGGATTATTTACAACCATTTCTTATTGTCAAATTTATTAACATAAAAAACAATGCAATGAATAAAATTTTATTTTAATTGCTGCATTTTCCCCAAACATCTAAATTTTATTCCCAATTTTAAATTTATATGCTTTAAGAAGCTTACCCCAAGTGCATGTCAATTTATTTATAAAGAAAATCTTCAATTCCATAGACACGTATGGAGAGGATGAGTCACTCATCTCAAAGGAGTGAAAACCCTAAGATGCCTTAATTAATCAACAAGATGGAAGAGAATAGAGCAGCGTCTGATTACTAGGTACAGCTGGTACAGAGGGGCGACTATGGGTTCCAAATACAGCATAATGTTCCCGTGTACCTGCTCGTTTGCTTGATAACTAATTTGTTTATTCTATTTCTTTCTCTATTTTGTGATTTCAGTTGCTAAAAATATCAAACCTAGCTTCCAAGATAAAATACTCACGCCCAAATTAGAGTTCGGGAAAGGAGCATTAAAATGTATTATTTTGTTTTATTTCTCTTATCATATATTTTTGTTAAATAAATATTTGATTTCTATTAGACCTTCAAAAACTTGGACAAAACTTCTTTCTATGTATTAATAATCTACATTCTATCATGCCTTCCACAATTACACACATTTCTTAATTTTATTTTTATCACATCTCTTGCATATATATATATAAATAAATATATTTGTTATGGCATAAGAGTTTAATTGGCTCACCCTCATACACACAGTGACAATTGCCCAAATATCCACGTACAAACTTGGTAGCTAACAGGAATGATATTTAAATAGGCAACTCATATGTCTGTGAAGCTGAAACAAATGCATTTATTCACACCAACCTAATACTAGGCACAAAAGTAAAGATTCACAAAACTTTAAGGTATTTCTTTAAGTTTCCAGCACATATATGCATAATGATTCAAAATTTACAACCAAACAAAATACAATGATAGTTATGGTATGCACAATAATCCTAGCATTCAGGTATAAAACACTCTACCGGATATTTATTTATTTTTTCCATGCATATTTTATATTGTCATAATATGACTAATACACACCATTTGACAAAAATTGCTTTGCTTCATACAGGTGTTTCCAGCTACCCTTTTATCAGCAACATCTCACCGAGACAAGAGTAACATCCAGTAGATCTAACACATGTTTAGCAAGCTAGTGGTGAGAGAAAAGCTCTCCACCCAACCAGGTGACATCATGGAACCGTAGGAGGTTCTAGTCAACCCTCGATACCAAAAGGATTATTCCAACTCCAAGCAAATTAAAAAACACACAGGAAGGATGAAACATACCCAAAAATTGTTACCCATTTTATGGATGTACGACTACAAAGTTTACCCTACAAGGAAAGACAACCACACCTAAAACTTAAGATTGACATTTAGTCTAAGCATCACTCATATTCAGGTATGATTCACAACAATTCACACAAGACAACACAACTTGATATGTTCTCACATATACATAATTTCAAACAGTTAGTATAAAAATATGAAAGGAAGGCTTACCTCCCAGCAAGTCCTGCTAATCACCAGGTTTGTTTCCCGTTGATCTCCTTCATTCTTCTCCTTTTCTTTTTCTCTCCTCCTCCCCAAAACTAAACACAAAAAAACTCCTTTTAATCTTTTCACTTGTGCCCCAATCCCTAGGGGCTTGGATGAGGATCCCCAAAAAAATTATTTAATGATCTCAAGTTTACTTTTACACCTCTTAAAAATAGCTCACAAGGTATCCTACAAGTTACATTCCTACAACACATTAGGATACCATTCAAACACCATAACATCCTCCCGTTTTAAATAATTTTTTTTTTACACTTAAAAATTGTTTGACTCACACAATACTATATCATTTATCCTCATGTTTATACTTCTAAACATGATACTTCACAATTATGAAGTGGGGATAATTGGGGTCTTGGTGATCCTTTCGTCCTTCCATTGGCCACTTATATACCTGCACACTTTGTACATTGTTAATACTTCGTGATATGAGTAACTAATAATGAGATTTTTGAAACTACATTATTAATCTTGAAAATAATCAAGTTACATACCTTAAACAGCCTTTGGAATATACCATTGGCTCTCCCATAACTTGATCATGTAGGTTTGAATATACAACCCTTGCCACTCAAGGCTAATCATTTGCAATTCTAGTACTTAAAATTGCAGCCATGTTTACTTACATTCAACATAATTATGTAACTTAATAATCATGTTCAAAGAGATGTGAGGATTTAATTTGATATGACTTTGCCCATTTCCCTTTCATTCCTTGGAATGGGTTCAATTAGTAACATTTTTTAATGAAAAAACAAAACAAAAAAATTGTTTATATCAACAAATTACACACAATTCCTAACACAATTTCCTTGTTTTTGAATTCACATTGTAACCACATATACCATTTCCAAAATACATCTTATTGTTACATGGATTAAAATAACAATGAGTAGTAATTTAATTTATGCATGAATTCATAATTCTAGAGTCTTTCCCAAGGTAGAGAATTAATAATTTCCAGAAATGTTCACTTAATAAATATCCAATATTTATGAAATTTTAAACCTTCATTGTGACGATGAGAGAAATCTCATGGTGTGTTCTTATCAACAATAAATGGCAAGGAAAGGACAACCCAAACT
Source organism: Sequoia sempervirens (assembly GCA_007258455.2). Classification (NCBI taxonomy): domain Eukaryota; kingdom Viridiplantae; phylum Streptophyta; class Pinopsida; order Cupressales; family Cupressaceae; genus Sequoia; species Sequoia sempervirens. The sequence continues at coordinate 209,714,900 of VDFB02000007.1, read as the reverse complement.
AAACAAAGTAATTATTTTAAATTAAGATTTATCTATGATACACACAAAATCTCTATTGGCAATATCTTATATGCCATATAATGAAATCATAATTATTGAAAAATGAAACAAGAATATAAGGTTTGTTGACAAAAGTTAAAACTATTTACTATCACCACATGAATGATAAGGTCACCAGGTATAAGGTTATGAAAGTAGAATCTCATTAGAACACCTCAATACATTAACTCATATTACACATTGATGAAGTGTGGAAACAACATATATCACATGGTCTACCCTAGATCGATAATGTATAATTAATCAATTTAACTTGGCTAACTTTTGATTATAGAATCCAAAAACAACTTACATAGAGTTATAACTATCAAATGAAAGGAGGGGCCTTACAAAATATGAGATCAGATCTGGAGAAAGCAAGAAGTCATGAAGATAAATTCAAGGCAAGTTCTATAATGCTTGATGAGTTTTTTGCAAGTCAAAAAGCATCTAAAGACAAAGGTGGTTTGGGACTTGAAAAAGATGAAATCTCAAAAGTAGATCAGACACCTAATGCAAAGAAGATCAATGAACTAGAGAAGATTGAAGACAAGAAGAACAATGGCATGAACCAGAATCAAAGAAAAATGCTAGAAGACCCCCGGTCAGACAACCAAATTCTCAAAGGTACCCATATTTCAATGGAATTTATTATTCTTGCAATAAATTTGGACATAGACTAATGGAATGTAGAAGAAAAGTGAATCAGAATGCTCCATCCTTTATTGGTCAATGCTTCACATGCAAGAAGTTTGGCACAGAGGAAATGAATGCAGCAGCCAAATGATGAATGCATATACAATGGTAGAATGATTCAACCTTTCAATGGTTACTGTTATACATGCTATGGATTTGGACATAAGGCTAATCAATGCAAATCTAGGATGAATGGAAGGAATGTTATATGTCACAATCACAACAAACTTTGACATATTGCTAAAATTTTGCAGAGGCGGAAACACAAGGATAATTCGGTAAAAAGAAATGAACCAATCAAAAAGATTGGTCCAGTTGAAGTAAAGAAGTAAATGGAAAAGATCTAGAGAAATAAAGAGGAGACTGAGAGCAAGGAACAATCAGAGATTACAAGTGGATTTGTGCCCTCATCTGGTGTAGATGTTTCCTCCAGGAATTGAACCTAGGCATTGGCTTAAAAGGATCAATAACAGATAATCAAATAACCCCCAACCTATATAAGATTTCATGGCTTGACATAAAGATATGTGATGGAGATGGACAATTTTGATCTTTTGGAAAAGACGTTGAAAGAAAATATGCAAATGCGGAGATTTGCAAAGCGATTTAGGATTTATTGTTGCACAGAGAAGGGTTTTTACCAACTTTATTGTTTGGCGCATTAAATGTGAATTAAGGAAAATCAAAGGGTTATAAGTATTCACACTTAGTTGATTTAATTCACTTTTACACATTCAAAGCAAGTCAGAGCAAATTCAAGAGTTCAAAGGCGATTTGTGAAGTAGAGCATTGAAACTCTAGTTCCAGCTAAATAAGAAAAAGGTATTTACCATTGTCTAAAACTAAAGTAAAGTTTATTTCTCAAAGCATTTGAATTCAATAGAGATGGGAACACTTATAGTATTAAATGTGAGTGAGAATCCTTGAACAAACTTTAAGAAATGCCCCATGAAAGTGTTTGAGAATAACCCACTTGGAGCCTTTTCAAGTATTCCATAGAGGATTCTACCTACAAAATACATTAGGGCTTATATCCACAGGAAAATGGAAGAATATAACCACATGATATTTACAAACCTATGGATAGATCATTTAATTGGAGATGATTACCAAATTAAGCCAAAGTATGAAAACCTAGTGAAGAAGAAGCTAGACATCTGGCAATGGTTTCCATGTTTCATTTATGACAATGAAACTAAGTTTGTGAGAATGGTATCGAGTATAGTGCATGAAAAATTCATATGGACTGACATGCCTAGTTTGATAACAAAGGAAGTTATAAGGGAGGCTACTGGACTTTGTGCCACCAGACCTGTACCAATATTGAAATTAGTGAAGAGCAAGGATGTGATGGAATTGACTAGGGCCACATTCAATCAAAGAGATCTCATTGTGAACACTATCTGGAATCATGCAGTCAAATATGCAACAATGGTCATAGGATATAAGCTATACTACACAAACAAATAGAATTTTCTATCAGCTACAAAAATTAATGTAGCCTATGAGATGGTAGAGAAAGGAAAATATTATGATTTGTGTGAGTTGCTCAAGCAACAACTCTTTGAGAACTTGAAGCAAACTAAAGAGAAGAAATATGTTACACCCCAAATGTATAGTTACTAGTTACTATTACTGAATAGGGTAAATATGGATGTAATGTGAATTCTAGAGATGAATAAAATATGCGTGTACCTTGTTATCAATATGAATGTTATCTCATTTGATGATTGTCTCATTTAAATGTTATCTTTGTTGATGTTATTCATGGTGAAATACTGCATATAAGTGAATGAAAGGTTATTGAATTATCATTATTCTAGCTTTGGAGATGTTAATGTATATTGCATATTGTTATGAACAATTTACTTTCATGTGCATGTGTTAGTGGATGCAGGTATGTGTTCCATTCCTCCAGGCAAAGGGGAAGTATCACTCGGGCGGGTAATTAGTAAAAGTAACTATCTGAGCATATACACACACCACACTAGAAAGATTGAGTTGAGTCAGTTTGAGGAAAATAGGTAAGTCATCCCTAGTCGATATGTCTACATTTGAGAGTCTTGTTTACTTTTGCATGCATTGGGTGATGTTTATCTTTTGAGCTTTTGAGATATTTCTTGTGCTATTACGATCATATGGGCAAGTGGGATGTACATAGAAGTATGTTTATATATATGTACATGCATGTCAACAAGACTTAATGACACTTATATGCATATGTATAGATATACCACACGTACACACTTATCAATATGATGGTAAACGTGAATGGCTTTATGTGAAACGAATGTGAACATATATGTGTGTGTGTGTGTTTGTGTGTGTGTATAGTATATAAATGTATCTATATGTATATGTATATCGATACATGTGTACGTTGGCAAATGGACACACTCGTATGGATGCATCAATCTACATATACCTACACATACATGTACATAGAGGTATATACATTTATACATATATATATATATATGCACACATTTAGTATAATGTGTTTATTATGTTTATAATGTGTTTATATATATATATATATATACTTAAATACCTTACATGGAGCATATATGTATACACACACACATATATATCCATTAATATATATATATATATATATTATATGTAAATATATATATATATATATATATATATATATATTATATGTAAATATATATATATATATATATATATATTATATGTAATATATATATATATATACATATATTATATGTAATATATATATATATATATATATATACATCTATTAAATGTAAATATATATATATATGTGTGTATTACACATATTATATATGTCGATTGAAATTGACTAACTCTTAATTATTGAAGTTGATTATTAAGGCTGACTTATAGTTGATATAAACTATGGCTTGAAGGTCGATATAGACCATGTCTTTGGAAGCTGATTTATAAGCTATGGACTGCTAGTATGGACTGATTGTCATTGAGAATAACATGCAACTTATGGCATGGCTTTGCATTTGGATTGTTGGCTTTTGAAACCTTGACTTGGTCGATGTATTAATGAGACCTTGCTTGACTTAGTCTCACGTATTAACTGGTTTATGCCGATTCACTTACCATTTGGAATGAATGAAGGTTGTTGTCATATATTGGATATTGACTAAGTTTGATGGCACCAAATGTGAAGGAAGAGGAATAGAAGATGGTGCCACCTTTGAATTTGACTTCTTGTAGATGTCTTTCATTGTAAACAATTTGAATTCTTCCATGTGCATTGGAATAAGTCTTGGATTGTTGTCAAATAAACTAGTTGATCTGTGGGATGTTTTGTTGAGTTTGAGCTTAGTTAATCACCACCTTAGTGTTGAGTCACATTGCTTGAAGTTTTTTGTCATAGTACATGCCTAAACTATAGGCTTTGTGGCTACTTGTTTGCTCTATAAATAGTTGAACCATTTCATTGTGAGGGACACATTTCTTTCAAGAGATTATACATCTTTTGCAATTCTTGTTTTCTGCTTTATAACCGTCCATACTTTGTTAGCATTGAGAGAGAGATATGAAGAGAGTTCTTATAGTTGTGAGGTGAATATATTTTGAGAGGAGTAAGCAGTCAACTTGAGAGATGGAGATTATAGTGATTTTCTTGAGAAGTTGTTGTTGGGAAAGGCTGCTTTGTTGTCTTAGTTTGGATAAGCGATAACAGGCATGAGAATCCCTTCTTTGTTATTTTACTTTGAATGATGTGTCTTTCTTGTGTGGATGAGATGTCTTTTCCAAATTATGCATTAGTGATAGTAGATTATTTTGAAAGGAAATTTAAAGCTTTTATGTTGTTTTCATATTGTTTATTTATGTACTCCATATTAGGAGATGGGTGTTATCGTCAATATTATATACTAGGAATGATTGAACATGATAAGCACATATGGTACATTTAGCTAAGTTATTGTTTTAACTAAGATAGCTTATGCATACTCCTAGGAGAGGTCATCCAGTATGGGAGAGAATTTTATATAATTACAAGTAGGGTTATCCAAGTAGATAGGTTATCTTTGGAATGATGGATTATCCATAGAAGGAAACACCTAACTTGTGTACTTACTAGGTAAGTAGGTTTATTTCAAGTAGTTTAATATGTTGTAGGTTATCTGGGATGATGGACTATCCATTGAAGGAAATACCTATGTGTAGCTTAAGATAGCCTTAAGTCAAATCGTCCCTGAGTAGTGTATGTGATAGATGACTTCATTCGAAGTACTAAATGAGAACACTTTGGCCAAAGTACTATGTATGTCTGAAACTCCACCTTAGTTTGTGTGACTACCGAGACTAAATACTATCAATTCACTATGATCCAATATTACATGCTAGACAAAGATTGTAGGTTTTATAAGTTCTAGTTAAGTAGGACACAACACTATGCTCAGTTGGTTGTCATTATTAGTTACTTTACCAATCTCTTCATCGAAGGGAAGGACCATCTATCAAATGATAGATGTGTGGGGGACCGCATTATGAGTCCGTGGTTGGCGGAAAAGTTCCTGAGTGATGCTTCTCCTCCACAGTAGGTGATAGAAGAACCAATATTTGAAAGGAAGGATCCTGGACCGTCTTACAACTATTTGTTCTAAAGCTCTTTGAGCTATGTTTGTAATTGTATTCTTTCTTACATTGATATAATTATGAAATGAAAAGGAGTTCATGTTGTATTATGTTTTGTATCTTGATTGGAATTATCAATAAAGAAAAGAAAAAAAAATTATTCGCAATGGCATGTTACTTGTTAATTTACTCATTTAGGGTAAAATTAGAAATTTTTACTTCATAGAAAGGGTTAGTATTAACAATGGCATGTTACTTGTTTATTTACTCATTTAGGGTAAAATTAGAAATTTTTACTTCATAGAAAGGGTTAGTACATTACAAAATACCCCTTCAAGTTTGGTTCTTTAGTAGTTTGTTTAATGTTCTACTTTCTGAAGGAGCTTTCGAGAAAAAACTTGATGTTATATGGGATAAGAGCATACTGGTATCCCATCAAATCTTGGAATACCTACACAACATTGGTGACATGAAATCTCAGGATTAAGCACTTACTGCATTCTTTGCAGTATTCCAAAAGAGAATGCATGAAATGGAGAGGATCCCTAAGTCAGTGGTGGACAAATATGAGAAGGATATCACATTCTTGGCCACAACTGATGAATGCATCATTGAATTTGTAGAACCTAGAATTGTTTGGATTCTTCCTCTTGGATATGAAACCAATAAAAATGAATTCAATGGTTATATTGGCATATTGCTGAAAAGTCCTAAGGACACTACACAGGAAAATATATGGCACATACAAAGAGAAATCTATGGAAGTGCACATGGAGTTGAAGAATCCAAAGATAAAGAAGAAGGGGGAAAAGATGGTAAATGAGTTTTCCATGAGCAAAGGGTTCACAAAAGAACAAGCAAGGGAAGCAAGAGAAAGAGAAAAGGGAGAAACAAGCACAATAGGTGGGTCCATCAGACCTAGAAGATTTGGAATAATAGCTTCCACCATTCCCCCAGTATTCAGATGCCCTCTGAAACACCACCTACCACCAACAAAACTAAGAGGATGGAGACCAATGCTCCAGTGATAGAGGAACTTCAGGTGAAGGAAGCCACAAGGCCTGAGAAGAGAAAGAAAACTACTCTAGCAACCCCCACAATTGCCACCACATAAAAAAGAAGAAAAGAGAAAGTTGTGAGAGAGAAAAACCTAAGTATATTATCTGAAGAAGAACAGGATGAAGGACCCCAATTGGAAAGAAGAAGAACTGGCACAAAGAGACATAGAGTATACATAATTGATACCTTTGATGAAGAGGAGATTGAGAAGGAAAAGAAAGCCTTTAGGATACACATGCATAAGCAAATGAAGGAAAAGAAGAAAATAGTTGAACCAAAGCATAAAAAGAATAAGAAGACAACTCTGGAAAAACCTCACAGTCCAATGAAATTGGATGCACAATTTAATGGTATTTTTCATCATAAAATGTTGAAAGAAACAATTGCTTTATATCAAAATACAAATGAGGTGGATAGAGCCACCATAATTGTAACAATCATCAAATACATTATCATCATTGAAGCAAATATGGAGAACATAAAGAAGAAAGTGCTATATGAGGTGTGGAAAATTTTGATGGAAAGGAGAAAGGAGGTAATAGAAAAGGAGAATATTAGATCAGATGTTGTGGAGAAAATTGGGTTCTCCCTATCTAATGCTAACAAGGCCACATTGGCCCAAGTTTATAGCAAAGAATTCAGAACTAAACAAAGGGTCACAATTCTTATGGGAAGAGATCAGGATCAATTTGAGCAGATGAAAAGGAAAATAGAAGTAAAGACCACTAACATAGCTCAAAAGTATGACATGATTCACATTGCCTCTACTAGCAAAGAACAAGATCCAAAAATTGAAGCTCAATAGGAGCATGTGGAAGACATTGGAGTTACTTATGCAAAGGAAAATCTAGACAATACTCCTCTGGATATAGAAGAACCAATACAAGAAAATGTTGCAGAAGGAGAAACTAGGACCGAAGAGGGAATCACAAAGGAAAACACCTCTATTCCTCTAGTGACACATTTTACTACAGATCAAGGGAATCCAAAGACATCTATTCCTTCGATAGATACAAAATAGGGCACCAATGAAGCTGAAAAGCATGATGAAGATAAAGAGCAATGGAAGGTAAATGAAGAGAATAAGGGAATAAAAAATGATGGTGAGAAGGAAGGAGAAGAAGGTAAGAATGAAAATGAAGAGAATGAGAAGGGAGAGAAGGATAAAGACAAGGGAGAAGAAGAGAAAAGAGAAGATGAAGATAAAGATAAAGAGAAGGCCTTCGGTGAAGAAGAAAAGAAAGAGGAAGAAGAGGACACTGATATCGAAAAGAATGAAGAAGCTAAGAAATCTTAGGAGTTACCTAAGCCTTTCGATGAATCTTCCTTCGGTAATCCTTTGAAAGGTCTATTATCCAAACAATTAAGGTTCCAACTGGTAGTTTCATCTCAATCATTGCAGTTGCCCATGCAACAAGGTAGTGTAGAATTAGATAAGATATATCCTATTCATAAGTTGCAACTAGGTGATGTATTCCATGCATCAGCTAGAAAAGAAATTATTGAAACACACCAAAGGAGTGGTGAATTAATGGATAAAGCTATAAAGACATTACAAGAGGTAACACTCGGAACTAATGTTGATACATTTTTGCTTACAATAGAAAACTTTAAGTTGTTGATTGATTCCTTCAAGGAATATGCCTCTGGTTTAAAAGGACAAGTTGAGACAGAAGTTGAGATGAGGCTTACAAAAAAGAAGTCATTAGATATCACATATAAGTTTGCACCTGCACATAACAAAGTTGAAGATTACTTGAAGGAAGTGCAGGCTTGTGAAGAAGAGGCAAAAAAATTATTTTTGTATTGCATGAAATGGCTAGATCTGACCGGTCTGTCATAAGAGTGGTTTACAACCCTCAGAGGAAATTTTAGCTGAAATCACATATTTTAGAAAATATAATGATTTAAGCCTTAAAAAGTTCCATTTTAAGGATTCCAATTGAAGAGGGTTTGATCAAATCACCTTAGATCAAACCCCCTTGGATAGAACTTCGCTAGTTTTAAACCATACCTATAAATGCGTCTCCTTTACACCTATCAAAATCCTGATAAAAAATCACTTTTGATTTAGCTTTTGGGGGATCAAATGAATTCATTTAAAATTTATTTCACATGATTATGGTATTCCTCAGAACAAGCTATCCAATGAATATAATTTTAATATGTTTTGGTTTTGTTATGTATTTATTTTTTAAGTTTTATTAAACATAGGTTTTCATCGAAAATGAATTTATTTGTTCTTCACATGTGGAAAAATAGAAGATTATCAAAAAAATTGAAAAATATGAGTGCACCAAATATTAAAGTCCTTGATCCAACAAAAAAATTAAAATTTTGACATATACAAAAAAGTTAGCGTTATACGGTGCACTGGTCTGAATTGTAATTCGTTTGACTTTGAAACTTGATTAAGGAAAAACTATTCAATAAAAACTATCTAACCAAGTGGAAGCACTAGATATCAGAGTTAAAATCTAAATTTGAAATAATTATAATTTTATCCTTCATGGAAAAAAAGTTATGCGTTATACAGTGTGCATCACTTTTAAAAATGTTGTTTTCTCAAGAAAAAAAAAAAAGTGGGAGATGGAAAAAGAAGTGCAATTTGATTCCAAAAATTTTGAAAAAATATTTTTAGAATCTACAGACAAAATTTGATGAGACTCTAGTTTGCACCATCTTCAAATTCCTCACAGTTTAGCCGCTATAGGTGCACGAATGTGAAGATTTAGTTTAAAATAATAATTTTAGTGTCCACTTTGGCCAAAATTGTAAACCACTATTATGGGATCACCCATGCCACACAAGGAATAAAGAATGAAATGGACTCAATTGAGTCCCAGATAAGTAATGCATCAAGTGCCTATGATCTGACACTGGATAGAGATGATCAAACCTGGTCTGCTATGATAGACTTGCATGACAGATTCTTCACCTTGCAGAGCCAAAAGGAAGAGATAATCAAGCAGCTTGGGAAGTTAAGGGACTTGGTAAAAACAAAGCATATGCTTGTCTCAAGTGCCCTTGCTGGTACTGATAAAAATTTCAAAGTTAAATCTTACCCCCGGTACTATGGAAGAAGGAGAGGAAACTTTTGTGGACCTTGAGTCTCAACATAGGATGCTTGTAGCAACAAAGAAAAGTTGGGAAGAAGGTAAATCTACTTGGCAAGGTATTCTTCGTAAGCTTCATGGGTCAACATCTTTGGGTTGACCATTTCTATTTCTATGCATCTTTTAGTTTTTTTAATGTTTACAAATTCTTTTGTAAATATGCAGATGTATTAGGAGTTTCTGGTTAACTTCCTATGGGGGATCTAGTACATTTATTTCAATTATTTTAGTTTGTATATATGTTTAAGGGGGAGCATACAAAGTGTTAATACTTGCATACCCTTTTCCCTCAATGTCAAAGGGGGAGAGATACTTAGAGAGGTACTTGGAGAGAAGTTTTTTTTGGCACATGTTGCCATCAATGAAAAAGGGGGAGATTGTTGAAAGAATGAAGAATTTTTTCATTAATGAGTTGTCATCGATGTCAACACTACATGATGGATGCCAACTTTGTGTTAAGGATGATTATAGAAGAGATATTTTGCAAGAGGGTTTGATCTGCACACAAAAACAGTTTAAGTGTCTACACTGATAGATTTATACACATCGCCCTTCGATATTTTGGTCTATATTCATTCACCGCTTGAGATTTAATTTTGTTATTCTAATAGTTTGTTTATGGATGTTAATAGTATCTACATTCGGAATTTCACTTGATTTGGATAAGTGTTTTGCAAGTTACAAGTAATAAAAGATCAACAAATAAGGTTTACACAATTTTCTATGTAATGGATATGACTTATCTGGTCTACACTCCTCAACGGATTTGAGTTAGGCCTTGTGGTTTTGGGGTAATGTTAACAAGTTTCAAACCATTGTGTTTTCTATTTGGCATGACATTTTTAGGTCCACATGTCCTATGGTGATGAACAGTTGGAGTATTTTGCTTTTAGGTCCCATGCCTGGCTGACCTAATGTATGTAAAGGGTTGTGAAGATTAAATATGTGATGTGAATTTAAGAGGGATTTATCATAGGTCCATGTCGGCCTATATTACACCTTACAAATTTTTTGGGTGTAAAGGCATTTTGATTTGAATTAGGTTCTAACAAGGCATGTTTTGTGTGTTTTAGGGCTACATCTAATTAGGCCGACCTAATTGATGTTTGCAATGTATTTTGATATATATGTGCAAGGTTGTTTTGAGATTGTGGAGATCGAATTTCAATGTGTACATGATCTATATACAAGTAGTGATGTGAAATTTTGCAGAGTTGAGTGAATAAGTTGTGAAAGTTGAGAAGAGGTGTGCGAATGTAAAGCAAAGCAAAGATTTGAAATCTGAGTTGGATGAAGTGTATCAAGTCAATATTTTAAGCTTCAAAGTAATTGAATCCAACATATGGTAGATGCATTTTGTATCAGTTCAAATCTTGGTTGTGTAGCCACCAACCTTCTTTCTATCTTTCTCTTCTCTATGGACAGTGAGTTTGCTTGGACAGTGAGCATTTTTGTAAATATACTATAACTGGTTATAATATATTGTGAGCTAATCCTCACTATGGTTTTCCCATTTTGGGTTTTCTACATAAAAATCTTGGTGTTCATGTGTTATGTGATGTTGTGAATGTTTCCATGCTTTCATTCCTTTTAACAGTTAAATATGCTTTGGTAATTGGATGGTTAATGATTGGATGGTTTAATAGAATATTGATTCGCCCCCCCTCTTAGTATTCTGAGTGTTCAACATAATACATAGGAGTGTTCAAATAATATCATGACTTAGGTGAGTGGAATGCCCTTGTGTTGAATATTGTAATGAAACTTTTGAATAAAGTTTTCAAAAGAGAGGAAGATGTCATCATTGTTTTGCCCATATCCAATTATTTGCAAAAGATCCTTTAGGGGAAAGGTCCTAGTTACCATCCATGTTCTAATAATCGTTCATTGATACATGCTAATTAAAATCCCATTAAAAATTTCCAAATGTACCAATAGTTGTCCACTTGTACAAATACCCAATAGTTAAAAAGTACTTAATTGGAGGAGTTGTGCAACTTTATTAGTATCAATAGTGCATGATTAATAGGGTATTTGTGCATATGTATTGGGTGAATTGTGTAAATTTTGTGGTGGTCAAAGTGAATGATTATCGGGTCAATAGAGAATATGTATCGAGCATCACCTTGAAATTACCACTTTTTGACCTTTGTGTACATAACTAATCCTCTCGTGTTTTTCATAACTACCCAGAAGTTGAAACAATAGTTATAAACTTTTAAGTCATATACAAAAAAACACAAAAAAGTTATCAAAATTTGACATACTATTTAGGGTCTTAGGGTGTGCAAAGTTAGCTATAATGGCTACTGGTACCCTTCCCCTAGTACGATAAAAATGGTAGAGTAGAGCATATGAATGTGAAAATAAAAATAGATGCAAAATCCATGGCTTTTCAATGGGTGTTATCATTGCAAGACTGCTTAACAATCTTAGTACTTGTCACTTTTTTATATGTACAATGCCCTATATTTTAATTTTTTTTGTTGTTAATTTGATTTGACAAATTTGAAATTCTATGATCATATTTTATGTTACCCCTAATATAACCAAATCATAAATTAAGGATAAGTATTGTTTAATCATATCAAATATGAATCAATAGGTAAAAATTTAAGCACAAATAAGTATAATATAATAATAAAAGCACATCTAAAAGATAATTACTATTAACAGAGGTAAAGAGAAAAGATGAAGATTTCCCTAAATGCTAAAAAAAATCACAATCTAATATCAATGAGATATATACATTGAGGTCATGACAAGAATCTCAAAAGTATATTCATTTTATAACAACATATGAAATATTAAGGTCATAAACCAAATTTTGTTTAGAATACAATAAATCCATGAGATTTTTTGTTTGTAAAATCCTAAGGCTATCAATGGGATGGAACTATTTTACAAATAAATGGCCCCATAAATTTATAATAAACATTGTTATAATACCATAAAAATTTTAATATACTTTTTTAACAATAATCAATATTAAAAATTATAGAAACAAAAAATAAACTTTAAATGATGGAAGAAATTTTCAACTACACTGTGATAATACCTCTAAAAATTGATAATTAGAAAACATAAACTCATTTTTTTTAAAACGAAATACTACTTTATTTTATAGAAAATATTTATTTATTTATTTATTATCAATAAGTACTACCAAGGGGATAGCTCCCATTATATTAAAGCTTTCCAAATTTACATTTGCTCATATGAGCTCATATTCTTATATTCAACACATTGGATTTCTATGAGACATTTTGTCGCTCTAACTAGGCTAAGGAGAATAAATCTTTGTAATTGTAGGCCTTCCCTAAAGAGCACCAAAGCTTCTTTGGTAATATTTTTTGCTTTCAATTCCCTATAATCAAATATACTCACAATTATACCATGTGAGAGAGCCATGTCCACTTTTTAGGACTCTTCAAATACAACGCCTCTTTGTGTAGGATTGACCAAGCCACCAGTCAACATCAACCGCTAGTTCTCAGACCCCAAGACTGGAAGCACATTTGTGAAGAAATCAACCCATCATGTAAATGGCCATTTCACCATTTTTTATTTTACAATTTTCATGATTTCCTCAGTCATTTCATTTGTTTCTACATTGAACAATATGTGTAATTAGTCTCTTGCATTTTCCTCTAAGCAATTGCATTCTACTCTAAAGATTTTGTGATTCACCATTTTGGTAAATATAGAAAAAAGTTTCATCTCATAACACCTCCATTCAATAAAAATAAGTCCTAAAATCCCATCCATAAGATCAAACCCTAATTAAATGTATTATTTTTTTATTATAATAAAAATATTTCATTAAAAGCATGTAAAAAGCATAACCACTCAAAACTTACTATTAAATTGAAAAAATACAAGGGAGAAAAAGAACCCTAGCAATTGTTGTAAGATGTGCGCACTTGGTCTCCTTGTGCTATGCAATGCAACACTAGAGTTTGTGACATGGCTTAACTGCCTCTTGTGGATTTGTTAACTCTAGTGGTTGTATCAGGCATTAACAGGTCGATCTTTTGGTGCAACGACAACCATCTTTGCAAGAATTGGTATCAGAGCCAGGGTCACAGGTTCGAACCCCTCACTTGCACCTGGGGGGGATTGTTGCAAGGTGAGTGCCCTTGGTCTCCTTGGGTTTGTGACATAGCTTAATCGCCTCTTGTGGATTCATTAACTTTGTTGGTTGTATCGAACATTAATGGGTCAATCTTTTGGTGCAACAACAATTTTCTTTGCAATAGCAACAACATGCTTTTTTTTATCAAGAATGTCATGATATCACAAATTTTATATTAACATTAATAACTCTATTTTCTTCAAGCTATTACACATCAATAATGATAAATCTTATGATCTTGTAAAAAAAATTCAATATTTTCCATTTCAAGTAATGGAAAATCCTCAACAACCAATTGAAATAATAATAATATCAAATGTTAATTTTCACTTTTTAAATTGTAACCTCGGTCATAACCTAAATCTAACCCTAACCCTTTATTTAATTTAATTAAAATCATGTAAAAAATATAATCACTCAAAAATTACTATGTATTATACATCAATAACAATAATCTTATGATCCTATAAATTGATGTATTTTCAATGTTTTCCATTTCAAGTAATGGAAAATCATCAATAACCAATTGAAATAATTTTTTTCACTTGGATTTGCACCCTTGCCAAGTGCTTGATTCAACAATCCAATAAAACATGGAAATACTCCAAGGCATGTGGGTTTCCCATAACTTGGAGTGAATCTCCAAAGAGGGTTGGTTCCCTTGATACTCACCTATTTTAACTTATACTATTGTTGCATATTGAGAAAAGAGGGAAGGAAACATTAAATGAAACCTAAGACTAATAAGGTGATGCGCCATTTGAATTGGTTTCAAGAACCTATATTATTGTTTGAACACATAATATGATCAAGAACTTAAACCAAAACATACACAACTCAAAATTTCATCTTTCCAAAAGTGTTTCATAACTAGGTTTAATATGTCAAGGATAGTGTTTAGGAGCTATAAATGTTGTCACAACTTAAGCTCTATCCTTAGCCAGTTAAACATAAGTCACGACCTACAAAAATACATACTTTTTTCACAAAGGCAATGAAGATATGACATAAATCAAGGGGGAAAAGACATCACCACGAGACTACATCAACCATCTTGAAGAAATTTGCACAATGAAAAAAATCTAAGGAAAAACAACTTATCTTTATTGATCAAAAAAATATTTGCAAACTACCTACAAGTCTGAAAATGTATGAGTTACAATGTTTTCCCAACTTAAAAGAACCTTGAAAAAGTTACAATACAATAGCTAAGAATAGCCAAAACTAACTGAAAATATGCCCTTGAGCCTCTATTTATACTATCCAACCTCTTGATAAACATTAGGAACATAGTTCAAGGACAAAATGACAAGTTTTTACTTCAGTTTACTATGTCAAACCTTCCTAGGTATCCAAAATTGTTATCTCTATTTTACAGCTCCTTAAAGTGCTCCAAGATGCTAGTTGAATGAAGAAAACTTGTTATTTTGACCTTATATATCAACCAAGGTTCCTTAAACAAATCCTATATGCCCTTAATAAGTTTAAATTGAGTAAAATAACCACCCTATATTCCCTCCATATGTTATCTAGTTTCACCAAACTACCCTAGATATCCTCCAATTGCTCACTACTCTTTTGACTACCATAATTCCCTTTAAACATGTTAATAGGGCATGTGGATTAGAGTTTGAAATAGTCAAATGCCTTGGGAGGGCGTAGGAGATATTTAAGGGAATTTTTCTACCACTTGCAATCATTACAAGTGTCTCATTTCTCTTGAATTTTCATCTTATGCCCATACACTTACCTAAAATTCATCATTTTGCACTATGTCTTGTCATTCCAACTTGTATATTCCCCTTTTTTATCGGTCTACTTTGTCTTCTATGTTCCTCTTTCTATAGGAACCATGATATCTGAAACAAATGGAAGGGGGATCCTTCCCTAAAGGGAGGAATGTGTGATAAGGGGAGTATGTCAAAGCAAAATGAGGTGTCCACCTAATCACAAGTTCACCTTTCCCATGTTCATTAGGAAGAGGGATAGTGCCACAAATGCTTAGAATTAACTTACAACCCTTAAGGTGAGCCAACCCTAGGTTTTGGATGCTATGTTTCCTTGGCTTCCTTATGACAAAAATGACTAAAAGGCAATTTTTGGAGAAAGATAAAAGTGTTTTAACAATCAAACCTATGAGATCTAACACTTGGAATATGAAGTATTATGATAACACTATCAGAAACAACAATTAACCAGTAGATTTGAGAAGGTTAGGATGGTGTTTACCTAGCTCCAAAAGTGGTTTCCAAGCTCTGTTGAAGGATATATTCACCTAGAGGTGAATGGGTCTCTATACAAGGGTTTGGAAATTCTTTTTGCAATCCTTGGATCCCAAATCTAAGCTTTTGATTCCACCAGGTTTGGCTATCAAAAAGCTGAAAATAAAGCCTGTAGGCAAGTTTTTTTTATCTTGACAACTTTGACAAGTTTGTAAAATTGCACTTTTGATCAACTTTCAATCCTATTCCTCACCTTGCCTATATAAGGAAGGTCATTGTACTCATATGTAGTATACTTCATACCTCATCATAATTTTGATAGGTCTTAATATCAACCAAGCTCATATTCTTGCATATCCTCTTGTAGAAGGTTTTCATTGTTTTTACAAGTGGTCTTGGGTATTGAGCTAAATTTCAGCTCTTACAAATACTTCAAGTTCATTGCTTGCAATTGATAAAAAAATTCCTCTAGTTATTGTGGAAAGGAAATTTTGTTGGAATTATTTCTCTTAAAATATCTTCATGCTTAGTCTCATGTCCAACACCAATTTCTTGGACTCTCTTTAAATAAGAAAAACACTTAGTTTTGTAGAAATATTATTAGACCTTAGAGTATGCATGCCACTAGAAAAATACCTAGGTTGCAGAAAAGGAAACTTAAGAAGTCCTACAATATCTGATGTCAAACCATCTTGAAACTCATCCACACTTGGTGACGAGTTATCACTAATGTTATTTGCATGTGAAATAATTAGAGGAACTAGCCTCAAATTTTGATGATCTTCAATTACAGTGTTTGTTAGGGTCAGAGGAAAGAAATATAACGATTAATGTACTATAGGGAATTTTAGTCTCACTATAATACAATGTGTCATGGTTTTGGGGATTTGAAGCAATGCTAAATTGGTTAGTATTATGTCATAAATTTCACCACTAGCATTTTGATTTGTTGTATTAATGATAATTTCTCTCGGAATAAATGCATTCTTTACATTTTTTTTAATATTTGGATACCTTACATAAAATGGTTGGAAGTCAAAATTCAGTTGGTCATGCTTACAAATATATGTAAATCCTCTTATTAAATAAGGTAATTACATTGCCTTTTATTTTTTAATATACATCAATCTTTTGTGTAGTTGGTGTTACTTAGGGCTTATCAAAAAATAACATTTCATCATTTTTCCTTAGATCTGATCTTAGAAATATGTTTAGAAAGCCCCAATTCTTTTAATACTCAAGCTTGTCTCATTTCAAACCCTTATATATATATATATATTTTTTATAGTTTTTTAATTTAGCTTGAACTTCCTTACCATGAAGACCCTATGTTGGAACAAGTTTTTGTGCTTACGTCAATTAGATGATGGGATGTGGTTTTGAAGAATTATTAGTCAAGATTTCTTTGAGTTTATTTCTATAGGTAGTTTTTGGTTTTTTTGCCTCATTTTAAAATGGTCATTTGTAGATGCCAGATGTTATTTAGTTGTTAATTGGGTTTTCTTTGAATTGATTCCCTATAGTTAATGTTTGGTTATAATCACCTCAATTTAAATGGATATTTTCTGACATTAGAAGTAAATTAGTAGGTGAGCAGGAATTGAGATGGGGACCACCATGGTGATATGCTTTTATGATCTATTCTTATTGTAAATTGAATAGTTTAATGAGGAAGTAAGTGACAAAGTGTTGGAAGTGAAATATAAGTATAATGAGATACAAAGATGTATGTTTCTTGACTGAGCATCTCTAATCTCTTCTTCACTTTAATATGGTATAAAATGCATTTATTCTTGTTTAAATTTGTGTTTTTCATAAGTCAATAAAAATGAGCCATATATGATAGACACAAGGGACAATTGAGAGGCGAGGTTGAATCAATTGTGCATTAAAACCTTCAAACCCTTATTAATATTTAAACCCTTATTAAGCATCAACATTAATATCAATACATCAACAACCATACACAATAGAAAACCATATTTTACATGGAAAACCCAATAAGGGAAAAACCACGATGAGGATTAGCTCACTATATGAATATCAACACCGATTACAAAAGGCTCACTGCCTAGAAATATCACTTCTTCTGGAATACAAGAGAATATAAAGAGACTGTTACAATGTGGTTCACTACCTTAGAGCAATAGGAGAATCCTCCACAACCATCTGCAACCTTCGATCCACTGCCTCCAACAACTTTAGGCACACTAAAATATATACACCTTCTGCTCACTGCTTCTGGTAGTCTTAGGCATTCATGCTCACACTCAGATCACAACACTTGATCACACATACATCATTTTTCACCACACTTTTCATCACTCACTTCTCTGATAATTGACCTTACATATATATCTTTTGCAACCATGAATAACCTTCTCCAAGTTGGCTTCAATGAAATGTATGCACCTCAAACATGCAACCACCAAATAGGTTGGCACCAAACACTTTCGTGGTGGAAAGAAGTGAAGGAAGACTACACCAAGGGTTGACTAGGACCCAATTCTATACCAACACACTACACCAGGCTTCCATAATCCATGAAACACATGTCCACAAATAGCACTAAGATGCCAGGTTAGCCAAATCGGCATTAATGCTACCAAGCAACCAAATTTACACTTCACCAAGTCTAGAAACATCCTCTGGACCACATAGCAACATTATACAAAATCCTTGAATACTCCAACACCAAAAAAAAATTCAAAATCACTAGCGTAAACACTTGAAACTAAAAATTCTATCATCCTATGTAACTAGTCAAACTGCCACTGACATACAATTCATGAACCAAGCTTGCGGAATAGCTGAACACCAAACCATCCAAGGAAAGATAGATACAAGAATCATTAGCACATTCCCAAATCCGTAATACAAGAAACTTGAATGTGGAGAAATGTGGAGCAATCCCATTTCTCCCAGATATCCCTCTTCACAAGCTAGACACTATCAAACACATCTTTTACTACCGCACAATTCAGAATATGAAACTCTAGATATAACACCTTTAAATGATTTTGATCATCAAATTCGAACCACACAAGCACAACTTCAAGAATGAAGAAATGTGGATTACAACACAAAACACATCCTTGTCACCTTGTACACTCTTTATACATATTTTCTCAAAATCACTTAGAAACTAAGTGGCCCTGCTGCATCTGCAACACCTACTCAACACCACAAAAACCTTCTCATCATGACTACACTAGAGGTTGGCATCAATAACAACACTAATGAAAACATAGTGCAACATCTCCCCCTTTTTCATTGATAGCAACCCCTGCTGAAAAACTTGAAAAACCATCAACAACAAAAGCAACTTTGTATCTCCAACACTCTAGCAACTCTCCCCCTTACTTGGACATCTCTCTCTCTCTCCACTTTTCTTACAATTCTTTCCCTATGTTTTTCAATTCACTCTCCCCATTTGACATCAATGGAAAAGGGAAACACCTGCACACTTCACTTATCTCTCTCACTTTTAGGCACAAGATATGCTCCCCCAGACTGCGCCAACCAAAGACACTAATACCTACTCCCCCTGAGAGGTAACATTCATTAGTCCAATACAAGGAATTCACCTTGAATTGCACCCTTGGATAGATGCACCATATTATGCATCTAGTTGAAAGGAGGGGAAATAAACCATAGCTTGTTTTTGAGATACTCAAATGTATCTTTTGGAAGAGCCTTTGTGAAAATGTCTACTATTTAATCCTTTGTAGGCACCTACTCCAACTTTACTTCATTCTCAGCAACTTTCTCTCTTAGAAAGTGATATCGGATAGAGATATGCTTTTTTCTTGAATGCATTACCAATTTTTTTGAAATGTTGATAGCACTTGTATTATCACACAAGATAGAGATAGGTTCATAATATGATACTCTAATATATTTCAATGTCTGATTCATCCACAACACCTGTGTGCAACAAGATGTTGCAACTAATGAGCCTAATTAATAGCTGGTTTTCTCTTGTTTCTTTCATATCTTATAAACACTTTAAGCTACTTATTTCATATACATTCTTGAACTTATATACCTTTTATATCTTTTATGCCATCCAAACCAAACTTTGATAAGTAGAAATATGATTATGATATGATGATGTTTGCATGGATGAATGTTTGAATGTGTATGATATTTAGTGTGAATCTATTTAATTCATGATTGTTAATTGTATGTATGCTTTAGATGAAACTAACTCCTTGCAGCCAGAATAATTGCAACCCACAGCCAAAGGATTCCAGGCCAATAAGAAGGGGAGATTCCAGAATGACTAGGCATGTGACAGTTGCAAAAAATGATGAAGGTGATCATTGGAGTGATCGATTGGGAGTCATTAGATAATTCGATAAGATGATGGACGGACGAAGGATTTTGTGATAAAAAAGGGAACTATCGTGACTATTTTTTTAGAGCATGTCTCTGCCATGTCATTAAAGCAGAGTTGCAAACCTAGTTGTCTTCTTCTATTTGTTTCAGTTATAGCTTTTATTGTAGACTTTGTCTCTCTATATTTTGAAGGAGAGTGGACATCTTCATTTAATTTATTTTTTAAGTCCTTATGAAAATAAACCTCCTCCCAAACCTATATAGTTGGATCAGTGGTTGAGGAGTAGATCTAGTTGAAATATATGTTTTGATTGATATAGTTTTGTTTCATAGACAATATCTTTTTTAGTTTTCTATTATGTGTTCATGAATGAGAAATTTGTGAAGATTCTTGTTAGATTGTAGAGTTCAGTTATATGCAATAAAGATGTTCCATTTTACCATTATGATTAATTGATTCAAGTAGCACATATCTGGTTTATGTTGTGGGAACAACTTGAGCAAGGGCCACTCAAGGTACTATTCACCCACCTCTAATTTTTATTGTTAGAATAAATGTTCATATTATTCATTCATTTTGATAGATTATTTATTACACACATGTGAATGATATCTTGTTTTATGATCCACCTTCTATATTGAGTCTTTGATTCATCCTCCAGAGTAAGTCAAGTAGTTGGGAGTAAGAGTTAACAATGTTAATGAAGTTGTAGAGTTCAAGTTATCAGTTATTAATTATAGTTCTAAGCTAAAGGTACCCACAACATCAGTAGCAAATTAAGTTATTTCCCCTATTTTAAAGTTTATGCTTTATTTCCTTTTACAATCTTTACTATTTTCCTACATATATATAAACCACCTATACTTGATGATATAGGCCATGTAGATTCTATGAATGCACATGCAGTTCCAACATCATCAAAAGTTTGCAAAGCCCTGGTTGATAATTAAATAAAGCCTTAGCAAGGGTTTAGTGGATTGTTTAGCTAGGAACCCCTCCTCTAAATTATGTATCTAACACCAAGTTGACTAGACATTAGTGAGGCCTTGCAACAACAATATATTTTTCCTCTGTAGTAGATAATGACACTAAATCCTATGCTTTTGTAGTAGATAATGACACTAAATCCTACACTTACTCAACCAAGAAACTAGTCTATTTCCAAGGAAGAAAGCACCTCCACTTGTACTTCTTATGTCATCCGCACAACCTACCCAATCAACATTTGTATAAGCATTGAAGGAGAAGTTAGTATCCTACGAATACCATAGACCATAGTCTGAAGTGCTCTTAAAATATTTGAATATCCTTTTGACTGTTGCCACATGCAATTCTTTACGATCTTCTTGAAATCTTGCCACAAGACATACTGCATGCATGATATCCGATCTAGTTGCAGTTAGATATATTAATACACCAATCATGGATCTATACTTGGTCTGATATGTCTTAGGAGATTCATCTTTTTTTCTCAATTTACAACTAGTAACCATGGAAGTACATACTGGTTTAGAGTCCTCCATTCCAAACTTCTTTAGCATTTCCTTAACATGTTTTGATTGTGTAATGAATATAACTTTTTCTGATTGACTGACTTGTAGCCCAAGGAAGAGAGTCATCTCCCCAAACATTGACATTTAGAACTCATTTTGCATCTCCTCTACAAACCTTTTACACATCACCTCATTTCCTCCAAAGATTATGTCATCAACATACACAACCACAATCATAATTTGATCTCTCTCAACTTTGAAGTAAAGGTTTCTATTTTCAGTACCCTTTTTGAATCCCTGCACTGCAATAAGTACTTGTCCAATCTTTCATACTAAGCTCTAGAAGTTTGTTTGAGCCCATATAGTTCCTTTTTCAACCTGCAAACCATGTTAGGGTCTTCTAATAATTGAAAACCTTTTGATTGTTCAATGTATACCTCTTCTTCTAACCCACCCTTCAAAAATGCATACTTTACATCCATCTGTCATACTTTAAAGTCTTTATGTGCTAAAAAAGCCAAAAACATCCTAATAACCTCCAGTCTTGCTACTGGAGAAAAAGTCTCTTCAAAATCTATTGCTTCCACTTGTGAGTAGCCTTTGCACACAAACCTAGTCTTGTTTCTAATAACTTATCTATTCTCATTCAATTTGTTCCTAAAAACCCACTTAGTTCCTATCACATTCTTGTTTGTTGGTCTTGGGACTAGTCCCCATGTCTAATTCTTCTCAATTTTCCTCATCTCTTCTTCCATAGCTTTGATCCAACTTTCATCCCTGCAAGCTTTAGTAACTATTTTAGGTTCTTCTTTAGAAAGTAAACAAAAGTTTACCTATTCCTCTATAATAGTAGCTTTTCTTCTTGTTAGTACACCTTTTCTTTTGTCTCCAATTATTTGATCGTCAAAATGATTTTTTTGCACATACTTAGGAGTCTTAGGATTCTTTTTCAAAGCTTCTTCCTCTTCCACTAGCATCTCCTTTTCTTTCTCTTCTTCTTTTTCTTCTTCTTTGTAAGGGGATTTATCAGATTCATATCCTTCTATCAATATTGAGCTCTGATGTGATTTTTCATCCACTTTGACATTTACACTTTCAACTATCTTCTTTATCCTTTTCTTGTAGCACCTGTATGCCTTGCTCTTTCTAGAATATCCAAGGAAAGTTCCTTCATATGATCTTGCATAAAACTTTCCTAAGTTTTCTTCATCCCTCCTGATATAACATTTGCTTCCAAACACTCTAAAATATTTCACAGGAGTTTTTCCATACCATAGCTCATAGGGGGTCTTTGAACTGTTCACTCTTGCTTGTCCTCTATTGAGAATGTAGACTACAATATGAATTGCTTCTCTCCAATAGACATTTGGTATATTTGCTTCCTTCAAAATGGTTCTTGCTGCTTCCTGAACTATCCTATTCTTCCTCTCCACAACCCCATTCTACTGTGGAGTCCTAGGAGTTGATAAATGCCTTTTTATCCCATGATCTTCACAAAAACTGTTAAGCTCATTGGAAGGTGAACTCATCACCTCTGTTAGACCTCAAACACTTGATTTTTAAATCCATTTCATTCTCAACCATAGATTTAAACGCTTTAAACTTATCTAGAACTTCTGATTTTTCTTTGAGAAAGCTCACCCAAGTCATTCTAGAGTAATCATCTATTAACAACATAAAATACTTGTCACCTTGAGAGCTTCTTGTTCTAGTAAGTCCACATAGATCTGTATGCACCAAATCCAAAGTCCTATAGTAGAGTATTACTTAGTTTTGAACCTTTTCTTTGCTTGTTTTCCAAACTAACACTCTTTGCAAATTGCATTGATAGGCTTTGTAATTCTTGGCATGTCTCTCATAGCATGAGTAGAGTTGATCTTCAGTAGGCTATCAAAATTGATATGACACATTCTTTTGTGCCATAGCCAACTTCCATTGATTTGTGCCATAAAGCACTTGCTACCAACACCTTTGAACTAATAAACATTCCCTTCTATCCTCATTCTTGCAGCAACCAAAGTTACGAAGCTTTTTTTTCTGATTACACAACTATCATCCTGAAACACTAGATTGTATCCTCTACTACACGCTTGTCCTACATTTAGAAGATTATGCTAGAGACCCTTGACATAAAGAACATCATTTTTATTATGCTTTCCATCAAAACTAATTAAACCTTTCCACAAATATTAGTAGATGTGTCATCACCAAACTTAACAAGGCCACCATCATACTTCTCAAGTTTAACAAACTTACTCTTATCACTTGTCATATGATTTGAGAATCTACTGTCAATTATCCAGTAGTTTCTCTCCTCTCTTGCATGAAAGGAAATCAACATAGTTCCTTCAATACTGCAACCTTTTTTCGGAGTAGATTCCTTCACACATCTTTCAAGTTTAGTAGAATTAGTTCCAACATTCAAATCCATGAACAAGCATTCATCACTTCCATCATTTGTATAGTCTGATTTCTCACCATTAGATCTACCATTTTCTTCTTTAGCATAATAACTCTTCTTGAAATATTTACCTTTATGATCTTTATGTTAATCATTTGAAACTTTGCTTGGGCATTTTGAATCATAACCTATCATACCACAATTGAAATACTTGAAGGGTAACTTACCTCTATATTTTCCAATGCCCTTTTTCAATCTTACAAAATTTCCTTCCAATTCATCAAGATAATCCAGATCAAATTCATCAAGATAATCCAGATCAAATTCATCATTCCTCTCTTTCTTATTGAATTTAAAAGTAGTTTCTTTCCTTGAAGCATCTTTTCCAAACTCTCTTAATTCAAAAGTAGTTAATGCACCAAAAAATTGATCTTTGGAATATTGATCTAGATTTTGAGCTTCCTTAATAGCAAAAAATTTAGCACTATAAGATTTAGGAAGGGTTCTCAATACCTTTTTCACAATTTCACTTTCCTCCAGTTTTCTAGCAAGACTGTTGATGGTATTGACAATTTCATCCACCCTTAGCATGTAGCTTGCAATATCTTAATCCTATGACATTCTTAGGATTTCAAATTTGGCTTTGAAATTTTGCATATTTGCTTGCTTGACCTTAGCATCTCCTTCATAAATTGTCTTCAACATCTCCCAAACCTCTTTAACAATTTTGTAGCTTATCACCTTCACAAGTTCTAAATCAAAAAGCCCACTCAGAATAACATTCCTTGCTTTGCCATTATTCTCATAATCCTTGATATCATCTTCACTTGTTCGAGGAGTAGTAGGCATAGTATATCCATCTTCAACTGATTTCCATACACCAAACCCTAATGAGATAAGAAAGGCTTCCATCCTTGCTTTTCAAAAGGCATAATTTTTTCCATTGAACATAGGGACATTGACACTAGTCTCCTATGCCATCTGGATCTACCTCAAGCGGTTAAGCTTCTTCCAAGGAACCTTTGCTCTGATACCAATTGTTAGACACACAAGACAATTGAGAGGGGGTTGAATTAGTTTTGCATTAAAACCTTCAAACCCTTATTAAGAATCATCATGAATATCAACACATCAATAAGCATACACAATAGAACACCATATTTTATGTGGAAAAACCATGGTGAGGATTAGCTCACTATATGAATATCAACACTGATTACAAAAGGCTCACTGCACACATGACTCACTATCCAAAAGAAGGAAAGACTCATTGCTAAGGGCTCATTGCCCAGGAAGATCACTTCTTTCGAAATACAAGAGAATAGAAAGAGATTGTTACAAGGAGGTTCACTACCTCAAAGAAACAGGAGAATCCACCACAACACCATCTACAACCTTCGGCTCACTGCCTCTAACAACTTCAGGCACACTGAAATGTAGACACCTTCTACTCACTGCTTTCGGTAGTCTTAGGTGTTCATGCTCACACATACACCATTTCACACCACACTTTTCATCACTCACTTCTCCAAAAATTGAGCTTGCATATATATCTTTCACAACCACGAATAACCTTCTCCAAGTCAACTTCAATGAAATGTATGGAGCTCAAACATGCAATCACTAAATAGGTCAACACCAAAAACATCCATGGTGGAAAGAAGTGAAGGCAAACCACACCAAGGGTTAACTAGGACCCAATTCTACATTGACATGATACACCACGCTTCCACAATCCACAAAGCACATCCAAAAATAGCGTTAACATGCCAGTTTGGCCAAACTGGCATTAACGCTACCAAGCAACCAAATTCACACTTCACCAGGTCTGAAAACATCCTACAAACCACATAGCAACATTACACAAAATAAAGATAGTCCTAGTTCATGGCTCTGAACAGGAGAGGTGGGAGAGGTGGAAATTTGAACTCTGAGGGGTTTGGGTCTGAGGATGAAGAAGAAGCCAATGATGGGGATGATTTGGATGTTTTAAGTTGTCTGCAAGTGATTCTTTCTATGAACCCTTCTTGCGGTTCCTGCATCTAGGTGTGTGTGGCAAGATTTCTCCTAGAATCTCATCCTTTGCTTTTTTCCCTGTGGCGGAGGTGGAGTGTGGGTGTAGTACCCTCTGTGCGTTTGAGATCTTCTCTTGCCTTGAGCTTAGGTCTCTCTTCTTTTTGTTGTGTTTTGATTGGTTTGGTTCTCCTCTGCTTTGTAGGGGCTCTGCCCTTTTTGGTGACTTGTGGATTGCGTCCCTTGCAACCTCTTGTCGTGGTTTTCCTCTGGTTGGTGTTGGCAACAATTTTGTTCTAGGCTTTTCGTGTGCTTTCTTTAGACTATTGTTGGCTTATCAACTCTTGGCGTTGTGGCCCTCTTTATTCGTTGGTGGTTGCTTTGTGCTACATTTGGATCTCTTGTGTGGGTGTGTGAGCTTTCCTTGGCTCTATTTTGTGTTCCTGGTCTCACTGTGCAAGATGGCTTGTCTGTGGATAGGTGGTATGGAGTGTTTTAGGATTTTCTTTGACCTAGGCTAGCATGTTGGGTTAGTTGGTGTGCTTTATCATTTTTCCTTCTCTCCTCTCCCCTATTGTGTGGGCTCTCCATGCTTGTTGTTATGCTTGTCCTTGGATGCGATTTTGAGCTTTGGGAGGTTCTCGTCCCTTTGGCTGTGGGGTTGCTTGATGGTGTTGTGTCTCTGGTGTGGTTTTTCCTAGTGGTGCCTTCTTTGGCTTCATGTGTGTGATCTTTCTTGCTTGTGGATGGGAGGTCTATGGACAGTCTTTGGTTATCTTGTGACTTTGGCTAGCATGTCGAGTCTGATGGTGAGCTTAACTGTTATGTTGGCTCTCTTCTTCCTTTCTCTGTGGGCTTTTCTTCATTGTGCATGGGTGATTCTTCTTTGGTGTTGGGGTTTTTTGGCTTGCTTGGGTTCTTCATTCCTTCTTTGGACTATTGGTGGGCAGTTCTATAGGTACATTTGTTTTTGTGCCTTGAGGGGGTTTTTGCTCTTGGCTTTCTTTCTTCAGAGGTTGTTGTTGTTGGGATCTCTTCCCTCTTTTTTGTTGTTTGGAAGGCTTCCTCGGTGTGGCTTGGTGAGGTCCTCTGGATTGGGTTATCTCCTCTTTTCACTCGGGTGTTGAGATTTCCCAAAATTTATTTGTCTTCGTTCTGGTTCTTCATGCTTCTTAGGCTTGAGGGGGAAGTTATTTTTTATGGGTTGCTTGATCTCTACAAGAAGTTGTTATTACTAGTGGTGGCATCTGTGTTGCTTCTTGCTTCATTTCTTTTCATACCAAAGGATGTTCTCTTAACTCTTTCTTGTGGATCTTTTGCTTCCTTCTTGGACTTTCAGTTGATGTCTTCTTTAGAGGTGGAGACAACTCCTATTGAGGAGGAGCTGGTTGTTGATGTTTTGGTTGGAAGTTCTATTTTCTACTTCGTGCTCTTATTGAGGTGGAGCCTAGGTAGGCAAGAGGGTGAGGTTTTTGGTGGTAATGGTTTTTACTACATCCTCTCCAATAGAGGGGAGCTCTCTCATATTGAGGTTGAGATTGATTTGGTGTTATAAGATGGATGAGGGATGTTGTAGGAATGTTGATGTTTTACAGTATTCAGTTGTTGGGTTTATTGTTACTTAGATGAATCAAGTAGTTTGCAAGTTGGTTGTGGGTTGTTGTTGGAAGGTTGATGCTTTGCAACATTTTGTTGATTTATTTAGGCTGATTGTTGCTTGGATGAATCAGATTGTTAAAGGTTCAAGGTCTCCATTAAAACCTAGTTGTAAAGGGTGTAACGTCCCTTCTTTGGGGAGGTTCTCTCCCTTGGCTCAACCTTGTTTCGTGTTTGAGAATTTGGTTGGGTTTTTCTCTTTTCCTTATGAGTTGGCGGAGGGGTGTTGTAGGAATGTTGTTGTTTTACAGTATTCTATTGTCAAGTTGATTGTTGCCTAGATGAAGTAGGCTATTAACTTGGTGGTTGAGGGTTGTTGTTGGAATTCTAATGTTTTGCAACTCTCTGATGATTCTCCTAAGGTTTTTGGTCCTTGTCAAAACCTAGTTGTGTAGGGTTTAAGGTACCTTCAAAACCTTTTTGTTGCAACATGGTTTGATTTATTTATCTGTATTTGGTTGTTGTTGTGGGGTTGTGGGTTGGCTTGTTGATTTTTCTTGCAACATCTTTGCCTCATAAAGGGTTTCGGGTCCCTTCAAAACCTACTTTTCCTCATCAAAAACATTACAAAAAATCCTAAAATATTCTAACACCAACAAAATATTTAAAATCACTAGCGTAAACACATGAAACTAAAAATGCTATCATCTTATGCAACCAACCAAACTGCCACTTAGATACAATTCATGAACCAAACTTGTGAAATAATTGAACACCAAACCATCCAAGGGAAGATAGATACAAGCATCATTAGCACATTCCCAAATCCACAAGACCAAAAACTTTAGTGCAGAGAAATGAAAAATAATTCCATTTCTCCCAGATATCCCTATTCACAAGCCAGACACTATCAAACACATCTTTTATTGCCACACGATCCAGAACCTAAAACTTCGGATATAACACCTTCAAAGAATTTTTATCATCACATCCCAACCGCACAAGCACAACTTCAAGAATGAAGAAATGCAGGGCACAACACAAAGCACATCCTCGTCACCTTGTACACTCTTTATACAAATTTTCTCAAAAGAACTTGGAAACCAAGTGACACTACTGCATCTGCAACACCTACTCAGCACCACAAACACCTTCTCATCATGACCACACTAGAGGTTGACATTAATGACAAAAATGTTGGCTTTCAATTGTTTATGATTTGTGGTTTGTCCTTGATGATAAAACTAGTTCTCTAATTTGGAATTCTTAGATTGTTTGATGTATGATATGGATATGGATATTCACATATGGTTTGTGTTATGATATGCAGTTACATTGGTTGGTGTTATGATATGCAGTTACATGATTTTGATTCAGGATTTTGATATATGATGATGTTGACAGTGTTTATCTTTTTGACAAGATAATTTTCAGTTTGATCCTTCAAGGTTACAAGTCACAGGTATATTCAATTGATTATTATCAGTTTGTCTTTGAATGATATATTAGTGCATTATTAATCTCATATTATTGCACTACTGTATTGTTTTAAGGAATTCATGATATTTATACTTGATTTGTATAATGGTGTTTACATCTAGCTTCTTGAGATGACTTTTGGCTCAGTTTGGTTGCATTGGCATCATTGACATCACTGTGGTCTTTACACTTGAATTATTTCAGATTGATCAAATAAGGTGATTCAAGTATATTCATTTTTTTTTGCTAAGGATTCTTAAGCTTCCTTGTTACATTCAAATGTAATGATATTGTTTTAAGGAAGTTGACACTCACATTTCTTTGTGGCATTGTCAATACATACTTCCATGGCTTTGCTAAGGTAATCGACATCTTATATGGTTATCAGATCTTTGATTTACTACTTGGTTTATAGTTTATAAGTTATGGCATTGCTAGCAATCACCTTGTAAAGTGATAAAGGTATCGAGCAACATTGTTATTGACTTATGTGATTGGAATTTTGTTTCGATGTTAAGTTTAACCACATTAAACATATGATATTGGGCTCTTTATCATTGCAATGGTCGATATGTTTAAGATGTCGGTAGCTATCTTTGAATTTGGTGCTATTATGGTTCTTGGTATTATAGTTGTCGACACTTTTAGCAGAATTATTATTGGTTATTTTGGCAGTATTGGTTGAAAAGCATTCGGATCTCAAATGATTATTATTGTTTGTAAAGTCTTTGAAAAGACTAGAAGTATGTTTAGGGAAAAAGATATTTTGTTGATTCATTCATCTTGTTTAAGAGTGGAACCCTAGCTGCCATGGATATTTTGTTTGTCTGTAGTTTTGAGTCCTCTCTCAGTCGACATACTAAGAATATGTGATATTGATTACTATGTGAGCTAGTTGGTAGTGAGGATGGTCCAACATATTGGCATTTGGGTTAAGAGTTTGAGTGTTGATTGTGAGCTAATGAAAGCTCAACTATGGAAGTTGGATAGAGAAGAATTGTTGTCATCTTTCAATTGGGTAGTTATGGAACTCCTTGACAGATCTTTATGGTATTTGTTTAGTTTTCTTCCACCGTAATCAGGTAATGCAAAAACCATCTTGATTGTTACAGGCCTTGAGAAAATTTGTTAAGGAAGTTGTTAAGAATGATAAAAGTATTATCTTTTTTTTTTAAAGGCATGAAACTAGTTTTATGCTAAAAAATATAATATCATTCTTAGATATTTGAAAGTTATAGTAGTTGACTGTAATAGGTTTTGGTTAATATAAAATTTGTATGGGTTTTGTGAGTAAAATCTTTGGTTTTGAAATATTATTGTTAAGGTTATTTAAGGGATTAACTTTTGTTGATTATGATTAAAACCCTTTAGGGTTTTTGGATGATCCTTCTCGGGTTGTAACAAAATATACTCTCATTTGCTATGAAGTTAATGTGCCTACTTAAACTTGTTAAAGAGTTTGTTAAAAGACTCTTTAGGGTTTCTCACCTGTAACCCTAACCCAATTTGGTTTATAGTTATTGAAACTACATACAGAGGTTATTTCACACAATGACTTTAAAAGATAACCTTTGGACATTTTTCTTAGTTACATGGAAGAAGAATATGAGACTTCAAACTTATCCTTAACAAACATTGTACAGAAGTTGTATTGCATTGAAAATCTTTATAACAGTGATTCTCAAATTATTGTATTTAAGGAAGATATTGTCATTCTCATACAACATTCTTGAATGTGCTTATGGAAAATATTCATAGTCTTCTATTGAGACACTAGGACTACAAATTGCACTTCTAGGGTATTGATAGTATACTATAATTGTTATGCATTGTAAAGGAGTTGGTGCTCCTGTATCTTGTGAAGTTGGTGCTTCTGAACTTTGTGGAGTTGGTGCTCCTAAACTTTGTGGAGTTGGTGCTCTTGAAATTTGAAGAGTTGGTGCTCTAAGTGAATAAAGAGAAAAAAAAATTGAGTGGTTTTTATTCCCCAAGAGGGTTTTCCACTCAGGACATATATTGTGTTATGTGTGTGATTTTTCTAATCTGTCTGATCTCAATGTGTCATCAAATGCATTGAATGGTTGTTAATTATTACTCTTTCATCTCTACCAATGTTTATGTCAAAATATCATGCATAAAAGGTTTTGTTATTAATGTGGTCTTTGATACATATGAAAGTGTAAAACATCTTAAGTTCAACCTATGTTAATGTTATGTCTATATGTTTAATTCATGGTTAATGCAAACACAATATTGTTCATGCACAAGTCAAATATGTTTTATAAACTATCATTTGATCTTTTGGTTGAAAATTCAATTAAATCCTTGGATTTGTAAAAAAATTGTGACTTACATGAATCATTGATTCACCCACCCCCTCCCTCTTAGTGATTCTAGTCTTCCAACAAGTGGTATCATAGCATAGGGTCCTCATATAGGTCTAATCCACCTAGGATAGATTCTGGTTTTGGAAGTCTGTCAAACATGTCACAAGCTCAAGAAGGTACTTATGTGTCTAGAGCTCCATTGTTTCATGGTACAGACTATGTGTTTTGGAAAATCAGAATGGAAACATATCTGATTTCAATTGATGTTGATGTATGGAGCATAGTTCAAGATGGACATGTTGTTCTATCCAAAATTCCCTCTGACTCTATTGAGAAGGTGTATGAAACTAATGCTAGAGCTAAACATGCTCTCTTGTGTGGGTTAACCAAAGATGTATTTGTTAAATTCATGCATTACAAATTAGCTAAAGAAATTTGGGAAAAACTTGAAAATATTTATCAAGGAAATGATAAAGTCAAACAGTCAAAAATCTTTACTCTTAAAACTCAATTTGAGGAAATGAGAATGAATGATGATGAAAAAGTAGTTGAATACTTTTTGAGAATAAATGAAGTTGTTAATGCAATGAAAGGGTTAGGAGAAGTAGAAGAGTTTGATGTGGTCAAAAAGGTCATTAGAACCTTACATCCTAAATATGAAACTAAAGTCTCAGCCATTGAAGAAAAGAAACATTTTGACAAGCTTACTTTAGATGATCTACAAGGAACCCTTACTGCTTTTGAAATGAGAACAAGAAAAAGCAATCCAACAGGAAAGAAACTGCTTTTAAAACTGAAAAAAAAGGAAGATGTAGTTGAAAGTGAGTCAGAAGACTCTGATACAAAAGAGTCTCACTTTGTTAGAAAACTCAAAAAGGGATCAGGTAAATACAAAGGAAAACTTCCCTTTAAATGTTTCAACTATGGCAAAATTGGACATTTTGCAGCTTAATGCCCCTATGTAAAACAAAATAGTGATGATGAAAAACCTGACAAGCAGTTTAAGAAGAAGGTCTATAAACCTAAAAATAAATTCAATTTCAAGAAGAAAAAGAGTTTGTTCATCAAAGATGAATCAGACAGTGAGATAGAAGATTGTTTAGATGAAGAAGAAGAAACTCTATTTATGGTTGAAGTCAAACAGCAAAAGGATATAAACAACAAGACTGATTTAGAAGATGGTGAAATAGATCTAGAAGGTGAGTTAAACTGTGCTTTGAAGGAAATTAAAAAAATTAAAAATCAAGTCCTTGCTCAAGAACATAAACCAAATCAATCAATAGTCTCTTTGAAGACTCAACTTGAAGAGTCTAAGAGAATTGAGGATTGTCTTAAAATAATTGTGAGTTTCAAAGACAAAGAAATTCAAAGATTGGAGCAAGAAGTTGTTAATCTTAGAAAGAAAATTGAAGGGTATGAAAGTACAATAAAGCTCAATGATGTGCAGAGCAAGCAAAAATTGAATAAGGATAAAATTGGAGTAGGGTTTGAAAAGGGTGAGTGTTCAATTGATACTTCAAAGCAAAAACCTATTTATACAAACAAGAGTTTCAAACCAAATCATTCTAAATCTGGTAAGAATTATGTACATTCTTTTGAAAACAAAAGATTCAATCCTTATTTTTATGGTTACTACTTCTATTGCAACAAGTTTGGCCATAAAGTGAGTATTTGCAGATTCATGACTTCTAGAATGCCAAGGTTTGGACATAAGCAATACTTTGGTTTTGTAAACCATGTCAGATGTTTTAAATGTAACACTTTGAGAGAACAGTCAAACAATGCAAAGTTGATTTGCATGATAAACGACATAAAACAAAAATAGTTTGGAAACCTAAGTTTTTCAAAGGCATAGAGCAATCAATGCTAGTCCAAACTACTTTTCATACTAAAAAGGACTTATGGATCCTAGACAGTGGTTGTTCTAACCACATGACAGGGTACAAGGACAAGTTTATAAAACTAGAAGATTATACTAGTGGATATGTGAAATTTGGTGATAACACCGGTATACAGATTAAAGGTAAAAGTTTACTTCTGCTAAATGAGGACACACCCATTTATGATGTGTATTATGTGGAATGTATAAAGCACAATCTACTTAGTGTTATCCAAATCTCTGATAGTGGCTATCATGTCATGTTTACTTCATAGGGATGTGAGATCAAGAACAAGTCTAGAAAGACTATTACAGCTGGGAAAAGGACTAAAGGTAATGTTTATAACCTTCTAGACACCTCTAGTAATGATAGTAATGAAGGTATGTATCTAATGGGTCAAGTTGAAGAAAGATGGTTATGGCAAAAAATATTAGGACATATAAACTTTGATAATCTGGTTAGAATCATTAAAAACTAGAATGTTAGAGGTTTATTAGTTCTTAATAAACCAGAAAATTCTATTTGCAAAGAATGTTTAAATGGTAAATAAACTAGAGTCAGCTTTAAGTCAAAAGAACATTCTTCATCTAAGCCTTACAGCTGGTGCATACAGATTTGTGTGGCCCAACTAGAACAAGGTCAATTAACGGTGAAAGGTATTTCATGTTGTTTGTGGATGACTGTACAAGAATGGTATGGGTTACTTTTCTTAAACATAGATCAAAAGCATTTGAAATATTCAAGATCTTTCATAAAATGGTTGAAAAAGAATCTGATCTAAAGCTAAAATGCTTGAGATCTGATAAAGGAGGAGAGTTCACCTCTCAGGAATTCATTGATTATTGTGAGAAGCATGGTATTAAAAGAAAATATACAACTCCTAGAACACCTCAACAAAATGGGGTTGTTGAATTTAAGTATAGAACTGTGAAGGAGATGGCAAGAACCATGTTGGATGAGGCTAAATTGCCAAACATGTGTTGGAAAGAAGATGTTCATACAGTTGTATACATTTTAAACAGAGTGCAACTTAGGGTGAAATCAAAATTCACTCCTTATGAATTGTGGCATGGAAAAACTGCCTCTGTAAAATATTTTAAAATCTTTGGCAGTAAATGCTTTATCAAGAAAGATGATGAACATCTAGGCAGCTTTCAATCAAAGTGTGATGAGGGTATCTTTTTGGGATACTCAACTCAAAGTAAAGCCTACAAATGTTATAACAAAAGGCTCAATAAGATTGTTGAGACAATAAATGTGAAAGTTGATGAAAGATTACATTTAGAAACTGAACATGTGCAGATTGATGAGGAAGAATCAGAAACAGAACTTGAGATAATACCTAAGGATGTTGGGACAACAAGTCCTATAAATACTGTGCCCAAAACTCCTTCAAAATCTGTTGCTAAAAATCATCCTAAAAATCAGATCATTGGGGATAGAAATGTTGGAGTTCAAACATGAACAACTTGAAGAACATGCTCAAATAGCAGAGCATGAAACCTTTTGTTTAGTCACTGAATTTGAACCTAAGAATTGTGATGAAGCTCTCTTGGATGAATGCTAGCTTAAGGCTATGGAAGAAGAAATAAATAAAATTGAGAAAAACCAAACTTGGGATTTAGTCCCAAGACCTGATGACAAGAATTTCATAGGTGGCAAGTGGGTTTATAGGACTAAGCTGGATGAAAATGGAAAATTTGTTCACAACAAGGCAAGGTATGTTTGCAAAGGCTATGCTCAAAAGGAAGGTATTGATTTTGGTGAAACCTTTGCACTTGTTGCTAGGCTAGAATCCATTAGAATATTTTTGTCTTATTCTATTTATAAGAATTTCACTATTTATCAAATGGATGTCAAGACTACATTTTTAAATGGCTATTTAGATGAAGAGGTCTATATCGAACAACTTGAAGGGTTTGTTTGCAAAGACAAGCCTAATCATGTTTACAGGTTGAAAAAGGCCTTATATGGCTGAAAACAAGAACCTAGGGCATGGTACTCTAGGTTGGACAATCATTTGACATCAAATGGCTTCGTTAGAGGTGGTGTTGACAACAATCTCTATGTCAAGATTGAAGGTACTGATATTTTGGTTGTTGAAGTCTATGTAGATGATATCATTTTTGGCTGCAATAATGATGCTTTAAGTAAAAAATTCTCTCATATTATGGAATCTGAATTTGAAATGTCAATGTTGGGATAATTGACTTGCTTTCTTGGTCTTCAAGTTTCTCAACTTGAAAGTGGTATATTTCTCTCTCAAACCAAGTATGCTAGAGAGATGCTTAAGAATTTTCAAATGGATGGATGCAATCTAGTTAGTACTCCAATGGCTAGAGGTTGTAAACTCACTAAGGTTGATGATTCACTTGATGCAAATCAGTTTGAATATAGATCAATGATTGGCAGTTTGTTATATTTAACTGCTTCTAGACTTGATATAATGCAGGTAGTTTGCATGGTTGCAAGATTTCAGACATCACCTAAGGAACCCCATGTTATTGTTGTTAAAAGAATCTTTAAGTATATTTAGGGTACTCTTGATTATGGTCTTTGGTATCCTAGAAGCAATGATTTCTCTCTGATTGCATATACAGATGTTGACTAGGCTAGATGTTTGAATGATAGGAAAAGCACCAGTGGTGCTACATTCTTTCTTGGTGATCAGTTAGTTACTTGGCATAGTAAGAAACAAGAATTTGTTTCTCTTTCTATTGCTAAGGCAAAGTACGTAACTGCCACTTCTTTCTATACTCAATTGCTCTAGATGGCTCAAACGTTGTCTAATATGGGTATCACAGTTTCTAAGCCTATTTCTATTTTATTTGATAATACAAGTGCAATCAATATCTCTAAGAACCCTATTATGCACTCTTGCACTAAACACATTGCAATCAAATTTCACTTTCTTCAAGAAAAAGTGTTGGCTAATGAAGTATGTCTACAATTTGTTGCTTCACAAGAATAGGTGGCTAATATATTCACTAAACCTCTATCCAAAGAAGTCTTTAAAAGGTTGAGGCTCAAATTGGGAGTTATCTCTCAATCCTTACTTCATTGATTCTCCTATCTTTGGTTCAGGAGGAGCTTGTTTCTATATCTTTTCATTCACAGCTCTCTTTCATATTTAGTTTGTTGCTATATTTCTCTACTTCCAGTCGGTTATTATGTTGGATAGTTGGTTGGCTTCTCAGTTGTTTATCTTCATGGAATTTCACATTCTCTTCTTTCATTCTTTGTCATTAAGGAAAAAAGGGAGAGATATGATATGTGTTTTGCCATCAAGGACAAATGGGGAGTTTGTTGGCTTTCAGTTGTTTATGATTTGCGGTTTGTCCTTGATGACAAAACTGGTTCTCTGATTTGGAATTCTTGGCTTGTTTGATGTATGATATGGATAGGGATATTCACATATGGTTGGTGATATGATATGCAATTACATTGGTTGGTGTTATGATATGCAGTTACAAGATTTTGATATATGATGATGCTAACAGTGTTTATCATTTTGACAGGATGATTTTCAGTTTGATCCTTCAAGGTTACAAGTCACAAGTATATTCAGTTGATTATTATCAGTTTGTCTTTGAATTATATATTAGTGTATTATTAATCTCATATTATTTCACTATTGCATTGTTTTAAGGCATTCATGATATTTATACTTGATTTGTATAATGGTGTTTACATCTAGCTTCTTGAGATGACTTTTGGCTCAATTTGGTTGCATTGGCATCATTAACATCATTGTGGTCTTTGCACTTGAAGTATTTTAGACTGATCAAATAAGGTGATTCAAGTATATTCATTTTTTTTGCTAAGGATTCTTAAGCTTCCTTGTTACATTCAAATGTAATGATATTGTTTTAAGGAAGTTGACACTCACATTTCTTTGTGGCATTTTCAATACATACTTCCATGGTTTTTCTAAGGTAATCAACATCTTATATGGTTATGAGGTCTTTGATTTACTATATGGTTTATAGTTTATAAGTTATGGCATTTCTAAAAATCACCTTGTAAAGTGATAAAGGTATCGGGCAACATTGTTATTGACTTATGTGATTGGCATTTTGTTTCGATGTTAAGTTTAATCACATTAAACATGTGATATTGGGCTCTTTATCATTACAATGGTTGATATGTTTAAGATGTCGATAGCTATCTTTGAATTTTGTGTTGTTATGATTCTTGGTATTATAAC
This sequence comes from Sequoia sempervirens, assembly GCA_007258455.2. Classification (NCBI taxonomy): domain Eukaryota; kingdom Viridiplantae; phylum Streptophyta; class Pinopsida; order Cupressales; family Cupressaceae; genus Sequoia; species Sequoia sempervirens. Next base: position 209,677,308 of record VDFB02000007.1, on the reverse strand, counting down.
TTTGTCAGCACTTTTGGCAAAATTATTATTGGTTATTTTGGCAGTATTAGTTGAAAAGCATTTGGATCTCAAATGATTATTATTGTTTGTAAAGTCTTAAAAAATACTAGAAGTATGTTTAGGGAAAAATATATTTTGTTGATTCATTCATCTTATTTAAGAGTGGAACCCTAGCCACCATGGACATTTTGTTTTTCTGTAGTTTTGAGTCCTCTCTCAGTCGACATACTAAGAATATGTGATATTGATTACTATGTGACCTAGTTGGTAGTGAGGATGGTCCAACATATTGGAATTTTGGTTAAGAGTTTGAGTGTTGACTGTGAGCTAATGAAAGCTTGACTGTGAAAGTTGGACAAAGAAGAATTATTATCGTCTTTCAGCTAGGTAGTTATGGAACTCCTCGAAAGATCTTTATGGTATTTGTTTAGTTTTATTCCACCATAATCAAGTAATTCAAAAACCATCTTGATGCTTACGAGCCTTGAGACAATTTGTTAAGGAAGTTGTTAAGAATGATAAAAGGATTATCTTTTTTTTTTAAATGCATGAAACTATTTTTATGCTCAAAAAGATAATATCATTCCTGGATATTTGATAGTTATAGCAGTTGACTGTAACAGGTTTTGGTTAAGATCAAATCTATATGGGTTTTGTGAGTAAAATCTTTGGTTTTGAAATATTATTGTTAAGGATATTTAAGGGATTAACTTTTGTTGATTATGATTAAAACCCTTTAGGGTTTTTGGATGATCCTTCTCGGGTTGTAACAAAATATACTCTCATTTGCTATGAAGTTAACGTACCTACTTAAACTTGTTAAAGAGTTTGTTAAAAGACTCTTTAGGGTTTCTCACCTGTAATCCTAACCCGAGTTGGTTTACAATTATTAAAACTACATACAAAGGTTATTTCACACAATGAATTTAAAAGATAACCTTCAGACATTTTTCTCGGTTACCTGGAAGAAGAATATGAGACTTCAGACTTATACTTAACAAACATTGTACATAAGTTGTATTGCATTAAAAATCTTTATAACAGTGATTCTCAGATTATTGTATTTAAGGATGATGTTGTTATTCTCATACAAAATTCTTGAATGTACTTATGTAAAATATTCATAGTCTTCTATTGAGACACTAGGACTGCAAATTGGACTTCTAGGGTATTGATAGTATACTATAACTGTTATGCATTGTAAAGGAGTTGGTGCTCCTGTATCTTGTGAAGTTGGTGCTTCTGAACTTTGTGGAGTTGGTGCTCCTGAACTTTGTGGAGTTGGTGTTTCTGAACTTTGAAGAGTTGGTGCTCTAAGTGAATAAAGAGAAAAAAAAATTGAGTGGTTTTTATTCCCCAAGAGGGTTTTCCATTTAGGACATATATTGTGTTATGTGTGTGATTGTTCTTATCTATCTGATCTCAATGTGTCATCAGATGCTTTGAATGGTTGTTAATTATCAATCTTTCATCTCTACCAATGTTTATGTCAAAATATCATGATTAAAAGGTTTTTTTATTAATGTGGGCTCTGATACATATGAAAGCATGAAACATCTTAAGTTCAACCTATGTTAATGTTATGTTTATATGTTTACTTCATGGTTAATGCAAACACATTACTGTTCATGCACAAGTCAAATCTATTCTATAAACTGTCATTTGATCTTTTAGTTCAAAAGTCAATTAAATCCTTGGATTTGTAAAAAGTTTGTGACTTACATGAATCACTGATTCACCCCCCCTCTCAGTGATTCTAGTCTTCCAACAAACACTAATGACAACATAGTGCAACAATTAATTCTTTTTCCTATATGCCTCAATTTTTTCATCTAACCAGAGGACTCTTCTTTTGTCATTTGATATAGATAGAGATCCAATCAATGTAGAAAACATGAATTCTTTATTATTATATTTTCTATTAATAGAGAATATTAAATATGTAAAACAATGACATTATATTCCTTTCTTTAAATGTAATGCATTTTAAGCTCATTCATGGTAGCTACTTCCAATTTTTATAGACTTGCAAGATTCCTTTTCTCACACAGTGAAGACTACAATGAATATATATAGTTCAGATTTGGTTCTTTTGTCACACTTCAACCACATGTATGATTTGTATTATGCTTTCTTTCATTGATTTGTAATTGGTTATCAAATGACTTCAAGTCATGGCATGAATTTCTCAATTAGTGTGGTAAAGAGGTAGTAGCAAACTCATGCCTCGATGACTTGCCAAGCATGATAAGAAACGATCCCTATATGTTTCACCATTGCCCTCTTGGGCTTGAAATTTCAATGTTCTCATTCATTAGATGGGTTGCAAGTTACATTCTCATTAAGGTATTTCATGTTGCTCTTTCCCAATAAGCAATTTCAAAGTGGACATCTACCTCATCTCTTTCCCAAATTTGTGTTCCCCTTGTCATTGTTTGCTCACTTGCACTCTACTTCATTTTAGAAGTAGCCCTCCTTGGAGTTTTCTTGCATCTTTTTTTAATTATGTTCTTCATTTCATAAAATTTTACTATATTCTCATTATAAGGATTTGATTTCTACCATTTTCTTATGATAAATTAAAGAAATAACAATTTGGTGGTATAAATATAATTTCAATGCAGCTTAAAAAATTTAGTAGAATATATTGTGCTCAAAGAAGTTGTTTACAACATGTGAATAAAGCTCAAGCTCATCTTTGTTTATTCCATAGGGCAATCACCACTACAACTCAAAGAAGTCGTTTAAAACATGTGAATAGAGCTCAAGCTCATCTTTGTTTATTTTGTAGGGCAATTACCACTACAACTATAGAATGTATTATGTTCAAAGAAGTTGTTTCCATCATGTGTAATTCCTCTATCCTTCTACAAAAAATGTTTATCTTATCATGGAATGAAAATTGAGATGAAAAGTCAATTTATGTCCTTAGATTCAATTAAATGCTACCTGACGCTTGATAAACACTTGCCACTCTATTAGGAAAACAACCAACCTTATGAGTGAACCTAAGGAGAACCTAAACCTGTAGCCATAGAAGTTGTGTCATAGAAAAAAGTACCCTTTGCTTGACATGGGATTAATTCATGATAAAATGGACTTAATGAGGCCTTAATCTAGTGTTGTGAGGCATTTTATGCATCCACATTAGGTCTTGGACGCTTATAAATTGAATAACATGCTTTTAACGATGTCTTGTAAAGGTGTTGTAAAGTCTTGTAAAGGAATTTCACACTTTTCTAGACTTAATTGACCTATTTCTCCCTAATTCAACATTATAAAATGTGTTTAATAACACTATTACAACAATCTAGAAGGATCTTGAATTAAATTTAATGATAAACTAGTGTTTTAATGTGTCTTGCACATTCACATTGGTTGTTGTGCCTTTCTAGGCTATGTGGACCTCATTTTAGTGTTGTAAAGTGTATTTAATTACACTTTCACATTGAATTTTGTGACCCAAGCCCTATTTGAAATTAACATCATCATTAATAGGCCCCTATTAACCCATATTGTGCATCCTGAGGCATAATTTGATCAAATAACCAACATAGTCATCATATAAGCCTAATTTTCTTACTTCTCGGCATTCCAACTAGCAAAAATGGCCCTTGTGGGACCCATTCGCCATTAGTGGTGAATGAGTCCCATTTGATCCATTTTCGGGGTTTTGAGCAGGAAAAATTAGGTTTTAAGTTTAATTTTTCTCCATGTCGGCCTTAGAGATCTAATTAACAGGAAAATAAGGTGAATTTCCTATAAAATCACCTCTCTAAACTCATTTTTTCATCTATTCATCCATTAACACATTCACATCATTCATTCATCATCTATCTTTTATCTCAAGTCAAGCAAGCTAGGGAATTTACACTGCAAGTCATCAATTTAGCTTCCTAAGACATCCAAGGGAAGATTCTACATGTTATGTTGCAAACTTTCAAGATCAATCATCATGGCAAGGTAATCCATTCCATTATAGCATGTTTCATTCCATTCTTTCATCATTTTGGTTTAATTACCTAAACAAGGTTTGACCAAGGCAAACCCCCATGCCCTAACATTCAACTTCTCTCTCTCTCTCTCTCTCTCTTGTCTTGCATGTTTGCAGATTTAGGTCTCTTGGAAGCTTGGAAATCATTTAAGATCAAGTTGCAAGGTTTCTAAAGTCTTCTCCTCATTTATCAAGTCAAAATATCAACCAAAATCTCATTTTCAAACCCGTAAATCAAAGTTTTGGAAGCAGACACCTGTAGGACATCAAAGTGTAGATCGGAAGCTTTGGGATCCACCTTTGAAAATATAGAAATTCAAAAGTGGACTCATTCTCCATGAGTTGTGAATGAGTCCCATGTCAATTTTTTAGTACCCTTTTGTCAAAAATGGGTTCTGGTATAGTTTGGTAGAACTAGGACTGATTTTCCCAAAATGGCGAACAAGTCCCTCCAAACCTAAATTTTAGCATCAACAACATTTCAAATGTCATTTCTAGCCTCCTTCAACATCCCAAGTGCACACTTTCAATCCAATTCATTTATGTCACAATTTTCTATTTGTTTTTGGGTGATTTTGTATTACACAATGTGTTTTCAAACAAGTTGTTTTCCTTTAGTTTCTCTCATTAGTCAATCAATCTCATTCATTTCTTGCATTCAATAATTATATCTAGGCATATTGCATCCTTATTCTATCCATATTACATTGACTTTGGATGTAACATAAGCATTTTTGGCCCATCTTTCTCCTTCTAGGTGAAAAACCCTAGAAGCAATAGAAAGCAAGTGGATGCCAAAAATCTATGCTACATTTTGGTGAACTTACTTTTCAAATACTTCTCTTTTCTGATTTGGAGTCATTCATCATCATAGATCTAGCTTGCATTAGGGTTTGCATGATTCATTTGCATGCTAGGTGTTAAATTTTGCATTCATAAATAGTGCATTTAGGTTGCATTTTTGGCATCTAAATTCATTTAAATTTTTAGAAATTCTGCATTTTTCATTTAGTTCTGCATCATAGCACTCATAACACATCAAAATCACTTAAAAATTTATGAAAATTCTGAAAAACATCCATATTGGGACTCATTTTCCACCCTGGGCGAATCAGTCCCTTCTGACCCCTGAAACTGTCTTTTACAGAGCTGAAAACCCTATTTCTAGGCTTCTGTTTGGTGCCATTTCATACCTATATCAGTTGGTTGCATTTTTGTATCATGATTTTCATCAAATCTAGCTTAAATTAGCTCATTTCATGCATGGTTTAAATTTTACATTTGCATTCTCATATTCTTACATAGCATAATTAGTTAGTTATTATCTGAAAATTTCATTTCATTTCAACCTTTTACATTGCATTTTCAGTTAGCATAGATTGTTCTTTCAAAATGTTAGTTTCAATCTTTTCCAAATTTGCAAAGAAAACACTAGTCAACAAGCATTCTAGTCCTTCATTCAATGCATTCCCTAGTTATGATAGCCTCTTAGCGCAAGAGAATGAAAATGTTAACACTTGTCTTAAACTTACACTCCCTCCTATCTCTCCCATTTGTGAGGATGATGTGTTACAAGGGAATACAAACATAGATAAACATGATGATCCTAATTTTACTTCTCCCGATACCTCTCCTTTTAGTAATGAAGGTATCTTAGCGAAAGAAGGTACAATCGTTGAGCATCATGAAGGTCTTGTTTGTCCTTCTCCTCATTCCACTTGGGAGGATAGTATAACACTACAAGATGAATTCATGGCCACCACTTTACCTAGTCTCCATTCATCTCCCAACACCTCCCCTATTTGTGACAATACTTTCATGAATGATCAATACCAACACATTTGTGAGGAGGATATGTTGGTATCAAGAAACCTAATGATTGAGAGTTATAACATTATTTCTCTCCTTTCTAATGTTCCTAACAATTGGAAGGCTCTATTTGAACAAAAAGATCCAATCATTGACACATGAAAATCCTATTTTTCCTCCCCTTCATGACTCCCCTATTTGTGATGAATCTTCAACATGTGATGCACCTCTTGATTGTCACTTTTCTCAAAGCTCTCCTACTAGGGTAGATGTTATGGCACAAGACAATTTCCCCTCTCCCGATATCTCTCCTATTAGTGAAGACGATATTATGGTGTTACACGATCCAATCAATGAAAAACATGAGAATCTTATGAGGGAACACATCATAGACCAAGACAATTCAACCATGGATAGCTCCCTTACTTACAATGATGAAATTTTGGAAGAACAAATCCTTGAATGTCAAGAACATTTGGATTATCGTTCTCCTAACAACTCTCCTCCAAGGGAAACTATTATGGTGCAATAAAATGATATGTCTTCCTTAGGAATACATCAAACCAAGACCGTTGAGGTTATGCATGCGCAAGTGTCCATTAGATCCCCTTCCATCAATGAACTGCCTAAATACCCTGTGGGACATCCAAAGAATCCTCTAATTATTTACCCACCATCACACAAGCAACAAATTCAACACCAACCCCAACTCATCATTTACCCACCCAAGCATAATGTTTCATACCGACCAAGTTACAATGACCTTGCTCACATATGTAACAAAGTATATACAATCAAAGACAATCAAGTTGAAACTTTGTTTACTTATCCACATAAATAACATTAGCTGGTGCTCCTTTCCATGCAATAGTTGTAGGATCATAGCATACTCATCATTGCATGTTTTACATCCATCGCAAGGGGCAGCATACTATCATCCATTTCAAGCTCACCTTTGTCTTGCACTAAGTGGGGGCAAGGGGTTCAATAGCCTTGACCTTATATGTCACTTGTCGTTGTCTCTTTTGACTCATCATTAACCTTTCATGAACATGTAAGATCAAGCTTGGTATGTGGATGACATGTCTTAAGATTGACTCACATGTGACATATTACCCTTTTTAATGACGTAGCTTATCAAAAACATATGACTTGGTATAGGGCTTTTCGAATAAGCTCTCATACCTTCTTCTACTTTAAAGCAATTGCTCATAGTAATGGTGTTAGAAACTGCTTTAAAGTGGGGGGCATACATAGGCAACATCCTTTTGCAAATTTCATGGCATGATTTACTTTTTCTTGTGGCATGTCTTCTCCTTGGTGGTGTCATTGGGCTTGATGCCTTCCAAGAGTGTATGGTCAACTAAAGTGGCTTGATGTGAATGAGGCATCCCATGGATAATGATCATATGACATCCTGAATTATCCTCTCTTGGATACATTACGCACAATGCTCCCTAAGAAGAATACCTTACATGAACAAAACAAAATCCCCTTCAACAAAATTTTTACATGACATTCAAAAACATTTACAAAAAGCATTACCTTGTGGTGCCTTATCAATGTTATCAGGAGCATAACATTGGTATGGTTTGTATAATGGGAAGCCGACACACTAGCATGACTTTCTCATTATACATTGGGAAGCTAACACTGGCATGACTTTCTCACTAAACCACTTCTTTTGGGCTTTCTCACCCCGTGAATAACCAAAAGTTTCATGGCCCCAAAGTGAGTATGCATCTTCTTTTTGGACAAACAACCTAGATCTAATCCACAACTAGTTGGACAAACGATCGAAGCTTGATCCACATTTTCATTTTTATCTTTCTCTTTCTTTCCTTTGCATGATTTTGTATCTTGGGGGATTGACCTACATATGGATCTCTCTTGAATGTCTACTTTAGTGTGAGTTTGAAGCAAGTTCATCCTCTCACTAAAGTGGGGGCTAAATGTGCCATAGAAAAAAGTACCCTTTGCTTGACATGGGATTAATTCATGATAAAATGGACTTAATGAGGCCTTAATCTAGTGTTGTGAGGCATTTTATGCACCCACATTAGGTCTTAGACCCTTATAAATTGAATAACATGCTTTAACGACATCTTGTAAAGGTGTTGTAAAGCCTTGTAAAGGACTTTCACGCTTTTCTAGACTTAATTAACCTATTTCTCCCAAATTCAACATTATAAAATACATTTAATAACATTATTACATCAATATAGAAGGTTCTTGAATTAAATTTAATGATAAACTAGTGTTGTAATGTGTCTTGCACATTCACATTGGTTGTTGTGCCTTTCTAGGCTATGTGGACCTCATTTTAGTGTTGTAAAGTGTATTTAATTACACTTTCACATTGAATTTTGTGTACCAAGACCTATTTGAAATTCACATCATCATTAATAGGCCCCTTTTAACCCATATTATGCATCCCGAGGCGTAATTTGATCAAATAACTGACATAGTCATCATATAAGCCTAGTTTTCTTATTTCTCGGCATTCTAGCTAGCAAAAATTTCCCTTGTGGGATCCATTCTCCATTATTGGTGAATTAGTACCATCTAGGTGGGACCCATTTTCCATTAGTGGCGAATGAGTCCCATTTGAGCCATTTTCGGGGTTTTGAGCGGGAAAAATTAGGTTTTAAGTTTCATTTTTCTCCATGTAGACCTTATGGATCTAATTAACGAGAAAATGAGGTGAGTTTCCTATAAAATCACCTCTCTAAACTCATTTTTATATATATTCATCCATTAACACATTCACATCATTCATTCATCATCTATCTTCTATCTCAAGTCAAGAAAGCTAGGGAATTTACATTGTAAGTCATCATTTTAGCTTCCTAAGACATCCAAGGGAAGATTCTACATGTTATGCTATAGAATTTCAAGATCAATCATCATGGAAAGGTAATCCATTCCATTATTGCATGTTTCATTCCATTCTTTCATCATTTTTGTTTAATTACCTAAACGAGGTTTGACCAAGGCAAACCCCCATGCCCTAACATTCAACTTCTCTCTCTCTCTTGTCTTGTATTTTTGTAGATTTAGGTCTCTTGGAAGCTTGGAAATCATTTAAGATCAAGTTGCAAGGTTTCTAAAGTCTTCTCCTCATTCATCAAGTCAAAATATCAACCAAAATCTCATTTTCAAACCCGTAAATCATAGTTTTGAAAGCTTCAAAATCCACCTTTGAAAATTCATAAATTCAAAAGTTGACTCATTCACCATGAGTGGTGAATAAGTCCCACTCTAGGGTCAATTTTGAGTTTTCTACATTTTTGAGTACCCTTTTGTCAGAAACGGGTTTCGGTACAGTTTGGAAGAACTGGGACTGATTCACCCAAAATGGGGAATGAGTCCCTCCAAACCTAAATTTCAGCATCAACAACATTTCAAATGTCATTTCTATCCTTCTTCAACATCTTCAGTGCACACTTTCAATCTAATTCATTTTTGTTGCAGTTTTCTATTTATTTTTAGGTGGTTTTGTATTACACAATGTGTGTTCAAACAAGTTGTTTTCCTTTAGTTTCTAATCATTAGTCAATCCATATCATTCATTTCTTGCATTCAAGCATTATATCTAGGCATATTGCATCCTTATTCTATCCATATTGCATTGACTTTGTATGTAACATAAGCATTTTTGGCCCATCTTTCTCCTTCTAGGTGAAAAACCCTAGAAGTGATAGAAAGCAAGTGGGTGCCAAAAATCTATGCTACATAAGCAAAAGAACAATTATTTATTAATGATTTAATTTTGAATAATAGATGATATTATGCTCCACTAAGCATCCTTGTCCAATAGTTATTCAAATACAGTTCTTTAATTTTGAGACACTATCTCATATTAGCATGTCAATAAACATTTTTTTAAGATCTTTTAGAAAATTCTTGACTTTTCTATTTATCTGATACTATTTCCAAATTTATAATACATTCTATATAATTACAATCGACATAATCATTGCACCTCCATTACAATCTTGATGTAAAATGACAAAGTTGTTACGCCGAGAGGCATTCTACAGTCATAGTAGAGGGTGGGAAAAACATGTGTAAAGAAAAATGATTCAAGCTTAAAATGACGTGAAGCTGTCAATAATCAATCAAAGAGGAAGAGGCACAAAGTGGTGATGCCAAAAATAGTCGATGCTACTGTACAATTGTATACATACTGCCTCCCATTGCCTCCATGATATTGCCACCACAATTCGAATGGGGACGTGCACTAGCTTAGGTGCAGAATGTAACGCATCCATGGTCAATCTTGCATGTTTAGCTTTTTTGTAACAACAAATCTCTATTCCTTTTATCTACTCGTTGTGGCCGCTCGGTTTCTTTTCAACATTGGTTCTATGGAATTCTAGATTGGATTGGATTGCTCACAAGGTAGAGGTGTTTGAATATGATCGCACAACAAAGAGCTCATGGAATGATGATTATTACAAAAACAAAAGCTGCGAGAGAACATAGTTGCAGTCTCATTTCTTGCCTCTGCATTTGTCTAATCTATCTCATAGTCCAAGCTTTCTGGTAGGTATTATCAACCTCAATTTTCATTGTGTATGGATAGGTTTAGATATGGATGCAAGCTCAATTTTTATTTTTAGGGATTATTACATTTGTAGTATGATGCCAATGAAGTTCTATTCATGTAGATTACCACTCAAACAACAAACTGAAAGCAACCAAATTCGAACATGAAATTGAAAATCTCTATACGGACATGTAGTCGAACTAATAATACTGATAATTGATTTACATGTGGAGGAATTTTGATTCAACATGCTTTTTGCATGATGATTGCCTTTAAGATGTTGAATACCATTATTTGTTCATTGAGGTATTGATTATTCTAACAAACCCATTATTTTTCTAGGCTGCATTTTTATTATTTTGGATCTTTTGAAATGGGGGCATATGTTTCATGTATGTTGAGATATCAGATGTTTGACATAGCCCAAAGGTTGCAATAGCAATATTAAGGTCTTAGCTAATTTCATTAAGTTGTTTACATAATTTGATAAGTGGGTAGATTGGAATTACATTGTGGTAGTGATATTGTGGTATTAAATAATAATACTGATTAAATTATATTAAATAATAAACAATGTTTCAAATGCAGGGGCAAACAACTTATGGAGTCCAGCCATTAAAGGCTTCGATGTCAATAATTTGACCTTTGAGTTGTAGAGGCCCTTCTCCAAGTGACCATCGACTTATCTATGGAAGTCAATTATATGTCAAATATAAAGTTGCATAGAGTAAATGTGCACTGTACGAATTTGGCACATTTTATAGGTTGGTACAGGGTATCCAATGCATATACCACAACACTACAATTTCAGTTTTAATTTTTATTGAATTATCTTATTTTTTAATTGAAATCTTACTTGGTGTTCTCTTTTAATAAAAATCTTAAGTGAAGTTATAGCTAATCTAATAGTGTTAAGGGTTTAAATAATAGTTTTTTAGACCAAATTGTGTTATTTTAAATGCATTGGTTACAACTTCAACGTGGGCATTGTATGGTATTTTTTTAATTTTTAATAAAATTGTTTTTGGTAATTATTTATTATAGTTTGGGTGTGGTTTGATTTTAATGCATCTCATAAGGGTTGTCTCTCTGTATAGGTTCTTCATAGATTGTAATAGTTCAGAGCACATAAAATGGATAAGCTTTACTGCTAACTTTTCAACCATGTATCATTAGGTGGATTGGCAAAGTTTCATTACTTTTGAGCATGATTTGGCTAAAACTTCATTTGGTTTTCATATTTTTTTTCAATAATCTACAGTGGTATAATGGTATTTGCATAAAATGTGAATTTATAGTGAACATGAACAAATCTGTGCATGCTCAAAATGCAGTTAAAATTGTCATAGGAAGAAGCCAAGATATTAAAGAAGACGACCACGGAAAGACTGGTGGGAAAGTCAGAAAAATAGAGATGATTTGGTTTTAATTAGGTTATGGTGGTTTTAATAGATTTCAACATTGTGTAATTTTTGCAAATCTATTTATATTTGTCGTCAAGCTTGGATTATTCTCAATATCAAAATAGAGCTCAAAAAATAAATAAAAACACATGTTGAATAGTTATGTAGTGTAGCAGAAAGACTGTCGAATATTGTACATTAGTATTAACATTTGGTTTCTTAAATAATGTTGATGAAATATGAATTCATTGTGAGGTAAATGGCTCTAGGAAAATTCACTGCCAACAATTCACCGATGGAAAATTCACCGCCAACAATTCACTGAAGCTAAAAATTAATCGCCATTAATATTTTTTAATATATATTTGAAAATTTTGAATTTTTTTTTCAAAAGAATAATTTGATTTATGATAATAAAAAAATAATTGCATTAACTTTAAAGAATTTGATTTATTATAATAAAAATAAAAATATCAAAATAAAGGTGGGAGGTTGGGTGGGCTCCCCCATCCCCATTTTTTTATTACTTCTCCACATTGGTTTGTTCGGAGGGCCAGTTGGGTGCCAAGGTGGCGAAATGGAAAGGGTTAAGGGGGACGTAGACGGGTGTGACAAGGATGTCGATCATGTGGCTTAGGTGACATTTATCTCCCCCGAGCTCGAGGAAGTCGTAGGCATCATTACCTGGAGGTCGCTTAATAAGGATTAAGTGTGGCATGTTTGGATGGTAGTCATTAGGAAGGGTGGCGGTGGATTGGTACCTGGCAGTAATTGAGTTGCAGTGTTTAAGATTGGTAGCTTATTTTCTTTTCTTCATTCATCTGTGTTGCTTTGTTTGGCTCGTGGTGGTTTTACTGGCGGACTTTACTTGTTTTGGTGGTGGCGCTCATGGTGAAGCACTCTCACTTCGTCATAGAGGTCTCTGTGGATGGAGTGGCGAAGTTTGGGGCAGACACGCCAATCTCTTTGAAATCATCGGCTAGACAAGCCTCTTTTAGAGAAATCAAAGATCAATGGCTGAAGCGAATTCTCACAAACAAGGATCCGCTGGTCTTGGTGGCGAAAAAAATGGTCCTAGGAGTTGGTCATTTGACCAACAAGGAGTTCAAAAGAGACAACCTTCATATCTCCTCTCGGTTCCTGGCCTCTCTTCTAGATAGTAGCATGTCTAAGGCCGAGGCTAAACTATTGCTGGTAAAGATGTTTTTAAAGGACCTAGTGGGTGGTTTAGATGAGGTGTTGAGCTTTGTTTTGGAGGGTAGAGGTGTTCCAAGGTCGAGTGACTTCGCAATTATTCAGGGATCGGACAAAGCTGTGAAGATTTTTCTGTTCATGCTTGACTTGAACGGTTCGACGTTAAGCAAACATAGAATGGTGGCGGCAGTGGCTATCAAATTCCTGAAGAAATTCTTCGGTCTATTGGCAGCAGGTGGTGTCGAATGGGTAAAGGTCTTCGAAGATTTTGCTGCCTTGAACAACTTTCTATGAGTACCTTTCTTGTTGATGATGGTTCTAGTAATTTTAGGTCTCTTGTCTCTAGTTCAAAGGTATTCTCAAGTTGTGGGGTTTGTAATTTCGGCCTCTTAATGGCCATTGGGTGAATTTTGGGTGCTCAGGTTATGTCTGTACTTGGATGGGGCCGAACCTTTCTGGCCTTCAAGGTTTTTTGTCGGTTTAGGTGGCAGGGTGGTGGTTTCTGGTAGGCTGGTTTCCTATTCTAATCGGTTCTGGTTAACTGGGTTTCCTGTCTTGGCTTGTTTTGGATTGTCTATGGGGTTCTTTTTGGAACAGGTAGTTGGGTTGGGTTTTGCTGGTGCTTGTTGGAAGATCATTTCCTGCGTTTGTAGATGTTTGTATTCTCTTTCTTTAATATATAACTCAAAACTTGAGTATCAAAAAAAAAAATTCGAAATAAACATAAAAAATAATTACTATTGAGATTAATAGTAAAAAATAATTATAGCACTATAGAGGTGTATAATCATTATTTTTTAGGTATCTCAATAAATAAATAAATAAATAGGTAAAAAATAATCTTAGAGGGTATCTCAATAAATCAATAATTATTATTGAGATGAATTGTTGGCGGTGAATTTTTCGTCAATGAATTGTTGGCGATGAATTTGTCGTATGCTAGGGAAATGGATTAAAAGTGGTGGACATTTTTGCAATGTTTGTGTGGCTTAATTGCGATGAATTATGATTTTTAACTATTAAAATCTCAACAGACAGTGAACAAGAATCTTATTAATGAGAAATCAATGCATTGGAGTTTCAATTTTCCATATCAAAAGAGTTCATTTGTCAACTTATTTGCATGTTTATTAGGATCTCGTTTTACTAAATATGAATATATGAAAAGCATGCCTATTAGTTCCTACCATCACATTTACTAAATATTAATATATGAAAAGCATGCTTATTAGTTCCTACCATGGAACTATAGGCAGGACTAGCCCCCTGCGGATGTACACCATAATCAGCATACAGGCCCATCGGTCAACCATGAGAGCGGGGGGTTGAACCCGAGACCTATGGGGAGCAAACCCACGACCCAAGCCAACTTCGCTACCTGGGCGGGCTTTAATACATTATATTTTAATTTTCTTAAAGCTAAATGCACGATTTTAACTTTTCAAATTTTGAAAATTATTTTTCCTCGATTTTTAACCATAAAATGTTTTATCGTAGTTTTTCAAGGCATTTTTGCCCACAAAACCATAATAAAAAATATATTTAACTAATTTTTAAGAAATTTTTTAAACTTTCAAAAGGTTGTTTATTTATAATAAGACTAAAAATCAATGATGCATTTTTCGTGAACCCTTTTTTGAGCATTTTTTTAAGGTCATGAACAAATTAACTAATTTTATCATTGCTAGGAGATAAATTTGTAAGCCATAATCTCCTCAATAAATAAATAAATAATTACCAAAATTTAAAAATAAATGTCATCAATTTTCTTTCTTTCAAATGTTTAACATTTAATTTTTAATTTGTTAATTATATAATATAGGTTTGGTTTTGAATATTATGTTGTATATTGTTCAAATTTTTACAATAAAATAGTTTAATTTTTAATAAATTTATCAAATAATTTTAGTTTTTTAATATATTAATATAAACGTCTAAGAATTATGTTTTTGATAGGTTAAATGTTTAAAATAAAAAATGTATTTTCATATCATTATATGATTTTGAAAATCATTTTAGTTTGTGCCAAGAGAACTATAGGTGAGGCCTTGATCTTAACTAGTTATTAATAATTCTTTTTTTAACCAATAAGAGGTGAAATATTTTTTCTATTTCAAAATCTTTTATCTATTAACAATGTATAGATGCAAATTTTATAGCAAAATATATCTCAACAATCATTTTTCTTCAATCTAATTAGGAAGGAAATTTTAGCCGATAATAGTGGTAGATGGGAAGGGGTGTCTCACTTATCAACTGTAATGCTCTTCCAATTTGGACAGTTATAATTTAAATCAAATAGTTTGTAATTGGAATTCTTTATTTCATGCTAGTGTATTTTTTTTCCATTAATCTGAACTTGATATTGTTGATAAACAACCAAAATAGCTGACTTTGTGTAGATCCTCTACTACTCCATCATCACATCATTAATCACAGGTACCATGTTCAATTTCGTTGGCTTATGTTTCATTTGGATGCTCCCTGTTTGGATATTTACTTCAGTTATTCTCTCAAAGACTAGTTGTGCACATTGGGTAAGACCACAGCTAGAGTACATTGTAATGAGAGCACTACAAACAATTAGGTTTGAATGAATAACATTTGTAACAATCTAGACATGAACCATTTTACCCTGTGCGAGAGTTGCTTGGGTTTAAGCAAGCACTAAGCACACCAAAGAGGGTGAACTCATTAGGCTTTATTGGTGCTCATAGCAAAAACCTACAAAGTTTTGGTGCCTCCTCACCACTTCCATTATGTGTATAGCCACTAATCATTGCAGTCCAGGAGACAATGTTTTGTGTAGGTATGCTCTAAAACATTTTGAATGCATCTTCCATGCTCCCATGTTTTATATTTGCAGGGTTTTATATTGTCTCTTTATGCTTGCTCTATATATGGATATTGCTTTGTTTGGTAACAATATTATTATGTCATATCTTGCTTATAGGTCGTCTATACCATCAAACTGCATAAAGTAAAAATTATTCTAAAAACCTTTTGAAAAATAGTTACAAATATTGATTTTAAAATTTATATTGGATAAAAAATAAGTGAAATTATTTTTTAAAAATATATATTTGAACAAATCCATTTTGGTTGTGCAATGAACTACATAAAGTAGTTAATTGTCTTTAATATTTTTATTATATTTGGCTTGGATCTGAAAGGCTCTACAATACACTTTTCTCGGCACCAATGCTTTAACTTCTAAAGCACAAAAGGTGCTAGAAGGAGGTTGGACAATGCAGGATGAAACTCCATGGCCTAGGAGTAACGTCTAGGACCATCTAGGAATTATATAGGTTGGATATTAGCTTCATTAATTAATGGAATTGTATTTTTTATTTTTTGGACAAATTGTTGAGAAATTATTAGCGAAACTCGTGATATATATAAGGGATCTAAAGAAAATGTGTGTTTTTACCAAATTATGAACATGGTAGGTATTTTTTGGGCCATAGTGGAGGACATGATACAGATGGAAATGAACCACCCCACCTAGTTTATTATCTAGAGAAAAGAGGCCTAGATTCAATCATCATAGGAAGTCAGTGCTATGAATTCTTTGGTATGGTAGATAGATTCTTACTTGCTTTTTTGGGGTATTGAAATGAATTTCAATTTGCTTCTTGAAGTCTATTTTCTTAATATGGTGCTTGTGCTAAGCAAATGTTCCAATTGATATCCTTAATGCTTTGTCACTATTTCAGGTTTGAGTGTCAACTATGCTTATAAATGCTCCTTATCTACTGAATTTGGATTATGATCATTATATAAACAACAAGGCACTAAGTGAGTCTATGTGTTTCATGATGGATCCTACTATTGGAAAGGAATTTTGTTATGTTCAATTCCCTCAAAGATTTGGTGGTATTGATAGGCATTATCAATTTTCCAATCGAAACATAGTTTTCTTTGATGTATGTAGCATCCAAATATTGCTATCTACACACCTTTACACACCTTTGACTTATATATTTCTTATTCAATTATTTGTGTTGCTTTAACCAGATAGCATTTTATGAAGTTGTTGTTTCACATTAACCTAACAAAGCAATCTTATATTTCTCTTTGCAGGTCAAATGAAAGGTCTGGATGACATTCAAGGGCCCATATATGTTGGTATGGGATGTGTCTTCAAGAGGCAAGAACTTTATGGGTTTGATGCTCCTAAACTAAAGAAGGAACCTATGAATCTGAGGAGTTATTGTTGCTGGCCAAAATGGTGTTGTTGTGGTTGTTGCACTTCCCAAAAGAAGAACAAGAAGGTTAAGCCAAAGCAAGAGAAAAAGAAGAAGAAATCTAAATAAGTTTATATTTTAATCATTATATAAAAAATAAATATTTAAATGCTTTTTTCAATGGAATTTTTGGGAATATCTCTACACATTCAAGTGTGTAATTCATAATTGTATTTGCTATCTTTTGGATTAATATAAAAATATAGATGAATATAATAAAAATACAAAATCTTTGAATAATGATTATGTTTATTTTTAATCATTATTTTTATTTGTTGCTAAACAGTTCAGATGGGAAACTTATATGGAATTAATTTATTTAAGGTCCTTGGGTTCATGTGTCTCTTTGGGTTATTCCTTTCCTACATCTGTTTTTTATGAAGAAATCATTGTTGTTACCCATAAAGAACTTTTTAGCAAAGCAAAACATTCTACAGTTTGTAGAGGAACTCATTCTTACCTAACTTTAAAAACCAAAAAATTATAAAATATAGCAATGTGAGAAACTTATATGGAATATATTTTTTTAAGGTCCTTGGATTGATGTGTCTCTTTGAGTTATTTATTTCCTACATCTATTTATGAAGAAACCATTTCTATTACCCAAAAAAACTTTCAACAAAGGAAAATAGCCCAAAGTTTGCGGAGGAACTACTTCCCACTTGACTTAAATACTTGGAAAATTATAAAATGAAACCCCTTCTTCGAAGACACGGAAATACTTGGAAAATTATAAAATGAAACCCCTTCTTTAGTGACATGGTAATTGATAATTGCCCTGCTTGCTTCAGAGACGTGGTAATTGATTATTTTTTTGTTCAAATTTATTTAATCTGTTGAACCATTGAATATCTCATCCAAGAGTATAAGTAGTGATATGAAGCCATTTATAAAATTTAAATTATTTTAAGTTCAGTTATTGAGATATATGGTCTTGATGATATTAGAGGCCTCTAAAGGTTCTTCTCATACTTAATAACACATCTACAATCTTATAGCCGCAAAGGATTAAAGGTTATTGTGGGTACATATTGTTATCTTAAATTGATCTTGAACAACTCTATGAAATGTGTTGGTGTCACAAATGAATAATCATAGGAGCTAAATCTATAATTAATGTGAGATTATAAGAAAGAACATTAGTTCAAGAATTAGGGATGTCATAATTAATGGAACATGTAGGATAATCATTTTCATAACATTTAATTTCAACTCACAATAATGAATCTATATGGAATGCCTGAAAATCTTGTTTTTGTTGTTCTTGAGATATGACAACAATGTCATAAGCATCATTATTATATTTGGCCTCCATTTTCCATGACATATATTACATGTTGATGTAATCCTAGGCTACAAATTGTACTTTTGATTTTGGAAACCTGTTCTTTTGAATGCAATTTCATTGGAACAAAGAAAAGTAGTGACTAAAGTTTAATCTGTTGAAATGAGTAATTACACTATCTTCCATTCCTTGTTCAAGATCCTTACCAACCTTTGTTCTGAGGGGGAAAATTACCCTATCTTACCTTGCAAAACATAGGTGAAACTACACCTCTTTAGGCTTGCAACATCGACCTATTGCTAAAAGATATTTTTTAATATAAGAATATAAGAATTTTGTTGAGTCATTAAGTAGCAATTTGTGAACCATATCATCTAATGATTGATTTTTCTTTCTTTTTAAATAATGAAGGAATAAGAAATAGATGTACATTTTTTTATTTATTTTTGGTCTCGAAGGGTATCCCCGTGACTCAAGCCTAGCGGGTTCCCTTTACGGGGTGAGCTTGAGGCGAGACTAGTCCCTACAACCTTAGGATAACCAACGCTACCCCCCAACCTCCAAGGCAGGGTGATATCCAAACTAGAGAGAATCGAACCCAAGACCTCGGGGAGCAAACCCAAGACTTAGACCAACTCCTCTAACCCATGGGGGCAGAAATAGATGTACATTGATACTCTCTACAATTTTGTAATAAGTCTTGACTATTTGTGTTAGTGACTAAGAGTTATGAATGCCAAGTGTGTATGATTAGAGGAAGAATTTATTTTTATGTACCTATAATTTTTTTTTTCCCTAATGTATTCATAATGATTATTGTTTCAAGGTGGGTTGTTATTTGTATTATCAAAAATCACCTACTTTACAATTTCCATTTTACGCCATGCATCTATTTTAGTGTTCATTTTTGTAGATGTCAAAGGACTTACTAAACTTATTTCTCAAACTATTTACCCTCACCAAGATGCCAAATTGAACCTTCTACTTCACTTATACCAATCCCAACTTCAATTGTCAATTTTATCCACATGCACATTAGTGCTAGTGACCTCTATCTCTAACACAATGTGTAAATATTGGCTTATCAATGGTATGTAATTTTAGCTTCAAAAAAATACAACTTACAATTGCAAGTCAAGTTATTATCCCATGGTTTAATTTTTTGATTTATGTTGTTCCTTGTGCAACCTTCCTATACTTTTGAGGCAAAATTCTTGATAGAAAATGCATGGAGTGGATCAAATATCCAAAATTATCAAGTGCATCGTGAAGACTTTACACGAGAAATTGGGCCTCAAAATTTTCTTAAATGTTCTATTTTCTCTATTTCTCATAACTAATGATTGTATACCTTATCCAAATTGGTTCTCTAACTACACTTCATATTCTATAAGTTCATTATAGACACAATAGATTGAATAATGGAAATAACAATATTAGTCATTATTATAGGGATCTCTATTTTTATTTGTTTTTACCTCTTGGCCTTTTATTAATATGAACATTTCAGGCATTTGTCAGATTCTGAACTTTTCATCGTTGTGTTTATGATTGACCTTCTGGCATGTAATAGGGAAACTAATATAACTAAAGTTAAATTTTTACCAAGTTTGAATGCCAATGCAACAAGAGCCTCTTTGCTATTGCATTTTATTCCAAGTGCTTTCAATACTTTTAAATCCTTCTCCCCATATTTTTTTTACAATTTCAGAAGCATCTATAAACAGGCCCCAGTCCATGTATACATTTAAAAGAAAAGAATTAGCTCCCTTTTTCTCTTTTTTGCTTAAGGTATTGTTTCTAAATTCCTTTCACTCAATAGAACCTCCTCTAAATCATCTGGATTATCTTCTTCCACTAGCCAAGCAATATTGGCTTCAATACTGTCTTTAAGTTTATCTTCATATTTTCTATGTCTACAATTTGGAGATTTGGGTATTCCTCTGTATTTTCTTCCACTTTCCTTATTTAATCTACAAGGCATGCAACCATTTCCACCAGATAGTCCTGCAATATGAAGATTTTCATATTTCTTTCCGAGACAAAACTTGTGCACTAGAATTGATATTTCTACAATCATTTTTTCTATCACTATTTTTATATGGCCAAAAAATTACCTCCTGCAAAATAAAAAAGATCCATCATAGTCATAACTTTGAGAAGAGATATTTGTGACATTACATGTAATTAAATGTATAGGGAAAAAAGCTAACATAAAATGCACAATCAGAAAGTTCCTTCATCTTGAGCATTCAGTTCAATGAAAAATATTACAATAGTGTCAACTGTAGCATAAACCAAGGAGTTGTCGATTTGATCTGAATACACAGATTGTTGATTTTGAAAGGACAATACATGTTTCCTGTTTGTAAGAACTTGCCTTATTTCCTGATGTTGTTTATGGTATTACATGTCACCATCTAACAAATTTCAAGATTACTATTAAGTTGTTATAATATCAACATTGTTGCTAAAACATAGCAGACACAAATAAAAACAAGACTATTCTTGCACATTTTGGCAGGAACTTTGTTGCTCTGCAGCTCTTGTTTAAACTAGCTTACTATGTAATGCTTCTTTAAGTTGTTAAAAATATGCAATAAAGCACTTACAAATCGGTTGATAAATTTTTGTGACAAAAGTAGACATGTAAGAGAACTATCATCGTACAATACCATCTAATATAAAAGAAATACCTCCCATAAATCTAGCATTAAAAGGTGGATATATTTAGTTAATAACATCATATAAGAAATATGATTAAACATAAAACATCAACTTGCTCATGTAAATAATATTTTTTACTATTTTTATCCTATTTTTTTAATATTATGTTTTCTAATTATTAGAGACAATTGGGAGGTCCTCAAGAAGTCAATAGTGATGTTTTCTTTTAAATAAATACAAATATGATGAATTTAGAATAATTATTAATGTTAAGTCACATTTAATTGGTTGTATTATAATTTTAATATAAATTTTATACAAATTAATCTAATTTAATTTTCATTTCAGTTTATTTTTAAAATTTTAAAGATACGAACTTGTATGATTTTTTTATAATCAATATTTACTAAATGTGGTGTATAGAAATATTTGTTTATATTTATTTGATTACAATAATAAGGAAAAATAAGTGGAGATGGAAGAACTAAAGGGTAAAATAAGAGAACAATAATTATTTGTTATCATTATGCAATGCACATCAAGCTAAGCAATCATTATGAATAATAATAAATTCAAGATGGTATGTAAGAGATCTATCATCATAAACAATATAAAAATTATTATGAATAACAATAGATTGAAGGTAAGATGTAAGATAACTATCATCATAATTATAAAATGGAAAAAAAGAGCAACCCTAACTGTAAAATCAAGAATATCCTCATACTACAATCATGGTTAGAATTTAGGTTAAAATTATGATTAGAAATAGGGGTAGGGTAATAATTGGGGTTAAGGTTAGGGTTAGAATTAGCTTAGGATTAGAATTAGTGTTATAATTAGGATTAACTTTATAATTATGGTTAGTGTTAAAGTTACAATTATGATTGCAGAGAGAGTTATGCTAATGATTACAATTAGGGTTAGGGTTACAACCCTAGAAGTAGGACTAGGGATTGAATTAGAGTTATATTAAAAGTTAAGATTATAGTTAGGGTTAAATTAGCTTGGGTTTAAAATTAGCTCGTTAAATTTAGAATTATGGTTACACTGATGATTAGGGTTAGAATTAAGGTCAAAACTAGGATTAGGATTAGGATTAGAATCAAGGTTAGGATTAGGATTAGAATCAAGGTCAAAATTAGGATTCATATCAAAATCATGATTAGGATTAGGGTTAAAATTAAGATTAGGGTTAGGGTTAGGGTTCAATTAGGGTTAGGGTTAGAGTTTTATAAGGGTAAGTATATAGTTAGGGTTAGTGTTAAGGTTCAATTAAGGTTCAATTTGGGTTAGGGTTGGGGTTAGAGTTAGGGTTTGGGGTTTAAATAGTATTAGGGTAAGGGTTAGGGTTAAGTTTTAATTATAGTTAGGATTCAATTATAGTTAGGATTAAGGTTAGGGTTTAATTAGGGTAAGTGTTAGTGTTAGTGCTAATGTTAGGTTTCAATTATATTTACAATTCAATTAAGGTTTAGGGTTAGGGTTAGGGTTCAATTAGGATTAGGGTTAGGATTAGAGTTCAATTAGAGTAAGGGTTAGTGTTAGGGTTCAATTAGAGTTAGGATTTAATTAGTATTTAGAGTTAAGTTAGTGTTTAACTAGGGCTAGGGTTCAATCAAGGTCCAATTAGGATTAGGGTTATAGTTAGGGTTTAATTAGGGTTAGGATAGGAGTTAAATTAGGTTTTGGGTTTGGGTTCAATAAGTAGTAGGGTTAGGGTTAGGGTTATACAGTAAAGCTTGGGGTTAAGGTTACAGTTGGGGTTAAAATAGGGTTAGGATTAAGATTTAATTAGGGTTAAGATTCAATAAGGATTCAATTAGGGTTAGGGTTAAGATTAAGGTTAAATTATGGTTAGGGTACAATTAGGGTTAGGGAAAAATTATGCTCAATATTATGGTTAGGTTTCAAATAGGGTTAGGGTTAGGGTTTATTTAGTTAGGGTTAAATTAAGGTTAGTGCTTGATTATTGTTAAGGTTGGAGTTCAATTAGGGTAAATATTCTCCTAGGGATATCTAAATCTAAATCTAATCTTATCTCTAACCCTAACTATAACCCTAATTCTAAAACTAAAAATAAGTCTAATTGTAACCCTAATTCTAACTCTAACCCTAATCTTAACCCTCATAATAATTATTACCCAAACCATAACTCTAATTCTATCTCTAACCCTAACCTTAACCCCAACCCTAATTCTAAAAGCAACACTAATTTTAATTTTAACCCTAACAATAATTGTAACTCTAACTATAATCATAACCCCAACCCCAACCCTCACCCCAACCTTAAAACTAACACTTATTCTAACTCTAACCCTAACCCCATCTCCAACCCTAACCATAAACCTATTTCTCAAACTAACACTAATTTTAATTTGTAAGCTTGACCCTAACCCTGTTTCTAACCCTAACCATAAAATAAACCTAACTCTAACACTAATTATAACTTTTTAAATCTAACCCTAACCCTTCAATTAGGGTTAGGGTTCAATTTGGATAAGGTTTAATTATTGGATTCAATTAGGGTTAGGGTTCAATTATGATCAAGGTTTAAATAGGATTAGGATTCAATTAAGGTCAGGGTTAGGATTAAAGTTTAATTAAGGTAAGGGTTAGTGTTAGGGTTCAATTAGAGTTAGGATTAATTAGTATTTAGAGCTAAGGTTAGTGTTTAACTAGGGTTAGGGTTCAATTAATGTCCAATTAGGATTAGGGTTATAATTAGGTTTTAATCAGGGATAGGGCAAGAGTTAAATTACGGTTAGGGTTCAATTAGGGTTATTTCTTGATTATGGTTAGGGTAAAAGTTCAATTAGGGTAAGTGTTCTCTTAGGGTTATCTAAATCTATCTCTAACCCTAACTATAATCCTAATTATAAAACTAAAAATTATTCTAATTGTAACCTTAACCTTAACTCTAACTCTAACACTAATCCTAACCCTCATAATGATAATTACCCAAACCCTAAAACTAACATGTTAATTATAACACTTACACTAACCTTAACCACAACTATAACCCTAACCCCTAAACCTAACCTATACCATAATCATAATTGTAACCCTAACCCTAACCTTAACCCTAACCCTAATCTTACTATTAA
This sequence comes from Sequoia sempervirens, assembly GCA_007258455.2. Taxonomy (NCBI): domain Eukaryota; kingdom Viridiplantae; phylum Streptophyta; class Pinopsida; order Cupressales; family Cupressaceae; genus Sequoia; species Sequoia sempervirens. The sequence goes on along the minus strand of VDFB02000007.1, from coordinate 209,653,050 downwards.
CGCTAATCCAACCATAATACCAAATTTATCTCTAACCCTAACCCTATCCCAAATTTTAATCCCAAACGTAATCTCCAACCTTAACTCTAACCCTATTATTAAATTTAATCGTAACCCCAATCCTAATCCAAACCTTAATGCAAAACCTAACCCTAACCCTAGCCCAATCCTAACCCAATCCTAACCCTAACCTTAATGCAAACCCTAACCTTAACCCTAACCCCTAACCCTAACCCCTAACCCCTAACACAAACCCTAACCTTAATGCAAACCCAAACCCTAACCCTAACCCCAATCCTAACCCTAACCTTAATGCAAACCCTAACCCCAATCCTAATCCTAACCTTAACACAAACCCTAAACCTAACCCTAATCTTACTATTTATGCTAATCCAACCATAATTGCAAATTTATCTCTAACCCTAACCCTAATCCTATATATTATTAATCCCAAATGTAATCTCCAACCCTAACCCTAACCCTATTGTTAACTTTAATCATAACCCTAACCTTATTCATAATGTTAACCCCAATCCTAATCCAAACCTCAAGGAAAACCGTAACCCTAAACCCAACCATAACCCTAACCCTAATCCTAATCCTAATATTAACCCTAATCTTAACCCTAACCCTAACCTTAACCCTAACCATGATAATTTTATCTTTCATGTTGCGATGTGACTGCTACTAGCATATATATATATTATATTACTAATATATATAAAACCGTCAAGAGATATCCTTCTCGAGGCATCTATTTTTAATCAATTACTCACATAAAAGTACAATAAACATCTCAAAAAAGATATCTCTCGACGTTTTTATGTATATTATTAATATATAATCATATATACTAATTAACTAAAACAAACAAACCACTAAAAATATGAAGACAAATCATCAAACTAAAGTGAAGATTGTTAGTCAAAATTGTATACATAAAGAATACCCTTAAGTGCAAGTGGCTAACATTTTTTTTTTGAAATGCCCGTAAGCTCACATAATATTTACGATTTAAAATAAATAAAAAATTTTGCTTGATCCATTACCTCCTCAGTAGTTGTCTATAAACCAGTCGGGCATTCCGCATCACATTTCCTCTGTTAAATACTTTCCCTGCAATTTACGCACAGCTCTGAGATTCCACCCTATATCAGGCGAAATCATTTGAATAAAGGGAGAAGGAGACAATGTCCGGCATGGGAGATGGGTATGTGGGCACTGCCCAAGATGCTGCGAGGATTAGGCGTCTTGAGAAGCAACGAGAAGTTGAACGAAGGAAAATCCAGGAGCTCAAGAACAAATCCTCTGGCGGCCAGACCGGTCTTCTTCAGTTTGGCTCTGGCACTTCGGAGGTAATAATTATAACGTTAAAACACTACTTTACTCCAATAACATATGCTCTTCTGTTGGTACAAATGCCACCGGGCATGCCTTTTTTACATCATAAATACGGTTTCATTCGGTTTATGAGAAATCCATATAAAAAAATGTGAATTGCATATATCAAAATCTCAATCTGAAATATTACGGGTGGTCAGATTCTGGAAACTGCTTTCAAGAAGGAGACAGTTGGACTTGTCACCAGAGAACAATATGTTGAGAAGGTGACGTTTTTCTATTCTCTCCCGTACATCAAATTTACAAGAGCTAAAAATGAAAGGGTGTAAAATTAGTAGGTTTTAGATCAGGAAATTTAATTTTTTCGGCTGATATTATGCTTTTGTTGTGGTTTTATAGCGGGTCAACATTCGTAGCAAAGTGGAAGAGGAGGAGAAGGAGAAGCTACAGAGGCTCCAACAAGAGTAAGAAAATATTATTCAAAATCTCCAGAAACACAAGTGTGGAATTTCTAGACTTCGGTTATGCCAACAAGTTTTTTAGTAGAACTTATGGACACTTTATGAGTAAATTGTCTGTTGCAGTCTTCAGGCGGAAGAGCTTTCATGTTGCTTTTTTATTGTACTGGGATGTCTTTTTTTAGTCTGATTTGGAATTTCTTGCTCTCTTGGTTTAGAGAGGAAGAGTTGGAAAATCAAAAGAGGAAGAAAAGGAGGACAAAAGCACCTTCTCGGTTGTCATTCATCGATGATATGGAAAATGAAGAAGACGAGGGCAACGGGGCTAGTGGTATGTGAATTGTTTCTTAGCAATTTGTTTTAAATTATGTTTTATGTGCTCAGCGAGAGGGTGGTGCCCCTTGTTTGAATTCTAGCCCGATATTGGAGAGGGCTAATTCTCTTCAATTTGAAAAAGTAAATGGAATTCATAATTCGTTATTTCTTGATATGAATCCCTAACAAAAATCGAACCAGTGTCTTTCCTTGTTTATTATCCACACACATGTACTCACACATTGACAGACTTTTACTATTATTGGATCAGTATACAACGTCCTAGCCTTGAGAAATATGGCCTCATAACCATTGTTAACAATGTTAAGCACATATTCTGCTAAATATGTACTGAGGATAACCAATTCCCCCATAACATTTTGGGCCCATCATATATCTGGTTACAGGTAGGGAGAACATATTCATACCCATACCCCAGAAAATAATAGTATTGTCATTTAAGGCACAGCACCTAGTAACTGTGACCATTCCATCACCTTGTTATTTATGCGCACATGCACCCGCACATCCACAGAGTTATATTATCCTCTGATCAATGTCGACATGGTGCACAACATTCTATTCTTGGGAAAAATTTCCTCACAACCACTGTAAACAAAACTTGTCGTTTTCTACTTAGGATAAGTGACTGCCCTACAACATTTTTATGCCCATCATATATCTGGTTTCAGGGAGGAAAAAAATCCCACGCCAGCACCTGTGAAAATACTACTATTGCCATTAATGGTATGCCATATAGTAACTTCAACCAACCCTTTACCTTGTTATTTATTCATATGCATGCACCCACACATCCACTGACCTACGTTACCCTCTGATCAATATTGACATAGTGCACACAACATACTGGCCTTGAGAAAATTGTCTCATAACCACTGTTAACAATGTTAGGCAGAATTTCTGCTGAACATCTTTTGAGGATATCTGATTTACCCATAACATTTTTGCACCCATCATATTTCTGGTTACAGGGAGGAAAAACACTCACTCCCACACCCAAGAAATAGTACTATTGCTATCAAAGGCATGCCACCTAGAAACTTTAACCATCCCATTACCGTGCTATTTATCCACATGCATGCACGTATACTACATTACTCTCTGGTCAATATTGATATAGTGCACAACATACTGGCCTAGAGAAAAATGGTCTCATAACCACTGTCAACAATGTTAACTGTAATTTCTTCTAAACATTTACTTGAGGATAACTGATTCCCCTTTAACATTTTTGTGCCCATCATATATCTCTGGTTACAGGGAGGAAATAACATCCACTCCCTTGCTCGAGAAAAATACTACTACTTCCATCAAAAACATTGCCTTCCAGTAACTTTTTACCATCTCATTACGTTGTAGTAAACCTGTAGGATAACCAGACTAGAATAAGCTGGCACAGAAAAAAACAGACTTGGGAACAGTAAGGATAAAAATGTTTTTTTGCTTTTAGTTTTTAGCAACAAAATAAATTTAGCACTTAACAACGTTCCCTAGGTTCATGATTTTAAACCATCCTAGGTGCATGATGTAGACAGCTATTTTCGACTGTCACCTAGTAACATGTTACATCCTAGTCTTAACCCATTCCCATTTCTTCAAATTCCCCTTTCATTACCCATTCTTAATAAAATAATCATCTCAATAAATTCCCTTTTCCATTAAATAATTAAAAATCTATTTTATTGCCCATTTATCCATTCCAAATAATAATAATACCCATTATCTATTTCCAATAAATAACAAAATCCAAAATATCCAGCTAAAATTTCTTTGTAATCCCCCTCATTATGCCATCTCTATTTTTACCTTATGCACACCTATTTAATTAAAATAAATAAATAATAGGAGATTGTAATGTCCCCTTTTTGGATATTCCTAAATTTAGGCCTGCAAAACAATAATAATCACAAAAAAGTGATATTAGTAATAACAAGTATAAAATTTATGGTTATATTCAGATTAACACAAAATATTATAATATTGAGAGCAATACATCATAGCTAAAACATAATAGTTAGATCTATAGTTCATAGCACCATTAACATTTGGATTCAAAATATCAACATCATTAATGGTTATTCAAAACCATATTCCTATAGTCAATCATATTAGGAATTCACTTGATGTCATGTCCCCTCACATAGCCCAGGATCACCTGCCTAAATAGCCAATCGGTGGAGGATGGCATCGGGATTCTTGAAAGCGGGTTCAAAGAAAATTAAAGAAGGAAGGAATAGATCGTTGTTAAAAGGCAACCAGTGATAAAATATAATACTAACAAACTAATTATCCCTTATACGATCAAGGACACAATGATTAGTTAAGGCCACTAACAAACAGACACGCCCTTTGAAAGAAGGCATATGTTGAAAGGAGATGTCTTTTCCGCCACCGAAGGTATAAGAAGAAGGAAGAGTTCCATAGCAAAGGAAAAAATCATCGGAGAAGAGAATAAAGGGTAAGAGATCAGCAAGAAGATAACAACATCGCTTCCATCAGGTGTATTTTCTGCCACCTAGTATTAATCGATCTGTTACATATCTATTTATGAATTGACTAGGGATTCGTCCCAACAGCAAGCTGATATATCTGCATTAATAAATTACTCTTATTTGCAGCAATTTAATACATTTGCATTGACTGTCCTCCTCATAACAGTAGCTAAATTCCTTACTTTAATTCATATTTATATATATATATTGTTTAGCATTCTTGGGGTATTTATTTATATGCATTGATTAGTCAGGGGATTAACTACCTTCATAAGTGTCAATCTGTTCTATGCTAGTCTAACAATTATATTAGACTGTACATGAATCCAGATGCATTAATACCTGTACGCTAGACATGGATTTACATATATACTACTCTTCGTGTATGATTAGAAAGATATAATGTTTACAGCTATTTTAAATGTCAATGAATAATAATATATTTGAATGTTTGAATCTGATTGTAAACCCCCTTGGGGAAAGGGGCTTGAGAGGAGCGGTGCATTTCACTTACAGTTCGCCCAATCCGAAGGAAGTGATGAGCCATGGAGGGGTGGAAATCCCACTTACAGTCTGCTCAACACTTGAGAGAAGGATGGGCCATGGAGGGGTGGAAATCCCACTTATGGTTCGCCCAATCCGAGGATGAGCCATGGAGGGGTGGAAGTCCCACTTACAGTCCGCTCAAAATCAAAGGGAAGGATGGGCCATGGAGGGGTTGAAGTGCCAAGATCGCCTATAAGCTCCGCTCGTTCCCACGAGTGGGCAAAGTGTTTTTTGAGGTTGGGGCATGGTCGGGGAAAGCAGGTACAAGTCGCCAACAGGGAGAGTGGTGGTATACAACCTCTTAGGTTGGTATATGGCTTCGGGCAAACCCACCATGCCACTCCTCTTAGTTCACAATAAGTTGCATTATTGATGTTGCCATGGATTAATGCTAACAAATGTATATATGCATGTTTGGGAATATTGTCTTGTGGTGAATGCAAGTTTCAATCAAGGACTCCACCAACAAGGTGAAAACCCTAATCCTAGTTTGTGAAAATTGTGACCCATAGGCGAATTCTAAGGCAAATTAGGACAAGGGACATTACAGTGGTATGAGAGCATAACCCTGCCATCCTGTGAAAAGTTGGTTAATACAAACCTATCAAAGAAGGCACCCTAGGAAAAACAACACTCAAAACAACACCATGAGTGAATAGATGAGCAATGAAATAAGAACATTCATGGAACAAACCGCCCAAGCACTCAGGGACCAAAATGAGAGGAACGAGAGAACCACCCAACTTCTCCTCCAAGCATTCAAAGTGTGAATGGCAATAACAGACAGGAGACAAATTCTAATCATTCCAAAAAACAACAACCTCATCTCCCCAAAAGCAACCAACTCTAGACCCACAAGACCTCCCTTCTTACCGAGGGAAGAACATGTGGAAGAAGGGGAGGCAAATGAACTCCTCACAGATAACATGGATGAGATTGCAGCAACATACTATAGACTTGACCCCAAAATTAGGAGCACTATCCCTTTTAAAGATTATTGTGATGCCAGATTAAGAACTACCCCTAGGAAGGAAAGGAAGAGCCAACATGACAAAGGCCTCAAGAATAGAGTGAGCAAGCTAACCCTCCCTAATTTTGATGGAGAAGGAAAAACCATGGCATGCTCGTGGGTCCAAAAGTTGGACACGTATCTATCGCTAAGTCCAATGACAGAGGAGAATACCATTAAGTTAGTCATGCTGGCCCACGAGTGGTGGCACCACAGTCTCATTACCCAAGGCCACCAACACGTAACCACCTATGATGATTTCACCTAAAGGCTAATCAAAGATTCGGCCAAAAGCACCCCAAGTGGTACTTGAGAGAACTCACCCGAGTAAGACAACATGGAACTATAGAGAACTATGCCACCGAATTCCAAAAGCTAGCTGTCATGGTACCCGAAATCTCTCAAGAGAGACTAACCTACTTGTTCGTGGAAGGATTGAGGGGATCGATCAAGAGCATGGTAAGTGCATTAGAACCCACCAACTTAGATGAAGCAATTCAAAAAGCCATGAAATTTGAGGATAATCCACCAAAAGATAGACCCAAGAACTTTATTGCACCCTCCAAACCCTCTCACAGAGATGAAAGGCTTGAGAAGGAGGTTTCATCAAAAACGTGTTCTCACTGTAATGAGAAGATGGAACGTGGTCATATGTGTAAACCAATGGATGATTTGAAAAGGAAGGGCCTATGCTTTAAATGCCATGGACCATGGGAATGTGGCCATAAATGTGAGAGAAAGGGCAAAGCCCACAAGATAGAAGCAACCCCCAAGGAGAAAGCAAAGAAAACCCAAGCAAGAAACCAACGCATGATGAAGGAGGCCTCAAAAGTATCCAATCGGAAAAAGAAAGAACAATAAACAAATGGAGCTTCATGGAGGAGCAAATCTTGTAGTTACGACACTTTTTACTCTCAAGATCTAGAAACATATTACCCAACCAATCTCCCCAGTGAGAATTGTAATATGTCACTTGAACTCTTTGCATAAGACCCCTAAGGTTTCCTTATCAAGTGAATGGAACACCTCTTCATAGAACATTGCATAGTTATATGTCATACTCCTAATCCTCTTCTTAAGTTCTTGCCTTAAGGTTAAGAGATATCTATGATATAAAAAAGGGTTTGCTTGAGGGAAAGCAAATTGAAAGGGGAGGACTGTCATGTCCCCTCACATAGCCTAGGATCACCCGCCTAAATAGCCAATCAATGGAGGATGGCATCGGGATTTTTGAAAGCAGGTTCGAAGAAAATTAAAGAAGGAAGGAATAGATCGTTATTAAAAGGCAACCAGCGATAAAAGATAATACTAACAAACTAATTATCCCTTATACGATCAAGGACACAATGATTAGTTAAGGCCTTTAACAAACAAACATGCCCTTTGAAAGAAGGCATACATTGAAGGGAGATTTCTTTTCCGCCACTGAAGGTATAAGAAGAAGGAAAAGTTCCATAGCAAAGGAAAAAATCATCGGAGAAGAGAATAAAGGGTAAGAGATCAGCAAGAAGATAACAACATCGCTTCCATCAGGTGTATTTTCTACCACCTAGTATTAATCGATCTGTTACATATCTATTTATGAATTGACTAGGGATTTGTCCCAACAGCAAGCTGGCAAGCTGATATATCTGCATTAATAAATTACTCTTATTTGCAGTAATTTAATACATTTGCATTGACTGTCCTCCTCATAACAGTAGCTAAATTCCTTACTTTAATTCATATATATATATATATATTGTTTAGCATTCTTGGGGTATTTATTTATATGCATTGATTAGTTAGGGGATTAACTACCTTCATAAGTGTCAATCTGTTGTATGCTAGACTAACAATTATATTAGATTGTACATGAATCTAGATTCATTAATACCTGTACGCTAGACATGGATTTACATATATACTACTCTTCGTGTATGATTAGAAAGATATAATGTTTACAGCTATGTTAAATGTCAATGAATAATAATATATTTGAATGTTTGAATCTGATTGTAAACCCCCTAGGGGGAAGGGGACTGAGAGGAGCGGTGCATTTCACTTACAGTCTGTCCAATCGAAGGAAGTGATGAGCCATGGAGGGGTGGAAATCCCACTTACAGTCCGCTCAACACTTAAGAGAAGGATGGGCCATGGAGGGGTGGAAATCCCACTTATAGTCAGCCCAATCTGAGGATGAGCCATGGAGGGGTGGAAGTCCCACTTACAGTCCTCTTAAACTCAAAGGGAAGGATGGGCCATGGAGGGGTGGAAACGCCAAGATTGCCTATAAGCTCCGCCCGTTCCCACAAGTGGGCAAAGTGTTTTCCGAGGCTGGGGCATGGTCGGGGAAAGCAAGTACAAGTCGCCAACAGGGAGAGTTGTGGTAGACAACCTCTTAGGTTGGTATATGGCTTTGGGCGGACCCACCATGCCACTCCTCTTAGTTCACAATAAGTTGCATTATTGATGTTGCCATGGATTAACGCTAACAAATGTATATATGCATGTTTGGGAATATTGTCATGTGGTGAATGCAAGTTTCAATCAAAGACTCCACCAACACAGTGAAAGCCCTAACCCTAGTTTGTGAAAATATTGACCCATAGGGGAATTCTAGGGCAAATTAGGACATATACATATACATATACACACACACACATATATGTGTGTGTGTGTGTGTGTGTGTGTGTATCATACACACACACACACACACAAACACATATATATTCATATATTCTCAAACTTACTTTCTAATAATATTCTTGCTGAAAACAATATTCATTTCCAATAGATATCTTACGTTTCAATTTCTTATTTTCCTTTTCCCAATCCTCTTCACTTGATACCTTTCTTCACAAGGATATGATCCCCTTTTTATATCTTATTATTGAGGGAGTCACAATCTTTCACATTTGAAGAGTTACAACTTTTCACATTTGAAGATTCACAACCTTTCACAGTAGGGGTCACATCCTTTCTCACATCATCACTACTCTTGAGAACATAATTTAATTTACTTGCAAAGTCACATAAGGTTCTATTCTCAATTGAATTATTGAATGATGTTATAGATGTCTTTCTCAAATGAAATGCTCTCCCGTTTATATCTCAAGTTTGAGGGAGTCACACCCTCTTCACCTCAATAGTTACAACTCTTCATCGCTGCATTTAGAGAATAATAATTTAATTTTAAATAAGTTAATTTGATAGTGCTGATGTCTATTACTTGTAATCAGTGCTAATTATTCCTCCCCCTTTTCTTTCCTTCTAGATCTACCTTCCTTATATACCTTATCTTGCTCAAGGGACACAACCTTTCATATGCTGGATGACCATTCTTAACAACTTAATATTTATTTAATGTCAGTTTGGTTTAATATTAATTATCTTTATTGATTTCTTTTGAAACATAGGCTGCAGACATTTAGGAATTAAATGGGACATTACAGATTTATCCTCACCTATTTGTATCCCCCATGACTATTCTTAGCCAGTCAAGATTCCTCACTTTCTCTCATCCAATCTCAACTGTTCATGTTCCTTTCTCCAGGTCTATAAATCAACTCTTTCATCCATCATTTTAATGCTTTTCGAATGATCATTTTGCTGGTGCATGCTGCTGATTTGGGCAACCTGCATTCCGTTGAAGAGCAGATCTATGGTATCATAATGGAGGCTTTGACTTTGATTTCATTTTGCAATTTGTTTTTGTTTAGCTTTCATTGTTCCTCTATTTTAGTGTAGTCTTTATTTGAGTTTCTGGGTTTGTTTGTTGAGCTAACTTGGTTTTTCTATAACTCGGATTGAGGGTCTAAACAAAAAAAAGAGAAGAAGAAGAAAAAAGTAAAGAATTTTTTTTCATCCAATGGTGAAAACCATTCTTATGGTGCCTTAGGCAAGTACTATGATAAAAACCTGGCAAATAGGCATCATGTATAAACTTGTTATTTGTTGTTTACAAGAACCTTACACTTGGGGCAAGTTCATTTCACCTATCTTTGATAGCTCATCATTGTCATAGTCACCCTCCCACTTTGACTTTGGTTTTGCCTTGGTAGTGTAAATTTTAATGATCAGATTTAATACACAGAAAATTAATTCAAAATCAGACACAGCAACACAGCAGATACCCTGGGAAAACCCTCCTCTTGAGGGAGAAAAACCCAGCAACAAAGATCTCTCTTATATATATAAATAGTGGCAACAATTCTCTTTACAATGAGGCCAATCTTCAGCACCTACACAAGATGCAATGGCAGATAATAATCTGCACCTCCTTAATAGCTAACTCTGCCCTTGAATAAATTCTCAAACTGCTCTTGATGAAATTTGCACTTGAATGAATCGAACTTGACTTATTACTTGATGATCACAATGAAAGAGCGAACTCATATATATACAATATGAAGGGGGTGCGACTTTATTAAATGCAAGTCGGCTAGAGATAATAGACGCCACCAATAATAGAAAGGTTGTCCTCAAGAAGAAAATCGGCCACCAAAAGCAATATAGGAGATCGCGCCAAAGAGAGAAAATCGTAGATAATGTGAATGAGGTCGGCCTCATACAAATCTTCATTAAATGTGACTTCAAAACTTGTGCCATATATATAAATTAAATAGCCTCTTGGCTATCATTTAATTTATCAAGCTGGAGCATTATATCGACGTTGTATGTTATCATTAACAGGTAGAAGTGTTGATTCATGCTTTGGGAAACATATCTTGATCACACCCATGACTCTTAGAAAATCTTGATGCTTCCATACACTTAAATCTTGTGACATCTACATGATCAAAACATCCATACTTAGGTCCTTAAAACAGCGTGGACACCTATTACCAAATCATGCGTGGAAAAGGATTGAAGACATAGTTTTGCAAAATCAAAGAAGATCCTTCACAACTTAGCATCCTAAACACAAGCTTGAATGTGTCATTGCAACTTTTAGCGGGATACATCATTCCCGATCCACCTTGCTTGCATCCATCATTGCTTGGAGGTGTAACAAATTTGTCCTTGATGCATATCGTTTTCATTCTATCATTTGTCTTCAATTGATCTTTAGTTTTGGTTTGGCTTGGGGCAATTTTGTTTGCTTCCCTTTCTAGCATGTTTTCTTGCTTTTTTGTTGGTTTTGTGTGGGTCCTTGGGGCAATCTTTTGACAACCAGCATCATGGTTTTCCATATCACGGTATTATCTGTCAAATGCCTTCTTGTGACTTCTTTTTGCTTTGAGTTAGTCTTGTGGCACGTGGCAACAACGTCATCATGGTTTCCCATATCATGGTGCCTCCTATCATTTGCTGTAGCAAACATCAAGGTTGTTCATAATCTAGATTCATAGCATGTACCTTAATGATCATTCATCTTCCTCATCCTTCTCCTTTCCTAGCCAATTTCATCCCCCTATCCACCTCTATCTAGTCCCTACCCATCTAGTCATTCTTCCATCCATTTTGAGAGCACACCTGTGTTCTCCATCTTTGATTGTACTTTTGAGGGGGCATTCCTAAATTTATCCTAAAATCCTAATGCTTGGGGCATGTGCCCTTTTTCCCATTGGATACATCTATCTACTTTCTTTGAAGCACTATTATTTTGCAACACCATTTCAAAGAGGGGCAAAATGTAGACGCCCATTTTCAACCATCAGCTAGTATCATGTTACATCCTAGTTGTAACCCATTCCCATTTCCTAGTCCCATTTCAAATTTCCCTTTCATCACCCATCCTTAATAAAATAATTATCTCAATAAATCCACTATTCCATTAAATAATTTAAAATCTATTTTATTACCCATTTATCCATATCAAATGATAATACCACCCATTATCTATTTCTAATAAATGATAAAATCCAAAATATCCAGCCAAGATTCATTTGTAACCCTCCTCATTATGCCATCTCTATTTTTACCCTATGTACACCTATTTATCCAAAATAAATAAATAATAGAAGATAATTATCCTCACCCATTTGTAACACCCATGACTATTCTTAGGCAGTCAAGATTCCCCGCTTTCTCTCATCCAATGTCAACCATCTATTGAGATTGAATCTCCACCGTTCATGTTCCTCTCTCTAGCTCTATAAATCAACTCTTTCATCTATCATTTCAAAGCTTTTCAAATGATTATTTTGCTGGTGCATTGTAATGCTCCACCTAGAAATGAATCATTCACTATAAAACATAGATCATTGTCCCCACAATATAGAATTTAATTATCACCACCAAAAGGAGCAATCAAGGAGAAATAAACAATATTATTATTAATTAAGTTAATGAAAGGGTCAAAGGGCATGAAATGAAGAGTCATGTCAATTAAATAAAAAAGTTATATAAAGTAGTTAAAAAATGAAGAGGAGGGATATCAATTGATCAAGACATTATTTTGTTGTTTCCTTTGTGGAATATGAACCAAGTTTTTAACACCTTGAGGATGAAACCCCTCTACGCCCGAAATCAAAGGACGAAAACCCCTAACTTAGGCAGACTTTAGAGACATTTTTGGCATTTTATTAAAGATAAATCACTGCAGATCAGAGGAAGATTTACAGCAGAATTAATAGGATAAGTTCTACATTGTCTAAAATATATTCTAAGCATTCAATATAAATTATTTAATAAGTTATTAAGTTGCAATTTCCAAGTTAAATTCATACTTATAATTAATTATGCAACTCTTATTGAGCTAGGGTTTATTATACTTAAAGAAATTAAGACAAACTTTAAAAAGGGACATTACATGCATGCTATTGATTTGGGCAACCTGCATTCCATCAAAGAGCAGATCTATGGTATCACAATAGAGGTTTTGACTTTGATTTCATTTTGCATTTCGTTTTTGTTTTGCTTTCATTGTTGCTCTATCTGAGTGTAGTCTCTTATTTGAGTTTCTGAGTTTGTTTATTGAGCTAACTTGGTTTTATAGCTCAGATTGAGGGTCTACACATGATAATCTTGAAAAGTACATATGTTGCAAGTCTCGCTCGCCAAGGTCAACTCTGTCTAGGCTTAGCTTTTTTAGATTTTAAATCTGTAATGGTAGCCTACTGGAAATGCAACACTATTTTTTATGTTTTACGAATAAATTTGAGAGGCCATTGCAAGTTGCTGAAATTTTAAGAATGGAGCATTTGACCTGTTATATTTATTATTTACAGAGAATAAGGAAATCAGGAAGCCCAAGCTTGGTAAAGATCCGACTGTTGAGACAAGTTTCTTGCCTGACAGGTACCACTTCAACAAATTGAACCTTGAAATTGAATTGGCTATTTGTCAACAGAGAAGGAATGGCCTTCGCAATAGAGTTTTATCTTCTAAACTAATTTTTCTTTTATAATTACTTCAAAATTTATTTCCATTTTTTGGAAGGTCTATTCTATGGAATTTAACTTGTGATCTTAAGGGAATTGAGGGTAATACTTCAGAGATCGAGAAGCGGAGGATCAGAGTGAGCGTGAGCGTCTGCGACAACAATGGTTGGATGAACAAAAGCGTGTCAAAAGTATGCATCCTAATTTTATTAATGGTGGTGTTATTATACACTCAAAAATAGAATGTCACATAATTTCTATGGACACATTTTATTGATGTTTATTATTGTCTTTTGCAGATGAACCATTGGAGATTACCTATAGTTACTGGGATGGTGCTGGTCATAGGCGTGTCATTCAGGTACCTGAAAGAGTTATCAATGATTTCATGAATATCTTTGAAGTGTGGTTTAATTGGTATTTTAGTCTTATTGTAACTTCTGTATAAGCATTTTCTTTGCATGATAATTGGTAAATGAGTTGATGACAAACCATTTGGGGAAATTAAATATCTATAGAACAAATTGCACATCTAAATTCATTGTATGGATACTGACCAATCTAATTTTGGAATGGCTATAGATATAGAGAGGCAAAAAATGTTAGAAGTTGGAGGGAAAGACAGTGAAATTAAGGATAGAAAACTGTTACATGTCAGTTTTTGGGTTTTTGGATGGATAAATGTGGGTTCAAACGGGGTCCCGTCCTAAAAAATATGAAAACATTACAATGCAGTGAACACAGTAACTATTTATTTTGATTCAGATACCAAAATGAATACAGATGGGGCCATATTTTCTACTAAGTGCTTAATCACATCTTCCACTTGATATTATGCAAAACCTACAGAGGCCACAACTATAAACTGGCAAAAATAAAAAATAAAAATGCCTGTAATATAGTGGGACTGATAACAGACAGATGTCTCCCTACCTTCCCATTCTGAAATGCCTTCCAACTCAGAAGAGCAAATATTAAGTGCTACCCTCTGCAAGCTACATCTATGAAGACCATCCCTTGTTTGTCATCATGACTGAGTTCTATGATCATTCAAAAGAAAACTATTGGATTCACAGATGAATGCAAACCTGATTGCCCACTTCGTCCATTCTCAACATGTCTATGAATTTCTTCAACAGAGCAACTATATCTGCACTCCCTTGCTTAAGTCAAACATGGACTGCAGCACTATTGATGCCCAAATTGAGCACAGGAACCATCATCATCTGATCAAACTCTACCAGCTTCAGAAAACAGAAACCGTGTCACCATTGCCCTTTGAGTAGGTTTTGTTTTCCTGCCATTCATACACAAAATTCTTTAAGGTGTTCTTTGGAAATTGCTTGGGTTTGTTGTTCTTCATTCCATTCTAGAATCTAAACTCTTTGGTCCAACTGGAAATTTAATAGTTGTCTATATATGTGGTTGTGAATCATCTTCCTACTCTGCCTTGTTCTCCTTCCTGTTTCAAATATCCAAATTTGACTTCAAGACCTAAAGGTTATTGAGTACACCTAATTGCAGTCATTTAAAAATATCCAAAACTCAAAAAATAAGCGCTTTTTGCATGTCCAATGATGATTGCAGTTCAAGAAGCTGTAATTTGCTGAGTCAATTTGTCTAACATTTTGTGTTCCTTCTGTATGCTGCCTTATTTTGCATACATATTTGTCATGATAGTCATAACCTCAGCAGATGCAGGCTTGCTGCTGATCAATAGATTGCCAATATGTGTTTCAAAGCTTCAAGATTTCTATAAGCTGGGAGGAAGCTGGCAAAGGTTGACAAATCTGGATTTACACGGTCCAATTGCATTAAGGCTTTCTCATACAGCAAGATTTGTGCATGGTCTACAAGATTTGTAGACCATGACACAACATTTTCTTGAGGAATTCCAGGGAAAAGGCTTAGAACCAAGTTAAGAGCCAAATTTGTGCACATGTAAGAGACGAATTTTTGTTGCAGAATTCAATCAAACAATTTTTGTTTCTTCTGTATGATCCACAATTTACATAAGATTGTCAGAGCAGCTACAACAGTACCTGATAGAATCTGCTTTCACATGATTTTCTGGATCTCAAACTCTCATCTAAAGCTCCCATTTTGGCCTATGCTGGGATGATGCTTTGAAAGGTTGTTGAATTTGGCCTTTTTGACATGCCTTTTTCATGCATATCTAACAATGCTTGCAGAGCCAAGGGTTTAGAGTATAAGGAGAGCGATAAGACCTACCAGTCAATGCCAAATAAACTTGAAAGTCAATCCTATTTCTGCACCAACAATTTTAGTGAACTTCTTATTAAAATCACTTTGGACGAAAGGAACTAACGAAGAATTGCTCTGCATACATATCTATTAGAAGCAGGGGAAATGCAACACACCATATGCTGGGGAAGATCAAACATTTTATCCTCCTGACAATAAAACTGTAGCCTAAATCTTATAGTAATGGTTGAGGCTGTTTCCAGAAGGAATATATTACATCTTGATTTGGTAGAGTGGTAATTGATCAATCGATCATGGCTAATTTACAAGCAGATGTGCACTTCCTTCAAGAAATATAAGTTTGTGGTTTTAGATTGCAGTTGTAGATGAATCAGTAGAATGGACATTGCATTGCAACCTTTCACAAAGAGGGTAAATGAGGTGTGGTGGTGTTCTTAGAGATTAAGATCCCATCTCATTGTGCAGCTGGATGACACCAATGCTTGTTGACAAAGTGTGAGGTTTTGCTTAGTGTGCATGCTCAATGGCTCAATTAGTATAATTTACACTCCCCATTTTCGAGTGGCCCATAGTTGGTGTTATTTATATGGTGGAGTTGGAATGTGTATTGATTGGACAGTGCTAGAACTGCCATTCGTCCTGAAGAATGAAACGTTCGGATTGATTTCAAGAGGATGCTTAAGTTTTTGGATTCAGATGGTTGATATTTTTCATCTAATTGCCAAGTAACTACAGTAACTACAATGGCAGCAAGGGGGTTTTAATGGAGTGATTGTGTAACAAAAAACTTGTAACATAATTTTGATAGCCATTTACATATCAAACTGTCTCTAAAAATAGATCTAGATCTCGTTTATCTATATTTTATAGAGTTATTATAAGTATTACAATCAATCAAGAAAATAATTCATGTTTAACTCATATATATTGTATATCTAAAAATAGATCTAAATCTCGTTGATCTATACTTTATAGAGTTATTATAAGTATTATGATCAATCAAGAAAATAATTCATGTTTAACTCATATATATGTGTGTGTGTGTGTACACACACACACATATATATGTATATGTACACACACATACACACACACACACACACACATATATATACATACATACATATCTATATATACATACATATATATGTATATGTATGTATATATGTATATATGTCAAAATGGTAATATAATTTATTGAGTTCCATATTAGTAATTTGTACAGCTATTCGCATTCAAATAGATACCAGGCCCATCTCTAAAAATAGATCTAGATCTCTTTTATCTATATTTTATAGAGTTATTATAAGTATTACGATCAATCAAATAAAATTCATGTTTAACTCATTTTCCAAATAATTTGTCTAACATGATTAGATTGAATTCTGTAAAATCTAGACAGGTGAAAGTTAGACAAATCTGTTTCTTATATAAAACAAATAGATAGAATCTAAAATTATCCAATATATAACTGATAATACAATTATTGATTTGCTTAATATTCATAATATATCAGAATTGGCAATATATTAAATTTTTTTATTCAATTAAAACCTTTTTATTTGATAACTAATGGAGTTCTTAGATCCAATATCACATTAGATAAAAATTTAAGATACATGTATTGATTGTACCTATTGTGTATGGGCATGCCTCATAGATGTATTAGAAATGATACCTTGGGAAGGATGTAAAGCTAAGCAAATTGCTTCTGCTACAAGAATAGAAGACTATGTAGGTTGTAAGAGGTGTGAACCAGCTTGTCCAATGGATTTCTTAAGTGCGTGTTTATTTATGGGATGAAACAACTTGCAGTAATTTACCTTGGCTAACAATAATTATTATTTTGCCCATATTTGCGGGGTTATTAATCTTGTTATTTCCCCATAAAGGAAATAGAATGATTTGATGGTATACTTTGGGTATTTGCTCATTAGATATCCTTTTGATGACCCATATATTTTGTTATCATTATCATTTTTGATAATTCATTAATCCAATTGGAAGAGGATTATAACTAGATAAATCTTATACATTTTCATTGGAAATTGGGAATTGATGGATTTTTCATTGGACTTATTTTGTCAATGAGATTTGTAGCTACTTTAGCTGCTTGGCCAATTACTCAAAATTTGTGATTGTTGCATATCTTGATGTTGGCAATATATAGTGGCCAATGGAGATTATGTGCTTCTCGAGATATTCTACATTTCTTTCTCATGTGGTAGTTCAAATTAATTCTTGATTACCTACTTTTATAAGCTACTTTAGTTGCTTGGCTAGATACTTAAAATCCGTGAATGTTGCATTTCTTGATGTTGGCAATGTATAGTGGCCAATTTGGGATTATTTGCTTCTTGAGATATTCTACTTCTTTTTCTCATGGGAGTTTGGACTAATTTTTGTTTACCTACTCTTACCCATGTGGGTGAGGAGGGAGGAGGGGAGGAGGGAGCGCGGGGAAAAGACGTTTATTTTCAGCCACAAAATTTCTTTTGTATACCATGGGTGGCTCCATTTTAATCTTAATGAAGGCTTTAAGTATGGATCTCATGGACCAACAATCAATTTCAAATTATTAGCTAAAAGGATTATCCCATCACACTTGAAATAGTATTATATTTACCAATCCTTCCCAATATGGGTTGTTTGCCACATTGAAGGATATATTATTGTACTACCAAAAGTTTGCTATTGCCATCCTAGCTTCATGGTGTTTTTCATTGTTCCAAGTAATACCTTCAAGCGAAGGTTGTGTCCCTAGAACATTGCAAGGAATACATAAATTTGGTGAAGAAAGATGATGACTAGAACTCTCATGAGTCTCAATAGTGGAGGAAAGTAGATGCTGAATATGCTTCCCTTACCCTCTTCTTTTCTGTTTTTTTCATATCATAACTAGTAAGCAAGGGATCCATTTCTCTCCTCACTTTAGCAAGCACATTAGGACACACTTCAAATCATTTCCAGCCATTTGAGCAAGGTGTTATTTTAACCTATTGTTCCTCCTCTCTTATGATGTCTGCAAAAACTATAGATCACCATGTCCTTGGTCTCACCCATTGTGCCATGCTTCCATGTAGGATCTTTCTTGCCATTGCCGATTTTGTATAAAGATAAATAAAAAGTCATTAGGGTTTTTGAAGTAGTGAAATTTCAAAAAAAAAAATTGAAAGTGAAAATCATTTAAAAATAAAAGAGAACACAACGCTAGTAGGAAGGGTTGGAAAATGAGAAAAGACAAAAATTTGGGCAGCATGACACCTACATTTTTAGCATTTGACATTTGAAATTTGAAGAAAAAAAGGAAAAAAATAGATACATACGTTTGTCAAAAGCACTCCAAAGTTCCAAACTTGATTCAATCTCTGAAAATGTTTTCCAATGACTACTCTTAGCTCAATTTTCACCTCTAGAAGACCAAATCAGCAAAAAAAAATGAATCATTTGATTATTTGGGTGCGTGGTTTTCTTTTTCCCACAATTGAGTCCATCTATGAAACTTGGCAAGTTACTTAACAAAACTTGATTGAGACTCAATGAGTATTTGGTACAAATTGTGAGTTTGGGTGGATTGAGCCTAGCCCTGTAGAACCTAAGAAAAAAATTTGGTGAACCATTGCACTTGAACCCAAAGGCAACTTAGGTAAATAACAAAGTGCCAATCCATATATCATAGGCTTTGCTTATCTCTAATTTGTTCCTATCTTGCATTGAATGGATCATCTCATGTATGGTAGTAATCCCATCCAATATTTGTTTGCCTTTGCCGAAGCCTCCTTTCTCAAAAGATATAATGAGGTGTAGGAAGGGTTTGAGCCTCTTTGTCCTCAATCCAGTGATAATATTATATTTAATGCTATATAAGGAAAATAGGCACAAGTCTTCAAAAGACTGGGAATTTGATCTTTGGGGCACGAGGATAATAAAGGTGCAATTGATATCCATAAATGTTTTCCTTGTTTTTTGTGATTGATTGCCAATGCTTACCACAACCTTCACCAATACATCCCATGAAGTTTGGGAAAATATTGGTGGAAAGCCATCTAGACCATGGCTTTATTGTTTTTCATCTTGAAAATGGCTTATTGTGACTTATTCATTAGAGCTTGGTTGTGAACCAAGGAAATTAGATGAGAGATATATTGCAATAGGTTTTCTTGGTATGTGGCCTAAGTTACTAGTCCTGGTATTGGTTCAGTGTCGGGTTCGTGGGTTTGGTCAATTTTTTTTTTGGGGTTGGGTTTGTCCATAGAAAACCATATAAAAATCAGAAATATGTACATATTTGCAGCAGTAATTAAGTTCAAAATACACCACACATAGCATCTTATATTATATAATAAACAAAACCACCATATTAATAGTCAAATATTAGTCAAACTCAAATGTCATGATATACATATTAAAGTTAAAAAACAATAATATCAAGTGTCAACAATGAGTCATCATTGATCAAAAATCATATGGGTCTTCAAATATATCATCATCACTATCCATATTAAATGATACAAGTAGTGATAAATTAAAACCACAAATAGTGCTAGTGGCACTGGCACTAGCACTCCCATGCTCACTAGTTGGCTCATAGTCATCATCAACATCAAGTGCAGCAAAGTGGGAAGTGGAAGCATCCAAGTCAATATATTCTGGCTCGATATCCCACTTCCTTGTGTCCCCTTCTTTGTAGCCACTTTGTGTATAAAGAGCCACAAGTTTGAATGCACATACACCAAGTCCTCTGCCTTTTTTGAGTGAAGGTGATTGTGCTTTATTGAGTGGATGAAGGAGTATATGGTCTAGTTCCTCTCATATGCAAATGAACTAGCAACCTATTAAGACAAATTAGAGAGTTAAGAGTTACAAAATTAAAAAATTTAAATTATAAATAAAACTTAAAAGATAAAAGTTTTTTTAAAAATAAAACTTGCAATAAAATTTTGATTGCAAGAAGTTGTAGGTGTATGAATGGTTGGCCATGGAAGTACCACCAAGTACCAACTATGAGCATCGACCATATACTTGTCTCATAGAGCATCAAGACCACAGTTGTTGGAGCATGCAAAATCCATGAACTCAATCCTCACTACATCCTGTATGTCACAATCCATGAATAGTCTATAAAGTGCTGCTTTATACCCTTGAGTGATTTCAACATCTCTATATGGGGCAATTCTTGTTGCCATAGAATGGAGCTCAGCACTATAATATTTGGGACTCAATGCAAAGGCAAGAAGATGTAGCGGAGTGGTCATTTTGTTCCATCTCTCTTCAATGATTTTGTGTAGTTGTTTGAAGAATTTTTCTTTAGGATCTTGCTCTTTTGCATTTATGATGACTTTCATCCTCTCAATCATTGAGTCAATGCCATCATATACCTCACCCAAACAAGGCCTATCCATGTTGGTATAACGGATCATGCTCAATATAGGCTCAGTGAAATTGAAGAGGTACTCAACATGATCCCACCAAATGTCATCTAGGATGATTTGCTTAACCTTTGCTGCCCATGTAGTACTAGATTGCCTCCATATAGACCAATTTGGGCTGATGACCATGTTAGAAAGTGCCTCACAAACCTTCACAAGTCGTCTCAACACAATTGTGTTGGAGGCAAAATGGGTCTCAACAACCCAAAAATGAAAATTAAAAAGTTTACTAAAAGTAAAAAGAAACATATTTATTATTTAGCTTACCTTCAACAACTCCAATTTTGAGAATGTTCTAAATATGCCTTGTGACATATGGTGTTTGGTGACAAACATCTAGATCTCTTCAGCCTCAATATACCCTTGTTTGATCCAATCAATTTTGGTGCCAATTTTTTGTAGCATAAGGTTGAGGGAGTGGACAACACAAGGTGTCCAAAAAATGTGTGAATAACGCTCCTCAATCAATAACTCAGCCACTTTACAATTTTTGACAGTCTGTTATAACTTGCACAACATTTCGAGGGCCCACTTCCTCAACTTTATTTGGGCAATAGCAAGCAAGAAAATAAGTTCAGCAATGGAGGGCAATATTTTGGTTTTCCATTCACTATATGAAAAATGAGTTTGCTTTTGTCTTTTGGATGTTTTGTATTCCACCTTTTAGGGTTTGCGGGGCGAAATGGACTTTTTAATTTAAGAAAAAAGTCAAAAAAAGAAGGTGAAATTTGCTGTTTTGGCATGGGTACTTGCCAAATTCGCCCCAGGTTTGCCTAGGATGGATCTGCAGGCTTTGGGTGGGATACTGTTCAGACCCCAAACTCGGGCCGGACTGGACTGGGACCTGGCCTCTACAGGGGCTGGACTGGTAACTTAGTATGTGGCATGATTCTCGGTTCTATGGATAGGAGGGACTTAAAAACTCTGACTGCCTCATTTTGAATGTCTCTAGATTTGTGAATTGGCACCTCCTAATAACTGTTGACTGCAGAAATCTTGATTATTTGCTGTCAAGCAATTGCTGGTCAATGGAAAAAATGAGTATTTTGGTCCCCCTCATCAAGTCATATCTCTCTAAATTTTTGGATCCAATATATTTCTTCCTTGGAGTAGATCTCCTCAAGGTTGTATTGGAGGTAGCTCTCAAAATCAATTAAATTGTTAGCCATTCCTTGTTCTTGAAGATGGCTGTTTAGAGCATATAGAGTGACTGTTTGCTTGTTTATCTAAATTTCTTGGATCTTTACACCCTTGGGAAAACTTCACATCATTGTTTCATTAGGTTTGACAAGCTCTCATCTTGGAGTCACATGAGCTCATATTTAAATGGGCATGTCGTGGGAGGACTCCAATCATGTCATAAGGAGATTGTGTTAAATTTATGATCAGATTTAATGCACAGAAATTAATTCAAAAATCAGACACAAAGACACAACAAATACCCTGGGAAAACCCTCCTCTTGAGGGGAAAAACCCAGCAACAAATATCTCTTTATTATATATCAATAATGGCAACAAGTCTCTTTACAATGAAGCCAATCTCAAGGCCGATATGCAGCACCTTCACAAGATTCAATGATAACAAGTAATCAGCACTTCCTTGTAACTCAGATCTGCTCTTAAGTGTAAATTTTAGTGAACAGATTATATGCACAGAAAAATAATTCAAAATCAGACACAATAACACAGCAGATACCCTGGGAAAACCCTCCTCTTGAGGGAGAAAAACCCAGCAACAAAGATCTCTCTTATATTTATAAATAGTGGCAACAATTCTCTTTACAATGAGACCTAACACAAGGCCAATAATCAGCACCTGTACAAGATGCAAGAACAGATAACACAAAGCCAATATTCAGCACCTGTACAAGATGCAAGAACAGATAACACAACTGTCACTCCTTAGGATTCAAATTCTGCTCTAGGAGAGTTCGCAATCTGCCCTTTAAATAATTCGCAATCTGTTCTTGAAGTAATTCGCAATCTGCTAATATTTGCACTTGACAATATTCGCACTTGATAGAAATTCGCACTTGATGATAATGCAAAGGAGTGAAATGATCTTCTATATATACATTGCTATGTGAGGTCGCACCTCTTCAGGAACAAAGTCGGCCTCAACCATAAATTACAAATTGAATAAAGCAATTAACAAGCCGGCTAAGATAAGTTGTCTTCTAGAATGAAGTCGGCCACCAAGAACAATATAGGAGATTGCGCCAAGGAGAGAAAATGTGAATGAGGTTGGCCTCATATAATCTTCATTCAATATGACTTCTTCAAAACTCGTGCCAAGCATTATATCGACGCTGTCTATTATCATTAACATTAAGAGTTCGCAATCTGCTCTTGATGACTTCGCAATCTGCCCTTGATGAATTTGCAATCTGCTCTTGGTAATTCGCACTTGAGAGAAGAGAAGAGACTTCGAACTTGCTTGATGATGAATGGAATGAAATGAGCTTGTATATATACATGATGATGGAGAAGTCACACCTCTTCAAGTGCAAGGTCGGCCTTCATAAAATGTAATTACAAATAATATAAATCACTATCAAGAGAGGTCGGCCTCTATAGAAATTCGTGCCTCCTCAATAAATATTAATTACAATAGATAATTATTAATTGCAACTATAAAGGTCATGCCATTTCAAGAGATCTACCTCTATAGAAAGTCGTGTCTTCTTCAAAGGATGAACTCACAATTCAAATAGCCATTAAGGCTATCATTTGAATTGCCTTCAAATGCGTGGATTTGAAGAAGCAGCTCGACGCTGCTAAGTAACATCAACACTCCCTCTCAGCTAGGGGTGATTCTTCCAGCTGCAAAAGACATATCACCTCAACGTGATGCCAAATATCACCTCATCGTGATATCAACCATCATGGCTACTCCCATAGATGGTATGTACAAGTACCCATCACTCAACGTGATGTTGTCACCTCATCGTGACTTTCACCATGGCTCCCCCAGAGGGTGAAACACAAGTACAAGAAAAAATCATCATAGACTCTCTCACGTGATGCTGTCATGGAGTCACACACATGACATCCACCATGGCTCTCCCAGAGGGTGGAATCAAGGGATTTCACCTCGAACTTCTCTCACAGAGAAGAACTCATTAATCAAGGGAGTTCACCTCGAACTTCTCTCACAAAGAAGAACTCATTAATCAAAGGATTTCACCTCGAACTTCTCTCACAGAGAAGAACTCATTAATCAAGGGATTTCACCTCGAACTTCTCTCACAGAGAAGAACTCATTAAGGAGGATCACTGATACTGAGACTCCTTCTCAGTTAGGGTTGTATTCTCCACCATACCAAGCTTGTCTCGAAAGTAATCAAACTTTATCCTGGAGAGAGGCTTGGTGAGAATGTCTGTCGTCTGCTCATCAATGCTGATATACCTCAATTGAAATGCTTTCC
Source organism: Sequoia sempervirens (assembly GCA_007258455.2). Classification (NCBI taxonomy): domain Eukaryota; kingdom Viridiplantae; phylum Streptophyta; class Pinopsida; order Cupressales; family Cupressaceae; genus Sequoia; species Sequoia sempervirens. The sequence goes on along the minus strand of VDFB02000007.1, from coordinate 209,628,478 downwards.
TCAATAACATGTTTAGTTTTGTCATGAAACACTGTATTGACAGAAGGCTCCACATAGCTTAATTAACACAATGGATGATAGTCGGCTCCAACGATTGTCCAACCAATCCTGCAAGGAGCTTCCGAAGCCACATTGCTTCTCAAACTGCCACACATGCTGCAATGTAGATGAACTCTGCGGTACTCAGTGCCACTGAAGACTGCTTCCTACTACATCAGGAGATCATTGCAGACCCCAAACTGAAATAACATCTAGAGGTGCTCTTCTGATCAACAACACAACCTGCCAAAATAGAATCTATATAACCATGCAGCTCCAGGATCACACTTGAAGAATATCTCAACCCATATCCAACTGTCCCACACAAGTATCTCAGGACATGTTTCGCTGCAACAAGATGTACCTGCCTCGGTTCACACATGAACTGACTACGTGCACTTACTGCATAGCAGATTTCAGGTCTAGTGTTAACTAGATACATCAAGGATCCAATCAACTGCCTGTACATTGTGGGATCCACCAGGTTTGAACTAGCTGCAGCCTCCTTCAACTTGTGAAAGTTGGTTTCCATAGGTGTAGACATGGATTTGCAATCCATCATACCAAATCTCTTCAAAATATCAATAGTAGGCTCCCTCTGAATCTTTAAGTACTTGCATAAACCTTCTGACCCAATTGTCCAAGATTGCCTGCAACGCTTGCCTTAGATAAATGTTTTCCAGTGCACACCTCTGGTACTGTAGAGAGTTTAGGGTTGACCTCCTCGACCTCATTGCAGATCACTCTATTCTGAATAGGTTTGCGGAGCTACCAATGACAAATCCAGATGACAGTTTTGAGCAATTCTGATCTCAGCAGCTGAAGGGATCCTCTAAGGAATTAGCACTTAGCCTTGCAATACAGTAATCTTCACTTCTTCTCAGTGAGTTACAAAACTCCCTCTTGATCCCTGCTTCAGAGATTGCAAAGAAGACTTCTGGAAGTGAACTCCCTCTAGCCACCAACTCAATCCCATGGCTGCAAGTTGTGACTTCACGCTTGATCATTTCTTTGGTCGGCATGACTTCCTCACAAGATGCCTCAAGCTTTTCATCACTAAGCAATCTCTCATCACCTTCTTGCTCCTAGAACTGTCCTGGAAGCATTTTAGAGAGAGATTACTAGTAGTTTATAACTATCCAAAGAAATATCAAGGCTAGAATCATACAAGGTTTACTATCTCAAGATATAGCATGAACACATAAGAGTTTATGAACAATAAATAAAGAAATCAACCTATAAGTGAAACATGTAGCAAATATCAAAAGATCAGAATGAAGGGATAAAGAACTTATCTTTATTGAATTCTGAAATAACTCTTTCTTCCATCTTTACTCCTCTCTAGAGTGCTAAACTCAGCACAACAAAAGATAATCTGCACAGCTACAAATTTCTTGAATGCATTATGCAGTTAGCAATTAGAACCAACTCTCTCCAAGAGTTCAAGGCTTTATCACAGTTCATGCATTAGAGAATGATATCGATGTGACCAGCTAATCACCATCGAAATTGTAATTCTCCTTTTATTTCAGAGTCACTCAAAAATCTTCACAACTAGCATGAAATAACTTGCAATAAATGAAATCTTCAAAGGATCTTAAGCTAGAGAACACAGTTCGAGAGAAACCACTATCTCTCTTTACTAATTACAAGAGCCAACTAAATGATATAACTCAGCAAACAAAGAATACTTATCTCTTTAAATATTTTGATGGATGCAAATATTGGACACAGTAAGAAACACTGCTCTTGCACACAGATCAGCACACAACCTTCATGGCTTGAACACAGGCCCATGACTTAGAATAGAAATACCCTAGAATCCTTCTGAGGGGAGATCTCATCCACATCCGCAAATGAAGCATGCTGATTAAGCCTGGTGGGGCAATCCTTTGCATAGTGACCTAACATATCACAATGAAAACATTGAACTTTGGATAGGTCCCGCTTCTTTTTGAATGGGGGAGCACCATCAGCTCCTTTATCTCTATTCCTCTTGAATTATCCTTTCTTTCCACCTTTCTCTTTCTTCTTCGAGGATTGAGCGGAAAGAACATGAATGTCTTCATTTGTAGAGCTTCGACCAATACCTCTCGTAGCCAACCTAGACTCTTCTTGAATACAATCTGCCCTCAAACAATCAAACTTGGGAAGTTTTGATCTTGCACTAATTCCTTGAATGTAAGACTCCCAAGATGAAGGAAGACCATTAAGGGAAAGCATGGTCAAATCCTTGACATCAACAAAATAACCAATAGAAGAGAGTTGATCTCTCAATTCGGAAATCTTCATGAAGTAAGCTATGACAGATTCTCCTTCCGCCATCTTCACATGATGAAGTTGTTGCTTCAATGCAAGTGCATGCTTGTGTTGTTGATCTCATACATCTCCTTCAAAGACTTAAACATCTCCCTTGCCGTCTTCATCTTAGAGATGGTGGGAACAATATGATCCTTCACGGAATCAACTAACATTTTCTTTGCCTTAATATCTTTCTTCTTCCATCGAATCTTCTCTTCCTCATCCTCTGGTTCGGGAACTTTGGTCTCCACAAACTCAGCCAAATCATTCTCTTCCAAGGTGAGCATGATTTTGAACCTCCATGAAGTGAAATTTGATGCTCCTTCAAGCCTATCCTCAATCTTCAACCCGTTCACCATCTTGATGAAGAGGTAGAATTACTCAACAATGAGAAAGAGAAAAGAGAGTATCGCTGTAATGCACAATCTGATCAAGATCTTACTTCACACCCGCTCTGATACCATGTTAAATTTATGATCAGATTTAATGCACATAAATTAATTCAAAAATCAGACACAAAGACACAACAAATACCCTGGGAAAACCCTCCTCTTGAGGGGAAAAACCCAGCAACAAATATCTCTTTATTATATATCAATATTGGCAACAAGTCTCTTTACAATGAGGCCAATCTCAAGGCTGATATGCAGCACCTTCACAAGATGCAATGATAACAAGTAATCAGCACTTCCTTGTAACTCAGATCTGCTCTTAAGAGTTCGCAATCTGCTCTTGATGACTTTGCAATCTGCCCTTGATGAATTTGCAATCTGCTCTTGGTAATTTGCACTTCAGAGAAGTGAAGAGACTTCGAACTTGCTTGATGATGGATGGAATGAAATGAGCTTGTATATATACATGATGGTTGAGAGGTCGCACCTCTTCAAGTGCAAGGTCGGCCTTCATAAAATGTAATTACAAATAATATAAATCACTATCAAGAGAGGTCGGCCTCTATAGAAATTCGTGCCTCAATAAATATTAATTACAACAAATAATTATTAATTGCAACCATAAAGGTTGCGCCATTTCAAGAGATCGGCTTCCATAGAAAGTTGTGTCTTCTTCAAAGGATGAACTCGCAATTCAAATAGCCGTTAAGGCTATCATTTGAATTGCCTTCAAATGTGTGGATCTGAAGAAGCAGCCCGACGCTGCTAAGTAACATCAACAGATTGGTGAATGGTCAGACCCAAATACTGCAAGAATATTTGGTTCTAGAAGTCAATCATCTTATAACCAATTGGGCAAGGCAAAATATCTTTCAATTCCTTATGCAATGGAAGGGAAGCTTGTCCTATGGTTAGCCTAAATTAATGCTCATTCACTAATTGAATGTCTTGGAGTAAGTTATAGGAGACAAAATTGGAAAATTCTTTATTGGAATAGGATTTTTGAGCCATTCCTCCTTGATTCTCTAAGCCTCTAAGAATTGATTTGTAATCCCTTCCTAGACAAACATTTTGAGATGCCAAGGTACCAACCTCTCTGAAAGCTCCTCCCAACATCTCCTTTTTGATGATGGGTGTGACTGGACCACATACATTGAGAAAGATTGCTGACATATTTTCCTTATATGCATGAATGTGAAAACAACCCAATTCCTATTCTTGGATAATAGAGTGCATGCCAATTTGTGGGGATTTCAAAGAGTCACGAGGCTTCTTGATTTCCATTTTGCATCTATCACATATCCTGCTTGGTGTTTCTGTTGGTTTTTTATAAGTATATTGTTCAACCTTCTTAGTTGTAGGTGCCTTTTCAATAACTGCCTTTTGTTAGGGGCATTTAGGCCTCATATTCCTTGATAACAGTATTCCTCAGTGATCTGTAAATAGGGAGGTCAAACCTCATTCCACTATTAGCAAACAGATTTATAATGAAAAGAACTGAAATAAACCCTTACTATGCACTGCAAACCACTTAACAATGGATATCACACTATCAAAGATATGTACAAATCAAGGAAACAAAGAGTTCTCAACATGTGGAGATAACAAATAGAAACACGCAACAAACTAGACACACAGTTTACCTTGGTGAAAACTTAACATAGGGTGAAAAACTCTAGATCTAGAGAGAAGATACCTTAATTCAACTATCATCAAGGTTGATCATACAACATCAATGAACTTACACAACAATTCAAGTGCATCTATCACTATTGCAACACATTCTCACTTCATTCTGACTTGCATTCATACTTCCAATAGTCATGAAGATGGGCTACGACCACCATACAATGAGAGTGAACCACTTCCTAAACTTGGAAAGGCAAAGATGACCTTCCTACAACCTCCCAACCTTTGAAAGATGGAAAACCAATCAACCAAATGGAAGATCAAACATTTAGATTCTTCATATTCCTCTTTTGGTTTGCATCAGAATGAGGTCGTTAGTTTGACTAGTAAGAACTCACCGGTTGTTGACGCATTCGGTAGGGCAATTGATAAGTTCGCTGAAGCAGTTGATGTCTTTGCTGAGGTAGTTGATGAGTTTGCCAGGGTGATCACACCATTTACTGCTTTGCTACAAGCGGTGAACTCGCCAAAGTAGCTTGTTGGGGTCATTTTGAGGTCTACAACTTTGATTAAGACTTTCGGAGATGTCCCATTCAATTCTTGATCATCCTCAATCATTTCACAGCCCCTTGTCATTGGCACATTGATGAAGTCAATCTCCTAGCTACTCATTGACACTTAATTAAGTTTGGATGACACGATCCCAATGGTCAAGTATACTTTTGGAGCCAGTTTTTTAGATCATACTTCTCTAACCAGGAGGCTTTTGGTCTCCAAAAGCTCTCAAAACTGGGAATAAGTAGAACTCTCAAGACGATATGTACATTCAAGGATGCTTCTCAACATGGCTTTACAACACCCAAGTCCATTCATTCTTCTACTCATCAAAGAACCAACCATGGCACCCTGCCCCTTGACTGACCAATGCATCACACCAGCAAAGCTGAAAGGAAAAAGACCACACCCTTGTAGATGTCAACTTGAGCTCATGCTCTACCTCTCCCCAAAATGTACATGCTTGCTTTCTTGTGATAGCCCTGCCTTTTGTTGCATATGCTGCCCCTTAGCTTGCTGTTCCAGATGTGTCTGGGGCTTTACAACAGTCCCATGAACAGCCTCTTCATGCACATTACTGTTTCTCTTTCATGGGGGATCTAACCTTCCAATAGCACTGTTTGATTTTCTAGATTTTGAGGTACTAGCAATTGTAATCTTGGATCTACCAACATAAAAATTCACAAAGAAGCTCTTTCCATTCAGCCAAAGTTTCTATTGATTCTTGAGCTTAAAGTAAATAGCATTTCTAGTGTACAAATAGGGACTACCAAAAATCACATCACATACATCTAATGGCACATCAACCATTACCTTATCCTTGTATTGCAGATGTAGACCAAATGCAAACTTGCATTGATTTGTTACCTTCATATTTTCTCATTGTTGCAACAACCCTAAAGAGTGTGGACATGGGTGATTCACAACCTCCAACCCCAACTCACTAACCAGCTTGGAAGAAACAAGGCTAGATTGTGAACATGTGTAAAACAACACATTTATCTTTTTACCTCACTTGTATCTTTGCATGAAATAATTGGGTGAGCTCTTGTTCACCATGAGAGCAATCACCATTTTTTGAAACTCCTTTCTTGAGCATGGCACAAGTTAGGTGCTCATCCTTATTGGAGTCCCCTTAGATTTATATGCCCGTTTCTATATAAATGGCATTCATATCCTTACCCTTCTAATTAGAAGTAGCCAACTTGAGGTGTAGCTTACAACATCCCTCCTCTGGATGGCCATGTTTATCACAATGGGAGCAATGGTACTTGCATTTACCTCTGCTCTTTGACTCAAGAGTGAAAGTAATATTTTTCTTGCTCTTTCCTTTGCCATCATCCTCATTTTTGGTACGACCAAACTGCTGCTCATCCCCTTTTGTTCTTGTTGAAGGAGTTCTGCTTATCTAGCTCACGGCAGTGTACATGAGCACACGCCTTATCCATTTCTTGGGGTTTGGTTACGAGAACCTGTCTCTTCAAGTGAGCAAATAGTCTTCCAACATATTTCATGAGCACTTCTCTACCTATGGTATCTTTGCCTGTTTGGACTGCCCTCTTTTTGAATTCTCTTGTGTAGGCTTGCATGCTTTGTACTTGCCTTTGCCTCAAGTGGTGCTATTGCATCATTCACTCCTCTTCATGGCATATAGGATTAAATTGCTTATAGATCAGCCTTTTGAATTCTTCCCTCTTTGTGATTGGTAGCATCTTCCTCATTTCCAATGAGTGTGCATAGATCTCATACCAAGTAAGAACATGTTTGGAAAGCTTTAGCCTCGCAAAAGAAATCTGATGGTGTGGGAATAACCAATGAAGACTGAATGTACTTCCATTTGGGACACCCATTGGTCTAATTTCTCAGCACTAATCTCACTGTTGTAGGGTTCTATGTCAATGTTTGCCACTGCTTTGAAAAACTTTCCCTTAGAGGGCTCACCTTGCTCTATCTCTACTTTTCCAGTTCCCTTTCTTCCATGTTATCTTTTGAAATTCCCATTTTGGAGATTGGGAGCAGCATCATGGTTTCTATTCTATCTGCCTTCTCCTGATCGTTTGAAAATCTGAGCAGCATCTTCTTCAACTTTACAGAACTTAGCTTCTCCATCCTCAACCACTCTCTTGATCCAATTTTGAGTTCAAAAAGTAACAAATCTAGATTGCCACTTGATCTTTTAGATCGCATATACTTGCACAACTTGTAAGCACAAAATTTTCAAAGGAAACAACTGCTTTGATCTACTTGATCTGTAAAAAAGGGGAGGTCAAACCACACTACTATTAGCAATACTTCAGCTCTAGGGAGAAAATATGCTCTGTTCCACTATCATCAAGGTTGATTACATATGTAAAGTTGCTTATACCAGAGTTGGAAGGCTTGGACTCAGCAAAAACTCAGCAGACCCAAAATTTGCAACTCGGCAAAGACTTAGGAAAAACTCGACAACTTAAAAAATTGCTTAAATTTCTTAACACATTTTTGCAAAATTCAATGACAAAATTGTTCAATGAGTCCATAAATGAGTACAAAAGTGTTTTCTATTAAATTTGATTCATTTGAATACAAATTGAGTACAAAATCGCATCATCATGCAAAATTCTAATACAATAGTTAGTTAGATGCTTTATGAATTTATGATGATCGCCTTTGAAAACTATCATCATAATTCTTAAATTGCATGTTACAACATTTTTTATCTTTCTTTTCCCTAGCCTAGTGAAAACTTGGGGAGAGGTTCTAATCCTTGCACTCCATTGCAGCACCTTGCTCGGCATTGAAGGTTATGTTTGTGGCCCAATAACTATTGGGGGCCTGAGAGCAGATACTCAAATGAGGTTGAGGGGCAGTGTCCGTCATGGGGGTCTAGGGGCAATGCCCCTAGCAGGGTTGAGGGGCAGCACCCCTTGTAAGGGTTTGGGGGCAACGCCCCCAATGGGGTTGAGGGGCAGTGCATTTATAGGCCTTTGAAACCACACAAAACTTTATGTCACACATCATTTTCACAATTTTATCACTTGAGGGAGAAATTAGGTATTTGGCACATTTTTGTGAAGAATATTTGCTCTTCAAGTGCTGTGTGAGGAAGTATTAGGGGTGTTCGTGCATTTATAGGGAAAATTTGTGACTTTTTTGACTATTTTTTTCACTTTTTTTTTGTTTGACGTTTTTATTGCATCCAGGGAGTTTCTTGTTAGACTTGTTGAGTTTTTGGCAAGTACTTGCCAAAAAAGTCTTAAGTACTCGTAAAAAAAAAAACGTAAGTACTTGCCAAAAACTCGGCGAGTCAAACAAGCGAGTTTACTTGTGAGTAATCTTGGAAGGCTAAAAAATGGCGAGTACTAGCCAACTCTGCTAGTACTTGCCGGGTCTGCCAACTATGGCTTATACAACATCAATGAACTTGTTGATGTTTAGAGCAACGTCGTGGTCTTCTTCCAGTGATCTCCTTTACTTGTGATAAATTAAATTATAGCCTATGGCTATTTAATTTATTGAGACATCGATTCAAGAGGCACAATTATTGATGAGTTGCATCTATTTGTTAAGGACGACATGTTGTCTAATGAAGAGGCACGATTAATAAAGATTGTTATCAAGGCCGACCTTGAAATGGCGCGATTTATTAAGAAGGCACGTATTCTTATGTAGCCGACTTCTTGCCTATTGGACGTGTCTTTATGAAGGGGTGTCTTCCTCTATGATGGCCGACTTGTCTTGAAGGGTGATGACCTTTCATATTGTATATATATTTGATGTTCCTCTCATTGTTGTCATTCATTCATACATACATTCATATTTGCAAGTGCGAGTTCTTCTTCAAGGCAGATCGACTTTGTTAGAGGCTGAGATTTCATCTGTACATTGCAGTATATTGTTTCTGTGGTTGCATCAGATTGTGGTGCATGTTATAGGCCTTCATATCGGCCTCTATTGTAAAGGAGACTCTATTGGTGATTCAATATATAAGTGATATATTGTTGCTGGGTTTTTCTCCCTCAAGAGGAGGGTTTTTCCAGGGTATCTGCTGTGTTTTGTGTTGATTATTTTGAATTAAATTTTGTGCATTAATCTGATAATAAAAATAACAGAACTCACACAACAATTTAGGAGTTTCTTTCAAACTTGCAACACACTCTCCCTTCACTCAGACTTGCATTCATACATGCAATAGTCATGAAGATAGACAACAATCACCATAGCTCCCCAATGCAGAGAGATAACATATGACCTTCCTATAGTTTCCCAAGTGCCCAATGATGGAAAAACAATCAACCAAATGGAAGATCAACGTAATGTCCCCATTCTAGTCAGTTTTAGGAGCAGTTGAGTTAGCCTATTTCTTGGACCCTTGTGGGCTGATAGGATCTGGTTAGGGGGTTAGTGGCTGTTTTTAGTGGGTATTGTCATTCCCACTCCTTCACTTCAATATTGGATTCAGTACAAGCGATTGTAGTTTAGTGTTCGCCAGCTTCTGATGGCACGGAGAAATACTAAGTTTGGAGGGAGTTATGAATATTTTTGTGGTTAAGTTAATTGTTTAACTTATTGGTTATTATAAAGTCAAATTGACTTTATAAAAAGGAATGCCACTTAAATATATTAAAGTAATGACTTAAGGTTATAAAGTGAAAATTAAAATCACTTAAGTCAATTAAAAGGTGCGCTCACTTGGTAAAGTGAAATTAAAACTATTGAATAGAATTAAATACATTTAAATGTATTTAAAAGGCATTTTGGCGTATCTTTTTGGGAAGTCGTGCTTTTTGGAGATATAAGGCAAAAGATGCAAGTCAACCTCACCTTTTGATCATTTGACATTGCATCTTTGTATCTTCTCTGTGGTTTTTGTCTGAGGACAAAGGTTTCAGGAATTTCTTCATTGGAGAGCGATAATTTTTCATTGATCTGTGATTGTGAGACTGTGAAATATCAGTTGAATGGTTGCTACTGAGGGAGCTTCATACAGGAGTTCATCTGTGCTTACATCTGAGTTATTCTGTTTAGTAGATTTTAGTTTACAATAAGGAAGAGGACTTTTTCATCTTGGATGCCATCTTCATCAATATTCTTGCTTTCAATAAAGAATCTTCAACATCTTTCAGAGGCTGTACTTTGCATTGGGAAGTGTGCTTCATCTGGAAGGGGCGTGTGAAGGAGAAGGTAGAAACACCTTCCTTTTGGGCCATTTCTTGACTCCATTGTGGGCGCCTATACTTCTCAGCAGCATTTCTCCAATTTTTGCATGGGAGAAAGCAGATCCAGAGCTTAGGCGTTGCTATTTCTTAGTTTCAGCATATCTCGCCTGGCATGTACAAATCCACTTTATTTAATTATTTTGGAGGTTTTCGGGTATGTTGATTGTATGCAATTGCTTTGTAAGAATTGCCAGATCAATAATAGTATTGCAATTGTTCTTGAATTGCTCGTATTTCAGTTTTATTTCCATTTTTATGCTTGGCGCACTTCTATACTTGTTGCTCAAAATTCATCAAAAACAAACAGTTTTAGTCCAGATCTTGAGTTGGAGCCAGTTGGGCTCTTCATAGTGGTATTAGAGCTGTAATCTTTCCAGCCTAGAGGGTTATTAATACTTATGCGGCCTTATCAGGGTAGATATAATCGGTATTACTCACGAAGGAGACTTGGTATTCAGAGAAATCCATTTGAGGAGTTTCAATTTGATAATTAGTTCGAAGATATACCATTTGAAAACATGGGTGACAGAGATGAGGTTGAACAATCTCAAAACCGTGTTGAGAATGAAGATAGAGAAGCTAGAGATATACTAAGAGGGCTTGTTGCTAGACAGGACAGGTGGCGAATGTACTTCAGCGGCTTAGTACCATCGTACAACATTTGACTGTTCACAGAAGGCCAAATTGGGATCATGAACATGAAGGTAGTGTACATGGAACCCCGCAGAGAACAATTACTCCAACACGCACCTATAATAGACCTACTCGCCCTACATTCGAGAGAAATGAACCCGAAGAGAGAAACGAGGAAGAGGAGGAAGGTGACGTGGCCTTTACTGATAATGTGATGACATTACATGATGAGTGGGAGGCACTACCGCAAAGAGTTAAGGATCACCTTAACTTTGACAAATTTATGAGCCAGAAGAGTGAGCATTGCAGGAATAAGAAAGACAGGATAGGAACATCATGATCTAAGACAGGCATCAAACAAACTCACATTGACCAACTTTGATGGCAATGGCAGAGTCACAGCTCGAGATTGGGTGAGTAAACTAGATACCTTCCTGACATTACGTCCAATGGCAAAAGAGGATGCCATAAGGTTCGCAGCTCTACACTTGGATGGCGTAGCCCATAATTGGTGGCACCATGGCATGGTGACATTACAGTATGACCGGATTACTACTTATTAGGAGTTCACAGATAGGTTGGTTGAGAGATTTGGCAAACGTGATCCAGAGTTATTCTTTAGGGATTTTGCTTAGTTGAAGCAAATTGGCAATTTAGAGTCCTATATTGGAGAGTTTCAAAAGCTCTCGGTCATGGTAACAGGAATATCAGAGAGATTGGTTATACTATTCATAGAGGGACTATTTGAGCCTATGAAAGGTTGGATCAAGGCATTCAATCCACCTACCTTGCAAGAGGCTATGAGGAAATCTCGTAGCATGGAACTTACCACTCCTCGTAGTAAGTTCGAATCCAAACCGTCTTCGTCCTACAATAACAGTAAATCTGATCCAAAGAAAATAGAAAACCAAGACCAAAAGAAAAAGTTTGCAGCTCCTTTGGATAGAGTAACAATCAATGATTTATGTAGGAGAAAGCTTTGTTTCTATTGCAAGGGTTCATATGACCTTAACCATGACTGTCCCCTCAAGCCTAAAGGTCAAAATAGGCAATTGGAGTGGTTTTATGAGGGAGATAATATGACTGATACAGCAGACCAGCAAGCTGATCAAAAGACTTCAGAGGCTGATAACTCAAAAAATGAAGTGGAAAACGAAGGAGAAACAGAACTAGAGGAAGCCCACATGTCTAGTATGCAAAAGGAAGGCTCCTTCAGGTTACGTGGACTCTTGGCTAGTCAAAGAGTCATTTCCTTGCTTGACACAGGTGCAATACATAATTTCATAGATGCACGATTAGTGGAAAAACGAGGAATTCAAACTCAGCAGTTTGAAGGTATTAGAGTGAAAGTTGCTGATGGGTACACTCTCAATTGTGAGAGAATGATTCTAGATCTGCCTATGAAACTCAATAACTATGAGTTTAAAGCAGATTTCTATGTGGTTAACATGCGTGGCACAGATGTAGTTCTTGGCATGAAGTGGCTTCATGCAATTGGCGAGTTCACACTCAACCTTAGAGAGATGGAGATGAAGTTCAAGGTTGATGGAACAAACCACACATTCAAGGCCATCAAGGACAACAACTTGAAGCTTATTACTCTTAGGAGAATGGAGAGGTTGATTAGACGTGACATGGTATAGTGGGCAGCAAATTGTAAATTAATGCCTACGTATGAGGAGCAGCATAAAACACCCTACCATCTTGATGTTCAAAAGCTTAGAGTTAAGCATGCAAAAGTGTTCAGTGACATTCTGCATGGTACACCTCCTGATAGAGTCATAGAGCACATTGTTGAGTTGGAGGAGGGCACCAAGCCTGTCATGATTACACCTTATTGACACCCAAAGCGGTTGAAGGATGAAATTGAGAAAACAATTAAGGAACTTTTAGCCATGGGACACATAAGGCCGAGTAAGTCTCCTTTCGCTTCATCAGTTGTTTTGGTGAAGAAGAAAGATGGTGCACTCAGAATGTGCATTGACTACCGTGTACTGAACAAAAGAACAATAAAGAACAGGTATCCCATCCCATGCATTGATGAGTTGATAGATGAGCTTCATGAAGCTTGTTATTTCTCCAAAATTGACTTGAGGACAGGATACCATCAGATCAGGGTCAGAGAGTAGGATGTAGAGAAGATTGCATTTAGATGTCATTGTGGACATTTTGAGTTTTTGGTTATGCCCTTTGGCTTAACCAACACACCAGCTACTTTCCAGTCCACCATGAACAGGGTCTTCCATCCTCAATTGAGGAAATTTGTCCTTGTATTCTTTGACGACATATTGGTATACAACAGATCTTGGGAGGAGCATTTGGTTCACCTGGGTACTGTGTTGGAAATACTTGACAGGGAGTCCTTGTACTCCAAGGAGTTCAAGTGTGTATTGGGCATGGCAGAACTTTTGTATTTGGGTCACATCATCAGTGCAAAGGGAGTTTGCATGGATCCTGACAAGGTTCGTGCCATCATTGATTGGCCTACTCCTGAGACCTTGACTCAGCTCAGGGGATTTGTGGGATTATATGCTTTCTGCTGTCGGTTTGTTAGTGGGTTTTCGCGGCATTCTGCACCACTTACGGATTTGACAAAGAAGGGAGCACTCGTTTGGACACCTCAAGCACAGGAGTGTTTCGAGAAGTTCAAACATTTGATGATGACATGTCCAGTCTTAGCGTAGCCAGACTTCACCAAACCTTTTGAGCTTCATTGTGATGCTAGTGGAGAAGGTATTGGTGTAGTGATTATGTAGGACCGTCATCTGATAGCTTTCAAGAGTAGGAAGCTAAGGGTTCCTAAGAGGAGCTTTAGTATTTATGACAAGGAAATGTTGGCTATCATGCATGCTATGGCCAAATTCAGGCAGTACCTAGTTGGCAACAAGATTTGTGTCAAGATTGATCATAACAGCTTGAAGCATTTCGTTGGACAACGAGACTTGAATGAGAGACAACAGAAGTGGGTTAGCAAACTTCAGTCATATGATTTTGACATCTTTTATGTCAAAGGGACACAGAACGTAGTTGCTAACGCCTTATCTCGCCGTCCACATTTGAGCTCCATGGTAGTGATTTCAGAGGATTGGAGTCACATGATTGTAGTAGAGTATGCCGAGAATCCGTGGGCTTTTGGCATTATTGACGGGACCATACAGGATAGCAGGTACTCTCTTGTGAATGATCTAATCATTTACAAAGGGAGAATATTCTTAGTCCCAGGTTCAGAGATGAGGGACAAGGTGTTGAGGACCTTCCACGATTCATCCATGGCTGGTCATCCTGGGTACTTTAAGACCTACAGGCAGGTACGGGAGAGATTCACTTGGAAGGGTCTCAAGTCAGATGTTCTTCAGTACGTCAGGGAGTGCTCTGTTTGTCAGCAGAACAAGCAAAAGCATGCATACCTTGCTAGGTTGCTTCAGCCGCTTCCTATTCTTGAGAGGAAGTGGGAATGCTTGTCTATGGATTTTATTACGGGCTTGCTGAAAGCTCAAGGGAGAGACAACATTTATGTGGTAGTAGATCGATTAACGAAGTATGCACATTTCTTCCCGATCACTACTACCTACTCAGCTACATAGGTGGCAGATTTGTTCTTTCAAGAGGTATTCAGGTTGCATGGGTTACCTCGGAGTATTGTCAACGACAGAGACAGTAGGTTCATGGGTAACTTCTGGCAGGAGTTATTCTGGCTATGCAGGACAGAGCTTACTCCGAGCACTAGCTACCACCCACAGACAGATGGGCAGACTGAGATTGTCAATAAATGGGTGGAGGGATACCTACGGAATTACATTTCTAGGCAACAGAAGGCTTGAGTGAAGTGGTTGCATCTTTGTGAGTATTGCTACAATTCCACTCACCATATGAGTATACAGATGACACCTTTAAGAGAATTGTATGGCTATGATGCTACTAGTTTCCTCGATTTATTGCTGAGTGATTGCAGAGTACCTAGTGTTGGGGATCTGTTATAGGAGAACCAGGACATCATGAGAGCACTTCGTGAGAACATTCAGAAGGCTCAGAATCAACAAAAGCAGTATGTTGATCAGAGGAGAGTTGAGCGATCATTTGAGATCGATGACATGGTGTATCTGATGCTTCAGCCTTATAGGTAGTCCACCCTTCGGAAGAAGGGCGTAAAGAAACTCAAGGCACACTACTATGGACTGTTGAGGATTGTCAGGTGTGTTGGCGAGGTGGCTTATGAGTTAGATTTACCAGTGGACAGCAAGGTTCACAATGTGTTCCATGTGTCACGCCTCAAGAAGGCGTTGGGGTAGCATGTGATTCCTTCTTCAAACTTACCACCCCTAGATGATGAGGGGAAGTTGATATTAGTACTTGAGGCTATTCTAGATTCCAGAGAGCATCATCTTCGGAGGTGGGTTATTAGGGAATATTTGCTTAAGTGGAGAGATCTACCGGCAGAGGATGCTACTTGGGAGGGTGATAGTATTCTACAACATCCAACTTTGAGTTTGCTTGAGGACAAGCAAATTTAGGGAGGGCGGACTGTAATGTCCCCACTGTAGTCAGTTTCAGGAGCAGTTGAGTTAGCCTATTTGTTGGACCCTCGTGGGCTGACAGGATTTGGTTAGGGGGTCAATGGCCGTTTTTGGTGGGTATTGTCATTCCCACTCCTTCACTTCAGTATTGGATTCAATACAGGTGTTTGTAGTTCAGTGTTCGCCAGCTTCTGACAGCACAAAGAAATATTGAGTTTGGAGGGAGTTATGAATATTTGTGTGGTTAAGTTAATTATTTAACTTATTGGTTATTATAAAGTCAAATTGACTTTATAAAAAGGAATGCCACTTAAATATATTAAAGTGATGACTTAAGGTTATAAAGTGAAAATTAAAATCACTTAAGTCAATTAAAAGGTGCGCTCACTTGGTAAAGTGAAATTAAAACTATTGAATAGAATTAAATACATTTAAATGTATTTATAAGGCATTTTGGCATATCTTTTTGGGAAGTCGTGCTTTTTGGAGATATAAGGCAAAAGATGCAAGTCAACCTCACCTTTTGATCATTTGACATTGCATCTTTGTATCTTCTCTGTGGTTTTTGTTTGAGGACAAGGGTTTCAGGAATTTCTTCATTGGAGAGCGATAATTCTTCATTGATCTGTGATTGTGAGATTGTGAAATATCAATTGAATGGTTGCTACTGAGGGAGCTTCATATAGGAGTTCATCTGTGCTTACATCTAAGTTATTCTGTTTAGTAGATTTCAGTTTACAATAAGGAAGAGGGCTTTTTCATCTTGGATGCCATCTTCATTAGTATTCTTGCTTTCAATAAAGAATCTTCAATATCTTTCAGAGGCCGTACTTTGCATTGGGAGGCATGCTTCATCTGGAAGGGGCGTGTGAAGGAGAAGGTAGAAATGCCTTCCTTTTGGGCCATTTCTTGACTCCATTGTGGGCGCCTATACTTCTCAACAACATTTCTCCAGTTTCTACGTGGGAGAAAGTAGATCGAAAGATTAGGCATTGCTATTTCTCAGTTTCAACATATCTCACCTGGCATGTACAAATCCACTTTATTTAATTATTTTGGAGGTTTCCGAGTATGTTGATTGTATGCAATTGCTTTGTAAGAATTGCCAAATCAATAATAGTATTGTAGTTGTTCTTGAATTGCTCGTATTTCAGTTTATTTCCATTTTTATGCTTGGTGCACTTTTGTACTTGTTGCTCAAAATTCATCAAAAACAAACAAAACACAAAAACAAACAGTTTTAGTCCAGATCTTGAGTTGGAGCCAGCTGGGATCTTCACAATCAAATACTCAAACTCTTTGTATTCCACTCATTTACATCGCAATGAATTAGCTGGTTTCACTAGTTATTGACACATTCAGTTGATGGTTGACAAATCTGCTGAGAAAAATATAGATTGTTGGGGTGAACCACTCTTTGCCAAGGCAAAAGCATCATTCGCTGCTCCGCTGCAAGCGACAAACTTGCCCAAGTAGTTTTTTCGGGTCATTTGAGGTCCATAACTTTCATCAAAGACTTCTGGAGATGTCCCATTCCATTCCTGGTCATTCTTAGCCATTTTACAGCCCCTTGTCACTGGTAAATTAGCGAATTCACTATTCTATCCCCTCATTGATGCTTCCAACTAGTTTGGATGACACAACCCCAACAGTCCTGTATACTTTGGGAGCTAATTTTTTAGATCACCCGGGGACACATCCTTAGGGCCTTGACGATTGTCTTGAACATCTAGGACATTCTAGGAATGGGGACAAATGTCTGTCCACCATTCACTAATTTGTATAAAACTATACACCCCACCACACCAGCATCTTTAGACAGCAAAACAAAACATTCCAATTAAAAAAACCATGGAAAACTTCCTATGAGCTTGTTATGCCTGTGATTAAGCCTTCTTAGGCAGAGTAGAGAGGAGAGTGAGCAATCCAGGTAGCCTACTAGATTAGCAAAGTTAAATTGATAGCACTCACTGGCTGGAATTTGTTTCATTCCACAAAGCAAGCACATTTTGTGATTTTTTAACAACTTGAATGCTTTTCCTTCCGTGGACAAAATCCAGCTGAACCAAAATGCATTCACATAAAAAATGATCATATCAAATCCTTGGCATCCATTTTGTTTTACAAAAGCAAGAACTTAGGCAGGAGAGCATCACTATTTAGGCAAGGAATAAAGACAGCCATTAATGAAAGTCAGGGACCTGTTGAGTGGAAAGCAGACTTGTGATCTAATCTTATTGGTGGTGGTCAAAGATTTATTCAAATTGCAACTAAGAGCCTTGTTCTAGAAGAGATCTCACTACTAAACCCTTCCCCTCCCCCCCCCACCACATGATGATCATTAATCGAATCCATTTCAGACTGACATTGGCTTAAACACTGGCACGGTTGCTCCCTTTCAATTATAAAGAAGTTTTCAAGAGTTATATACTGTGTATGGGTTCATGTTTATAATTTTTGCAGATTTATTCGAATGTTCATGTTTTTCAAATTTCAGTTTCTTTTAGTTTGTTTGTGTTATTTTGAGTTTTTAAAATCTATTTGTATTTTAAAAATTCAAATATTAATTTTTATATAGTATTTTATTTTCTGTCCTCCTGCCTCACCCCTCTGTCCCCAAAGTCTGGATTGTTTTTGCTGTCCTGGAAGCACTTTCCCCCAATCCCCAGGACTCGAAGAAACTCTTCTTGATAGACACTTCACTTCTTAAATGGAGGGACTTTAACTTTCCAATCTCTGATAATGTCGCATAGTTAATGCCGTGTTCCATCCCCTCTAGCTTCCTGAATCTCTTGTGGAAGCTTTTTGTTTCTATTGACCTGTCCTTTTTAATGTTATTCACATAAAGTGCTTTCTTCTTGTACCTGTTTGAGCTAGAGAATGTTATGCTTCGTCAGTTGTTTTATTTTGTTTGTCTGGACAGCAGCTTTGGGGCCAATTCACAGTCATCTGTAATCTGGTTATTGGCTTCTCAAACATCACACTGTGCCCCCTGGTTGTTCCCAGGCATTTGGATCTTCAAGCATAGAATCAATACAGATTGTTTGGCAGTTTGCTGTTCAGGAATCTAGTGGTTTTGGCAGCCAAACAAGTTTGCTGGCCCCAGATTGTTTCTGCTTTTTTCACCTTTCCTGTGGTTTGAATTGCTGATTATACCCTTTGGTTGGATAGTTCCTTCTCAAATGTCCAAGTTTAAGGCCAAGATGACAGTGAGACAGAAAACATATAAAGTCAAATTCTTTCAACAAATCTCTATTGACAACCTCAAACCAATGGATTCCAAAACCTTCTCATCTTATTCTGGAATCTGCATCAAGATGTTCTAAGGATACTGTCGCTCTAGTTTCCACAATTCAGGATGTAGGGCCTAACTTTGACTGAAACCCTGGTTAGCATTTCTGTTTCTGGATGAGATTGATATAAAGCCCCATTCCTGTGAATCTATGGGGCATTGGAAAATGCTATTTCACTCCCTCAAAGCTGAAAGTAGCTAAATAGCCTTTTGTTAGAATCTGAGCTTTGATCTCACCTTTGCTCTAAACTTTGTCTGATTGAGGTGTGGAGTGTTTTGATCGAGGGTCATATTCCTAGAAAAATCAAAACTGATTTTAGGAAGAAGGTCTGCATCCTCGATTTCTTAAACAGGACCCTCTGCAACTTCTATAGCAAAACCTGTACAAAGAAGGGGGGAAGTTCCCTTGTGGGCCTGTTGCTGTGATTAGATTGAGTGGCACATTCTCTATTTTGCAAAACAACTTGCTGATTTCCTTGGGATCACTTGCTATCTTTTCAATGAGGCTGATAATTCCATTCCAAATTTTATTTCTTTTATTGGATCTAATGCTCAAGTTAAAATTGGCAAGTGGTTGAACAGTGACAAAGAAAGTTTAACGGTCAAGAATCCAGCTGTCTGTATCTTGAGGACTTTGTTATGTATAACACTGGTAACAGGAACTAAGAGAATGCATGCTGCATTTAGTCACTAGATGATACAATAGGGGTGTCTACTACAACACTGCTTTGGTTTGTTCTGTCCACAGAGTTTCATCTTTATCTGAGTGCAGTGAGCTTTGCAGGATTAGTAAAAGAGAAATTGATAAATATGTGTAGTAGATGAGAATCATGTGAAAATAAACATCCTTTGTCGTAACTCTTGAGGATTCAGTAAGGATATGTTACATCTATATGTTACAGTTTAAACCAGAAGCATTTATATTATATGTTACATCTGCTCGTGTAAAACCTTATTGCCAGCTACTATCCATAGTAGCATTAGATTTACATGGCATTTGTTGGTGTGAATGGGGTTATTTCCTAACTAGTTATTAGTGAGGACCTATTCACATTATTATAAGTTTACTTAGGAGTTAAATTTCCTAGTTGGCATGCTAGAAACTAGTATTTAATGGGACCATATCTCATTAATAGGCATGTAGTTATCTAGGCATTTAAAAATTCTCTCATGCATTTGATATTTGCATTGAGAATTTAATGTTTGTGTCCTAGGTTGTTATGACTTAGTTGTCTCATGCGATAGGATTAAGATACTTGTCATGATCTTGTGTAATCCTTTTCACCACCTTGCCTATATAAGCAAGGCATCATATGTATATTTCCATATTCAGTTTGACATTCTTGCATCTTATTGATAGCTTAATATTTTTGCCATTTCTCTCTTGTGGAAGTTATTTTGTCATGCAGGTGATCCTGGGGTGTTTGAGGAGTTCACCATAAACTCCTACATAGTATTAGAACAAATCTTCAGCTCGTACATGGTATTAGAGCTTCAGTGCTGCAGACTTCCTAGATCTGAGGGACCAATCTTGGCGTGAAAGTCTTGTTGGGTGCGAGTTTGGGTCTTGAGAGCTTCTCCATTGAATCCAGAGCGTTAGAGAAAGTCAAGATCAACTTTCATTTTGTCAAAATCTGACATTTTGTCAAATCTACAAGGGTTTAAAATCCAGCCGTTTTTTATTGGAGCCGTTTTCATTTTTGCTTCAAAAATCCAACTTCCACTCATTTGTGAGAAAAATGATTTCTGGGTTTTGTAGCCAGGGTCGAAATATCATCTGGGTATCTTTTAGATTTTGCATATCTTGAGCAGATTTGAAGAAAATTGCTTTCCAAAAAGTGTCTCACATCATTTTTCTACAGGTTGAAGGTCAAAAGAAATTTATTTTTTCCTCTTCTGCTTGTTGGATTGGAAAAATATTTTTGGGTATCCATTATTTTTTGCATGCAACAAGTAAATTTTCCAAAAATCAAATCAAAAGTAAACATTTTTTGCTAGAAAACCCGTTTCCTACAGGGTAAATTCAGTATTTTGAAAAATTCACAACTTTTGGCCAGGGTGTCCATTTTTGGCAAACGAGATATCAACGGAAAGCTCGTTTTGAGCACTTCATAGTGGTGCTAGCCATTTTTTCAGATTTTTTCATCTACACAAATTTGAAGTTATTTTTCATCATAGGTAGATGTGAACATTCATTAGTGCATGCACTATTTCCTTTTTTGTGTGCATTAGGTTTGCATTTTCTCTGCACTTCATTTCAGTTCCAGATCATTTGTCAATCAACTGTTGCTTCATAGATTACAGAGTTGTGCCAGTTTGTGAGTTTTTCAGTGTTCCTTGGCATTAGGTTTGTTGTTGCTTTATCATGATTCCGAACTTGAGTCTTTGAGTGACTCTAATGTGGTTTCTAGCAAACAGAAGTATCTTTCCTTGCTTGTCGAATTAAGAATTCCAGTGTTACTTCACAGTGTGCTTTCAATACTTCTTTCCAGTAGGTTATCTCATTATGGGGGGGCTATATGGTCTTGTCATCCTTTGTATGGATAGAGATTGATTGGATTTGAGATGGATATCATTTTTTGTATTTCATCTCTCTTTTGGAGAGGAGTTTTGTCCCATTGGGTTTTCTCCTTTTCTTTTCTTTTTGAAAGATTTCATTTGCATTTGTACATGGGTACCTAACATGGCCTCGTAGTTGGGACCCATCTTTGCATCATTTGCATAATAACTAGAATTCTTAAGTTGCACTTATGGGGGGGTGTTGGTGTGAATGGGGTTATTTCCTAACTAGTTATTAGTGAGAACCTATTCGCATTATTATAAGTTTACTTAGGATTTAAGTTTCCTAGTTGGCATTCTAGAAACTAGTATTTAATGGGACCATATCTCATTAATAGGCATGTAGTTATCTAGGCATTTAATAATTCTCTCATGCATTTGATATTTGCATTGAGAATTTAATGCTTGTGTCCTATGTTGTTATGACTTAGTTGTCTCATGTGATAGGATTAAGACACTTGTCATGATCTTGTGTAATCCTATTCACCACCTTGCCTATATAAGCAAGGCATCATATGTACATTTCCATATTCAGTTTGGCATTCTTGCATCTTAATGATAGCATGATATTTCTGCCATTTCTCTCTTTTGGAAGTTATTTTGTCTTGCAAGTGATTTTGGGGTGTTTGAGGAGTTCACCATAAACTTCTACAACATTGACATAACAAACTGAAAGTGTGAGTGAATTCAATTTCACAGGTTGAAAATGGGGAAAACAAGGCAAATTTAAAATGCTCCTCATAAAAAGACGGAATAAAAACTGCAATTGTCATTTAATGGCAAACATAGTGCATAGAAAGAGCAACATTGTTCAAATTTCATATATAAAACATAAATAAAGATTCAATGTTGCCAGTTACTCTCAAATTTTAGATAAGTATCAAATTTTCAGTCATGTATGGTATACCCACCATGAGTCTTAAGAGAACAAAACAAAACACTATCTGTTATTATTTATTAATTACTCAACTTAATAATATTAAAATATTATTTATGACTTTAACTTCCACTAAATATTTAGCTTTAATATCTAGCCTAAAAAGAATTATCTTAGAGATCTTTTATGCAATAGGAAATTAGATATTCTGCTAATTTAGGAAACTAAATCTGCAAGTTCAGAGGCAAGTTCCATGGTATAAAATTTTTTTGACCTTCTTGTGAAAGCATTACTGGCCCCTCAAATGGGGCTTCAGGTGGGATCATCGCAGCCTGGTCCTCAAATTTCATGCTAGAGGAATTCTTTTTGAATGTAAACTGGATCAGAAGCATCCTAAGTGAAAAGACCACAAATTTCTTGCTCACTATCACGAATGTGTACTTTCCTAATCACCCTCCGGACAAAAGTGCATGTTGTGCCTCAATCAAAGAGAATGTAAACCAAAACATTCCAATGAATTGGGTCCTTGGAGGAGACCTCAATCTTGTTCTAAGTCAAAATGAAAGATCGCAGAAGATTGAGGAGACCTTAATCTTGTACTTCCTGTTTAGGGCAAAGGTTGTGAAGCTGTGGAAGATATTGTGAATGTACATGACCTGGAAGACCTAAAACCAGGGAAAGAAAAATACACATGGCCCAACAAGAGAACCGGTGTTGCATGCATAGCAGTCAGGTAGGACAGATACGTAATCTTTGGGGAGCTTTTGGAGAGGTTCCACTTTCCAACTCAGAAATTTTGTAGAGTCTAACGTCTGATTACAAGACTACCAGTTTACTTTTAAAACAGAAAATAAACTATGGTCTCATTCCCTTCAAATATTCCTCTATTTGGCTCAACAAGAAAGGTTGTGAACAAGTTGTTAAACAGGCTTGGCAGTAAGCACTCACACACCCCTTTCCAGGACAACAGTGGGTGAATAAAATACAATCTACAATGACTTGCATAAGAGAATGGTGCTCAACTCATACTAAAAGTGAGAGTATTTCTGCCCATAAGCTCCAGCTTGAGGAAGTTCAAAGATAGAAGAAGAGGGCCCTTCTGAAGTCCTTTTAGTGCAGCAACAAAATTATTCCAATCAGCTTGTCAACAACCTTCATAAGAGACTATATGGAGATTGAAATCCAGAGTGAATTGGCTGTCTGAAGTAGACCGCAATACCAAGTACTTGTTTAGAAAAGCTCAACAAAGAAGAAATTCTAACACCATAACGAAACTTCAGTCTGCTAATGGGCATTATTTGGAATAAGTGAAAGACACCAAAGAGTAGATCTACAGCCACTTCAAGCAATTATATGATGAAGAGCTGGAGGACGGAAACTTTGAGCTAACCGATCTACTGGCTAATATCCCTCTTCTAGTCTTCCAGGATGTTATCAAAATTATCTTGAAGGATTTATGTAAAGTTTTTCCTAGATATCTGGGATGTTATCAAAATTATCTTTTGGCAATGATGACAGACTCCAGATGGCATCATAGACTTCATGGAGGGATTAATTTTTCCTTTTTAGCCTTAATTCCAAAAGAAGCACAAGTGGTGAGTATCAATAGATTCAGACCTATATCTCTTTGCAACACCTCTTACAAAAGTGTCACTCAGATCATTTCCAAAGGCTCAAAGGGATTATACCCTCTCTTGTTTCACAAGAGCAAACTAGTTTTGTCCCCACATAGATATATCTCTGAAGGTATTATCCTCACCCAAGAGGCCATCCACTCCAGCAGACAAGAGAACAAAATCACCAAAGAGACCATCTGCTCCAGCAGACGAGAACAAAAAAATCACGGTCATTAAATTGGATTTGGCTAAAGCTTTTGACTGTTTGGACTATGAAGCAATCTATAGTACTTACTTTGCACAAGTTGGGATTTGATAATAATATTGTGGATGGATTTGGGAATGCATTAATTGCCCTGAGATTGCTCCCTTGGTGAATGGCAGTCCAACAAAACCTTTTTAGACTCTCTAGAAGTCTAAGGCAAGGATTTCCACTCTCTCCCTTTTTGTACATCATATCAGCTGAGCTCTTGGGCCAAACTCTTGAAAAGAAAGGGAAACAAAGTATGCTTCTTGGTATTCCCACCTTTCATGGAGGAAAAGAGCTTAATCATGTACAATTTGTAGATGACACCATACTGTTGGACAGAGTCACTCCTCGAGTTGTAAGGAGGATTGCTTCTATTCTAAAAATCTTCTTGGTTCCTACTAGCTACATGGTGAGTAACAACAATTCTGTCATTTATTTTTCTCATAGCAACCTCAGGGAAGCTGCTCCAGAAAATTGGGTTTCAAGGTAAGCCATGAGCAAACATTTTTCTATTTGGGGGTGTCAATTTCTTGAACTTACCCAAAGCCCAACATTGGGAAAAGGATTCTGTGTAAAATGAAGGCAATTATCAGTGATTAGGTTAATCTCTTGTTGACTCCTCCCGCTTAGGTCTTGCTGATAAATTATGTGCTTTCCTCCCTTCCTATCTACCAAATGAGCATCATCTGTGCTTCTAAGGCTACTAAAAGTAAGATGGGGCAACTCATTAAGAAATAAGAGAAAGTTTCATCTTGTTAAATGGGGGCAAATTATTAAGAGCAAAAATGAAGGAGGGCTTGGCTTGAAATGCCTTAATGATCACAAAAAGGCTCTGGCTGCAAATTAATTTGGAGAATGATTTCCAGTAAAGACGAATGGTGGGCTGCTTTTCTCCCAAAAATACAATAGTCGTATCTCAAAGGGCTATGTCCAATTCAACCCCTAATCAGTGAAGAAAAACCAGAATTGGAGAAATTTGGAAAGGGCCATGGGTCTTAATTTCAAAGCAGCTTTCCTAGATGTTGGCTAATGGTGTGAAAATCCAATTCCTAAGGACAAAATCCTTGGGCAGTTTAGACCTCAAATTTCTGTCCACTTAAGAGATTGGCTCCAATGTCGAAATGTTTGTGATATAAATCAAGTGATGGACTTCCAAAATAAACTCAGAATAAAGTCCAATCATCTTAGTGTCCCCTTGGATTTGAAAATGGACCGGAAATCCTTTATTTCTTCTATAGAGGGAAGGATTCCTATTGATTGTGGAATTGAAGATAAACTTATATGGGGCAGTATCACAGGATCAGGAGTTTATTTAGTGAACAAAGGCTACAAAATGGTTAGAGATAATCATTTCACAATACCCAGATGGAAGCATATATGGCACACAGAAGCTATCCTCAAAACCATTTTTTTCTTTTGGCTCATTATGCAAAATTAGCAACTCACCCTGGATAATGTAAGATGAAGAGGTCTACAAGGCCCTAATTGATGCGCTCTTTGCAAGCATGTTGAAGAAAGCAGAGACCATCTCTTTATCCATTGTGGTTATGCTAAGATGTTTGGCATTACCTTCTGGACAATTCTGTCTCAAATTTCAGTACCTTATTCCTTCTAGGAAGCCATTAATATCCCTAGTGTAAATTTTAATGATCAGATTATATGCACAGAAATTAATTCAAATCAGACACAATAACACAGCAGATACCCTGGGAAAACCCTCCTCTTGAGGGAGAAAAACCCAGCAACAATATATCACTTATATATTGAATTGTCACAAGAATGATCTTCTTACAAGAGGCCAAGATTCAGGCCCAAATACAAGCATCAATAGATGATGCAACGCAGCAATGAGAGAATACAATTCGCTGAAGAAGAACTCAGACTTCTAAGAATATAAAACTGCCTTGTGAATAATTTGCACTTTGATGAAGGACGAACTATGCTTTTGAATGAATGCTGAATGGAGAGAACTCAATGAACATATATACAAGAGGGGATAAGAGACGTGACCCTTCATTAATCTTAAAGTCGGCCTCCAAGAAATATAACTTTTAATAAACAAGAAGTCGGCTTAACACAAAATCGTGCCTCCTCATTTAATTTCGATTCTCTTCATTAAATATATGTTAAGCCTCATTTATCAAAAGATGTGTCTTCACATGAAATCGCATCCAGCAATTAAATAGACGAAGGCTATCATTTAATTGTCATTCGATCTAGGCTGGAAGAAAGCGTACGAAGCTGCTATCAACAACACCTAGCTCTATGCAAAGAGAGAGATAAGAGTCTTAATGGCCTTTTGTTATAAGACATCTCCCAAGGTACCTCTTTTGGGGGATTTGGAAGGCTAGAAACTTAACTATCTCCAACGACCAAAACTCCCTGGCCTGAGTCACTGCGAATATACAGTCCCTCCTAAAGGAGACAACAAACCATAAGTTATTACTCTTCTAATAAGGGGAAAATGATCAAGGACACCCCTCCTATCTTCTGCCATGACTTCTCCCTATTCTTTGATGGGGCATGTAAGGGAAAGCCTAGATTGGCTGGGGGAGGGGAAATCCTCCTGCTTAACAAAAAAATCTGTCTTAGATTTGCTGCTGGTCTTGGTATATTTTCGAATAAGATGCTGAATTCAGGCTCTAAAATTGGGTCACTTTGGCCAAAGAGGATGGTGTCACTTTTATAAAAGTTTTTAGGGATTCACAACAAATTATAAATGTGATGACCTCGGCCCACCACAAGCTGCTAGCATTGCATACATTGTTAAACTAATTCAAACTCTCATTACTCAATTTTCCCAGTTGGATTTTCAATATATTCAAATAAATCACAATAGAGAAGCAAACAAAATGACAAATATTAGCATTATTCAATGTTGGATCTCTCTTGTTGGGTCCAAAAATCGTTGCTCACACTCCTAGAGGAATCAATCTGCTTCAGGGCCAGGGAAATGTCATCCTGAAGGGGTATTGATCAGTTCATCAACAAAATGTGAGTGATTTAAGGCCAATTACTAAGAGTGGATATTGTTTTCTTCACTTCAGGCTCAGCTAGATCCAAGAGGGTGTTCCTGGAGGTATCCTTAACATGATTAATCACAACTGAAGATAAACAAACTAAAAGTACTTCACTAGTATCCAGTATATGCACTCAACAATTGGCCTTAAGTCACTCACATTTTGTTACAGACATCAGTTACAAATTTACAACCTCCTTGTGATTTACAAAACATGCTGCTTTGTTGGTGACCAAACTTGCAGGAGTTGAAACCCTAAACAATCCTTGGCACTTGCAGTTGTGTGAGAAGCAGAAATGACTGAGCCCTTGGATAAATCACAAACTAATATATATAGCATTTTGCTTGGTCATTCAGTTGCTTGCAGGATTTCAAAGGAGAATAGGAGGTCATAAATGTGGTGTACAAGCGAAATCCCAAGAAATCCGCAGAATGGGTAGTCTGGAACAGGTGTGAGGACCATTGGGAATTGGAACTCAACCATCGCATTCATGGCAAACTAGGACTCAATCACTACATTCATGGTGAACTAGACTTCATCATCCATCATTGAAGTTGCATGTAGATCCACACCCTTGGGATGAACAATGGTTTTTACTTTCTAGGCAGGAAATCCTCTTGGAGCAGTTGCAGGAGTCAAATCTGGTCATTAATGGTGTTCTAGTAGGATCTGCTAAGTAACAAAGGCAATCTAGAGGAAATGTGGAATTCGTTGTAGGATGGGAGGTCAAAATGGGAAATGTGGGGTTTCACTGTGGGACTAGAGGTCAGTATTGGTCATGGGGATGGAAGTCCAAAAGTCCATTGAAACTCCATTGATAGATGAAGTGATTTGGAAGAAATACGGAGAAAAGATGTGGAACCAGAGGTCATAACGAGATGTCTGGATGGAAGATTGGAAGCCATAGGAAGAAATGATCAGCAAAAGTATTGGAACAATTTACAAGAATTCAATGTGGAATTGGAGGTCAGAAGTAGAATTAGGATGGGACATTGAAATGGTATTTCAAAAGTCCACTGGAAGTTTGTAGGAATAGGATCAGGGAATGCAGGAAAAGGTAGAAGCATAGGAGGCATAGGATCTTACTTTGGGACTAGACATGACATTGGAAGTTTGGAAGTACATCAAAACTCTGCAAATGGATGGGAATAAGTGAGTTGAGGATGTGGGAAAACATGCAGGGAAAGGATGTAGAACTAGAAGTAGGAACATCCCAAAGTCCAAAGGAACTCCACAAGTCTGCAAAGAGGAAATAGGGAAGGGATGAAGACTTGTGGGAATCTAGGGTGGAGAAGGACCTGAGGTCGGGAGGAAGAAGTCTAGACGAACTTCACAGATCTACAAAGCTTATGAAACTTAACTGGGAGTTCGGAATGTGAGAATGTGGGGGTGCGAAAGAGGATAGGAGGTTAGGACCTGGAAAGGGAACAAAATAAATCTTGATGAACTCCACAACTTTGCAAAATGGAAAAGGTAAAGGGGAAAGGAGTGAAAGAATTTGAGAATGCAGGGATGCAGAAGAGGACGGTAGGTCAAGTGGTTGAGACAAAGAAAGCTAGATGTCAATCAAAAACCTGTAAATGGATGGAACAAAGGAAATTGAAGGAATGAAGGGTCCCAATAGACTTAGTGGAACTTTTATGCAGGACCAGCAATCAAAACAAGAGGTCAAACAACCAAAAGAAGTCTGGTAGTCCACTAAACTCCGCAAATCTGCAAAAAATGAGGAAAATGACCAAAACCTTCCAGTTTGGATTTTTAGCAACTTCCATCATCTAATAGGAGCATGCAGGATGATGAGGAACATCATTTAGGCAAATTTGACAAAGGGAGACCTGTTTAAAGATTTCTCAAATTGGTTATAGGTGATGGGCAAAATTAGGTCTGATGCACAACAGAGCTAGGACTCGAGCAATTTTTTGCATTGTTAGATTAAGTCCCAACATTACCAAATTTGGAACAGCCCTGCAGAATAACAGAAATAACAGTTTTTGCTCCATCTGTTCAGTGCTGTCTTGCCCAGTCTGCTTGGTTGAAGGACTGCTGTCTTGCCCAGTCTGGTTTTGATCTCTTCTATTCTGCTTTGAAACTACTCTTCAGATGCCAAGTATTTTTTCTCTTTTTTGTATCGTTCATTTCTGATCCACCTTGTTGTATTCTCTGTGTTTTATTTTTATTAAAAAAGAAAATGACTTTGTATTTAAATATTAAACTACAAACTAGCATGTTGATGTAACACATAACTTGAAGTTATGTACTCTAAGTATTTAACTTTACTATCCAAGATTGGAACGTAAGAATTAGATTTTCAAAATACTTATAAATGTAAAAGTATTTAACATAAAGACTTTTATTAAATAATGCCTCCAAAATATTTATGAATTTGGAAATCTATAACCTCAAGATTATTAAATAATACCTATCACATGCTCACACAAATAGCAAATGCAAGAACAGAAAACCTAGGAGCAACAAACATAGGAATGACAAATGCAAACACAGGAACATCATAGTTATCAGAGGTAGTTATCAGAGGAATGAAGAATGGAAAATGCAGGGAAAATACATTAACAGATACACTGCTGCTTGCTGCTCAGACTCCACATTTGTTTCTGGTTACC
The DNA here is from genome assembly GCA_007258455.2 of Sequoia sempervirens. Classification (NCBI taxonomy): domain Eukaryota; kingdom Viridiplantae; phylum Streptophyta; class Pinopsida; order Cupressales; family Cupressaceae; genus Sequoia; species Sequoia sempervirens. The sequence continues at coordinate 209,598,982 of VDFB02000007.1, read as the reverse complement.
AAATTCAGCTGCCATTGGTTTAGAGCTTTTCCTAGAGCTTTTTAGGGTTATTTAGGGTTTTTGTTTTTTCTGTAAATTAAAACATTAAGGTTTCTGGGTTTCATTGAATTAAGTTATTTGAACAAAAATGGGTTATTCAATAACCCTCATTTCCAAATTGTAACATTTTTTTGGGAAAACGGCAGGTTATTGACTGAAAAAATACCCCACCATACCCTGACTTCTGGGTGCCGTTTAGTTGTGATTACTTGCATGTAATTCCAGTTTTCTGCTTCTCTGCGATCACGATACTATTTAATGGCTCCTTGAAAGGGACACTTTTGAGTGTTTTTGGGTTTTTTTTACATTGTGCTTACCCCTCTACATACTAATAGTAGGAAGGAATAGGATTAATTTTAAATTTTAATAATCGACCAAAAGTAGTAGATGGGACTAGTGATTACATACATTCCATATATAACCAAGGAAGGCAATAGAGATCTAGTACGAACTAAGTTACAAAATGACTAATGGTGCAACACAGGTGCATGCAACAAGTTATAAGTCAAGGAAATTGTTATTTTGTATATTATCCAATAACTAGAGTCGCTTTGATGATGGTGGATGATGTCTAATCATCTGCAGTTGGCTCTATGAAAGGTTTACTATTCTAGCATGAGCTTTGAGATTCTTTACTACAATTTTTTGTGGTATAGGTCAATTAGCTTAAATTTTTGTACACAATGTTACAAGATTTGCTCAAACTCACCAAGACTCGACAAGTCCCAAGGCGAGTGACCTTGACTGAGTCCTGCGGACTTGAGACTCGAGTACCCAATGAGTCTCGCAGGCTAGACTCGGCCTTGACCAGGGAAAGAAAAGTAAAAACAAAAATAAAAACATTTTAATAAACAAAAATGTGCCAAATACCTAATTTTTCCATTAAGTGATAAGATTGTGAAAATGGTGTGCACCATGAAGGTTTGTGTGGTTTCAAAGGCCTTAATTTGGGCTTGGTGGTGCAGGCTTTGCCCCTCGATCCTGCCCTGTATTGCGACAAGGAATGCAACAGGGGTGTTGCCCCTGGATCTTGTGAGGGGTGCTTTCCCTCAACCTCCACAAGGGGCACTACCCCTCGACCCCATTGTGGGCATTGCCCCTAGATCCCCATGAGGGGTGTTGTCCCTCAACCCCATTGGGGTCTCTCCCAGCCCCCACTAGTTATTGGGATCTCTTGTCGAATTAGAAACTTGATTACAATTAGGGGGGTCTAGGAGTGGAGACCAAAACTAACAACTGAGACAATTATCTTTATGACTATCATAATATCATTAATCAATGATGAAGTATCATACTATTGAAGATTCAAATGTTATTATTATTATGATATATATATATATATAACAATGTTCTTTCCTTTAGCTAAAAATTAAAATTTGTTTTTATACTTGTGATCGACGTATACTTGTGTATATGGCCAAAGTAGCTTCTCTTTGATTAGTTTATTGTGTCTTCAAAGTTTATTTATTAAAGGGTGCATGAAACAATTTTTAAATCCTTAAAAATCTCTATATTTCATTGTTTTTCAATTTACCAAGTCTTTGTTGAGTCTAGGCACCGAGTCCAAGTCTGAGTAAAAAACCAGCTTGCTGAGTCTGAGGCGAATCTGAGTCTTGTAACTATGGTCCTACATGTGTGGTTGTGGGACCTGTTATATACTTTATTAACTTAGATGGTGATTGGGCTATTGCTTTCTAGTTAGCCTTTGTGATTTTTAGAAGAAAATATTGTGGTTTTCACCTGAGAGGACGGTACAGTCAAGGACTCAAGATTATACAAATTGAGAAATAGTTAGTATAAGATTGTATTTGATTTACAAGGAGAATTTGTTAAATGTTTCAAAATCCTTTCTAAATAGAAAGCATATTTGTCAACTGTCGAATTATTTGATTTATGTCAAGCAGGCAGAGATGAGGATGTAAATAGTGCTAAGAATTGCTTTACTGGCCTGATCAAGAGGCCTTGTAGATGAATAATGTTGGGATGAGTTTCTAAGTAATTTTGTTGACTAGTTATTGTGGAAAGGGTCAACCTATTCTTTGCAAGGGGTAAATGTTTCTTTCCGCAATATTCATTGGGACTTGTGAAGTATTTGGGTGTGATAAAGCACTTCTCTGTAAGTGCATGAGGTTGTAGAAGGTTATTTTAAGGTATTACATTCTTTGTCATAACTTACTTTCTACTTCCCTGAAAATCATCTGTTTCATCTTTGAGTTTTAAATATTTGCTTTTGCACAATATTTTATTGATTTTTTTTTCTGTGAACGAAGCATGTGCAAGCATGATTTAACTTTTGATGCTCTCAATGGTTGTTATGCTTCGTTTAAGTTATAACTTATCCCATGTTTAATTGTTTTCACCATTCTGGATTACGTTTTTTTTCATGTTGAGCTATGGGTGTAATTAATTTGCAGCAAACATGGCTGACTGGGTTTTATTTGTTAGGTCTACTGCCTCTTTTTGTTATCTCAGCACTTCAGGGCTAGATATAGATGAGTTTTTGAGAATATTTCTTGTAGAATAGCTGTTTTTTTCCTCAACTTTAGTCTTCCCATTTGCAGGTTCGTAAAGGAGATACAATAGCTGAATTTCTACGAGCTGTTCAACAACAGCTTGCAGCTGAGTTCAGAGAGATCCGAACTGCCTCGGTGGAAAACTTACTATATGTGAAGGAGGATCTAATCATACCTCATGTATGCTTACTTGTTCTTTACCATCAATATGGTTCCACTGAATCAACTTGGTAATTCGGTATTTACTATCTAGAGGATTATATCACTTGTGAGACACTCACAAAACTTGTAAAGTGCTAAATATGCTGCAAGGCTTCTGTTGGTGATGTATGTTGTCTGTTGATTACAAATAGAAAGTTTGTCTCTTACATTTTGGTTTCTTTGATGTCCTACTGACGGTAAGCAACTAAAGCTTTTGTTATACTTTGGAATTGGTTTTATTATACTAATCTCTTTATCTTGTGGAACGCAGCAACACAGCTTTTATGAACTAATAATTAATAAAGCAAGAGGCAAAAGTGGCCCGGTAATTTTCCTGCCATATTTTTTTTCTTACAGTAGTTGATGATGTGTGGTATGCTCTCATGTTGCCCTCCCTTATTTGCTTGTATTCTAAAATTGTTTGACCTATACTTCCTCTAGAGAAGCTACATATATGGAATGATTTTGTAATAGATATTATGACCAAATGACTTTTGCAGCTATTCCACTTTGATGTTCATGAAGATATTCGGACTATTGCTGACGCTACAATAGAGAAGGACGAGGTATTTTCTTCCATATCTATGCATATTCTTTCTGCTCAAATTTTCGTGGGATAATTTGTTTTTATTAATCCGAAGATTTATTTTATTGCAGTCACATGCTGGTAAGGTTGTTGAACGGCATTGGTATGAAAAGAACAAGCACATTTTCCCTGCCTCTAGATGGGAGGCATGCTTTTAACCCAAACCCCTACAAATCTTGTGTCAGATTATTTTATCCTAATTTGAAAATGAGACTTGATTCTCTGTAGTGAGATGCTAATTTGATCAATTTTGTTTATTGTTCAGATATATGATCCGACCAAAAAGTGGGAGCGGTACACCATTCATGGGGATTGAATATAAGATTTATTGAGCATAATGGCAGAATGGTAGTTTTTATAGCTTGCTTTCTTCAAGATGAGGAAACACTGCAGTTATGCACATCTTTAATTCCATATCTTTAGTACTTTACTGAACGAGCAATTTGGAAGCAACTTATTTTACTTACCATAAAAGGTTGCGACCCTCATTGCTAAGCACTGAGATGTGTAGAGGTCCAAAGAAAACAATGGGACTAGACATTGGCTATATAATGAGTGTCCTCATCTTGAAAGTAATTGCTTTGCAGTATTTTGTAACAATATTCCTTTATTTTCTCCTAAAGGTGTCCATAGTTAAAGGACCTTTAACCCACAAAAGATCAGGGCACAAAGCTGACATATTGAAATATATTAAAACATCATTCTCAACAATTGAGATTTTCTCTTTCTTTTTCCCTTAGGAAGACTCTATTTCACATGGACGCCCCTTTAGCTTGGTGCAATTAGATGTGATATACTGCAAAAGTGAAAATGTTTTCAGAGAAGTTAGAAATTTACTATAGAATAATATAAATTTAAATGGTTCAAGAGCATAAGTTGCATGGATGGGATGTAGTGAATAACATGAGAAAAAAGATTGCTTTTGATGCCTATGTCAATCATGTATGTACTTAAGTTGTAAGGTGGAGAAACACTTATTTTCATCCTGGCTAAGAAAATTTTAAATGATCTTACGTTCTCCATTGGGCTGTGATGTATAATGGTCGAGATTGGGCATCACCGTACACATGAACCAGGTTCAAATTTGGCTGGCTAGGAGATTGACCTCCCACATCTGTATTTTACATCAACAAGACAATTCATCAATTATTGCATGTTAAGATGATTTATTTGTTCTTCATATGATCCCTCTTGTTTCTCCCCACTTGTGCACCAAAAGAAAAACATGCCATTTGTATGCTTCCCATTGCAATATTACCATTTAAAATCCTAGAGAATCAAGAGTCAAGATTTATGTTCTTTAATTGTAAACTGTAAGGTATTGTTCTTCTTGCCCTTAAACAAAACAACTCGTTACACAATGCCCCTTAAATCAATAGTAGAGGATAGCACATTCCTCTTGTCTTGATTAATGTGAGAGTACTCAATAGCCTTTATGGTTGGGTTCAGGAGGGTGAGGTTCTTCTCCATATCCTTTAGCCACTCAATACATGTTGGGTTGACTCTATATAATCTAGATTGCACAGTTTTTGAGTGCAACTATCCATTGGGAGAGGCACTAACTCAATTTGTTAGTGAACGTCATAGTTTGAAGACAAACTTCTTTAGTGATTATCTTCTTGAGAGTTTTAAGTTTGTTAATAGTTTTTGTTTATCTAAATATTCAACTATTATTTTCTCCATTGGATTTGGTTATTTTTTTCACTTTTTTATACTAAGAGGGCCATAACTTAATAGTTAACAATGAAAAAGTTTATTAATAGATTTTAGATGTCATTAGATAAATTTAGAATGTATATTTGTGATATCTTTTAATATTTGTAGTTTAGTTATTGATGCAATTCAAGCAATTTTCATTATTTATTTTTTGAAAGCCATATAGTTTTTGAAATTAAATCTCACATGATTTTAAAATTGATAGTTTTGTATTAATATTTCATACATTGATACATTTCTTTTAAATATAATCAAATTACTATTAATAAATGATTATAATTTTACATAGATAAAAGATTTGAAAATTTTATTATTATTTTGTTAGTTGATATCAATACTATAAATATTAATAACAATATTAATATTATAATATTATCAAAATTAATTATATTACAAATTAAAAAAACATTATTTTTTTAGATTTTTTAATACATTCAAATTAATATTTTTTAACATCTCAAAATTGTAACATTCAATCATCACCTTTTTCTAGAAAAATAAATGTATTATTAATTATATTATGCATGTGTCCCTCTTACAATATGCCACTAACAATCTTCAAAGTTTGAGTAAGGCAGACATCACATTATGCTTGTGACCTTCAAACCTTCTATCTTTAAGTGCTCTTTGTTAGTCTAGAATTTTAGGGTACAAAGGCAACATGTTAAAGATGAAACTTTTGATTCATCCTTGGTAGTTTTGTCATCTTGAATGAGAGTATTGATCTATATGGCTTCTCCAAGATATGAGACAAGAAAATAATTATAGAGTAATATCTACATTTTATTAAAAATTAATTAAATTATAAATTTTAAAAAATATTTATTTATAAAAAATATTAATTGTAGAATTCTTTTATGTTATATAATAATTATATAATAATTTATATTATTAAATATCTTAATATAAAAGATATTCTATAAATAAAGTATCCATCATTTAAAAAAAAATTAGGTTACAATATAAATGTGTAATGAGAACCACATCCATTTATATCCAAGTAAAACATAAAATAAAATAAAGTTATAATCCTTATAAGATCAACAATCAAGTAGTAACAACATATTAGAATATTGCATCATATGATCAAAACATATAATTAACAGAATCGAGTAAATTGAGTATCATAGATAACAGTGACAAAAATAAGTTTGAAGAGAATCTCATTCCTAGCAACATTTTCTATTGTGCTCATCATGTACGCATCCATCTCAAAAGTGCCAAGTGGAGGGGATATAGTCTCTTTGCTACCACTATTTCCAAATTTCTACTTAATAAATTCATAACTCATATTAGCATCATTGGTACCCATGAGATAACCATGAATTTTATAGTATCTCTCCTACAAATCACAATATTCTCTTAGAAATATTTTATCTATTTTTCTATAATAATGTGGCCAAAATTTAACATATTTAATATTAGATTTAAAAATTGTTACTGATCTTTTGTCAACAATTTTGATAAACCTTTCTTTAAGTAGCTCAACAATCATAGTAACCTATGACATAATATTAAAAATATGAATCTATTGGAAGACTTTGTACAATTCCTTCTTTTGTCCTAGATCAATTCCTCATTTCTTATTTTTCAAATAAATCATAAGATCTTAGATGAGAGTACAAGAAAAAATAAATTAAACTTACAATTTAAATCATCAAAACAACAAAAAATATTTCTTGTCAATTATGTTCTTCCTATTATCTTACCTAGAAATATTGCCCATAGACAAATTCTAAGTATTTTTAGTGTAAACATAGGAAAAAAAAGTGTTCAAAACTTTCCAGGATGTCACAAACTTTGTAAGAGGTAAGAAAAAAAAGAAATAATAGATCTAATACCTAAGTTTTTAATTAATTAAAGCCATTTAAACCATACTTTTTTAGGTTCAAGAGACTTATACCAACACCACTTATTTAATTTTGACTAGGAGTTTCAATCTAAATCAATGTTCCCACTTTTTAATATGTTCAAGCATGTCTTGGTAGTCGGTCAGCATGTAAATCTTAGAGGAGTTAATATTTAAAAATTTGGTACCATCCTATCATTTTAAGCTCACCAAATTTTAGTATTAAAATACAATTCCATATGGAACTTAACATTAGACAAGGCTTTATTTATAATAGAGGGTTCTTTTTGAATATTTTTGCTTGAAATACTCCCAACCTTTGTGTAGTGTTGTAAATTATCACCATTGGCAATTTCACACTATGTTTTGCTCCCCCTTAAGTCATTGGATCTAATTGAATACCTAATTTCCTAAATTATGCATTTCATGGTCCATTTAAATATTTATTGACAAATTGCAAGAATAAAACCAATGCATTCATTTAATGTTTTTCCCCTGACACCTTAATTCCCAAAAATAGGTCTGGGACACTAACGCCTAGGGTGTCTATGTCCCCCTATTTTGGCTCCAAATTCAAATATGTCGGAGGTGTCCTTTTATTATTTGGATTTCAAATGTCCAATGTCGACTACCAAGATTTAATTTGTGAGAAATTAGAATAACTGTATATAAATACCTAGCTATTGTATCATTTGAAATCTATCTATGAAATTATTGTAAAGCAATAGCAGTATCAAGTAAGTCAAGAGCAAAATTTTAGAGATTTATTGCAATAATTCAAGATCCAAGCATCATGTCAAAGTGTGTGTGAGTTTGTTCATGTTTATGTTATCATATTGTTTGTGAAGACTAACCCTTGGAGGTCTCCAAACAAATCAAGCAAGCAACATTCAAGCCATGAGGAGATTTGTATGACTTCGGTCCTTCAAGGAAGCCATTGGAGGGCGGTGAGTTGCAGTATCTTGTTGATTCATCATTCCTTTTTTTCATGTAGTCTTATCCCTCAAAAAGATAGGTTTTCTATTATTAACATTGTCATTGTGGAAGTGGGAACACTAACAAGGGGTTTGACTAAGGCAAGCCCCTAAATGGCACAAAACTTCCACTCTCTTTGAATGTGTAGGTTTCAGGTCTGAAGAAGATTGGAAGAAGCTTGAAGGTCAATTATTCATTGTTGCAATCAAACCCTACACCTTGATAGCTCATGGAAACTCAGCTATTTTAAAATCCAACAGTGATTTGACAGTGTGACAAGTGGAAAATAGAAACTCTGATTGGGCACCCGAGGACTGTGAAATCATATATGAATTCCCTCTACAAGGAATCCCAACATATCTAAAATTTACTTTTTATGACCTCCCCATTGTCAACTAGCGTTAATAAAAAAATCAAGGGGTATCATTCCAATTGAGAATATTAATTATATTTTAGAGATTTTAGCTCCAAAATCCATATAGTATACATTAAGTTTGTTAATTATATTAAATCACAAATTTTATCCAACTTTACAAAGTAGTATCATTCACAAATTACACATTAAATAACATCTTATTATTTGGTAAAGATATACCCTTAACCATTTTACTAAAGTGATAAGTTCTCAATATGTAATGCAAGGCATTTGAAGCAATAACAAACAATGCAGGAACTAATGGGTACCCCTGTTTAATAGATCTATGCAAAATAAAGGGTTCAACTAAGGATCCATTTATATCAATTTATGTACATGAATCCTTGAAAAGAACCTTAATCATATTACAAAAATATCTAAAAAAATCAAAAGACTTCTAAAACCATCATAATAAAAGACCATTCCACTTTGTCACACTTCTTTTTAAAATCAAGTAAATGCCATCCCAGCATTTTGATTAGTATTCTTACCCCACTCAAGACCCTCCCAACTACTAATTCTATTCTCAAGAATGTATCTAACTTTAATGAAACCTATTTGAGTATTATTAATGATCATCAACAAGATATCAACAAGTATTAAAGCCAAGATGTTAGCCAAAAAAATGTATGAGACATCAAGCAAAGTACTTGGTCTCCAACTTTTAATATTAGATTTATCCACATTTTTAGGAAAAATCTTATTAATACATTTATTGATGCTACTACCCAATGTACCTTTTTTAATAGCCTTCTCATATACAACCAATAAATTATCAACAACCCACTTAATATTAGTTTTATAAAATTCAATTAACAAACCATCAACACTTGAAGATTTTCCATTCTTGAAATATTTATAGCATTGATTAAATTTCATCTTTATTAATATATTTATTATGGATGCCACATTAGCATTGATTTTGTTAGAAATACTATTTTGTACAATTCTTAATTATTTTTACACCTTGCATTCTTTGAGAGAGGGAGAGAGAGTGGGAGAGAGGGAGTAGGAGAGAGGGAGAGGGGGAGAGAGAGAGGGAGAGAGGGAAAGACTTGAGAGGGAGAGTGGGAGAGAGAGAGAGGGAAAGAGGGAAAGACTTGAGAGGGAGAGTGGGAGAGAGAGGGAGAGAGAGTGTGGGAGAGGGGGAGAGAGAGGGAGAGAGGGAAAGACCTAGGAGGGAGAGTGGGAGAGAGGGAGAGAGAGAGGGGGAGGGAGAGTGGGAGAGAGAGAGTGGGAGAGTGGGATAATATATATATTATATATTTAATATAATATTAATATATAATATATTAATATATATTAATATAATACTAATATATAATATATATTGATGTATAAAAAATATATACATATCATAACAAATAATAATTCTTAAAACTAAAGTAAACAGATATCTATTTTGTTTGTTATAGGTTATAATGATAAAAGTAGCAATATATATTAATGTAATATTAATATATATTATATATTAATGTAATATTAATATATATTATATAAATATATATATATATATATATATAATAAATTAATATAGTATATGAATATATAATAAGTATATATATGATAACATATAATAATTCTTACTAGTAAAGTAAACGGATATCTGTTTCCTTTGTTATAGGTTCTAAATGCCGCCACTGCTCGTGCAAGACATAATGGATATCCATTTCGAAATGGATATCTGTTTTGAAATATCCGTTTTGAAATGGATATCCATTTGGTAAGTTATATAAAAAACAAAAATAGGACCATTTTGAGTATTTCAACGATCCCTACATTCTTTTTGTTGCGAAATTCTCATGCTTTCTATTTGTATCAGACAAAATTATGCTTTTGGAAGATTCTTTTATACTTTATTTACAATTACAATCATTTGTGTGTTTTTTTTGTTTGTGCAATAGGGAGTAGCAGTTGTTGTAAGAGAAAAGGTAAAAGGAAACTAACAATAGATCAAATTGGAGCATATAGAGAAAAAGATAGAGAAAGTCATAGGAAAAGAAGACAAGGTATGAAAAATATTCAAATTGAAGCTTCTTCTATACCGTTAAATGTTAATTCAATTGAAGATGAAATATAAATTAAAAATATTGAACATCATATTAAAATTGAAAATGAAAACATTGAAATTGAAAATGTGGAAATTGAAAATGAAAATGTGAACATTGAGAATGAAAATGTTGTTGAAAATGTTATTGAAAATGAAAATGTTGTTGAAAATGAAATTGTTATTGAAATGTTGAAAATATTGAAAATAGCAAGAATGAAAATGTTAATAACATTGAACTTGAAAATGAAAATGTTTCTAACATTAAACTTGAAAATGTTAATAACATTGAACTTGAAAATGAAAATGTTGATAACATTGAAAATGTTGAAAATGAACCTTATGTAACACCTAATTACACGAGAACCCCTAAATGGTTGGTTGAAATAGATGAGAACATAATAGATAATCTTCAAGGAAAAAGGTCACAACGAACGGTTTGTTTGTGGGCTAACAAAATGTTCAATGAATACTTTTCCAATAAGACATTAATAGAACAATGCCAAATTTTTGTGCAATTACTTAAGATTTACAAAAATGAGACCATTATTAAAAAAATTGAAGATTCATGTCACCAAAAAATCGAAAAAAAATGTATTATTGTAAAAAATATTTTTAATGCTCTAACCTCTATTGGAAAGACTAGTAAGGAAAAGATAAAAGGGTTGCTCGTAGAGTGATCACAACCTCACTAGTAAGCCATAATTTGAGAAAGGCTTGTTTAATGAGACAAACTTGTATTGATTAAAACTTAAATAGTAAAACATTGAATAGAGCACTCTCAAGAAGATGAAGACTCGATCTAGTCCTCTTCAAAATCATATGTGGGCTTTTAGTGGGAGGCTTCCACGTGCTGATAAGAAGCTAACCGATAATGTAAAAATGCAAATTGAACAATTTCAGAACTCTCACTCTAGAGTATCACCGAATGTAAAGGATTAAAGTTATGAGATTGTACACTGCATCCTAAAGATTTCTTGGAATGTAGTCAAATTTTTTTGTCAAGAACATCCAAATTTGCAAATATCACAAAGGGCTTTTGAGTCTTGCAAGCCATTTTATTGTGTACCTATTAATGTTTGTAATACATGTAAATACCATGTTGAGTTTTCAATGTATCATGAATTATTGTGCCATATTCGTTCTGCTATGCATATTGACGAAATGTTGTAGGAGTGTCACACAGTGCAACTTCCCAAGTCATCCAGGGACTTGTTAGATTCATTTTTATGCATTAGAGGTGATGGTTGCTTATTTTATAGAAATGATTGTTTAAATGAAATGTGTTTGCAATGTGGCAGTTTATCGAAGTTTGTAACATGATTTCATGAGGGCAGCAATCATGATTTTGGTAACAAGATTGTTGAGAAAAAAAGGTTTGAGACAATCAAATACACATTGAAGAGTGGAGGTGAGGGTTCTAGATGCAATTTGGTTGCAAGAGAGGTAAGTATTGCTGATTTTATTTTTGATTTTAAGAAAAATATTTTCTATAAGTATGTAAGGCATAGCCACAAGTCACAGTGGTTGGATCAAAAATTCAAGATGTATAAGGACTCTTTCCCCATTGGAACTATTGTATTTGTAGTTGATTTTGCTGAAAATTACACATTGCAACCATAAAATGAAGTTTAATCACAATATTATAATTATATTCAAATTGTTATTTTTGTCCACATAACATATAGACACGCGCCTAATAGTACAAAAGAGGACAAGAAGATAATCAGGGAGTACCATTTTTACATGAGTGATGAAAAATATCATTCATCTGAGTTTGTAGAACATTGTTTTGAATTTTTTTTTAGTTCTTGCAGGAAAAGGGTATTGCAATGGGTCAAAATTTGATTTGGTCAGATAACTGCATAGGGAAATTCAAGAATGCTTGCATGTCTTATTGGTTGAGCAGGATGCATATAGAGAGGGGTGTACCACATATTTGGAGTTTTTTCAAAGCTGGGCATGGAAAAGGTGAGCATGATGGTGCAAGTGCATGTGTGAAGAGAGATTTGGTTAAGGAACAAATGAAGATCAGAGGTGGTGCAACTTTTAGTGATGCATGTTCTATTATTGATTGGTGTACTTATGTACTACCATGAGGAGGGACACTTGATTCACAAGTGTATAGGTTCTTTTGGTTGGTTGAGGAGGGCACAATGGGAGACAATTTGGAATGTCAAACAATTAGAGATTTTTCAAAGATGAATTCATTTCGAAGCTCAGATGCAGGTGCATGGACCATATCAACACGAGAGATGGCTTGTTTTTGTCACAATTATATTCAGTGTGATTGGGATCAATGCAAGTCAAGTGAGTGGGTACATGGGTACATACATGGATTCCACAGTACCTAACCCCTTTATCTATAACACAATCCTCATTAGAAGATGTAATGGAAAGTTTACTCGACTACAACCATCTTTTAGATCTTGTACAACTAGGACATGTCTATGTAGTTGTAACACCGTAGGGGAATGAAGAGGGATCAAACTATTGGTTGGCACGATGTGTACAGGGAAAGAAAAAGCTAACACAACCGATGATAGATGATGATGGGTTCATGTATCCTACAGGTTCAGTTGTTGTTTCTTGAACTTGGTTGCATTACCATTTCATCATCGTTTAGGTTGTTTAGAATAATAAAGATTTGTTATTCTAAGCATCTTTTCTAGTTTTCATTACCATTTAATCATCATTTAGGTTGTTTAGTATAATATAGATTTGTTATTCTAAGTATATTTATATGTTGATAAAAAACTTATAATCATACAAGTCCAGTTGTTGTTTCTGAAATTTGGTTGCGAACATATATGATTAGAAAGAACGACATACCTGCATTTGAAGAATATGAGAAACAAAAAACCATTCTCATGTATTTGCACCTTGTTATAACAACAAATGTTAAGTTATTGAGACATCATGCTAGACCAAAAACAAAGGAACTATGGACAATTAGTAGTGTTGATCATGTTCAACATTACTAGAAACTCTAAAGATAAGAGATGACCCTTTAGGCACACTTGAGCAGTGGATCATTTATTGTATGGGAAAGGTATTATACTTTTCATCACATTTTGATATTGTTTATTTGCTAAGATTCATTATTTAGGTTATTTAGAATAATATAGATTTGTTATTCTAAGCATCTTTTCTAGTTTGCAGCATTACCAATTCATCATCATTTAGGTTGTTTAGAATAATATAGATTTGTTAGTCTAAGCATATTTTCTATTGTGATCATATAGATTTTTCATTCAAAGTATATTGCAATATTCCTAACACGATTGATCATGGAGTTGTTGCAACAATAGCCAACTTTGATCCTTTGGCAGAAGTATGCGACAGATTAGAATAATATAGATTTGTTATTCTAAGCATCTTTTCTAGTTTGCATTACCAATTCATCATCATTTAGGTTGTTTAGAATAATATAGATTTGTTAGTTTAAGCATTTTTTCTATTGTGACCATATAGATTTGTCATTCGAAGTATATTGTGATGTTCTTGGCACGATTGATCATGGAGCTACTGCAACAATAGCCAACTCTAATCCTTTGGAAAAGGTATACGACATATTAGAATAATATAGATTTATTATTCTAAGCATCTTTTCTATTGTATGTAGTTTAACTGTTACCTTGATGGTTTGTACATGTGCTTATCACTTCAGAACGTCAGTGTGCTACTGTTGTGGAAGAGTGTGCCAACCACGAAGGCAATGTGTGATCTATTTCCTTCCCCTATTGGGAAATGGCTATGTATTAAGGTCATTTGTTGTATGCCTATGTGGCATTTTGTAAATCCTATATTCGATAGCAATTATTGAATGATAATATCATGCATATTATGTATACTTTACATGTATTCAAGTGTATACTTTACAACTTATGTGTATACTTTGTCACTTACGAGTATTCCAATGTATATTTTATGACCTACGTGTTTTCATGCATATACTTTGTATTCATGTGTGTAGTTCATGACTTAAGTGTATTTGAGTAGATGATTCACTTAGTTCACTTACTCACAAGGAGCATAACGAACCCTAAACCCCTTTGCACCTTTACACCGCATCCATCTAACCCTTTTTCCATCAACTAAAAACTCGACACCATGGGAAAATGCCTTAGAGATATAAAAAACTAAGAGGTTATTGTAGAGAGTCCCTACATGATCCCGTAGACTTAGGAAAATTGATTTTAGGTGACATGGTTTCTGAGTAATAGCTCATCAAAGATTGCTTCCTTTTAGCACTTTGGACTCTTAAGGGAAATCGCCGGTCCAATGTAGCTCAGAGTGATTCAACGTGTTTGGGTGCAAAAGAGGACTATGCCTAGCGTAAACGTACCCATTTGAATGTGTTGGAATAGTTTGTTTGGTCATATGAGTTTCAAAACAAAATTTGCACCATTTTGCAACTTTACATTGCTTGCATTTGACAACTTTTTTCTCAACTGAAAACTTGTCACCATGGGAAAATACCTCCGAGATAGAAAAAAATGGGAGAGGTTATTATAGAGGGCCTCAACACGATCCCATAGCCTTAGACAAAGAGTCTATAAGTGTCACAATTTTCAAGAAATAACCTATCAAAGATTGTTGCCTTTTAGCACTTTGGCCTTTCAAGGGAATTCACTGATCCTGTGACACCCCTCTGTTTTGTTATGTTTTTCTTGATAGCTCAGATACTTTGTTGGACCTTATTTTATGTTATGGTTTTTCTATCGCTGACAGTGGGGTGATGATAGACTATATGGATGTGATGATACATTATATGCATGGTGATTATGTTTAATATGCTTTATGTTTGCATAGATGCTTAGTTGTGATGACATTGCTATATATGCTTATGGTAGTTTAATTGAAATATTATCTTGTCAGTTGATGTGACATTGTATTGGTGAAGAGAGCAGTATTGCATCACTCGCTTGCGAGTGCCCTGTGATTTCTGTGATTCTCTCTTCACGATGTGTATGAATTATTATCTGTATACATGTACGACTTTCACTTTTGTTGTAGGTTTGCAGGTACAAGACAATGGCTTCACCTGGTTTCATAGGTCTGAGCGTGTCCACTACTCAACAGTAGTGATTGGGAGATAGTAACTAATTAACCATGCCAAACCTTTACCCTAGCACAGTGTGTCGTCAGTCCATATGTTGGTCATGTTCCTTATCCATGTTGGTTTTGGTATTTTATTTATCATGCAAGTTTTTAATTGTAAGGAATAAATTATATGTTGTGATTAAGTATTTAATTGATATGAAGATTTTATTATAAATTAATCAATTTAATTTAAGTTATATTATAAAGTAATTTTAATTATTAAATTAATTGGGAATTAAAATAAATAAGTTATTTAATTGTAAATTAGATTAAATAAATTGTTTTTAATTTTAAATGCATATTTGGGGAAAAGATCTTAGAAATATCTTGGTTTGTTAAGGAAGAGATATTTGTTGTTTGAACAAGGAGTTAGAAGGATTTGTTTTCTAATTGTCTCAAAATTGATTTACGGAGAGATTGATTGAAATGGGTGAAAAAGAGGAAGTTGTTTGCACGGGAAAGAAAGACAAAGGTTTTTGGGAAATAAAAGAATTGTTTTGTGGTTTGAAGAAATTGTACATCTTAGAAGCTTTCTGATAATTCTAGGAATCTAGTTTGTGGAAATTCTTGGCTGTGGTTTATTTATGTTCTCTAGGAAGTGACAATTTTTCTGGAGGAAGCTTTGGCAACATTGGCAAATTAAAGTTACAGAGAAGCTCGACATCAATCCTCGAGGCAACAATTCTTCTGGAATAGGTTCTTTAATTGTTTTTGTGAATTTTGATTTGAAAGAGTTATTTAATTATTGTAATGCAAATTGGAAAAGATTAGAAGAGGTTTTCATTATTGTAGAAGCTTTTGTTTTTAAAAGATTACCGTGAAAATTGAACCTCTATAGAAAACAAGTTAGTTCCTCTGTGTAAATTGATCATTTGAATTAGACTGAAACCAAAGGAAATTATAGATATTTGTAGAAAATATTTGTGGTGATAGGAAACCTCTATAAAATGCTTATACTTTGTTCCTGTAGAAAATTTCTTTCTATAAAATTATGGATCCTCTGTGTAAAATTCGTCTGTCACTTCTGTAGAAAACTTTTATGTAAATAATTTGTCTTCCTGTAAAGAAGTTGTTTAAAATTTACATATATATATTGGAAAATATATATACATATACAAACATATATATATATATATATATATCTTTATTTATTTATGTTTTGATTTACCTTCTAGTAAATTCTCAAAATTGTAAAACGGATTCGAAAATTTCCGTATGCGATTTTTATAAATCGTTGTATGCGATTTTTATAAATCGTTGTATGCGATTTTTATAAATCGCAGGGTTTTTATTAATGAAAATTTGTATTTAATGGAGGCTGGGGGAGCCACCCCCATAGCTGTCCCTCCCACATGGGAGACGACAGTGAGGGCAGTGCCGATGCGGCCAACACTGCCAACCCCCTACAGTGGGAGCTCAACTGTACAGCGTCAGCCCTAATTCGTACATGACAGTTTCTTTTAGATTGTTTTTATTTAATAGAATATATATATCATATTTATATAATATATATATTATATATTGAATTCAAAGAAATATGTAATCTATTCTTTATTTTAAAAAAAGAAAACTGAGGAAATAGTTTTTGATATAAATGGATTTTATTTTAGATAAATGAGTTCTTTTATGGTATAGTTGATTTTATAATTAAATAATATATATATTTATATGTATATATATAATTGTATTTAATTATATATATACATATTAAATATATTTATTTAATGTTTGTTTATTACAATAGATATATGCAAGCACGATTAGTTAATTAGAAATGATTAATTAGTTTAATTGTGAAATTGGGTTAGATATTATGTGTGGTTGTGAAACTGTAGTTAAACTTGTGATATTATTTCGTTATGGATTATTAATGGGAATTGTGTTTTGAATAATGTAGTTTAGTGTGAGATATTGTTCTATTGGATTTAGGAAATCCGAATAGTAGTGCTTTTAATTACATGAGATTGTTTATTTTAATTTCTAGTATTTCTATAATTGGGTATTGTGGGGAATATTTGTTGTAGAGAAAATATAAGTCTTCCAGATTTTAAATTGTGAAAGGGTTATCACTTCTGTTAGTCACCTTGAGATTTCCTTGGGTAGTGCATGTAGTTGGATTCAGTATTGGACATTTGTAAGGATGTGTTATCTCTTGTGTTATGTTATTATCAGTTTGTGCACTGTCTACCCTTGGGTGTAGAATGAGTTATTATGTTGTCGATAGGGGAGTGGCTTTCAATGGGGTCCAGGACACAAAGTGGTCCTAGGGTAACTCGTGTGGAAGTTAGTGTAATCAGTGGAAATTAAATAATCTACTTTAGGGGAATGGGTAGTTAGCATATTTAACTTGATAATTAGCCTCGCTCATTGGCTCAAGGGCTTGTGTTAGACTTGAGATGAGTCGGGAAGGCCTAGAATGGCAAGATCGTTATCTTGTCTTCTTGAAAGATAATTGATTCCGCATTGGTGTGCATGTGGGACCGGAGTTCGTAAGAGGTTACCAGGATAACCCAAGACGGGGGTCAGGACCTAGGAAGATCTCCTTGGGATAACCAATGCAACCTTTGTGATGACACTCCTATGACAACAGTCGATTGTTTTGTATAGTGGTTGTACTTGATTTTGTGATTTTGGAAGCAATGTAACCCTGTGTTTTGTATTTACTAGTACAATATTATTTTGTACCTTTCCTGTGTCTAGAGGTAGTAGGTTAGTCTTGGTTACCTGTTATTGTCTCCTAGCACGGGGGTTGGTCCTACAGGTACCGCATGGCTAGGTGGCGTGCACTTTACTCTTTTGAGTTTCTCTTCCTGTTCGTGATGGTGGGATCTTCTTGTTCGAGGAGCTCGTGTGGTTCTATGGTTTTTTACTTCTCTTTATTCATTGTAACAGTGGACACTATACATTGTATTCCTTATTTGTAATCAAGGAGGAACCCTTGTGATGTAATTGTAACATTATGTATGATCTTTTCATCGTTGGATTAAATGGTATATATATTTTTATATGGTGTTGTATCTATGGAAATATATTCATTACATTTCTTTGTGTTAGATTTATTATGGAATGGTGAATGCTTTGTTGTATGTTGTTATCATGAGTTAATTCCATATACTATGTTTTAGAATAATTTTTTAGGTTTTGAAATTCACATGTAGACACGTTGTGTGGCCTAGAGGATGTGTGTGTTAGAGTAGTTTATTTCACTCGTCATTGTTACTCTTTTTAAGACAAAAATTAGTTGTGCTTCCACAGTGTTACATCGTCCTCTAGGTTGTGGGACGAGGTTTTACACTTGGTATCAGAGCCTAGGTTTAAGCATTGGGAACTCTGGGTTATTTGGAAACCGTTAAGTTGTTTGTGTAGGATTTAAGTTGCATATCTTGTCTTACACCTTGGTGTGTTTGTGCAGGATCATGCCACCTAGGAGAGGTCGAGGCCGTGGTCGTGGCCATAGAGGCAGACATGGAGGTAGCCAACAGAACTCACCTTTGCATGTTTCTCACAATTCAGACCGTGAGGAACAACAAGCTTCCCAAAACATTCTGGGAGGTGGTATTCAGTATCTGGATCCACTAGGGGTCGAAGGCGCTCAATTGCATCAATTGTTAGAGGATACTCTTGCCCATCTTGGACCGAGGCAAGAGGTAGAGGAGATTGTTGTTAGAGAGAGAGATGTACCAGCTCAGTCAGAGGCAGTGATAGCTACACACATGAGAGATTTACTTAGAGCTTGACCACCCTTATTTGATGGATTAGGTAGCGGTTTGGAGGTTGAGACCTGGCTTATTGACCTGAACAAATGCTTTGCTATGCACCCATATGGTAGCAACACCAGAGCCAGATGTGTGATTATGCACCTGAGAGGCTTTGCTTCCACATGGTGGAGATTGGAGGAGCAGAAGCTGCATATTGATATTGGTACCGTATCTTGGGAGATGTTTCTAGAGAGGTTTCGCACCAGATTTCTCTTTGATCATTGGCGACAGTGTTGTGGTGATGAGTTCCATACTCTACGACAGATGACTATGTCAGTGGAACAATATGAGCGTCATTTTTACGAGCTCAAACAGTACGCAAGCATTGGAGACGATGAGGGCATGTTGGTGCAACACTTTCTTAGGGGCTTAAATGCCCAGATCAGTGGGGGTGTGAGGGTTTTCAAACCCAAGACTATGGAGACCGCAGTAGACAAGGCCAAACTTGTAGAGGAGAATTTGGAAATGGCATTGGGCAGTCATGTAGGAGTACAGATGGGCAGTACTTCAGCTGCAAGGCCTAGTGCACGCAGTGGCCAGACTCAGGGAGCTGGACCACCTAGGGCACAACAAAAACCAACATAGAGTGGAAAGTATCAGAACTCCCAGGGAAAATGAAAGGATTTTCCACCTAGAAAAAATGACAGATATCAGTCAGGGGGTGACCAGAACTAGAGGCGTGTCAAACGCTTCAATAATGCACAACCAACACATAGTACTCAGTCTACCTTTAGGGGTAGTGTACAACAGTCCAGTGCACCTTCTTGAGGTAGAGGTTTTGGCAAGGGTATCAGGTGTTTTTCTTGTGACCAACAGGGTCACATAGCTCAGTAGTGTCCCAATAAGGGCACATCAGGATATACACAGAGGCCAACGACATCAGAGTCGACTATTGGTGATGCAGGAAGAGGGCAACGTGTATTTGCTGCGGTTGACAACCACCAGGCTAACCACCAGAGTACAGTGGTGGAGATTATAGGTATGTTGCAGGGTAACAAAGTTACCATATTATTTGATTCAAGAGCCTCCGATTCATTTATTTCATCATCCGTCGTGGCACATGATAGACTGGGAGCAGTAAGGCAAGAGGGTAAGTGGTAGGTTGAGTTAGCATCTGGTGCTAGAGTTGCAATACATTCCTTTGTACCGAATTGTAGGCTGGAGATTGGTTCTTTCCACACTACTACAGATCTCTGTGTTATACCATTAGGTTCTTATGACATTGTCCTAGGGATGGATTGGCTCGATGCTCATAAGGCTGTGATTGATTTTCGATGCAAGTCAATACAATGCATTGATGCATCAGGTAGTGAGGTTGAGTTAGTAGGGGTCCAGAGACCTATATCATTGAGGATGATCTTAGCTATGCAACTGAGAAGATGTGGTCATCAGGGATGTCAGTTATTTGCTGTGACAGTAGATGACGTGGAGATGGGTAATAGAGAGCAGAAGGTGTCTATAGATAGCCACCCCATGCTTCAGCAGTATGCAGATGTTTTTCCAAATGATATTCCAGGGATGCCACCTCAGTGTGACAGACTTCAAGGTTGATCTTCTACCTGGTTCTGAACTGATTTCACGAGCCCCATACTGTATGACGACTCAGGATCTTAAACAGCTCCGCTTGCAGCTTGAGGAGTTGTTGGAGAAGGGTTTCATCCACCCTAGTGTTTCACCTTGGGGAGCACTGGTGATCTTTGTGAAGGATGGTTCTCTTCATTTGTGCATAGATTACCAACAGTTAAATAAGGTCACCATTAGGAACCGATATCCTCTACCTAGGATCGATGACTTGTTTGATCAGGTCAAGGGTGCTACAGTATTTTCTAAGATTGATCTTAAGTCAGGTTACCATCAACTACGAATTGTGGAGTCTGATATTCATAAGACGATGTTTCGCACACAATACGGTCACTACGAGTTTATAATGGTACAATTTGGGTTGACGAATGCGCCATCTGTATTCATGAGCCTGATGCACAAAGTTTTTCGCACATACCTAGATAGGTTTGTAGTGGTATTCCTCGATGAAATTTTGATTTATTCCAGGATTGTTGAGGAGCATGAAGAACATTTGAGGCAGGTATTGCAGTGTCTGAGGGATAATAAGTTATATGCCAACTTGTCCAAATGTGAGTTCTTCAAAACTGAGGTCAAGTACCTTGGTCATGTTATATCAGGAGAAGGTATTGCAATGGATCCTGCAAAAATCCAGGCAATCATGGATTGGCCTACGCCCACGAATGTGGCAGAGATACGTAGTTTTATGGGGTTAGCAGGTTACTATAGGCGTTTTGTTTAGGACTTTTCTAGGGTAGGACACCCTATTACTTCTCTTCAAAGGAAAGGGAAGAAGTTCGATTGGTCAGAGTAGAGCGAGGTTGCATTTCAGACATTGAAGGAGAGGTTGACTAGCGCACCGATCCTTGCGGTACCAGATCCTACATGAGACTTTGTTATTTGTGCAGATGCATCTTTGGAGGGGTTAGGAGCGGTACTGATGCAAGATGGTCGAGTCATTGCGTATAAGTGGTACAAGCTCAAGGATCATGAATTGAAATACCCCACGCATGATCTTGAGTTAGCTGCAGTTGTACATGTGTTGACTCGATGGAGACATTTCTTATTGGGGCACCATTTTGAGTTACACAGTGACCATTAGAGTCTTCAGTACATCTTCACACAACCTAACCTTAATGCTAGGAAAAAGGTGATGGATGGAGTTCCTCTGTGAGTATGATTTTGAGGTGAAGTACATCTAGGGGAAGGAGAATGTTTTGGCAGACACTCTCAATAGACAGAGGCACAAACTATTTGAGATGACTTTTACTGTAGATTTGAGGAGCCAGATTCTTACCGCACTTCCTACAGATAGCTGGTATCAAGAGGTAAGGTCTAGGATTGAGTCAGGCAGGACTTTGGATGGCAGGTACTCAAGATATTCTTTGGATGGGTTATTGAGATACATGGGACGTATATTTGTTCCATCTTCAGAAGGGATTTGTACCTTGATTTTGACAGAGGTACATCAGGCACCTTATTCAGCTCACCTTGGAGTGAAGAAGATGTATGTCGATCTGTGACTGCTTTATTTTTGGGCAGGTATGAAGCGGGATATTGCCGATTATGTATCACGGTGTTTGGAGTGTCAGTGAGTTAAGGTTGAACACCAACATCCGGCTGGTCTTCTACAGCCTCATTTGGTTCCTGAGTGGAAATGGGACATCATTTCATTGGATTTCATTGTTGGTTTACCCAACTCTTCGCGATGACACGATGCGATTATGGTGATGGTAGATAAGTTGACGAAGGTGGCACACTTCTCACCTATCCATTCCTCCTATAACACTTCATCAGTTGCTAGAGTGTTCATGGAGGACATTGTGAGGTTGCATGGTATTCCTCGTCAGATTATCTCTGACAGGGATCTTGTGTTTACTTCGGCTCTTTGGACATCATTACAACATGCTATGGGGACATAGTTGAACTTTAGTTCAACGTATCACCGCGAGACAGATGGACAGACTGAGAGGGTCAATCAGATCCTTGAAGATATGCTTCGTATGTATGTCATGGACCAAAAGACACGATGGGAGGATTATCTCTATTTTGTAGAGTTTGCTTATAACAACGGGTTTCAAAGTTCTATTGGCATGACACCTTTTCAGGCCTTGTATGGACGACCGTGTCGGACTCCATTGAGCTGGGACAGGTTGGAGGACATGATTTTATTGGGTCCTGATATGCTTCAAGATATGGAGGAGCATGTGGTTTGAATTAGAGAGCATTAGTAGCTACACAGGATAGGCAGAAGTACACAAATGTACATTGTGTGGATCGCCAGTTTGTTTTGGGTGACCGAGTTTTCTTGCGAGTACGACCGAGGAAGAGTCCAATCCGTTATGGAAAGGGTTCTAAGCTCACACCTCGTTTTGTCGAGCCTTTTGAGATTTTGGAGAAGATTGAGCCAGTTGCTTACCGCCTTGCTTTACTACCCAGTCTCTCACACATCCACGATGTGTTCCATGTTTTTGTACTTAGACCTTATCATCCAGACATTTCTCATATCCTTGATTGGACTGCTTTACAGGTAGAGGATGACCATCTAGCTTTGGAGCCCGTGGCCATTACCCAGCACAGGAGACTCGCCCTCAGGGGTCGAGATATTAAGCAGGTGAGGGTCCAGTGGGATCCTAGAGATGACACTTCTGCTACATGGGAGGATGCTACCAGGATGAGGGCGCTCTACCCTTACTTGTTCGCAGGCTTCCAAGAGTAAGCCTGATCCTAGAGGGGGAGGATGTGACACCCCTCTGTTTTGTTATGTTTTTCTTGATAGCTTAGATACTTTGTTGGACCTTATTTTATGTTATAGTTGTTCTATCGATGATAGTGGGGCGATGATAGACTATATGGATGTGATGATACATTATAGGCATGGTGATTATGTTTAATATGCTTTATGTTTGCATAGATGCTTAGTTGTGATGACATCACTATATATGCTTATGGTAGTTTAATTGAAATATTATCTCGTTAGTTGATGTGACATTGTATTGGTGAAGAGAATGGTATTGCATCACTCGCTTGCAAGTGCCCTGTGATTTCCGTGATTCTCTCTTCACGGTGTGTATGAATTATTATCTATATACATGTACGACTTTCTCTTTTGTTGTAGGTTTGTAGGTACAAGACAACGACTTCACCTGGTTTCAGAGGTCTGAGCGTGTCCACTACTCAACAGTAATGATTGGGAGATAGTAACTAATTAACCTTGTCAAACCTTTGCCCTAGCACAGTGTGTCTTCAGTCCATATGTTGGTCATGTTCCTTATCCATGGTGGTCTTGGTATTTTATTTATCGTGCAAGTTTTTAATTGTAAGGATTAAATTATATGTTGTGATTAAGTATTTAATTAATATGGAGATTCTATTATAAATTAATTAATTTAATTTAAGTTATATTATAAAGTAATTTTAATTATTAAATTAATTGGGAATTAAAATAAAGAAGTTATTTAATTGTAAATTAGATTAAATAATTTTTTTTAATTTTAAATGCATGTTTGGGGAAAAGATCTTAGAAATATCTTGGTTTGTTAAGGAAGAGATATTTGTTGTTTGAACAAGGAGTTAGAAGGATTTTTTTTCTAATTGTCTCAAAATTGATTTATGGAGAGATTGATTGAAATGGGTGAAAAAGAGGAAGTTGTTTGCACGAGAAAGAAAGACAGAGGTTTTTGGGAAATAAAAGAATTGTTTTGTGGTTTGAAGAAATTGTAGATCTTAGAAGCTTTCTAATAATTCTAGGAATCTAGTTTGTGGAAATTCTTGGCTGTGGTTTATTTCTGTTCTCTGGGAAGTGGCAATTTTTCTGGAGGAAGCTTTGGCAACATTGGCAAATTGAAGTTACAAAGAAGCTCGACATCAATCCTTGAGGTAACAATTCTTCTGGAACAGGTTCTTTAATTATTTTTGTGAATTTTGATTTGAAAGAGTTATTTAAATATTGTAATGCAAATTGGAAAAGATTAGAAAAGGTTTTCATTATTGTAGAAGCTTTTTTTTTTTAAAGATTGCCGTGAAAATCGAACCTCTATAGAAAAGAAGTTAGTTCCTCTGTGTAAATTGATTATTTGAATTAGATTGAAACCAAAGGAAATTATAGATCTCTGTAGAAAATATTTGTGGTGATAGGAAACCTCTGTAAAATACTTATACTTTGTTCCTGTAGAAAATTTCTTTCTATAAAATTATGGATCCTCTATGTAAAATTTGTATGTCTCTTATGTAGAAAACTTCTATGTAAATAATTTGTCTTCCTATAAAGAAGTTGGTTGAAATTTACATATATAGATATGTTTATATATATATATATATATTGGAAAATATATATACATATATAAACATATATATATATATATATACATATATAAACATATATATATATATATATATAAATCTTTATTTATTTATGTTTTGATTTACCTTCTGGTAAATTCTCAAAATTGTAAAACGGATTTGAAAATAGTTGTACGCAATTTTTATAAATCGCAGGGTTTTTATTAATGAAATTTTGTATTTAATGGAGGCTGGGGGAGCCACCCCCATAACCATCCCTCCCACATGGGAGACGACAGTGAGGGTAGCGTCGACGCGGCCAACACTGTCAAACCCCTACAGTGCGAGCTCGGTTGTACAACGTCGGCCCTAATTCATATATGACAATTTCTTTTAGATTGTTTTCATTTAATATTATATATATATATATATATCAAAGAAATATGTAATATGTTCTTTATTTAAAAAAATAAAACTGAGGAAATAGTTTTTTGATATAAATGAATTTTATTTTAGATAAATGAGTTATTTTATGGTATAGTTGATTTTATAATTAAATAATATATATATTTATATGTATATATAATTGTATTTAATTATATATATACATATTAAATATATTTGTTTAATGTTTGTTTATTACAATAGATATATGCAAGCACAATTAGTTAATTAGAAATGATTAATTAGTTTAATTGTGAAATTGGGTTAGATATTATGTGTGGTTGTGAAACTGTAGTTAAACTTGTGATATTATTTCGTTGTGGATTATTAATGGGAATTGTGTTTTGAATAATGTATTTTAGTGTGAGATATTGTTCTATTGGATTTAGGAAATCCGAATAGTAGTGCTTTTAATTACATGAGATTGTTTATTTTAATTTCTAGTATTTTTGTAATTGGGTACTGTGGGGAATATTTGTTGTTGAGAAAATATAAGTCTTCCAGATTTTAATTGTGAAAGGGTTGTCACTTCTGTTAGTCACCTTGAGATTTCCTTGGGTAGTGCATGTAGTTGGATTCAGTATTGGACATCCATAGGGATGTGTTATCTCTTGTGTTATGTTATTATCAGTTTGTGCACTATCTACCCTTGGGTGTAGAATGAGTTATTGTGTTGTCGATAGGGGAGTGGCTTTCAATGGGGGTGGGACACAAAGTGGTCCCAGGATAACTCATGTGGAAGTCAGTGTAATTAGTGGAAATTAAATAACCTACTTTAGGGGAATGGGTAGTTAACATATTTAACTTGATAATTAGCCTCGCTCATTGGCTCAAGGGCTTGTGTTAGACTTGAGATGAGTTGGGAAGGCCTCGAATGGCAAGATCTTTATCTTGTCTCTCGAAAGATAATCGATTCCACACTGGTGTGCATGTGGGGCCGAAGTTCGTAAGAGGTTACCAAGATAACCCAAGATGGGGGCCGGGACCTAGGAAGATCTCCTTAGGATAACCAATGCAACCTTTGTGATGACACTCCTCCTATGATAGCAGTCGATTGTATTGTATAGTGGTTGTACTTGATTTTGTGATTCTGGAAGCAATGTAACCCTATGTTTTGTATTTACTAGTACAGTGTTATTTTGTACCTTGCCATGTGTCTAGAGGTAGTAGGTTAGTCTTGGTTACCTGTTACTGTCTCCTAGCACGGGGGTTGGTCCTACGGGTACCACATGGCTGGGTGGCGTGCACCTTACTCTGTTGAGTTTCTCTTCCTGTTCGTGATGGTGGGATCTTCTTGTTCGAGGAGCTCGTGTGGTTCTATGGATTTGTACTTCTCTTTATTCATTGTAACAGTGGACACTATATATTGTATTCCTTATTTGTAATCAAGGAGGAACCCTTGTGATGTAATTGTAACATTATGTATGATCTTTTCATCGTTGGATTAAATGGTATATATTGTTTATATGGTGTTGTATTTATGGAAATATGTTCATTACTTTCTTTGTGTTAGATTTATTATGGAATGGCAAATGCTTTTTGTATGTTGTTATCATGAGTTAATTCCATATACTATGTTTTAGAATAATTTTGTAAGTTTTGAAATTCACATGTAGACGCATTGTGTGGCCTAGAGGATGTATGTGTTAGAGTAGTTTATTTCACTCGTCATTGTTACTCTTTTTAAGAAAAAAATTAGTTGTGCTTCCGCAGTGTTACATCGCCCTGTGGGTTGTGAGACATGGTTTTACAGATCTAATGTAGCTCAGAGTGATTCAACATGTTTGGGTGCAAAAAAGGACTATGCCTAGCATAAACATACCCATTCAGACGTGTTGGAACAGACGTTTGATCATATGAGTTTCAAAATGAATGCTGCACCACTTTGCAACTTTATATTGCTTACATCTGACAACTTTTTCCTCTACTGAAAACTTGTCACCACGGGAAAACACCTGAGATAGAAAAAAGAGAGAGGTTATTGTAGAGGGTCCCAACAAGATCCTATAGCCTCATCGAAGATTCTGTAAGGGTCACAGTTTTTGAGAAATAGCATGTCAAAGATTGTTTCCTTTTAGCACTTTGGACTCTTAAGGGAAATCATCAGTCCAATGTGGCTTAGAGGATTCGGGCATGTTTGGGTGTAAAGAGGACCATTCCTAGCGTAAATTACCCATTTTAATGTGTTGAAACAGTTCATTTGGCCATACGAGTTGCAGAACAAAAGTTGCACCACTTTGCAACTTTACACCGCTTGCATTTGACAACTTTTTTCTCAACTGAAAACTCGTCACTATGGGAAAACGCCTCCGAGATAGAAAAAATTGAGATAGGTTATTGTAGAGGGTCCCAACATGATCCCATAGCCTCAGACGAAGAGTCTGTAAGCATCACGGTTTTCAAGAAATAGCCTATCAAAGATTGTTACCTTTTAGCACTTTGGACTGTTAAGTGAAATCGTCGGTCCAATGTAGCTCAGAGTGATTCAATGTGTTTGGGTAAAAAAGAGGACCATTCCTAGCATAAACGTATCCATATAGACATGTTGGAACAATCTATTTAGTCGTACAAGTTATAGAATGAAAGTTGCACCACTTTACAACTTTACACTGCTTGCATCTGACAACTTTTTTCTCAACTGAAAACTCATCACCACGGGAAAACACCTCCGAGATAGAAAAGACCGAGAGAGGTTATCGAAGAGGGTCCCAACATGATATCGTAGCCTCAGACGAAGAGTCTGTAAGCATCATGGGCTTTGAGTAATAGCCCATGAAAGATTGTTTTCTTTTAGCACTTTGGACTCTTGAGGGAAATCGCTAGTCTAAT
The DNA here is from genome assembly GCA_007258455.2 of Sequoia sempervirens. Taxonomy (NCBI): domain Eukaryota; kingdom Viridiplantae; phylum Streptophyta; class Pinopsida; order Cupressales; family Cupressaceae; genus Sequoia; species Sequoia sempervirens. The sequence goes on along the minus strand of VDFB02000007.1, from coordinate 209,570,663 downwards.
GTAACTCAGAGTGATTAGACATGTTTGGGTGCAAAATATGACCATCCTAGAGTAAATGTACCCATTCAGATGTGTTGGAATAGTCTGTTTGGTCGTATGAGTTGCAGAATGAAAGTTGTACCACTTTGCAACTTTACACTGCTTGCATCTGATGACTTTTTCCTCAAATGAAAACTCGTCACAACAGAAAAATGCCTTTGAGATAGAAAAAATTGAGAGAGGTTATTGAAGAGGATCCCAACACAATCCCGTAGCCTTAGACAAAGAGTTTTTAAGCGCCATGGTCTCTAAGTAATGGCCCGTAAAGATTTCTACCTTTTGCACTTTGAACTCTTAAGGGATATCGTCGGTCCACTATAGCTCTAAGTATTTCAACATGTTTTGGTTTGAAACATGATCATGACTAGCCTAAACGTACCCATCCACACACGTTGGAACTATTTTTAGAGAAGACTAACCTCCTTTTCATTGACGATAAAATCTTCTTATCTTTTCATTCCTTTTGTAAGTGGTTAATTTTACTCTTCAATAATTTTGTTTCAATTTCAATGCTTAGGAAAACAAGATCCCTTTGTTTGATAGATTTTTCAATGCTTAGGACAACAACTTCATTTGTTCAAATCCACCTTAACCATCATCTCTCACTTTCTTTGCCTACACAAATTCTTACCAAATACAAAACCTCAATTTTGTTAGGTTGAATGGCATATATGAAAACAATTGTGATATAGCAAGTTTGGGGTGGGTCGAGGTTGATTAACATATATGGCAATATCATATCAATGTTATTGCTTTTGTGCGAAGTATGCATTATGACTAGTGTGCATCAAGCCCATATAGTATGCCTAGTTTTCTTATTGATGCATTGTGGTTAGCAACATTCATTGTTGTGCATTACGATAATACAAATTGCATGTCGAAGGTCAAATAACATGCATGCCATGGAGTTGTATTTGGTTTGTTTAATGGTAGTATCACACTCATTTGGTTTGTTTAATGGTTGCATCATTGTTGAGTGATGTCTTAATTGTTGATCATGATTATGTGAATGGTTGACAAGATAGACTAGTAAATAGAAACTTATATAGTATCATTTATAAATTATGATTTTAACATCAAAATCACTATACGTGTACTACGGTATATCAATAATGCAATTTTTGTTTACCTCAAGTCTTGCTCTCTTTTCTGCAAGATAGTTTGCATATGATTGTCCCTTAGGACGATCGAGAGTCCTCGTATAAAGAAATGGTCCCACATTGGTCATAGTGATGATTCAAACAGAGGAATATAGTACCTATAAAATAAAATGATACAAATTAACATATAATTGTTGAAAAATAATCACATTTACTAAACATATATCTACTCCTATCTAAATGTAAATATCTACAATATAAAATAAACACATACCTGTTGTGATGCTACGACACTAGATGGGCTCATAGTGGATGAAGCAGCTAAGATGGTTTCCTATATAAAAAATGACAAGAATGTAACACAATTTAAATGCACGTGCACATATAATCATAATGTCGAGAATAAATATATATACCTGTTGTGCAACTTCATCCAATGGGTCAGATCCAGTCAAAAAAGTTGTATAAGAACCAGGTTGCTGCATAAAAAGACAAGATTACAATAGACTATCAATCTATGTAGTACATGTATTTAAACATAATAGATTTCAAAAATTCACATCTAAAATAACAATTTAAATAATTTCGTATATTGATTCTATAGGGAAAATGAAATGGTTGTCTGCGTAGCCTCCTACACAATATCTCTCATAAAATATGAAATAATTTAGATAAAATACACTATGAAATTACTTTAAGTCTTACCAGTGCTCCCATATCATCCCTGGCAGTCGATGTCTCTCTTGCAAATGGTCCACTTTGTGCTCTATCAACTCCTACATCTAACATATCATGAATAGGTCATAGTCAGATGTGTCTATGGGAGCCTTAGTGGACTATCGAAGAGGACCCAAACATAAATTGTTGCATGTCATGCAGTAATGAGGCACATAAATATGTTCCAAAGAGGATGGTGTACCAGTGGGAGCTGATGCAGTAGGTGCACCACCATCATGCTAGGATGTATTAGGTGCATCACCATCGTGATGGGATGCACCATCAAATGGCTGCACAACATGATGGCTCTGCGTGTACAAATGATCACTCAATGAATGTAAGGCATAAATGCTTTGAGTCCCTGCATCTAAAGCAATCTCAGGGTAAGGTAGTGGAGTTAGGGCAACAATAGGTAGAGCAAGACAAACTTGGGTGACTCAGCGTGCTCTAGGTCTATCATGTGGCATCCCTTTACCAACACCCTGGAAATCTCACATGTCAAAGTAATTGGCATGCCTCCCTAGGACAAACTCAACATATAATTTTCAGAGAAAATACTAAGGGACGTCAAAAAATTTGTTGGGTGGTTTATCAAAAACCATCCACCAACGTCTCTAGAAATTATCTAATATTCCTCTATGGGTGCACCATTTAATTGAAAATTTTGACTTCCGCACATTAACGAGCTATCATATTTTGTGATCGATGAATAACTGGGCTAATTGGGCTTTGTCAATATCAAGTGCCCTAACTTCATCATATGATAATCCATCAACATAAATTGCCTTTGTTCCTCTTGCCATTGTGCAAATCTATTGTGTTGAGTTGCCAAAGTTTCAACATTTGAAATGATTGTTTCCAAAGTTTTTTTCATGTTTGATAGCTCAGTGAGTGTCTTATAGATTCGACATACATTTCTCAATTGATCTAAATTTCTATGAATAGATTCATATAAATTGTTGGCACATTTTGTTTTGGAAACAATGGTCGTGGTGAAGGAGGATTTGGAGGGTTTTCATCTTGTGCGGGGTTAGGGTTTTCATGTTGAACCATTTTTAAGCATGTTAATTGATAAAATTTTCAAAATTAACAATGATTTTAATGCAATAAAAACCCTATCTTGAATACCCTATTTTGATTAAAATTCACAAAAAAATAATGTAACAACAATATAAATTGAAGAAAAACATAAAAAATCCAAAAATACCTTTCAAATTTGATTGATTTGAGCAAGATGATTCACTTGGAAATAAATATTCATTTCCTTTATGAACTTTTTTAAATATATGGTTGGGTCCAGGACCCGACCATATATTTATTAGTGGCATTTTTTTGAAATGTATACCATTTTATATTATAATATAAAATGATATTATATAATATATTATTTATGCCAAAGGCGTATCCTTATTTGAGATGAGCGGGCTAAGTTTTACCATCGATGACTCAAATCATCCTTCCAACCATGGAAATAATGTTCGCTGTTCATTTTCATCGTTGAATATCTTGACATTATAAGTGTCATCAAGGACGTTAACTTCATCATGCATGATGAAAGGAGAACACAAAGAACTAGGATTTGCAGAGTAATAAGTATTAATTGAAGGAATTACTCATGTTCACTGTTGTACGCTACACTGTAGCGAATAGTATGTGCTCCACCTCCTATAACACCTAGCTTACCAACCTTGCCTCTGCTAGAAAAGGTAGATCCATTTTCTTCTCATAGAAAAATTGTGGGTAAGGAATTTGTGTGCATGTCTCCTAATGAAGCCAGAATAAATTGATTGGATGAGGAAGCTGAAAGCTTCAAAACAACACTTCAATGAAATTCTTTTCCTGAAATTGAATCTTTTCCTCAAAGTCTTTTGATGGCGATCAGTCTTCCTCTGAATGTCCAAACAACAGGCAAAATGAATCTTTTCTTGAAAATGTAGAATGCAAAATACATAAATTAGAAATTTGTGCATATCGTTCCACAATGAGAGCTTTTTATGCTTTTGGGTGTTTAACTTGGAGGCGAGAAACCTTGCAAACAAATCTCTAACTTGAGCTACACATTTATGATGGGGAGCATTCATCTCAGTTGACACGATTGCTCAACAAAAGCTTTGTAAGTTATTTTTTTTGTAGGCGCTCTTGGGTCATCAATTGACCTCATGTACTCGATACCCAAAACATAGACCATGTTTTTCCAAATTGACCTTCCACACCTCTTCGGCGTACCCATTGCACACTAAGGTGCAATTGCTAGTATATATTATATTATAATATAATATATTATAATATTATAATATAATATTATTATATTATAATATAATTGTTACCTATTTTTCACTCCGAGCTCAAACAAGTAGAGCTGAATGAAGTTTATCATTTACAGGTACAAAAAATTTTCATGTTTTTCTGATTAGGTGTGCATTGATCATCATTGAGATCATCTTACATATGAATCATAGTTTTATTGTGCAAACTTTTAAAACAGAAAATTGAGAAAATTTCCATAGTAATGCTTTTATTCATTTTGTAAAAAATGTTGAATCCCACACAAGCCGTGGGAGTAACTCATTTTGATTTTTACAATCAAATAAAGGATGCATAAGCAATGGTATGCTATACAACTAGAAAATAACGAAAGCATAGGGTAGAAGGTGATTCGTCATTGCTTGGAATGACGAATCGTTGACAGTTGAGATTTTAGTTGTGACGTCAGCTCTAGCTCCATTTCCAGTTTCAGCTCCAGTTCCAGCTCCAAAAGCATCTGCAGGAAAGATAAAAGATGATGTTAGAGATGGTCTCTAAGCAATGACAGATCAAATCCTATCATATGCCTATGCTACTAACAGGAATATAAGATACAGTCGATCAGGCATCCATCAGATAATTGCAAAAAAATCAAGAGGAAAAAATGTAATTCAATGGAAGCTTTCAGCTTCTTTTATTTTGCTAACATGTTTGTTTCAGTGTGCAGGAACAGGTTCATCATGTTCAAGATCATTTTATCAGATATGTGGAGTAAAACGGGCTCCCACAAGGGTTGAGCTCGGCATATCAAAAAGAATATATTCACAAGTTTCATACAAAGTTCATGAATGTTGATGCCATTAAAAGCATCCATTAAAAGCATCAATGTTGCACTCATCAATTTCATGTTATGTTCAGCTCTACTTTATATTTTTCACATTTACATTTAAATGAAGTATAGAGCCTCTTTGCATTGAAGAGAAACATTGGAATGTTTTCATAAACCATATCACTGTATAGGACAGGTTTGCAATAATCCAATTCTCTATAAGTTCTTTAACGGCGAAAGCAATTTTGCCTTAGTCAGCATCTGAGAAGTATGGAGGATACAGATTCATCAAACAGGCACGTTTGTTTCAAGTGCCAAATGAGGATATTGAAATGAGATCATGCTACAGGGTAATGTCTTCATCACCTCGACTGTATGCAGTTTGTTAAGTCATGAGTTTGGAAGGATAAGCCGGCTGCTGCTAACAGGGTTGAGAGAAGGTTCAGATTTAGTGATATTCACATGGATTTTATGGCAAATGATAATCACAGCTGTTACCAATCATTGACATGTTAATGGAAAATATATGTGAAGTACAGTGGAAATATTATTATGCAAAATGAAGCATCATCATTCAAGGAATAGGTATACATATTTCAAGTGCCATGAATGAGTAACAACAACATTGTTGTAAGGAATGTTAGTCACATCAGAATCTGGAAAGAACAACTGATTATTTTTTTAGTCATGGCAGTGAAGCATGAATTATTCAGCATTAAATATTAAATGGAGCATCTGATTTCAAATGGCAGTCATTGTTTACATTGAAATTCTGTTTTAGCTTTGTTTTGCATTTTACGTTGCATACTAAGGAAAGGACAATTTTATACAATGTAAAGTTGCATGATCAATGCTAAGGAGAGGTTGCTGTCTACAGAGCGTTATGTTTGCAGCTCAAGATACATATTGAATCTGGTATAAGCTCACCAAGAATAGAAAATTGCAGTCATTAAAGAAGCAATGATTAAAATATCAATGGAGCAGCAATTACCTAGAGCAGCAATCATCATGAGCAGCAATTATGAACAACAATATTCAGCAATATATGTTTAAAGCTACAGTCAACTTTCAATTTTCATATCAAGTGACAGTCACAGTCGTGAGAACAGTACAGTCTACTGTCATAATATTAAGGGAGGCAGCAGCCTATGAGTTAAATGATAAATGCACTCAAGAGATAAAATGGGACAGCTTTGAATAACACTTAATATCTGCTGAAAAGATCCTTTGATTGAATAAATGTAAACCTCAGATTTTTAGTTCTCACAATATCAACAAGTGAGAGAATATCACAAATTTAAAAGGCTGGCATTAATAGTCTTTTAATGGAGTAGATCAAGCTACAACAACAAATATTTCATACATTGATTGAATGGAAGCAATAAAGCTCAAATACCCACGTGGAGTTTTCCTCATATCTACGGAAATATAAAGTTGCTACATTTTCAGTTGTGGAATAAAATCAATAACAGATTTTCATTGTATACAGCAAGAGATATTTAATTTTCAGTCATAGCCGCAGCCTAGAATTTTTTGTTTTCAAAATATAGAGATACCCATTTAATTCTTTCACTTCGAAATCATAAATATGTACAAAATGGAGGTCATCATGGAAACAGAAAAAATGTGAATGCAAGTATGAAATCGCGGCCAAAGGATTCCTATTTTTCTCTTTATTTTAAGAATGGCTAAAACCCACAAGAGTCCATGTGAAGAAATTATGAATACAGGAAAATAAGGGATATTTGAGCTTGTTTAAGAATATAAACATGCATAAGGGGGCCATGGATTTTCAGTCAGATTATGAGCAGGAATTCTCCATTTTTTCTCAAAATTAGCATTAGACATGGAGATATACACAGAAAAGAAGTTGTTTATTCATTCCAAAATGAAGAGTATGCAAAAAATGAGAATGGGTTTTCATTTGTCTGTGGAAATGGTGCGAAATTTCAGAAAAACGAATACAGAAAATGCACTTACCATACTTTTACTGCAGAATTCGCATGGCAATTATCAAATAGCATAGAAATGTGATTCGAGCTCCAGAACGCCCCTCAAAACCTCTACCCAACATCATGGCGGCGCTCAGACTTCTTCAAAAAACTCAAAGAGAAAAATGAGAAAATCATTTAGGGTTGAGCTTTTACAAGTCAATACTTTTACCCTAATTCGAGTGCAAATGTTTCTTTTGACTATGTTTTTCAAACCAAAAAAACAATTTAAATCATTGAGTATTATTATTGTAGTCTTGACTTTGGAAGTCAAGTAAACTAATAATGCATAAGGGGGCCGTGGGTTTTGAAGCTGACCTCAAAGAAGTAGTTTGATTTGAGAATATTGTATTTTGCATGGATTAATAAAACATCAAAAACTTAATTAAATGTTAAAAGTAATTTTGTTATTGCTTTAATATTTAGGCATGTAATGAAGAGTGATATTATCAGCTGCCTAAATATTAAAATAATTACTTAATGATTATTTTCAATATTTAAATAAATAAAGACCTTTTGAGATCCATGCAGATACAAATAAAGCCAACTGGAGAACAAATTAATATCAAATTGTTGATTGAAGATTTGTCATGCAAAAATGGATTTTTGAGTTATTAGGGGCAAATTGATTAAAGCGAGGGGGTTTTTGTGTGTTTTAGTCCACTTTTTCAAGGATTTCAGTTCAGTTCGAGATGCAGATCACTTACATGCTTTATGACTACCAATTCGAGATTGTGTTCACTCATTTTTGCATGAGTTTGAGCCACTTTTTTAGGGATTTTCACTTATGCTCGGATTTCGCTTTGGAATTGTCATCTTTTCACTTTCAGATCACTTTCAGTTGCTTATTCATGCACTTTGAAGTGCATTCATATTGTATATATTGAAAAAGTTTATCTTTTTCAAGTTAGTTCTTGTTTTTCAGCCTTTGCACTCTGCAAAGCGAATCATCTTGTAACTTAGCATTTTTACAGATTAATACAGCAGTGTTTTTTCCAGGTTCAAATCGTGTCATTGCAGAGAATTCCTTCAAGTTTCAGTATTTTAGAATTCGCCTTCAAGTTTCAAACATCTTTGTCATGTGGGATTGATCGAAGTGATTATTGTGTTTGCAATTTATAAAACCTTTAAATATTTCTGTCTCCTTAAAGAATTTTGTATGCATCCAAGTTTAAATCCACTGGTTAAACATTGTGCTAATCAATAATTGAACAGTCTAGTTGTGAGAATCATATTTTCCTTCTATGATTGTTTCTTTAAAAGCCTTTGTTTAAAACATTCAAGTGTTTAAGCTTCCAGATCTAGTTGTGGGAATGAAAATAGTGAGTAATTGTTCTGTGAGTTAAGTCTGCATATTGAATTCTTCGGTGCATCACCATAGTTAAAGTTTCATAGTTTAGAATTTAGACTTAGTCTTGCTCCCTTTTCCAGTAAATCGCTTAGTTATTAACCAGAAGATTAAATAGGAACCAGCCTAGAATTTGGAGGTCTAATTCCTTATAGGATACCCACAGCCTGGAATTAGTACCAATGTTTCAACAAATTGTTGAATTTCAATATTCAAGCGTTTCAGGTGCAATCTGAATTGACAATAGTTTTTGGCACGCCCGGTGGGACTCTAAAGCACGCTTCAAAGAAAGAATTCAAAGATACAAGCTGCTGTCCTGGTATATACAACAGTATATTTTCACCTTTCAGAGGTACAAATTTATACCTGGCGACTCCGAGCATATTCACTGGTTTCAACAAGTCCAGTGCTGGTATGTTTTAATCACAAACTTAATATTCTGATTTCTAGCAGTTATATGAGTAGAAATGACAGATTTTTGTAGTCAGCATGTATACCCACTTCCGTTTTATGAAAATACTGTCAACCAAGCATCCTACCAGCCATATCAGGCCAATCACGCTGCTAGTTTTACCTCAAACAGCCATATAACAACAGCCTATCAGCATGCTCAACATGCATACCTCCCACCCACCCCTGCTCAGCCTTTGGATCCATGTTCATATGTACAGAATCAGCTCCAAGAGGTTGATTATATGAAAAGTAACATGAGTAACATGAAAGACATACTGTCAGACATCGTAAAGCAGGTAGAAGAGTTCAAGAGACAGCAAGAGTATGATCAACAACAAGATGAGATGGCCTATTAGGCCTATCTTTACGAGCAAGACTTGTTGATATAGAGGAGACAATATGAAGAAGGTCTTGCTACTAAGGAAGAGCAGATTAGAATATTGGTTGAGGCCCAATCAGTTTCTTCCATAAAACATCAGCCAACAGAGGAGAAGGTTTCCAAGGAGTTCACGAATGAACACCGCTTGTCAAATCAATACATGCACCCTCATTTTCAATCATATCAAGAGCCATAACCAAATCATCAAGGTACTAAACAGCCATGGCAGCCTTCTTGGACTAAGTATCCTGACTTCAAAATGCCAAATCTAGTTCAAGAGGCTCCTATTCCAAGTTTCAAAGATCCTCTTCTATTGCAAAATCAAGTACATGTAGCAAATCAAGCTATGAACCTTCAAGAACAGTTACCCATTCTTATTCAAGAGAGCCAACTTATGCATGCATGTCCTGATACCATTTGCAAAGTAGACTTGCAACAAGAGGCAAACGAACATGATCAATCAGGAAAGCAGGTTGAGGCGCTTGAAAAAGACTATCAATGTAATAATCAAGTCTTCGAGTAGCTGAAGAAGGAAAATAAACATGAGGAAAGGACGGTTCATGATGTCAAAACCACTCTTTTTTTATCAAGGGACCAAGAAAGATCTGATGAGTATTCATTTTGGAATGATCTTGAATCCTTTGTTTCAAGCTTAGATGGAAAACAAGATCACGTTGAACATGTTCATGCAGAGAAAATTGATAGTGAATCTCAGAATTATTCTGATTTATTTGATGAACTTCCTCAATTTGTCGATGAAAATGAGGATATCACTTGCATGCTAATATCAATACCTACTTTTGAGCAGCAGAATGACAAAGCTCATCTAGACTTTATGCACAGTTATGATTTAGATGAGAATATATTTTCAAGCATCATAGAGACTTTTTGTTCTAACATTGATGATAGTTCAATGCCACGTGAGCCAGCAGTATGCAATCAGCTTGTTCAGGCCAGAGAAACAAGCATTCCTTCATTTCGTTCATGTGAACCAGCTCTTTCAGATCAGATTAAAATTGAGGCAGCAAGAAGGAAGGAGGAAAATCTTATAATGCAAGCAGAGCAGTCCAATCAACAAGATGGAGTGCCAGCAATTGATAAGCATGTAAACAACAATAAGAGGCCAAGTTTTATGCTCTCTAAAGGGTGTCCGATCAAGTATTTGTCAAAAGAGGAGTCTACAGAATTACAACAAGACATGTTTCTGCCAAGGCATATGATTGTAATTGTAGAGCAGCAAGTTAATCTTAGTTATATGCCTCAAAATAACGTCTTTAGTGGTCAGTCAAATTAGGAAGGTATGCTTTTCATGATGATCCAAACTATGTTGGCGATAGTTTTTGCTATTAAGGAGCAGCAATTAATCAAATGTCCATACTTCTTTTTGATTAATCTTACGGATTTGAAGCATCTTTTGTTATTTAGGAAGGGCAGTTATTTCTCATAGCCAGTAAATGGTCATGTCTGAGCACTAACACTGTTGGTTAGTGTAGGGGTAGGGTAGAGTTTCCAGTTATGTTTTCAATAAGTGCCCCATGGCACATTTTCATTTCAGTATTACTTTGTTTTCAATAAGTGCAGTTGTTGCACCTGCTTTTTCATATTCTGTCTTCAACAGAATTGCAGTAGTTTCCTTTCAGTTTGTGTGTTTTGAAGCTGAGTTACAAGGTTATCAGAAGTTTGAAGAGTGGAGAAGGACTCCATGCCCAATGGATATACTAGGCAACTGGTCTATTGTGTTTAGCAGGAAAACACTCCGCAAAGGTCGCCAATTTGTTACCTATTTTTCACTTCGAGCTCAAACAGGTAGAGTTGAATGAAGTTTATCATTTACAGGTACAAAAAAATTTCATGTTTTTCTGATTAGGTGTGCATTGATCATCATTGAGATCATCTTACATATGAATCATAGTTTTATTGTGCAAACTTTTAAAACATAAAATTGAGAAAATTTCCATAGTAATGCTTTTATTCATTTTGTAAAAAATGTTGAATCCCACACAAGCCGTGGGAGTAACTCATTTTTATTTTTACAATCAAATAAAGGATGCATAAGCAATGGTATGCTATAAAACTGAAAATAATGAAAGCATAGGGTAGAAGGTGATTCGTCATTGCCTGGAATGACGAATCGTTGACAGTTGAGGTTTTCAGTTGTGACGTCAGCTCTAGCTCCATTTCCAGTTTCAGCTCCAGTTCCAGCTCCAAAAGCATCTGCAGGAAAGATAAAAGATGATGTTAGAGATGGTCTCTAAGCAATGACGGATCAAATCCTATCATATGCCTACGCTACTAACAGGAATATAAGATATAGTCAATTAGGCATCCATCAGATAATTGCAAAAAAATCAAGAGGAAAAAATGTAATTCAATGGAAGCTTTCAACTTCTTTTATTTTGCTAACATGTTTGTTTTAGTGTGCAAGAACAGGTTCATCACGTTCAAGATCATTTTATCAGATATGTGGAGTAAAATGGGCTCCCACAAGGGTTGAGCTCGGCAAATCAAAAAAAATATATTCACAAGTTTCATACAAAGTTCATGAATGTTGATAACAGCCATTAAAAGCATCAAGCTATTAAAAGCATCAATGTTGCACTCATCAATTTCATGTTATGTTCAGCTCTACTTTATATTTTTCACATTTACATTTAAATGAAGTATAGAGCCTCTTTGCATTGAAGAGAAACATTGGAATGTTTTCATAAACCATATCATCGTATAGGACAGGTTTGCAATAATCCAATTCTCTACAAGTTCTTTAACGACGAAAGCAATTTTTCCTTAGTCAGCATCTGAGAAGTATGGAAGATATAGATTCATCAAACAGGCATGTTTGTTTCAAGTGCCAAATGAGGATATTGAAATGAGATCATGCTACAGGGTAATGTCTTCATCACCTCGACTATATGCAGTTTTGTTAAGTCATGAGTTTGGAAGGATAAGCCGGCTGCTGCTAACAGGGTTGAGAGAAGGTTCAGATTTAGTGATATTCACATGGATTTTATGGCAAATGATAATCACAGCTGTTACCAATCATTGACATGTTAATGGAAAATATACGTGAAGTACAGTGGAAATATTATTATGCAAAATGAAGCATCATCATTCAAGGAATAGGTATACATATTTCAAGTGCCATGAATAGCAACAACAACATTGTTGTAAGGAATGTTAGTCACATCAGAATCCGGAAAGAACAACTGATTATTTTTTTAGTCATGGCAGTGAAGCATGAATTATTCAGCATTAAATATTAAATGGAGCATCTGATTTCAAATGGCAGTCATTGTTTACATTGAAATTCTGTTTTAGCTTTGTTTTGCATTTTACGTTGCATACTAAGAAAAGACAATTTTATACAATGTAAAGTTGCATGATCAATGCTAAGGAGAGGTTGCTGTCTACAGAGCGTTATGTTTGCAGCTCAAGATACATATTGAATCTGGTATAAGCTCACCAAGAATAGAAAATTGCAGTCATTAAAGAAGCAATGATTAAAATATCAATGGAGCAGCAATTACCTAGAGCAACAATCATCATGAGCAGCAATTATGAACAACAATATTCAGCAATATATGTTTAAAGCTACAGTCAGCTTTCAATTTTCATATCAAGTGACAGTCACAGTCGTGAGAACAATACAGTCTACTGTCATAAATATTAAGGGAGGCAGCAGCCTATGAGTTAAATGATAAATGCACTCAAGAGATAAAATGGGACAGCTTTGAATAACACTTAATATCTGCTGAAAAGATCCTTTGATTGAATAAATGTAAACCTCAGATTTTTAGTTCTCACAATATCAACAAGTGAGAGAATATCACAGATTTAAAAGGCTGGCATTAACAGTCTTTTAATGGAGTAGATCAAGCTACAACAACAAATATTTCATACATTGATTGAATGGAAGCAATAAAGCTCAAATACCCACGTGGAGTTTTCCTCATATATACGGAAATATAAAGTTGCTACATTTTTCAGTTGTGGAATAAAATCAATAACAGATTTTCGTTGTATACAACAAGAGATATTTAATTTTCAGTCACAGCCGCAGCCTAGAGCTTTTTGTTTTCAAAATATAGAGATACCCATTTAATTCTTTCACTTCGAAATCATAAATATGTACAAAATGGAGGTCATCATGGAAACAGAAAAAATGTGAATGCAAGTATGAAATCGCGGCCAAAGGATTCCTATTTTTCTCTTTATTTTAAGAATGGCTAAAACCCACAAGAGTCCATGTGAAGAAATTATGAATACATGAAAATAAGGGATATTTGAACTTGTTTAAGAATATAAACATGCATAAGGGGGACGTGGATTTTCAGTCAGATTATGAGCAGGAATTCTCCATTTTTTCTCAAAATTAGCATTAGACATGGAGATATACACAGAAAAGAAGTTGTTTATTCATTCCAAAATGAAGAGTATGCAAAAAATGAGAATGGGTTTTCATTTGTCTGTGGAAATGGTGCGAAATTTCAGAAAAACGAATACAGAAAATGCACTTACCATACTTTACTGCAGAATTCGCATGGCAATTATCAAATAGCATAGAAATGTGATTCGAGCTCCAGAACGCCCCTCAAAACCTCTACCCAACATCATGGGGACGCTCAGACTTCTTCAAAAAACTCAAAGAGAAAAATGAGAAAATCATTTAGGGTTGAGCTTTTACAAGTCAATACTTTTACCCTAATTCGAGTGCAAATGTTTCTTTTGACTATGTTTTTCAAACCAAAAAAACAATTTAAATCATTGAGTATTATTATTGTAGTCTTGACTTTGGAAGTCAAGTAAACTAATAATGCATAAGGGGGCCGTGGGTTTTGAAGCTGACCTCAAAGAAGTAGTTTGATTTGAGAATATTGTATTTTGCATGGATTAATAAAACATCAAAAACTTAATTAAATGTTAAAAGTAATTTTGTTATTGCTTTAATATTTAGGCATGTAATGAAGAGTGATATTATCAGCTGCCTAAATATTAAAATAATTACTTAATGATTATTTTCAATATTTAATTAAATAAAGACCTTCTGAGATCCGTGCAGATACAAATAAAGCCAACTAGAGAACAAATTAATATCAAATTGTTGATTGAAGATTTGTCATGCAAAAATGTATTTTTGAGTTATCAGGGGCAAATTGATTAAAGCAAGGGGGTTTTTGTGTGTTTTAGTCCACTTTTTCAGGGATTTCAATTCAGTTCGAGATGCAGATCACTTACATGCTTTATGACTGCCAGTTCGAGATTGAGTTCACTCATTTTTGCATGAGTTTGAGCCACTTTTTCAGGGATTTTCACTTATGCTCGGATTTCGCTTTGGAATTGTCATCTTTTCACTTTCAGATCACTTTCAGTTGCTTATTCATGCACTTTGAAGTGCATTCATATTGTATATATTGAAAAAGTTTATCTTTTTCAAGTCAGTTCTTGTTTTTCAGCCTTTGCACTCTGCAAAGCGAATCATCTTGTAACTTAGCATTTTTACAGATTAATACAGCAGTGGTTTTTACAGGTTCAAATCGTGTCATTGCAGAGAATTCCTTCAAGTTTCAGTATTTTAGAATTCGCCTTCAAGTTTCAAACGTCTTTGTCATGTGGGATTGATCGAAGTGATTATTGTGTTTGCAATTTATAAAACCTTTAAATATTTCTGTCTCCTTAAAGAATTTTGTATGCATCCAAGTTTAAATCCACTGGTTAAACATTGTGCTAATCAATAATTGAACAGTCTAGTTGTGAGAATCATATTTTCCTTCTATGATTGTTTCTTTAAAAGCCTTTGTTTAAAACATTCAAGTGTTTAAGCTTCCAGATCTAGTTGTGGGAATGAAAATAGTGAGTAATTGTTCTGTGAGTTAAGTCTGCATATTGAATTCTTCGGTGCATCACCATAGTTAAAGTTTCATAGTTTAGAATTTAGACTTAGTCTTGCTCCCTTTTCCAGTAAATCGCTTAGTTATTAACCAGAAGATTAAATAGGAACCAGCCTAGAATTTGGAGGTCTAATTCCTTATAGGATACCCACAGCCTGGAATTAGTACCAATGTTTCAACAAATTGTTGAATTTCAATATTCAAGCGTTTCAGGTGCAATCTGAATTGACAATAGTTTTTGGCACGCCCGGTGGGACTCTAAAGCACGCTTCAAAGAAAGAATTCAAAGATACAAGCTGCTGTCCTGGTATATACAACACATTTTTCACCTTTCAAATTTAAGGAAATTTATGCCGGCGTTCGAGCAATCAACTGGTTTCAACAAAGTCCGGTGCTGGTATGTTTAATCACAAACTTAATATCTGATTTCTAGGTTATGATAGTGGACCGATTTTTGTAGTCGCATGTATACCTTCCGTTTATGAAAATCATCCAACCAAGCATCCTACCAGCCATATCAGGCCAATCACGCTGCTAGTTTTACCTCAAACAGCCATATAACAACAGCCTATCAGCATGCTCAACATGCATACCTCCCACCCACCCCTGCTCAGCCTTTGGATCCATGTTCATATGTACAGAATCAGCTCCAAGAGGTTGATTATATGAAAAGTAACATGAGTAACATGAAAGACATACTGTCAGACATCGTAAAGCAGGTAGAAGAGTTCAAGAGACAGCAAGAGTATGATCAACAACAAGATGAGATGGCCTATTAGGCCTATCTTTACGAGCAAGACTTGTTGATATAGAGGAGACAATATGAAGAAGGTCTTGCTACTAAGGAAGAGCAGATTAGAATATTGGTTGAGGCCCAATCAGTTTCTTCCATAAAACATCAGCCAACAGAGGAGAAGGTTTCCAAGGAGTTCACGAATGAACACCGCTTGTCAAATCAATACATGCACCCTCATTTTCAATCATATCAAGAGCCATAACCAAATCATCAAGGTACTAAACAGCCATGGCAGCCTTCTTGGACTAAGTATCCTGACTTCAAAATGCCAAATCTAGTTCAAGAGGCTCCTATTCCAAGTTTCAAAGATCCTCTTCTATTGCAAAATCAAGTACATGTAGCAAATCAAGCTATGAACCTTCAAGAACAGTTACCCATTCTTATTCAAGAGAGCCAACTTATGCATGCATGTCCTGATAATACTTGCAAAGTAGATTGCAACAAAGAAAACGAACATGATCAATCGTGAAAGGTGTTGGAGCGAAAAGACTATAATGTAATAATAAGTCTTCGAGAATTAAGAAGGAAAATAAACATGAGGAAAGGACGGTTCATGAGGAAAAACCACTCCTTTTTTATCAAGGGACCAAGAAAATCTGATGAGTATTCATTTTGGAATGATCTTGAATCCTTTGTTTCAAGCTTAGATGAAAAAAAAGATAGGTTGAACATGTTCATGTAGAGAAAATTGAAAGTGAATCTCATAATTATTTTGATTTATTTGATGAACTTCCTCAATTTGTCGATGAAATGAGGATATCAATGCATGCTAATATTAGTACCTACTTTTGAGCAACAGAATGACAAAGCTCATCTAGACCTTATGCACAGTTATGATTTAGATGAGAATATATTTTCAGCATCATAGAGACTTTTTGTTCTAACATTGATGATAGTTTGATGCTATATGAGCCAGCAGCATATGATTAGCCTGTTCAGATCAAAGAGCCACACATTCCTTCACTACTTAATGACATATCAACATCTCTTTCAGATCATATTGAAATTGAGGCAACAAGAAGGAAGGAGGAAAACCTTATAATGCAAAGGAGCATCAATCAACAGGATGGGTGCAAGGGTATAAACAAGAAGACACAATAAGAGGCCAAGTTTTATGCTCTCAAAAGGGTGTCTGATCAGGTATTTGTCAAAAGAGGAGTCTACAGAATTACAACAAGACATGTTTCTGCCAAGGCATATGATTGTAATTGCAGAGCAGCAAGTTAATCTTAGTTATATGCCTCAAAATAATGTCTTTAGTGGTCAGTCAAATAAGGAAGGTATGCTTTTCATGATGATCCAAACTATGTTGGTGATAGTTTTTGCTATTAAGGAGCAGCAATTAATCAAATGTCCATACTTTTTTTTGATTAATCTTACGGATTTGAAGCATCTTTTGTTATTTAGGAAGGGCAGCTATTTCTCACAGCCAATAAATGGTCATGTTTGAGCACTAACACTGTTGGTTAGTGTAGGGGTAGGGTAGAGTTTTCAGTTATGTTTTCAATAAGTGCCCCGTGGCACATTTTCATTTCAGTTTTACTTTGTTTTCAATAAGTGCAGCTGCTGCACCTGCTTTTTCATATTCTGTCTTCAACAGAATTGCAGTAGTTTCCTTTCAGTTTGTGTGTTTTGAAGCTGAGTTACATGGTTTTCAGAAGTTTGAAGAGCGGATAAGGACTCCATGCCCAATGGATATACTAGGCAACTGGTCTATTGTGTTTAGCAGGAAAACACTCTGCAGAGGTCACCAATTTGTTACCTATTTTTCACTCCGAGCTCAAACAGGTAGAGCTAAATGAAGTTTATCATTTACAGGTACAACAAATTTTCATGTTTTGCTGATTAGGTGTGCATTGATCATCATTGAGATCATCTTACATATGAATCATAGTTTTATTGTGCAAACTTTTAAAACAGAAAATTGAGAAAATTTCCATAGTAATGCTTTTATTCATTTTGTAAAAAATGCTGAATCCCACACAAGCCGTGGGAGTAACTCATTTTGATTTTTACAATCAAATAAAGGATGCATAAGCAATGGTATGCTATACAACTGAAAATAACGAAAGCATAGGGTAGAAGGTGATTTGTCATTGCCTGGAATGACGAATCGTTGACAGTTGAGGTTTTTAGTTGTGACGTCAGTTCTAGCTCCATTTCCAGTTTCAGCTCCAGTTCTAGCTCCAAAAGCATCTGCAGGAAAGATAAAAGATGATGTTAGAGATGGTCTCTAAGCAATGACGGATCAAATCCTATCATATGCCTACGCTACTAACATGAATATAAGATATAGTCGATCAGGCATCCATCAAATAATTGCAAAAAAATCAAGAGGAAAAAATGTAATTCAATGAAAGCTTTCAACTTCTTTTATTTTGCTAACATGTTTGTTTCAGTGTGCAGGAACAGGTTCATCATGTTCAAGATCATTTTATCAGATATGTGGAGTAAAACGGGCTCCCACAAGGGTTGAGCTCGGCATATCAAAAAGAATATATTCACAAGTTTCATACAAAGTTCATGAATGTTGATAACAGCCATTAAAAGCATCAAGCTATTAAAAGCATCAATGTTGCACTCATTAATTTCATGTTCTGTTCAGCTCTACTTTATATTTTTCACATTTACATTTAAATGAAGTATAGAGCCTCTTTGCATTGAAGAGAAACATTGGAATGTTTTCATAAACCATATCACCGTATAGGATAGGTTTGCAATAATCCAATTCTCTACAAGTTCTTTAACGGCGAAAGCAATTTTGCCTTAGTCAGCATCTGAGAAGTATGGAGGATATAGATTCATCAAACAGGCACGTTTGTTTCAAGTGCCAAATGAGGATATTGAAATGAGATCATGCTACAAGGTAATGTCTTCATCACCTCGACTGTATGCAGTTTGTTAAGTCATGAGTTTGGAAGGATAAGCGGTACCTTCAGGGGTTGAGAGAAGGTTAGTTTGAAGTGATATTCACATGGATTTTATGGAAAATGATAGTCACAACTGTTACCAATCATTGACATGGTAATGGAAAATATATGTGAAGTACAGTGGAAATCTTATTATACAAAATGAAGCATCATCATTCAAGGAATAGGTATACATATTT